>JAFREQ010000027.1:1497500-2697500 GCA_025331565.1 Holacanthus passer
GTGTAAAAAGCATTGAGTCTGTCTGAGAGGGTGATGTCTGAATGCCTGGATGCTGTACCACAGACAACAGCCCAAAATAACTTTATTATTTCTACAATACAATAACAACAAGCAATATCAACTAAGGTTAATATTCACTAAGGTCCGGCATTTGCTTAGTTATTGTCATTGTGGCCTATCACAGTTATTGAAATGAAGCAGTTCTTTGGTTGAATTGCTCACAGCTCATAGACAACCTGTGATGAAGGACAAGAGTCCAAAACAAAAATGATGGGAACAATCGTTGTACAGACGAGACTGGCCTCCCAGAGCCCCAGAAAAATCGGAACCTACCCTCTAATGTGTAAACTTATATGCGTCAATAGCCTGTATTTATTTTCTTGTGTCCTTGGTATCCTTTTGTATCTTGATCGATCCTAAATCAGTTTGTTTTTGTTTAATTAAAATAGTGCACAGAAAACCAGGACCATGTCAAATTCCAGGATAGAAAACTAATCAACGAATGCAGTTTTAATCATTCAACCTAAATCAAGACTACGTTAAAAACATTCCTTTAACAAATGAAAGGTAAAATTCTTAAACTATAACCACAGTCTTACTCAGTTCAGTACACTCAGGGGTTTTCTTTGTATTAGCACATCTGCCAGTCTATTGGGGTGTTCTTTTCGAACAGATTAAAGATTGTGCCGTTAATCTCTCTGGAACGGTCATGTTATGTGTGGGAGGTTATGTGTGAATGACAAGAAACCACTGAATAATTGAACCTGTTATGTTGCAGGTTTAATTTGAGAAAGGGGCTTTAAAAGGTGTTCATCTGTCACCTGCCACCAACCGCAAGCAATCGCACCAGCAGCGATACCGTTTGGCTGAACAGATACATTTAATGAAATAGCAAACTTGGTATTACACAGATCATGGCTCAGGAATTGATTTGTAAAATGTTTGAAGTGGTGCAACAAGCATACTTTTATACCTTTTATTCAATGCTGTGACTCTGAAAGGGGAAAAACTCACTGACTGTAAACCTTTAATTTATGTGCAGTGATTGAAATGTACCCTGACCGGTTTCTGCCTCTTTCTACATCCCAGTTGAAGGAACAAACTCTCTTTGATATAGATATTCCACTAATATTTTTGTGGCTATTTTACGACAAAGATATTTTGCTATTTTTTTCATATATTTTATGAGGAATTTATATTTTGGGGGTTATTCATAATAAGATTTTTTTCAAATATTTTACTGATATTTAAAAGGTTGTCCCACATATCTGCCACCTGGAAAATAGGGTCTGAGGATAGAGGGTTGTTTGCTGTACAGATTGTAAGACCCCTTGAGGCAAATGTGTGATTTGTAGTATCAGGATTTATTAGTAGTGCAAATAAACAGGCTGCAGAAATCCAGGGGCTGCATTAACACGGAGTGCAGTGCTGGAGTGAAACTCTGTGCAGACCTGTCCAGGTTGTTGTTCAGGATTTCAGTCACACGCCTTCTTTTTCTCTGAATGCACACTTCCTCTTCACTGCTGCCAACGCAGAGGTGACGGTGCAGTTCAGCACTGAACATATACTGTGGTGGCAGAAGTAGGAAGATAAAGAAAAGAATTTGAAGTACTTGGAGATTTGCCAGTTTTCATGCCTGTACACAAATAACACAATTCTGTGGAAAGTGGGTGTTTCTATCCTAAACAGCAAATCCTTTTTGGCTTATTTATCAGCCTTCAGACACTGAAGACAAGCATCATGTTAAGACAAGTCTCTCTTGGTGACCGAAAGCCAGATGTTGGTGGAAGGTTTCTGCTGCATGCAAATCATTCACCAAAGCTGAGTCTTTCTCTATAAGCCACCTGTGGTCTTCATGACGGATCTTCTCTCACCACTAGGAGTCCTCCTGACTGGCCCTAAACATTCTCAGCTACGAGTTTCCTCCTAAGAGTGAAATTTTCATTATGGAACAAGGAGAACTCCTAAACCAAGAGACGAGATGTGGTTTGACATCAATTAGCTTCCTCACTATGTTCACAATGATTAGTTGATAAGTGCCCAGTCTGTGTCAGAGAAAGTTTATTACTCTTATAATTTTCCATTACCTGCAGCACATCACTGACTCTAAGGAGGTGCTGGAGGATTAAGAGTCCTCTGAACTGCCTCTAAATTCTCCCAGACATTGCACCTTATTTTGCACTAAAATGCTTTGTGAATTACTTAATTAAACCAAAAACACTGGGGTCTTAAAGTTTGGACTGACGCACCTCTTATTTGTAGGAATTTCCTCTAATTCAGCCAGTCATGACTTTTAGCCTCAGGATGTTTTGTGAGTGAGGCTCCAGAGATTCATGGCTGTACTGTTTGTTGAGGAAATGTTTCTAACTCCTGTTTAAAGGCACAATGGTCTACTGATGATAAGTTTCCCCTCTGCCTCTAATGTTCATTTTGATTATGGCACCTACAGACTGCTAGCTTTGATGCTAAAAGTATTAGCATCAAAATAGACGTAAAGTACCAAAAGTACAGTAAAAGTACTCATTATTTAGACTGGCCCATTATACAGTATATTATATTATTGGATTAGAATTATTGAATTTAAACTATAGTTTAGTTTAAGCTTTTACAAACAATTTTTTATAAACGGATTGCTTATATTTGTATATAAAAATTTAGTCTAAAAAGTAATGACTAATATATATATAGTGTATAAGTGTGAAAGAATAATATTTCCCTCTGAACTATAGTGAAGTATAAGTATAAAGTTGTATGAAATGGTACCTCAAAATTGTACTAAAATACAGTACTTGAGGGAATGTATTTAGTTACTTTGTATACTACTAATTTGAAATAATGTTGTTAATTCATAGACTACCAAAAATTTCCCAGTGTTGATGTAAATAACTTTTCCATTTTCAGGAAATTAGTAGAAAACAAGGGGTTCCATTAAACAAAATGTGTGTTTATTTGACTACCTTGTGATAGACTTTAATCTTGCGCCCTCTTGTGGCCGAACAGAGGAGGAGCAGGTACTTGAATCTACTGTTTGTGTAACCACCTGCAAGTTCCGCCCACCAGGCCTCATCCTATTGGTCGGCACTTTGCCTAGAAACACATGATTGGACAGGATCTTCTGTACGTCACGACTCCCGGAACTTGATGTACACATGAATATATTGTGTAAGTGTCCCATCGAGCCTCCAAACCAGCAGATCAGGACAGTAAGTATCAGTCTACGCCTTTTTAACGTTCATTTAAATGAAGCCTCTGTGGAGTGAATGTGTGCGACAGGAAAAACAACATTTTCATTCAACATGTCTCCAGTAATGCCGACGTCTCCTGTTAAAACCCGGATCCCTCTGACAAGTTTTGGTCATCTCATAACGGAGGTGAAGGTAAGAAGGAGATTTGACTTCTGCATGTCAGGTCTGCAAAATAGACCAAATAAAAAACATCAGCATCGTATAAAAACATCACTTTGTCTCTACGTTTCCCTTTTTATCTTCTGATGAATGTGCATGGATCACCTTTCACCAACTGGAAAACTAATCTCGTTATTTCTTTTGGCTTTGATCATGTCAGATAAGCTCAGAGAAAATAAGACCTTATTGATCTAAAACTATTATGAAGCAAAATAATGCAAAAACAATAAGAAATCCAGGACACTAAAGATCTAGAGGCTGTACGTTACAATATATATAGATAGATAGATTTGTGCTAGATAGATTTGTGCTCTTGTAAAAGGATTTTTTCTTTTTTCTTTTTTTTAGTCAAACTTAATTTTAAAAACAGTTGTTGGATGCAGCAGATCTAGACTGAAGTCCTGTGAGACCAACAAGTGTCCCTGATAGGTTTTTTTTTTGTTTGTTTTTGTTCATGAACTCCTCAAATGTACACATATTTCCAACTGGTCTAAATTGAAGTCCTGCAGTAATTTATTTGTTTGGCCATTTGGGGGCAGCAGAAGCAAGCGTGAACACAACATTGACATATCATATTTTAGGTTGGCATGTTGAACTAGCAAAGGCTTGTTTATTCCAGTTATGGAGCGACATTATGATTTATTTTGATGTTTCTATTATAATATTCCAATATTCACTTTGCAGCGCCTATTCAATTCAATTCAGTTTTATTTGTATAGCTTCAAATTATAACAGAAGTCATCTCAAAGCCTTTTCCATACAGAGCAGGTCTAAACTGCACTCTCTCTCTCTCTCTATATATATATACTCATTCTCCTGAAGGAAACATCTGGTTGCATTCACCATGCCGTGACCAGATAGTCTCTAACTCAGTCAGTCCCATATTATTCACAAAAATGATATATTTCAGTGTATCAGCGAGGTTGTGCAGAGTTGCACTGTAGGTTACTTTTGAGACTACAAATTCAGGCACATAAGTTATGCCACGTTTGCACCAGGAAACAGTTGTAAACCAACACATTAATGTAGATATTTTAGAACTTCTTTACACAAAACACATAGAGTGACCTAATTTACAAATATAATTTTCACCATATTACTGATCTATTACTTTTATAAAATGTTTTTAATTTTTTCTTTACCTGATATAAATAAGCTTCACTTTTCTTTACTTTCACTTTACTTTCCTTAGAACATCAAAAAGCAGCACATAAGTCTGCATTTTCTGCTAATTGAAGAAAGAAACAGAAACACATCTCCCAAGCAGGATGTGGAAGCTACATGTCGGACTCTTTGTTTCTCTGCAGCCCTTTAATAGAGTCTCCATATGGGTACAGCCATCCTCTAATCCATCATGCTCCAGTCAACTGTGTGGTTTTCACGTAGTTGATTCTGCATTAGGTTTGAGGGGGGAAAAAAGCATTTCCTCTCTACTTTACTGATGCTAATACTCATTGCAGAATAAATCGGCCTCAGTGAGCAGAGCAGCCTCGTCAGCTCTCTGCCGTCGCCTCTGGCACACTTCATGCAAGTCTAATGTTCATAATGGAAATTATTTCTCTTTTCACATGAATCCTTATACTCTGCATTTCCCCCTCATGTACTGTAAATCTGATCTTTCACATGAATATGTTATTTCATGGAATCTAATGCATTTAAAATTAAAAGAGGCAATGTAAGAAGATAACAAGTGTCCAACCACATTTTGAAATTGCATGATAGGTGCCTTTTTTTTAGATTTTTGTTTTTACTCTCATGTAGCACACATAGAGATTTTTCAAAAGAATGACGTGACATGTTGGAAAATACACCTTTTAATTAAAAAGATTGATCCCACTCATGTCTGTATGAGTCTGAATTAAGTCTGGCTTTCATGTATTTCTGTGGCAACTATTGTTGGTGAAAACATCTAAATCTTCAACCAAATGGAATTACAGGCTTTTATCACACAGTCCAACTGCTGTGGCAAAAAGATTGTGGATAGTCTGTGGAGAATAAACTCACTGCCAGCAAGTCTAGATAATTAGCTGAAGTTCCTGCTGATGAATAATTCAGTTTAATTTAATTCAGATGATGTGTTGAATGTGACTTGCATGACTATAAACCAGTTTGTCATCCCAGTTCTACTTCATCATACAAGTCAACAAACAACCTGTTTCAACATGCGGAAGTATTCAACTTCTTTTTTGTGTTTTTGCCTCAACTGTCAGTGGCATTTGTAAAAAAAAAAAAAAAAGGCTCAATTTTTTTGTCACATAGTTTTCAAATTTAGTTTGTATGTTGTAGTGGTGCGCAAGTAGATCACATCCTCATCTCGACTGTGATGAGAGTCACTGGAGCCAATTTATTGATAGTGTTTGATATCATATATATTTGTTCCTGTCATTATTGTTTCACATTAATTTTGACTTGGTGTAGTTGTCAAGCTGTTTGACAGAGGACATGACCAGCGCTTTACTTTTACTGACAACCAGCTCTACCACCTGAGCGACAGATGGAGTCATTGATGTTGCTTTTGGTATTCATTTCTTCATTTCATTTTCATGTGCGGTTTATTTTATTCTTATTTTTCTGTTTTGTGTCTCTATTAACACATATTGTGTTTACTTGCATTAAAATGTTGTTTATAAACTGTGTTACTTTGTCTAAAATCTTCTAAAACCTTCACTTACTTTTGGACTTATTTTTATATCATGATGTGAAAAAATATCAAGTGTTTTGACGACAGTACTTCCTCTAATTGTGTGTGTGTGTGTGTGTGGTTTCTTTCTTGTGTATTTCAGAGGCAGCTGCTTGGCATTGAGGCCCCAGCTTCTGTGGAACTCACTGGTTGGAGGAAGTACTTTAATAGCTACACCCTGCAGGGTCGCCGAAACGTACATAAGCCACATATATATACTCACAGGCTCAATTAAATATGAACTTTTTTAAAGTGTTTTTTGCATATCAAGCTCCTACAGGTAACAACTTGTCCTTCTCTGCTCTCTCACAGTGTGTCTTGGTTACTTATGGGATCATTGCTGTAACAGCAGCTGCCTACGTGATGCACAGACGAAACAAAGAAGAAGACCAGACCTCAAGCTCCACAGCCTGAAAGATCAACCTCTTATTAAAGTGAGGTTCATATTCACTAAGCTTAATTTATGATCTGACGAAACAGAAGGAACAACTATGTTTAAAGCTGTACTTTGTTAATAAATGTGATGTAAGTTCTCAACGTTGTCAATGTCATCAGAGTGTGCAGTAAGATTATTTCCCCACAAGGTGTCCATCTGCTGCTGAAGAAACCAAAAACCAAACCTCAATTTTGTTTTTATTTATTTTTATATACTATTCTATTGCTCATATTAAATCCCAGCTTCATTCTTTTTCAAGAATTAGGCCCACCACAAAAGTCATGCAACATCTTGTAAGACTTGTTACCTGACATTCGGTTGTGCTCAAGGCTGTGCTTAGTTTTATACAAATCGACAATGCTCAGCCTCTGGGCTTCTCAGCAAGTAAAAATGAAAGTAAAATAATTTGAGTCACTGCAACACACAGGAATGAAAATGAGGGCTTTCAATTTTTGCAGTTTGAATATTTTGTGATTACAGCCAAGATCATGTTTGAATGCAAACAAAAAATGCTCTGATCTTGCACACTGAATGCATTTTGCATTTAACCATCTAGTTATTTGTGCATTTTTAAAGGTACTATGTGGAATTTTCTGATAACTCTTATTTTTACTGACACCAGTGGCCGTTAGGCGAACTGCAGTCCGCATCCTGAAGACTTAACATTGAATTCTGGAAAATTATTACAATCACAATTAATCACATTAACAATAACGTTACTATCTATAGTGTTCCTATATTTCCACAGGCTTTGTAATACTAACTGCTGTTTGTAAATTAATTATCAGCAAATGTTACAAAGCACCTGCAACAACAGATCCACGTCATGTCGCCAAATGACAGCTAGCTGGCTAACAGTTAGCTAGTTGGCCAACCTTGCCTTGCATCGCTCGTCTAGTTAGCTAAACACCTTTGCTTTGCTCTGTTACATCATTTGTTGTTGGCTAAAATCAACACAGTTTACATACATAGCACACACATTGGGGATCAGTGTGGATCATGCTATCTGTAGATAGAAAGCTAGCCAACATATCCGGTCTGTATCTCGTTATTGATAATGTTAGCAAGCAAGCTAAGGTTAGCTGTAACGTAGCTACACTGCAAGGATCAGGCACTTTAATGAATTAGTAGTAGTGTTTTGCCCCGTTAGCTAGTTAGCAATTCATCTGCGTTAGCAAACCAGCTAACATTAGCCAGCTAAAACCACAATATCACAATATATCTCACATGCTTTGTAGCACCGTTAGCTTTGACCTTGGACTTCGTGTTGTGATTGACACTGATTGTTTGTTGACGTTAGCAAGACTCCACTTCTGAGCTAATGTTAGCTAGTGTTGCCCGCCATGGGCGCTGTAGCAGAGCAAAAGAGCAGGAAAGCACTTAAAGCACATTAACATTACATCCTTTGGATTTTTCGGGAAACTCTAGTGTACATTAATGTTTAAAGTTTAAACAATGATAGTTACAATACAGAAATAACTAAATAGCCTATAAGCTGTATTAACTGTTTTTCGGCTCAACTTGCTCAGTTTCTTGTCACATAGTTTTCAAACTTAATGAACTTAAATAAGATTAATTAAGATTTTAGTGAATTCATAATGTTTGGAAAAAATGTTCCTCTTATTCTACACGAAGCAGATGAAGCACAGTGACACATTTCATAGAAGAGACCCAGAGCTCCACTACATGTATTTTGCATTTTGTAATTATCTGTGCACATTTGTTGTTGTTTTTTTGTTTTTTTTACCGTGAATGCTAAAATATGTAAATTTGTGAAAAACATGTGAACTGCACACACGTGCATGCGCACTGAAACGCACGCGCGCTGCTGGCAGATCACATGATTTAAGGGAATCCGCCGACTGAAGTGAAAGTGAAAGTTAATCTGTGAACACCTGAACTTTTTCTTTCTCACTGCGCATGTAGAAGAAATGAGTTCCTTTCTCCTCGTAGACCTGGTGTTTAGTTCAGCGTTGGCTTTGTTTGAATCAGCGGGTCTGACAAACTCTGAGAGGCTGAAGTTCGTCCTGAAGAAGAGCTGCGACTTTCAGCTGGAGACAGTCACAACAGATTCACTGCAGTTTGGGCTCAACGAGGCTCTGACAGACAGTTATTACATGTAAGTAAGCTTTAATTCATGCATCAGTAACTAGAGGCTTAAAGAAGAATTTGTGCTTATCTAAACTCTCCACAGATGCAAAATTATCATTAGCCTATAAACACAAACACAAATTAATCTGTTTTGGAAGCTCTTCTGTGTAAATTCAGAAAACAGACAAATGAACATTCACATCAACTCATAATTTGAGATAAAGATTTAACCATCTCACTCCCAGTGTCATCACATGTCACCTCATTAAACTTCCATAACATGTTAATATGTTTTACAATGCTTAATTTGTAGAGATGTTCCATTTTAAAAAAACTTAATTTCTTCAACTTTTTCTTTGACATTCGCCCACTTTTTTTCTGAACTCTTGCAATTCTTGAAGTGCAGATCACAAATGGACAGTCTCACATTTATTGCTGGGATTGGGTTTCTGAACTCCAGCACACTGGATTTGAAGTGGAACAGTCAATATGAGATCAAAATCTTGACTTGTAGCTTGGATTTCAGGCTGTAAACGTCCACTTTGACTGAACAGTCCAGGCGTCACAGCCCTGATTCTGCCCTGCTGGACTGATGTCTGTAAAAACTGCAACGATTGCTTCAACGTGGATGTGTAACCCTGCAAACTGAAAGCTAAACCTCACAGTCATCGTTTCATTTCATCATTTCTAACAAAACAAAATGTCTTATTGTAACAGAAAAAAATCCGCACAGCATAATGCAAACTGATTACTGCTTGATGCAGCATCTTCAGAAATAGGAAATCAAACAAGCTCATACGATTTGGGGTGAGAGTAAAATGTTTGAAGCTACACTGAAATGTTGCAACAGTCTGACATCTGTTGATAAGTGATCAAGATTAAAACTCATTTGTGATACGATATTTACAAGCACTCTTCACCATTTGAGTGAACAAGTAAAGCAGAAAATGAAAATAGAACAGACTTTAAGTATCAAAAAGGAAAATGCAAAGAATTAAGAACTTTTGTTGTTCCTAATTACATTAAGAACAACAAAAAATCTTGTTGTAATTGGATTTGTTAAATAGGTCAGCAAGTAAAGCACTATGTATAAGTAATTATTGCATTTTAAACTTCATGTAAAAACAAAAAGAGACAACAAACAAAAGTATTACAATCGAGGGATACTTATATACTTATTCTACACATAGTATAAATATTATTAAGACATGCTTGTTAAACTTTTGTATTCATACATCTGAATTTAGACCTGTTGCTTTTATCTTTTATTTTGAAGGACTTTACTCTAAAAAGCAGCTTTATTAATAAACTTAACCACAGCATATGCAGACTAACACGTTGATGTAAGGTTAAATAAATAGGCATGAAGAACAATGACGAGGAAATCCAATGATTTTTTGTTTTGTCTCGCTTGGCTGAGAAAGTGAAAGTACTCCCCTGTTATTAACTACATCCGCCCTTCCCAGTGATAGAGACAGAGACAAGCGTGTGGTTTATTGGCAGTCACAAGACACACATACACACACACACACACACGCACACACACACACACACACACACTGGATCATGTGTGCTGCAATAGTTAGCAGCAGAGTAATTCAATCTTTATCAAGTATCAATGACAATGTGAAAAGTGTGGCTTGTAGTGATGAACTTACAGAGAAATGGAAGGACACTATTGCAACCACTATATCGGCCTGGATATATTTCCAAAACTCTTAGAATAATGTCAAAATAATGTTGTACTTAGCTGAAGCTTCATCATCTCAGCTATGCATTTATTATGTACTTCTAAACTGGAAATATTTCACAGACTTAACATACATTTGTGAAAACCAGAAAACAACATCTACATCTACAAATGTGAAATGCTTAGACATAAACAACATCATGGGCGTGCCGGCTTGTTATCAAAAAACAGTTGTTACAGAAAAAAAAGCTCACAAGAAGAAATTACTTCACGGTCAACATTAGTGCTTGTTCTCGTGAACATTTTCATTTGTGGATTGTGATTTGGAGTCATCATATTTCTCCAACTGGCTGTGTTTTGTCACAAGGGAACTTTACTGACATTTACTGAATTTTAAGATGTATGACATTTATTTCAACAAGGCCAAATGTATATATTTTATATATTGCAATGTTAACGAAAGTGAAAAATCATTTTTCTGCCCCCCGATTGGGATCCAGAAAATGTAATGGGTTCTGCTGCCTCCAAGTAGCCAACAACATCAGTTTAAGATGACGTGAAATTCTTTGCAGTGGAATAAAAGATTCTGATTGTCTGTGTTCACCTTTCTGTGTTTCAGCGTCATCAGATTTTTCAGCGACAATCACTCAAGGACAGATGACAGAGCAGATCCAGCCTCTGCTTCCTTCCTGCAGTTTGTGGTGATGTTGATGAATCTTGATTAAAATCTCAAGCTGTTGTTCAAGCAACATGGAGTCTCAAAGAGGACCGAGCAGCAGATGACAAACCAGGAAGGAGTCGATGATGGAGGATCAGCCGGTGAAAAGTGGAGGAACTGGTGCAAAAGGCGATCGAGAGGAGGATTCTCCTTTGTAGGATGGTCAGAGACAATCTAGCTAGAACAGTAGTACAGAGCCAGAAACAGAACTGCACAGCTGAGACACAGAGCCAAAGTCAATCCCCCGAAGAACCTGCAGGACCTGAACAAGCACAGAGCCCAGAGAGAGTTAATCTAGAGAGCCGAGAGTCAGCAGAGAGTCGACTAGATTTCCTGCTCTGGAAAAATCTCAGCTTAGAGGAAGAACCTGAAGCCTGGCGCCAGGTTAGTTCAAAGTTTGCTCACTGTGAAGCCCAGATTGTGGATTTTATTGCTTTAGGATATTGATTTTTAAACAGTAGACAGATGGCTGGAGAGAGATGAAGTCAGTAATCAAACACCAGGAGTTCATTATTAAATTCTTCTTCCAGTGGTAGAAGAAGTGTAAAAATACTCTCTTACAAGTAAAAATTCTGTATCCAAAATTAGTAAAATAAAAATACAAAAGTATTAGTACCAAAATAAAAGTACACAATATGCAGAATGGCCCTCTATAGAATAATATGAAGTACATAATTATTGACATATTCCTGTGTAAACATAATAAATCATAATTTCTTTGTTAATCATATTTTGTATTAGTAATCTGAATCTACAAAGTAATGTGTAACTACAACTGTCAAAATATGTGGTGGAGTAAAAAGTACAATATGTCCCTAAGTAGGAAAAGAAAGTAAAAGTACTTCAAAAATGCCCTTTTCCACCATTGGTTGCATCTTTCCTGTTTATTTTTGAAAAACAACAAAACACACTCCCACACACAGTATATGTTTTTAATATTTGAAAATCAGCACTTTATTAGTGACATATAGGGGATTTTCCACCTGAGTTTTGGACTGAGCATATGTAGGTTTCTGTTCCAGCCAAACAACAACTTCAGCAACAACAACAATAATAATAATGGTAATGATACTATTACTTTGATATAATGCAGGTATTCATGCTATAAGTTTTAATAATAAGAAGAAGAAGCTGAAGAAAAATATGTAATAATACAACTACAAATAAACCGTGAACATTTCAGATAAAATCTCCCACATAAAATCTTGTTATCACTGCACCATCGTTTGGAAACTCAAGTGAAATATCTGAGTTTATCTTTGGACTTAAATTGTTGGCATGGAAACTTTTCACATCTATTTTTCTGACAAATCTGACATCAGTGTATTATCATTGTTGTTGTTGTTGTTGTTGTTCAGTATTGCATCTCTCAAAACAAACATTACAATTGCTTCGTAGAGTTTAAAGACACAGGAAAAAAATAATTTGGATAAAAAAAATTATCCTAAAGTGTGAAAATGTATAAGTTTTTTAAAATGAGTTTTCAGTTGTTGTTTCTGATCTACAGCAGCCAGCAGTGAAATCAGCTGTGCTGTGTCTGACTGCAGTAAAAACTGCAGCCTCCATACAACAGACTGATTAGTATGTGTAACAGGTTTTTCACATGGTGCAGATCAGGTCTTCTGCACATGTTGACTGATTTTTTTCTAAAACCTTCTCTGCTGTAGCCATTGACTGGAGCCGCTGCTGAGAACCTGCCCACACACCTCCGTCCGTTCAGCAGTGCGGCAGAATATAAACTAGTGAAACAAACTTATCTGCAGCTCCAACACAGTGGTTACTACTGGGGATCGATGACCATGGAGGAGGCGCACAAAATACTCACACACGCACCACTGGGCACCTTCCTCATCAGGTAATCTACCACTTTGTGAGTTGTATATTGTTTTGTCTGTTCTTTTTATGATGTTCTCTTGCCCAGGTGCTATTTGCAAAAGAGTATTCCTACCTAAACAAGAAGGTTTACATTTAGACATCCAGTTAATTTGTAGCTCATTTATGATGTTTCACCTTTTTAGATTTAAAAAATAATCATGAACAAAATCCACAGCATAAAGAGTTTATATAATGCTAAACGACATTAAGTGTGCACAAAGCAACTGTATGCTTCTGTGTTGGTGCAGAGACAGCGGCCAGTCGGATGTTTTTTTCACTCTGAGTTACCACAGCGACGAAGGCCCGACCAGCGTTCGTGTCCAGCTGAACAACCTGCTCTTCAGTCTGTATGGCAGCCACAGGACTTTTCCTTCCCTCTTCGCTCTGCTCACTTATTACACCAGCTCATCTTGCAAGCTGACAGTCCCCTATCGCATGCAGCGTCCGGAGCGCCTGAAGCAGATGTGCAGGAGGGCTCTTGTACGCACTCATGGAGCAGAAAATATAAGCACCTTAACTGGACTTAGCATTCAAATTAAAGACTATGTTTGTGTGTACCCACATTGCATATAGACACATGTGTGGACAGAGTAAAGATGTTGTTTGTGTTATTGAAGTGAAACAAATGTTTGGTACTTGTGTTATAGATAAGACACATTTTTTGTTATCATAAACAACAAACACGGCTGATATGAAAGTTGTTTGCACACAATATCAAAATGGTACATATGAAACGTCTGTTATACACATTTATTATCTTCATGCCGTGTATCCACTGCACCACTGACTTCATGACATATATCAGTTTGTAACGTCCGTAAAAATGTAAGTTTGCTGCTCTTTAAAGCTGCATTAATTGATGTTTGGCCACTAGGAGGCAGAAGTATATCAAGAACAGTTTATATATCGCCAGCTTGTATAATATTATAATCATAATATCATTATAATTATAATTATAATATTACCAAACAGTTATCTGTTTCTGGCCACATTGTGAATGAAAGTCTGATATTCTCACCTCTTTTCTTTGTTTTGAATGGAGACCACAAGCTGCCAGGGTTGCAATTATGTTTTTAATCTTATTATCTCAAGATCTTGAGTTAATTTTCTTGTTATCTCAGGACAAAAGAGTTGTTTTCTGGTGGTAATAATAGGTTCATTATGTCATTATCTTTTGAAAATACTACTGTAGATCATTTCTAAGGCTGAATGATATGCCAAAAAATCAGACTGATCATTTTTACAGATATTGCAATTTTAGTGGAAATGGACATTTTTGCATGATGCATGATGAATATGTATGAAGGTATCATAGGAAAATGACCTTTTTTTGGCCAATCTGCTAAATAATTATTATGAAAAAGTGACTTTGTCATTTCAATATAAGGAGATAAGCATAACCACTCTCAGCCTCCAAAATAATCTGTGACCTTGCTTCACCAGCTTAATGTTACTATAGTTAACTTTGTCTTCTCCCTGCCATGGTTGGTTAATGAGAGCAACTCAGTCTTGGTGATTTAGTGATTATTCTCTCTATAATGTGATCTCTTTCACAGTATATCTGTCCATGTGACTCAATTGTAATATAACAGTATTGATTAATGCAGTTTTAACTATTCATCAACACTTGAAATAATTTTCTATATAATGTTACTTGTTTTGTCTTCAGTGTGTGAAACAACAACCAATTGTTCATGAGTGTGATGCTTTGCAAAACTGTGTTTGTACTGAATAAATTAAAAATCTTATGTTCACAAGATATGATGCGTGTGAACCTAAAGCTGAACCACCGCCCAGGTAAAGCAGGCAGCTACCCCGGGGCCCCAGGCTCTCTCAGGTATGCAGCATAGCATTGGGCCTCAGCTCTGTTTTAACTGCATAACTATTTCAGTGGATAAAGTTCATATTTTCAATTTAATTTCTGCTTAATCTACTTGTACCCAAACTAAATTGCTGTGGGGGGCTGAACAGGGGCCCTGGGTCCCCCTAGTGGATTAATGCGGCTCTGTGAAACTGACTCCACTGAACAACTATTCCAATCAGAAGAAGCTTTGTGTCAGTACATAAATATTCACAACTAAAGCCTGCACACACACACACAGTTTTGATTTTATTTTAATCATGTACCAGTCTTTTGTCATGTGTTCCACTTCCTGTCCTAAATCTGACTGGCAGTGGCCCCTTTAGTCTAAATTAGTCCTGCACCAGGGATACACACACACACACACACATACACACACACACTATTCCTGCCCTCAAATTATGTCTGTCTCATTAACCTTAAACATGTTGAAGTAAAAACATCACCAGTCTGACACATATAGACACAAGGCCAGTTTATTTGTGTGGCACCTTTCAGCAACAATTAAAAGTACTTTACATGAGACATAATGAGGGTCATTAAGAAAAGAGAGTAAAGTGACGTAAAAGGAAATGAAATTATTTTAATGAAACAAAATAAAGGGGAGAATAAAAATAAACAACAGTAACATTAATGAATAATGATAAATTATGTTATTTCAGATTTCATTTATTTACGTTAAATGTCTCATGGGTGCGCGCGGTCCCGCACCGTCCCGCGCTCTCAGCCCGCCTCTCGCACGCGACAGATTATTATCATTATGACGACCTCTCTGGACTTGTCCGCCCGCACGCGCGCCAACACGCGGACGGGAGATTACAACAGCTGGAGTGGCGCGCGCACTAGTAGCTCATGTTTATGTAATGTCGTATGAGACCGTGAGTGTGCGCGCGCGCGTGTGTGTGTGTGCGCGCGGGAGCTGGCGCGAGCTGGTCCGGCACCGCGGCGGCGACACGTTAAACGATCAACGACCCGCGCGTGTTATTCTGCGGGTTGATGCGGATTTGACCCAGCATCCAGGAGGGCGCTCGAGCTCCACCGTTTTCACGCACGGCACGCACCCGGTGGAAGCATCACGCGGAGAGATTCAGTGGGATCTGTCGCGCGGGCTCCGGAGAGCGAAGGTCCGGTCCGGTCCGGTCTGTAGGCGGTCGGTGAGGGTCGGTAGCACCGCCTGGACGTGGAGGTAGAGCGGGACTTGAGGCGGACTCCTGGCCGAATCCCAGCATCCCTCTCCCGGCTGCATCCGTGAGCTCCAGCGGGGAGGCCCGGACCGGCGGCAGGATGTAGCGGCGGATTAACGGAGGAGAGAGGGGGACCGAGCGGGACCGAGGCGGGACGGAGGGGACATGGGGAAGGACCAGGAGCTGCTCCAGGCCGTGAAGACCGAGGACCTGCTGACAGCTCAGCGGCTCCTACAGAGACCTCGGCCGGGGAAAGCCAGTCAGTATCACACACACACACACACACACACACACACACACACACACACACACACACAGTGCACCATTTAGTCTAAATGGCATCACATCAGATTTGGCCTGCACTGTCCTGACCTGGTGTGTGTGTGTGTGTGTGTGTGTTTCTGCATGCATGCGTGTATTTCTGTGTGTGTTTGTGATGTGACGTTGGGTGTGTGATAGTGATGACGTTGCACATGTGTGAGTGTAATTTGAAATTAAGAAATGCTTGTCACCCATTTCCCACCATTGATCATTTTTCTGTGTGTGTGTGTATCTGCATGGATGCACAAAAACATCTGTGTATGTGTGTTCACTGCACACCAGAGAGGATGTGTGTATTGATGTGTGTGTGTGTGTGTGTGTGAGGTGAAAGCACACGAAGGTCCTCCACTGCTCTCGGGACAGGGGGATTATTGGTGTGTGAAGACGCCAGATGTTAGTGGTAATAATGACCGTACGTGTACACGTGCAGATATTTGCATGTGTGCATGTATGTGGCTCTCAGATATGTGTGTGTGTGTGTGTGTGTGTGCGGGTGTTTGACGTGGAGTCAGCTGGGACTTGAGGTGATAATTAGATTTCAATTACAGCCTTGAAGCTGCTCTCCTCCTCTACCATTTCATCACTGGGCCCCTCTCGATTTCTCTGCTCTGAATTTCCCTCCTCTCCTTCTCTTGCCTCCCTTCTGTTTCCTCTTCTCTCTTCTCCTCTCAGCACCTCTTTTCTCCTGTCCCATACTCTCTCCTTGCTCCTTTTTTCTCTCCTCTCCTAGTGTGTCCCATCATATGCTCTTGTCTCCTTGCTTCTCCTCCTTTCCTGTTTCCTTTCTCGTCTCCTCTCCTGTCTGCTCCTCTGCTTTCCTCTCTACTCGTTTCCTTCTCTCTCCTCTTCCCTCTTTCATATCTCCTCCTCTCCTTCCCTCTCCCCTCTTCTCCCATCTTCTCTCTTCTCCTCCCATTCCTCTTTCCCCTCCTTCCCTCTCCTCCTGCTTCCTCTCCTCTTTTCCCCATCCCTCTCCTTTATCCTCTCATCCTTCTCTCCTTCCTTCTCCCCCCTGTTCTCCTCTCCTCACCCCTCTTCCTCTTATCCTCTCCTCTCATCCTCTCTCTTCTCCTCTCCTCTCCTCTCATCCTCTCCCCTCTCCTCTCCTCTCCTCCTCTCTCCTCTCCTCCTCTCCTCCTCGCTCCTCTCTCCTCTCCTCCTCTCCTCCCCTCTCATGTGTGTTTGTCTCTGAACATTCCAGCAGTGCCATGGAAAAGAAAAATGCTTCTCCTCAAATGCCAGAACAGATCAGCTCTGAGTGCTCAGTCCACTGCACACTGACAAAGAGAAAGGGGGAGGTGGGTAGAGGGTGGGGGGGTAGGGGTGAGGGTGAGGAAGAGAGAATGGGAGAGAAAAAGTGCGAGAGTGCAGGACAGAAGGAGGCAAACGTGGAGATATGAGCGCAGGGAGGTAAAGAGACAGGAAGTGATGTGGAGAGGTTAAAGGGTGAGGCGTGGACGGTGTGTGTTCATCAGTGTGTGTCTCACTGTGTGAATCCAGGTTTGTGTTTGAATAATTGAACAGGAAGCCAAGTTTCTCTGCTGGAGAATCACTGCCTACACACACACACACGCACACACACTCCTCTAACACACACAGTACAGGCGAGCGTGCACAGAAACGCACTTGACACATCAGGTGTTAGTCATGTGCCTGACTGCGTTTGTATTATTAACAGTATGATAATGATGTGGGTGAGAGGGTGAGGCTGTAGTGGCTGTTTGCTCCGTCAAAATGTCACAAGTTGATGTCGGGGATTAAAGGAATTGAAGTGGAGGCAAGGCCATGAAAGGCCACTTCACTGCACAGTCCCTCTTGGTCACTATGGGAGCTCCATCTCCAACTCATTTAAACAATAGTTTAAATTCAAACAATAGTTTAAATTTGGTAAATATGATCATTTGCTTGCTTTGCGGACAATTAGAGAAAAAGATTGACACCCCTCTCATGTGTGTAGGCTATGGTTAACATGTAGTTGGAGCTAGCAGACTTAGCTTAGCTTAGCATAAAGACTGGAAAGAAAAATTGTAAAAATGACAAATTGCAGTTTTACTTCTTTGCTTTGAATTTTTGACCTGACGCCGTAACTTCCTGGAGTCTTTTGTTGCCTCAAACTGCTCCAGGCCAAGAAATAGTCCGGCATATAAACCCCTGTAAAACAGCACATTGTTGTGTCTACACTTTTGTTTTTGTATATTCCAAAATTATTTTCTTTAAAGTGATAAAATCAGCTCTGTCTAAAATAGCATTCATTTATTATTCAACCCATATTCCTGATAAGAGAATCGTTAAATCGTAAATGAACTTGAAACAGCTTCAACTTGCTTTTATGATGCCAAGAATCATTTGTTGGTAATTTTCATATTTAGATATACTGTGGATTGATAACTAACAAATTTTGGACATTCAGAGGATGTGAGTTATTTAATTTTTAGCTTACTAGAGTTAGAGAGATCAGTTCATTGTTAGTTTTGGTATTTCTCTTTTGAGATTTGTTGACAGTAATAAAAAATATAATATCACCACACTTATCTTTAGAGACTTTGCATTTATAGTCTTGCTACAATCACTGGACTCACTGTCTGCTGTTTCAAGAAATCCTCTGTCAGTATTTTGGCTCAAATGTTGATTTTTTAAAAAGTTTTAATCAGTGAGTTCAGACAGAGATGTGTAGTCTCTGGTGCACTTGAATAGATGACATTAAAAGCCGTTGCCTGCTCACACAAAGTAAGGCATACTTTCCTTATCTTTGGCTCAGTTGCAATAAAGCTCTTTATCTTAGAGATATGAGAACATCCGTATCATAATTGTATCTCTTTTATTTTGCAGGAAGAAACTGAAATGGGCACTAAGTAATTTATACAATGTGTTGGCCGCTATCAAAGATCAAAGAAGTGCAGTGACACTGACCGTTTTTTGGCACAGTCACTAGTCATTCATAATGGCCTGGAGTACAAAGGTCTGATATTCTCAGTGCATCAGGTAAACAGCTGAAATGAAGCTCAGGAGTACTTTGATAGACCAGCAGCAAACCAACACAAATATTAAAGAAAAAAATGCTGCTGTATATATATTTTTAGCTTGAGAACAGCAGGTGTAGCTCATGAAATGTTGATCACCTCCTCAAAACACCGCTATACAACTTTAGAAAATACTCTGACGGATGTTTCAAAGTAAAGTATAAAATAAGACGTGTGAATATGTTGTTATATATATTGACATTAATTGTGTTTCCCTCCTTAAACAGCAGCCGCATGGATCGAAATGTAGATGAAGGTTTAAACTAACAAGAAGCCAAAAATGCATTGTCCTTCTCTTGTCCTCTGTTGCATATTTAGTTTTTGATCCAGCCTGAGAAACAAATTAATGGCTTTAAAATGCCAGAGTCTAACAAAGTCCTGCTATTACAGAGGAAATCACATGTTATAAATATATGTAACCATATATTCCTCTGACTGTTGTTCTATATTTGCTGTATTTGGTGTGCAGAATTGTAAAGGACTCCATAGTGACCTTCTTTCTTAAAATTGTGTTCTCTCTAGTATGTACAGAAAAGTACAGAATAATCTTTGGTTGCTCTTGTCAGTTTTCTGAATTACTGCTACTGAGTTAACGTCTTGGTAAAAGCATTGGACAAAATTGAGCACTTTAATCGATAAGGTTTGAAAAAATATTGTGTATATTCTAAGAATCACTTGAAACCATTCACCGCATTCTTCATTAACCAAATTGTATTTTATGTTCCCCTGAAATGTTTGGCACATTATCCTACAAACATGACATATGTAACATCTTGGGAGCAGTTAAGTGGTATTAGTGAGGGATGCTCGTTTTTCATAAAGCAACATTTGTCCAGGAATACAAGAGATTTCAGTGCAAATTATGTCAGTATGTAATTTAAATGTGTACGTTAATAGTGTGACCGACTAGCGAGGGTACATTTAATCAACTAGTCGACATATCACACAGATGTCTAATTATATTCTAACATATATCTGCATATTTCTCTGATTATGGCTCTTAAAGCACTCCCGCCACGTTGTCTTGTTAACCTCTCATTTTGTCCTTGGTGTAACTGTGATATAGTTCCTGGACTATTAGCATATTGTGACCCTGAGTCCAGTCACTGGAACATATGTGTGCAATTGTCCGAAAACAGGAAGAGAAAAGTCATGTCAGCGATGGCATTTGTTTTAGGCTACATGTTACACTGAAACTCTAAATGCATGATGACAGGCGAAGTCAGAGGTGATGGAAACTGGACTTCAGAACATTTCTGGTAATGAGAACCCTTGAGAAACCCTCCAATTCACCTCTCCTGAGGTTTGGGGAATCTGCTCTGTTACATTGAAGGTTGCTCAGCCTGTAGCTTGTCGGAGCTCTTCTATTAAGATTGAAGGGTTTCAAATCCAACGTGAACGATGCGATTTCATGTCAAATGAACTCTTAAACAGCCACAAATTGAGGGAGATGCTGCAGAATAATATCATAGTGATCCCTGCCAAGTGATTGACAGTCTGTGAGAATGGCACATCCAGGGGTTACCATGGTAACCGGGGCTCGGCTGCAGCGTTATGCCTAAAATTATCATAAAATAATATGAACCCTGGTCCAAGGACACAATCAGAGAAACATTATGTTAATGCTCTTAAACAAACAGTTGATGTCGGAGACGGAAAACACTTTGAAACTGAACTTTAAGCTAACACATTTAGGTAAGTTATACAATTAAGCAGTGGGTTGTGAATGAAATGGGTGCGAGTTTGAAGATGAGAATCTGTTTTGAGAGCAATCGCTGTGGCTCCTGAAACTAAAGGAAGGATGAATTATTTGAGGGCAGAGCGATACCCCGTGTTAGTCAGCTGCATCAGTGTATTTGATTAAATATACATCATGGTTTGGGGTCAGACGGGGAGCATTATTAAGTAATGCCATGATCCAGACTTTGTGTAGTAAAAGAAGGATAATCTATTAAGAAAATGATAGTAGAATAATTGTGGGTGTGTTGGATGTCGCGGCTCTCTCATAAGTTTGTGGTTGGGGGTCATGTGGCTCTCTGATTGTCTGATGGTGACACAGATATCTGCACTCATTGATTCATCTGCTGGGGGAAGGGGGGGAAGGGATGGTTCTTATTTTTAATCCAAGATAGATCGGGGGAGAACCTACACGTGCACAAACACACACAGACACACACACACACATGCAGGAGAATGATGTCAGCTGCAAAGTGTAAACAGAAACAGCAGAACTACCAATCAGCTCACGCTCTTTAGCAAATTACAGGGAAAATTAGAGTGTGAGAGCAGGATGAAGGGATGAAGTGCAGATAGAGCTGCAGAGAGAGGGAGAAGCTTTTCCCCAGATTACAGAACAGCTACAGATTACGGCCTGTGGATTATGAGGGTTTGAAAAAAAAAAAAAAAAAAAAAAAAAAAGTAAAGGCAGAGAGACAAACAAGCCGCTTTTGTGTGTGTGTGTTGGTTCTTGTGGGTGTTTACGTCTGCGTGCTCCTTCCTGCGATCTGGTGTCTTCATCTAGTTCAGTGCTCCTGTCAAAGATCAAGGTTATCACATACAAACACACACATGCACCTTCACATAATCACATGCACGGACACATATATACACACCCTAACATACTACAAACATGCTTACTGCACAGACATGAGAGTGGTGTCAAATCTTTCATTTAACGAAAGAAAACAAATAAGAATATTTCCCAAAAGGTTAAACTATTCCCTTAAGTGTATTTATTTTAATTGCTGCAGGGCCAAATAAACCTTGCTTTATTTAAATGCATTTATAAGCAAAGATACATGTGTCTGCTGTCTGATAATAAAGTACTTGATCACATGTAATCAAAATGGGAGCATTAAAAACTCAGAACACATTAAAATCCACTCTCTCTCTTAAATTCACTGGCTTTTCTTTTAGTTAAAGTGTAAACACTAAACAACAACTAAATCAAAGTTATTCATGTTTTTGCATGGTTGTTTACATTAGTAATGTTTGGCGTAAAATAAGCTTGAATTAATTATTATCAGTTGAGAAAATTCATGTGAATATACATCAAATTTATGTAAAAGTACAAACTGAGCCTTTATAAGTTCCTGATGAGTTTCTAAAACTTACCTTGTCACTTCTCCTTGACCTCCCTTGTTTTTGTTGAAGTAAAGAAACAGTGCTCAGAGGTATAAAAGTGCAGCTGTCAACTTTACCTGCAGGGAATTAAATATAAGAATATGCACAAGGAGAAAATCCATTAATATTCTGAATAGATATAAGTTTTAGGCTGTAATAAGTTTGTTCTTACCTTCTTCGCTCTCTCGTTCTCTGTCTCTTTCCTCTGTATGTTTCAGAGCTCCTCGGAGCAGCAAAGCGGGTGAACGTCAACATCCAGGATGCAGATGGGTGAGGGACTACATTGTTCCAGCCATTGTACCACATTACCATCTTCCTGTTTTTAGGTTCTTTTCCTCTGTTTTCTGTTTTCCCCTGCCACCTTTTTTCCTTCTTTACTTTATTGTTTCCTTCCTTTCTCTGTGTTCTTCACATCAACAACAGTGTTATTCATTATAGTGCATTGTCATTGCTGAGTTGAAGCTTTCACTCTTGCTGCGATTCAGTGTTTTGATTAGATTTAAAATATGTTTCAGCTTTACAAAATATGAATACCTTATGGGGCAACGTAGTATTTAGGACAGTGGTTTCTAACTTTGAAGTCAGAACCCCCCCAAGGGATGAAAGCAGCTATAATCAATATTTTTATATTAACAATGCATTGAATGGCAACGTGAAAAAATGTGACAGTGTGAAAGGGGTCAGTCCTGTCATGCGTATCTGCAGCTCCATTCAGCTTTACGGAGCTTTAGAGTGAATTTCAGCTCATTGATTCGTTTTCTGGTCACAACTACTGTTCACTCTCACATAGTGTCTCACAGTTTCAGCCACAGCAGGTGGCTTTTTTTCAAGGAAAGTGCTCGGAAAAAACCCCACTGAACACGACCTGCTCAGGACCAAACAGCAGACAGACACATCAGTGACTTGTTGGTTGACATAGTGGAACATTTAGCAGCTACAGATTCAGATTTCCCTCAGTGGTTGGTTGAAACCAAAAACAGAACTAAAAGGAGAATGAATATTGGACTATTGGCTCAATAACTCAAAATAAATTATAATGTTGCTCCATAACTGCAGGATGTGTAAATGAGCAATGGTTTGCTCAGAAGTTCATTATATGAACTTAAAGAGTGACTTGACACCTGACCGTTAGTGGTTTAACTTTTCACCTTGCTGAGGTGATGTACAAGTTTACCCCAGGACCCTAAGACATCACTGTCAAAATACCAAGCTCCTACAAGCCTCTTAGACTGTATTCTTTAACAGACACAGATATTGATCATCCAACTGACAGAGACAAGCAAAAGGGAAATAATCCACTTCTGAGATCAATACACTATCAATCATATCATTTTACACATTATCCTCAGCTTAAATCCATCTTTGAAACACGTAGCCAGTTGAAGTGCTCAAATCTGAAGACCTGTAATTACCTGAGAGGAAATCCAACATTTCCTAGCTCTTAATTTTCTCAAAAATGTTCCCTTATCAACTCTAAATGTACAACTATGGATTTTGGCTATATTTAGACTCATGATTGGTTAAGCTTTTTATGTGTGCACATGCTTGGTTTGCGATTGTGTTCCATTTGGCTCCATCAGATAACAAAGATCTTTTTATTATGTTGATTGGAATCAGATAATTGGACTCAACTCCTTGTGTAATGACTGATGATTCGTTGATTTGACTTCAGGGCCCGGCCCTTATATTCACCAGGGATCCATTAGACACACACACAGAGAAGCGCTGTGTGTACGCTCGGCTCGGGGGTAGAGAGATTGCTTATTAATGGAAGTAGGTCATTTGCCCCCTCCTGTCTCTCACACAGAGCTGAGGGGCGGAGCTGCTCTGCGCCGAAGATTATTTCAGCAAAGTTCTGCGTTTTACACTACATCTTTGAATATGTGTATTTTTATACATAATCTGTGTCTGTGTGAAGGTTGTCGCCGCTGCACCATGCTGCTCTGAGTGGTAACAAGGAGCTGATCTCTCTGCTGTTGGAGGCCCAGGCAGCAGTGGATATTAAAGACCATAAAGGTACAAATACACACAGATGTTGACAGAGTGTCCTCAGAACTCACGATGTTCCCATGAAACAGGCACAAAACGCACAAGGCTGGCCAGAAAACAAAACAATCAGAAAAACAGGAAAACAAATACATTTTTCTGGCTTCCCTTGTGTGACCAATAATACCATCTTATGTAATAAAAGGAGAGCTTGTTGAAAATGCAATAAAAAGTAGTCGACTATGTTTATGAGGAGTGACAGATTTGTGTGCACAGCAAACAATAGACAATAGCAGAGGCGTGCTTCGTGCCTGCAGAACTGAGAGCCAAGTGGAAGCAGAAGCAGCAAATATCTCCATCTCATGCTGGCAGATTCCAGAAGGAAGAAGAAGAAATCTCAGGGCAGATGGGAGATATAATCCCTCCAGGATGTAGGCCTACTGACTCTACACTGCCAGTCATTCATGCCCAGTATGTCTCGAAATAGAGGTATACGACTGACAGGCATCCTTACCAGGTGGTCCCACTTCCTCAGTCGATTTCCCTTCATGTAGGTGGCACGAAATCTTAAATCAATCCTCCAGTGCCTACCAAGCAACGGACAATTAGCAATTAGCAAATGAACATGCTAGCTGGTGGAGTATTACGAGTAAGGAGTCAGATATTTCCAGCAGGAGTTGGTGGAGACCAAAATGGAATTAAAACAGAAACACCACTCCAGATGAATGATAATGTTGCTTTGTGTCTGCTGGGTGCGTAAATAAGCAACTTAGCCACATCAACTTATATATGTCAGTGTGTTCACAGCTTTCCACTGCCCCCAAATGGGCAACCCAAATCCATTATTGCAGATTGATCCATCATCCAGATGGGACAAGAAGAACCATTTCCTCCCACTTGGAAGTTCTGATCCTCATCAAGACCTTGTCACACCCATCTACAACATGTTCTTATGCAAGATGGCCACTTAAGGTCACTGACCTGGACATCCTGCAGGCCTGGGCTTCTGGGCTTTATATCCTGTACAAACGAAATAAACAGAAAAGGAGGCAAACAACTATTATTCAGAAAGTCTGCCAGGATACTCCTGGCAAAGCAGTTGAGGGTATTTCCAAAATCAGAAAACCCCATTTGGTTCTGATTATCAACATTCTGTGAGATTCAATCATTGGTGCAAAAATAAATAGTAAGTCCACTGTTCTATGACCTGGTCACAGTCAACTTTGCTGCTCTTGAATCTGAGGGTGGAGTGTTTATAGAATATTATTTCTTGACCACTACTACCTGCCAAATTAAACCCGATTCCCACAATTCACACAAGACATTAATCACAGTATCTCATCAATTCAGCTTTCAGAATTTCAGGATGAACAACACTTTGACCACTGGAAAGGAAATGGGCTCATATCACTTCAGTGTCTCTCTTTCCCTGCACAGTCTGGGTGAAGTCCTCCCTCTCTTTGCGAATCACCAAAACACTTTGTGGAAGCTCTTTGAGGCTGCCTGAAAGTCATTTTCCATCACATCTCTTCATACGCTCAGGCTTTAGCTTCTGTAACTACTATAGCCACTGCGCCTCTTTATCCCGCCAGCACCTCTCTTCTGAGTCAGGTCTCCCTCATGCCAGCCAGACCTGGAGGGCCTCTTTATTCAGTTTGACGATGTGGCTCATCACTGGTATCAAGACTGGGGGTTTTGGGTTGCTGCCATGAGAAACATGCTCACTGCTCCTTGCAGCCACTGCTACAAAGTGGTGTTTAATGTCTTCTGGTTAGAGGCACCAGTAATGACTCAATGGTGGATTTTTGTGCTGCGCTCAGGTGAACTTTGCATTATCTTGCTTCTCCTGCGAGGCTTCAGGAGTTGGCTGCAATTTCCAGTTTCCTGCAAAGTTCTCTTAGGTCTTGTTCAGCCACTTAAAGGAGATTTTTTTGCCTTGCCCTTTGTCTGAAAGCAGTTTGTCAGCCACGTCCCCTGAGTATGATGCTTGCACAAGCAATGCTTCCATGGTCACAGGGTCACAAGCATGTCAATGACGATAAGATTGTTTTTCCAGGAGGGATACTGAGAGTCTGTGCCTACAACTGTTAGAACAGTAAACAGATATTACAGAACTGTTTTCAAAAGTAGGGCTGCAACTAATGATTGTTGTCATTATTAATTAATCTACTGATTATTTTCTCAATTAATGCATCAATAATTTGGTCTGTAGATGGTCAGAAAATAGCAAAAATATCCATCACAAGTTCTCAGGGCCCATATTTTCATCCAGAAATGTCTTGTTTTATCCAACTAAAAAAAGCTTGAAGATATTTCATTTACTGTCATAGAAGAGTAAAAATACATCCAAATTTCACATTTGAGAAGGTGGAACCAGTGGATTTTTGCTTAAAAATGACTTGAATAATAAAATGATTGTCAGAATAGTTGCATTTTTTTGGTACGTGTCTGTGTGCATGTGTTTGTGGAGTCTTGTATGTCTGTGTTTTATCGTGCTGTCATCTTTGGCTGTCATCTTTTTGTATATGTATGTGTGTGTGTTTTGTGTAGGGATGCGTCCTCTGCATTATGCTGCATGGCAGGGGAAGACTGAACCAATGAAAATGCTGCTGAAGGCAGGCTCATCAGTCAACGGACAGTCAGATGAAGGACAGATCCCTCTCCACCTATCAGCTCAGCATGGACACTATGATGGGGTAACTGTGTTTATGTGTACTGTAGGTGTTTGTGTGGGTTTTAGTGTGTGTAGTGGCCATGTGTGTGTATGTGTGTGTTTTTCTGAGGTGTGTTTCTCTGTTTTTGCTCTGCTCAATGATGCATGCATGATTTGTGGTTGTTGCAAGCTAGGAAATTCAGAAGCATCAGTAAGATTTGAGTGTGTGTGTGTTACAGTCGGAGATGTTGCTACAACACCAGTCCAACCCGTGTATCTCAGACTCTGCTGGGAAAACACCACTGGACCTCGCCTGTGAATTTGGACGTGTTGGAGTGAGTAGACTGCCGACATATAGAGAGTCCATAAAAGATACATATTTATTTTATAGAACCTTTATGTGAAAGAAGGAAGCCTTACTTGCAGAGGCACGAATGTAGCATTTAGAAAAAAACACCCTGCAAAGTATGCAACAAGTGCACAACAAAATTCAGTAACACAACTAAATACAGAGAAATATAATGTACAAAAACCATAAAAATAAGTATGACCAGCCAATAACATAACTCACTGAGGCTAACACATATAGATGCTAAAGTATTCAATAACATCCACAGCCAGAAGAGAGAGCACAAGGTTTGTGCAGCAATGATTTGAAATCACAGAGAGACCAAATTTAGCAATTCTAAATCAAATATTGCGGAAGATTCCAGACAGTGGCAGCAACATGTACACAGTACATTTCATACTTCACTGCAGACTGTTAATAGGAATTACTCCATGTTAGACATGAATGTATAATATATGCTGTATGTCTATCTGTGTTGTAGGTGGTCCAGCTCCTGCTCAGCAGTAACATGTGTGCAGCCATGCTGGAGCCGAAACCCTCCGACCCCAACGGAGTGTCACCTCTGCATCTCGCTGCCAAGAACGGACACATCGATGTCATACGGTCTGAAAAACTTGTCCTTCCAGTCTGTCTCTCTCAGTGTGTGTCTGTCTTTATATCTGCTTTATCTACCTGTTAGTCAGTCCCTCTGTCTGTACACCTGACTTACTCATCTGATCTAATCTTGTTATAATGATTATGATCTAAAAATCTGTCGCAGTCTAAATCACAAATGGGTCCACAGTTTTTTTGTCCAGTTAAAACTCTTCTACAGATTTGCATTTATGAAGATGGTCTTTAACTCTATCACGTTTTTGTAAAGATTTTGTTTTCGCTTTACTTCTGTTTTTCATTTACATTATTCTATATAAGCACTTGAAATGGTGTCATAAAGATGCTACACAAATAAAGGTTAATATTATTATTTCGTGCTGCAGGTTGCTGATTCAGGCTGGTATAGATATCAACAGACAGTCCGAGTCTGGCACAGCGCTACATCAGGCAGCCCTCTGTGGGAAGACAGAGGTAGTACGCCTGCTGCTGGATGTAAGTCTGTCTGCCTGTCTCTCTAACTGTCTGTCTGTTTGTCCGTCTGTCTGTTTAATGTGTTTACAAAAGCAACTGTTGTTAAAGCTGCCTCCCTCTCCTCAGCTGAGCAAGTTTACACCTCAGCACTTGGCATTCATCCCGCCGAGCTGTGTGATGAAGCCTGTGGGATATGTTGGCTTGTTACATAAAACTGTAGCAGACTGGCTAGCATCCTACCTGTCATGCAATATTCAGACCAGCTCTGTTTTGTTCTTTAATCCTTTTGTCACCTTCAGATGAATTTTGCTGTTGTTGCTGAGGCAGCACACACAAACAAATGTTAGCAGCAGGCACACACACAGCCAGAGTGACACCAAATGCACAGTATATCCTTATTAGGCCTGTGACCTCAGTGTGATATGATTTCACATTGCAGCTTTAATCCTTTTTTTCTTCTCCACTTCTGTCCAGAGTGGCATCAGTGCAGGGGTGAGAAACACTCTGAGTCAAACTGCCCTGGACATCGTTAACCAATTCACCACCACACAGGCCAGCCGGGAGATCAAACAACTGCTGAGAGGTGAGTGCATGAGTGCAAACACACACCACCACTTAGTCACAATCCAATACCAAGTAATACCAGGGCTGGAGTCACCACTATTGACACAGGTACTTTTAATAAGCCTGTTGAAAGTGGTTAATTTACAATGACGTATGGGCGGAGTCATGTGTCCTAATTTACTCAGTAATTTTCATGAACACCAAATAGACTGTCAAACACTAAGAGTTTCTTTATGATATAGTCTGTTAATGCTAAATTACATTGATGTGAAAATAGATTCAGAGAAGCAAAAACTGCTTCATTATCTTCTGTTCCTTTCTGCTCTTCTTTCTCCAACTACCTGAAAATCCCTGCTCTGCTCTTGTCCACTACTTGACTCCACTTAACTTTACCACTCACTGATTCTATCCTCTCTGTCTTGCAGATGCCTCGGCTGCGATGCAGGTGCGCGCACTGAAGGATTACTGCAACAACTACGACCTTACCAGCCTCAACATCAAAGCTGGAGACATTATCACGGTACATAGATCTAATGCTCTGCTCAGAATATGGTTAGGTTGGGTTACCTCAATCAGATATGTCCTACCTATTCTTAAAAAGGAACAACACACAATTTTTTTTACACATAACCGCATACTGTACTGGCAGCTATGTTACAGCTCATGATTGAACAGTGACTTCCTGTTTACATGGCTGAATACTTTTAACTGAATGATGCTACAGTTGATAACTGAGGTGATTACTCACTAAGATGTACCTAAAGTTTTAATCGTGCTAGCCAATTTCTATGAGCTTAGCTTAGGAGAGACTTTATGTACAAGCTTAGTGATGGATTTATGTTTAGCTGATTTTACCCCAGTCCAAAGTATTTTTTTGAAAGTGTCAACAGGTTATAATATCTTTGTAAACTGTATGTGTGTGTTCGCAGGTTTTGGAGCAGCACTCTGATGGTCGATGGAAAGGCTGTATTCACGACAACCGCACAGGAAATGACCGTGTGGGCTACTTCCCCTCCAACATGGTGGAAGTCATCAAGAGGGCAGGTGACCACCCACATCACAGCTGTGCGTGTGTGTGTGTCCGTATGGGTGGGAGGGTGTATGTTCTCTCGCATGTATGTGAGTTCAGCAGCTGTTCTGTAGATGTAGGTGATCATTAATTGTAGCTTAGTGCGGCATCATTGGCCTCTTGTGGCCGCCCATCCGTTTTTTCCAACCTGTCAATCATCTCCATTGATCAAATACTGTCCCTTACTGGCTGTCAACCCTCTTCCCTTCCTCGATATTTCTGCTCCTTCTATCACCTCCCCAACTTATAAACCCGTCTAACCAACCTGCTCTAGCTTGTGATGCTTTTGTTCATATTGTTTGTTTGCTGTATTGCTATAGTAATATTATATTTTAATTTATAGAGATATATTCCTTGTGAATATATGGATGTATTTTTTCTCATATTTTTGATTTTTATCAGTTATAATTTTATATATTTTCATATCTGATTAGATTTGTTTTGTTTCAAGTTGACTGATCAGTTGTTGTTGTTGTGTTGTTGTCGTTGTTTTGCACCTCCTTCCTCCTGGCTCGTGTCCAGGTCACTCCCCCTCCCAACAGTGCCACACCCTCCTGCTCCGCAGACCCAACCCCTGTCCCATTGCCTCGGTCAACGGACACTCATACCCCCCTCCAAAGTCCTCCCCCTGCATCTGCCTCCCCCTCCTCCCCCTCACCCCAACACACAGTCCCTCCCTCGGTTCTCCTCCTTTGGGTACGTTCCTCTTCCCATCTCTCCTCCTTCTCTGTCTACTCCTCCTCTGTCCACTCCTCCTCCTCCTCCTCCTCCTCTCTCCACTTCTCAGGAGCAGCAGAGTCAGACAGGTACATACTGTAGAATCACTTTCGATCACAGATAAGAATCCTTTCCACGCTGTTTGACTAGACCACATATAGAATATATTGTATCTGCTTGTTCCAGCATTTCACTGCAGTTACATATATATATGTATGTGTGTGTGTGTGTGTGTGTGTGTGTATAAATGTATGTATGTATAAATATATATACATATAAAAGGATCACTTCGCCCTAATGACAAAAAGGTATATTTTCCCACTTATGCTTAGTGGTGTGTAGCCATGCTGATAGATTCCAGCTGACATTTAATTTCATTAGGAACTATTTTCCACCTAAGGTAAAAAAGTGGAAACCATCCACAGATAAGTCTATGGATGATCCTAATTGATGATAAAACATACATTTTCCATGGCACATCTATTCACTTCCATTGTACCAGAATAACTTTCTTGTAATTTGAGTGAACTGACCCTTTAACTGAAATATTCAAATTAAAATAGTCTTTACATACTCCGTATATTACAGAAGTGTGAGAGGCATTAATCACCATTTATATACACTTTGCTATAATTTAGCTTCAATCATTGGATGATTTATTTAAAAAAAGTCACTGAACAGTGCAATATTTGCAAATATTGTGCAGACAAGCACACGATGATGAACCTGGGATTTTACAGATCTCAAAATTATTAGCACAACAGAGGTGGTTTAGGGTAGTTGTGTATGTGAGTGAGTGTATCTTTGTGAGCCTGAGTGTTTGATGGTGTTCATTAAGAGTTCAACATGTTTATATACTATATATGCTGTATAGTAGATATACTATATAGTATGTACCGTATATATACTATTATAAACTGTATTGCTCACATTATCATATGGGTCTGTGTAGCCATTGATTAGTTACTGCATTTTTGGTTGTGAGATCTTTCTTCAAAAGTGGATGAAAAATAGTCGCAGTAACACAAGTGTGTCTGTGTGTGTGTCTGTGTGTGTGTGTGTCTGTGTGACAGGTTCACGGACTGCAGAGCCGAGCCCTCAAGGCTCTCCCACTCTGGGACAGCAGAGCAGCACCAGTGAGGATATCTGGGTGTTACGCAAACCGCTGGCAGGTAAACTCACAAATATGTTTTCAGGTAACAATGTGAAACTCAGTATTTAAGGAATGTCCTCTATATAGTTCTGTACTGTGTGTGTTTGTGTGTGAGGTGGCGAGCGCAGTGGCAGCGTGGGCAGCATCGGCAGCGTTCGGTCATCAAGCAGTTTGCAGAGCTCTGGAAACACACATGTCCTGACCACCCCTGCACCCAGTCCACACCCGGCAACGTCACCAGGAGTCAACACACACGGCCTTAACGCTCCAGGCCTGCACGCACAAGCCGAAGGGGTCAAGGTAAGAGAGTCCTTACATTTATTTGTCTGCATGTGCACTTTGCTGCTGGATCTTTTCGAAACAACAAGTGCATGATTTCAGGGAAACAGCAAAACCTTTTCAGGAAACAAACACAGGTCTGGTTACCAGGTTAACCACAATTCTGTTTCCTGCACAGTTTCTTCTTCCGTTGGAAAGATCAGCATTGTTTTTTTTTTCAACTGTAGACCAGGTGCATTAACATGGTGGCTTCCTAGCTTTTCACTCACACAGTAAAATTAATCCTGTTCATGCCAACATCATATCTGTCTGGACAAACTGTAACAGCTGAACTCTGCTGTATCTGTCCCTGAATATCTTTCTGCACCTTACTTTCTATAATTTGTGTTTGATTGTATCTATCTATCTGTCAAAATAGTTTGAGTTTAGTTTAGTGCATTTTATTGCTTGTGCATGATGCTGATTTTTTTCTTGTCTGCTTTCTATGCTATTTTTAGGCAGCACCTTAAAAATATTCAAATAACAATTAGCCACATTGGATGGTGGATATGATCTAATGCTGAAGCATCATCTATTTTAAGAAGTGTTTATTCTGGGATTCTGCCTGTGATGGTAAACTGCAGGAGGAAGAGGGTCACATGCCAGTTGTTGTGTTATGTAGTGTTTTAGTATGTGCACTTAGTCCACTGAGCTGAGTCACAAGACACCTCTGGGATTTGACTGATTATGCTTGAGTAAATGTTTCATTTTGTGAGTGTGTTTGTGTGTGCTTGCCCATGTGTGTGTGCGTGTATGAGCGTATTTGTCTGTGCTCTTGTATTTTAGCTCCTGGCCACCGTGCTGTCCCAGTCAGTAAAAGCCAAGGAGCATCTCTTGGAGCAGTCGCAGTCTGTTGAGCAGTCAGCGAGTAAGCACACAAACTCTCCCAAACATAAAAGCAATATCTACTTGAAGTGATCATTTTTGTGTCATTTTTCATTTGTCAGATGTTTGTTTGGCTGCTGCCTTTCTGCTAAATGATCAAACATAGCAATGATTTAAGAAAGTTTGTTCGCACTTGCTGATAAAAAAAAAAATACACCAATGATCGAGTAATTCTGTCTATGATAGAGGGATAACAATTAAAAACGATGAAGGTGATGTTTACTAGAGCAAGTTCCTCAGGGCTTGTTTGGATCGCTGCATTTATGAATCATTTTTCCTCATTTCACTTTTAGTCAACATGGCCCTCTAAAGACCACCTGTCTGTTCATATCAGACACAAGCAGCATTTCCCACCCCCGTCCTCGAATAACAGTAATTTAAGTTATGATTTATTTACAAAAGCTGTTCTAAACAGCCAGGGACAGGTTGCTCTTTCTTGGGATAAATCCTTTTTGGTTCTCAGGAATTTGTGCATGCTACCTGCTTGTAATAGGCAGAATCAAAACAGTGTAATCCAATGCTTCAGTGTAACATCCAAAAAAAAAAAATGAAATAAGAGTGAGAAGTACAGTAGGATAACATCGACCTTAGAATTAAATGCACTCAACATATAAAACTCCTGTGAATCTGCTAAAAGTCAGAATTTCAGTTGACGTTCAAATGAGAATGCCGTAAGTTTGGCAAGTTTTCCCATCATTTATTTATCACTGAATAACTACTGATGATTATATTGGATCAGGGCCCACTTGTGAACTTGTAAACTTCATTCCTCACGAGGCATTTATTGATGTTGAGTTTACATTATTGTCAGCTGCGGCACTTAATATCACTTGAGTATTTGCTTGGGGCTACAAACAGTTGTACAGTCACGATGAGTTTATGAAACATACCTGATGTGTTTTCATACACATGCAGTGTATTATGTAGACATTTATATGGCGTCTCAGCTGTCCCACTTCAATTTGAACAATGTGCTCGTAGCTGTAGTTAATTTACTAACCTCGCTTTGAGAGAAGCAAATAAATTAGCATATTTTAATCTGCTGTCATTCTGCTAGTTTAAGTGATATGTGGGAAGTGTAGTGCTAAAACAACACCACAAAGCCAGCCAAGCATGAAAGCTGTTACCACAATTATTATGAAGGACCACATAGGCAATATAAGCCTGACTTGATTTGATTTTTTTCCCCACTGCCTCTCACTTTCAAAGTCTGCACTTGATCACTAGATAACACCATTTCCTGGCTTTGCAGCATTTTAAGAAACAAACAATAAAGGAACAAGGTACCATTTTCATTTCCAGGCTCCTTTATTTCTTGATAACGTACTAGAACAGACTTATTGTCAAATTTAAGAGGAAGAACAGTTCTAAGAAGCTCATTTCTTAAATACTTGTGTACTAACTCATAATGGAATAAGGAACACCAAACAAACATCTTCCTTTTTATTAGCAAGTACAGTTCTTGTTTCCTCTTTCACTATAATTAGAAAATAATTACATCACTTCACTGAGGCTTTTTAATTTTACAGTGCATTCATACAAATTAAAACAAGGTTTGCTGATAGAAATACATTATGTGTTGGTATTGTTTGCGCAAAAATTAGTTATTGATTAATAGAAAGGAGTGAAAAAACAAAATTGTCCTTTACTGCTAAAAGTAATATTTAATCTTTTTCCTTCTTTCCCTTGTCTCCCCTCTTCACCTCCACCACAAGGCTCTTCCAGTTGCACGGTTCATGAACAGCGGTCGTTTGAGCGGAAAGCAGAGGAGGATGATGGGAAAGTGAGTTTTTGGATGGCAGATTGGTCACACTCCGGGGCCTCCTCTTTCTATTGTTCCCGTTTCTTCTCAACCAGCGCTTTGGTTTGAGAGAAAGACACCTACGAGGGTGGGGCTCAGTGGGCGCTGTGAGGTATCATCTCCTGCCAGGGTGGTTGTGTTGCACCTGAACAGATGACACCCTGAGGATGGGCATGCAAGTGTGTCACCATGGAGAAAGGCAGAGTGACAGACACATTGAGGAGTCAGTCGCTGTCTCGCCTTCTGTCCCCCCCTTCCCTCGTCCTCACACCACACTGAGACACCAGGCACCCACATGCTGCCGCTCTGCTCTAGAACCTGCCAGCAGCGCCGTGTGTTCTCTGAAGCTGAGGGTTAAATTCTTTGTGTGTGTTTTCTAGAATCAAGCATTTACAGGTTGACAGCAGAATTCTGTCATAGACGCAAAAGCACTAGTGTGTTAGTGTGTTCTCATTGGTTGAACTCATCCAACAGCAATAAATTCATTCACAAGGGATGCCATTGGTTTAAAAAATATCTCATTTGACCTGTAAAAGAGTCAGTCAACCCAAATTATGAAAACATTCTTTCCCACTTACCATACTCATAGTTTCAGTTTCATTTGCAGGGGTTTTGAATTCTCCACCGCTGAGACTCCACTACATACAACGCTGATTCCAAAAAAGTCAGGATGCTGTGTAAAACGTAAATAAAACCAGAATGCAATCATCTGCAAACAAACTGTGTTTACTGACAACAGTTTTATGAAGTGCTCCTGTAGTCACATCTTTCACAATCATGTGTTCACAAAGTGTTGAACCTCTCTCCATCCTCACTTGTGAACGACTGAGTCTTTCCAGGATGAACCTTTCATACCCAATCATGATACTATCACCTGTTACCAATGAACCTGTTTACCTGTGGAATGATCCAAACAGGTGTTTTCAATCAGTCCACAACTTTCACAGTCTTTTGTTGCTCCTGTCCCAACTTGTTTGAAGTGTGTTATTGCCATCAAAATCAGAAATTTTACAAAAATCAATGAAGTTGGTGACATGAGTACATGTCACAAAAGACCAGCAAATTATCACATTCTGTTTTATTTATCTTTTACAGTGTCCCAACTTTTCTAGAATAATATAATAATATAATACAGGTGAATGGAAATTTAATTTTGTTGAAAAAAAACAAACACCTCCCAGAAACAAAAACCTTTACTTTTAGTTTATAATCCACAACCCTCACTCTGAACAGTTTTTTCTATTTTTACCTTCAGGAGAAAATAGTTTTTCAAGAAAGCTGTTGACACCAAGGTCTGTGAAATCACCTCACTTCAGACAAAAACATCAGTGAAATAAATGTAAAGTGATGCAGCTGTTCCCATTTCTGGAAAAACACATTGCTCTTGAGGTAACGTTTCAGTTCTATGAACACAGTGAAGGAACTTCCATTTATCTCCATCAGGCTGTGGTGGCAGTCTCAGTGGCAGGAATCTCAAATCTTATGCAAATAATTCTGTATGGCTAGTTCCCACTAAGGGAAAATGGGGATGCTTTTCTTTCACTTAGTTTTTAATTCACTATCCGGCATGTGTCTTGCTATCTATACGAACCCTTATGATTTATAAACATATATTTATAAGATCCATTTATTATTTCTGAAAACACCTAGCAGCTGTGTGTTTAGACTGTATTGTTCTTCAACTTTGTGAGGGCATTGGGCAAATATTGCAGGGTTATCGTTCTGTAAACTTAAGGCAACCTGAGAAGTTGAACAGCTCTCTGTTATGTGTTCCAGAACAGGTTCCCATTCCTTGCTGGTAAACACTGTCTAGATTTTGTTGTAGAGCACATTTTGAGATCACAATGGAGGTTTCTGTCCTGGAGCTCGGTTCTCTCCCGTGTTCTAGACCAGGCTGCCATGCTGTGTTCTAGACCAGGTCTGTGTTCTGTGCTCTAGAAGAGGCCTGCGGACTCTTCTAGCAGCAGGCAGTAGTGTTCTGTGTTCTGTGTTCTAGAAGCAGGCAGTAGTGGCGTGGCTGGGTGAGTTTCAGCTGCAGTTCTACACCACCCACTTCCTCACCGCGGGATATGATCTAGACACCATTAGCCGCATGACCCCTGAGGTAAGGTCATGACCCCTGACCCCCTCACGCCCCGCCCCTTGTCTGTCAAGGCTCCGCCCAGCACAGCTCTCAAATCAGCTCCCCACTGACCTGGATGATGTCATCATGACCCTCCTGTCTCTGTCACCTGACCCCCCGGTGTGAGTCCTGAGCCTCAACCAGTCACTTCTCATGCTCTGTCTGCTTCATTTACATACCTGTGTTCACACATGGCCGTGTGTTCCAGTCTGTGCTGTAAACGCTACTCCGTGTTTGTCCTTGAGTGTGTTTTCAGTGCCAGTGTATGTGTGTGAGTGTGTGTATTGAAGTGGACACAGTGGTATGACGTAAACCCCTTCAGGGCAGGGGACACTCATCAGAGATTATCCAGAGTAAAATATTCCTGAAGGCACATCACACGCAGCTCATGTACAAATGTCAAACGTGCGCATAAAGTTGTTTACATTTAAAAGAAAAAAACCCCAACTACAGTAGTTTGCTGAATTCCTGATGTGACTAAGTGTGCTTTGCGTTGAAGGACCTGACGGCAATTGGGGTCATGAAGCCTGGACATCGAAAGAAGTTAACATCAGAGATCAGCAAGCTGCCCTCCACAGACTGGCTGCCAGACCACAAGCCTGTAAGGCTCTCACGTGTACTATACAAAGTGGAAACAGGGGAGATGTTGAGTTTTGGCAGCTGCACGTACACAAGCATATACATATGCAGCAGATTGTAGTAGAATGCTTCTCTGTATCATCTGTGCACAAGATTTTTAACATTGTGCCCATGTTTTTGTGTCCCCGTGTGTGTTTTAGGCCAATCTGGCAGACTGGCTGTCTCACCTGGGTCTTAGTCAGTACTACCAGGTTCTGGTGCAGAATGGGTACGAAAACATTGACTTTATCTCTGACATCAGCCTTGAGGATCTGCAAGAGATTGGCATTACTAAGCTCGGTAAGCTACATTATTAAGGTGGGAAATAAAATTGTATAATAACAAAGCAAGTAGAGATAAAGAGCTTTTGATTTTGTTCACTGCATTTAAATTTAAACGAATGATATAATTGTCAAGACTTATGAATAAAAGACATGTCAGTCATAACTAGGCTTTCAGGATTAGACTGTACAGATGATATTTTAAGAATCCTAATCCCACTTTCTACCAAGCAATTAAAACATTTAAAATGAAATGAAACACAAACTGAAACTTTGCTCTGTGTTCTATTCAATATAATCAGCAAGTGAGAGATTTAGAAAATAATCAGATATGTTCCATATGACACTAAGACTGAGGAGAATTGGAGAATAGGAAACAAAAAACAAAGAGACCCCTCGGCAAAACTCAAGTAATGTAATTACAGCAAAATAGCCTATAATAGGATATTATATATAATTCATGTTTTAGCTTTTTATACTGTTTCCTCGCAGCCTACTAGCAGATGTTCTGAGGCCTGGTACCAGCCTGTAGTCTGGGAATTGGGAACCTCTGGGTTAGATGCAATGATCATGTCTGGCAGGATGGGGGTTAAAGATTTGCAGTTTCCCAACAAATACTCTTATCTCATACTCTCTTCCACCATTGAAATCTAAATATGTTTTTCTCATCTTTCAATCAGACAATAACTATTCCTCCTCACCTCTCACTCCCCTCAGGTCATCAGAAGAAGCTGATGTTGGGAGTAAGGAGACTGAAGGAGCTGCAGAGAGGAGAGAGTAGCTCTGAGCCCCCTCAGAGCCCCTCTACGCCTCCATCCAGCCCAGGTGGCAGCACCGGCTCCGAGCCCCGGAGGGAGGTGAGGAAGCAGAGGGACGGTGCCCCCAGCCCACTGGCCAAACCTCGCCCAGGTCTCACACATTCACAAACCCCTCCCCACACACCAACACAAACCCCACCACAAACCCCCCCACATGGCCGCACCCAGCAGGCGTCCCCCAGGGCTCGCCCGCGCCCCTCCACCCAGATGGGGGCAATAGATTCGTCAGTGCCGCTGCTTCGCCTGCCCTGTGAGGAGGAAGAGCGACGGAGAACTCACAGTCTAATTGGCTCAGAATCAGACTCTAGATATGCCACTGTGTGCCGCAGCAGCTCCGCACGTACTACCCCCCCTAATGACGTCACTGTTAACCGCAGCCAATCGTCCGTCACCCTCCGTCCCCGTCGGAAAGGTCGGCCCCCGACGCCACCTAAACGGTCCTGTTCTTCCATTACCGGGGGTGATGGGGAGGGAGAGGGACAGGTGGAGGGGCTACTGGGGCTGCCAACCTATCGAGAGCGGAGGGCCAGTGACTGCGGCAGCCTGGGATCAGCTTTAAGATCTCAGGACTCAGCAGGCCTGGAGAGATCAGAGGGGGCTTCTGGGAGTGTTCGCAGCCTCGCTGCTTTGCTGGAAACATCCATCGTGGGTGGAGCCAAAACCCTGCCAAGGAATCTGGGAGGCAGCACCAACTACCTGCAGGTGGGTGTGTGTGTCTCTTTGTGTTGAGTTTGGACTATGAGACTGTTTATTGGCAGCATGCATGTGTAACAATCACGTGATCTCTAGGTGAGTCCGCCTACGCTTCGTCGCCAGGCAGGTGCAGGGGGTCTTGGATCTGAGGATGATGATGTCTTAAGTCGGCGCAGGACCATCAGTGGACCAGAAGGCCTCCCTGGTGACCGGACTGACCTGTTACCTCGCCAACCGGCCCAGCAGCGCCCAGAGCCTCGGCCCCGCTCCACCGTGGTCTCCTCAACATCAGAGATCACAGACGGCACAGCGACACTCAGAAGGAAGCCACGACCTCCTGCAGCGGACTCTGAAGCATCGACGTCTGTGACCACAACTGTTGTTACAATGACAACTGGCTCTGACACCATACGCAGAAGACCACGCACGTCTGAGCAATCACCAAGCGTCACTCAAAGCAATAACCAGTTAGACTCTCCCAGCGGTCAAACTGAGAGTAGCAGGAAAAACGGAGGCGAGCCGCAGCAGAACGGTGGCGTAGTCCTGAGGCGGAGACCGGTGTCCGAGGTGTCCGACAGGACGGAAGCTGGCAGGGAGAGCTGCGAGTGGATGGAGGCAAGGAAGTCTCTGAAGCCGCCGGTCTCACCCAAACCATCCACAGTCACCCTGAGGAAGGCACAAGCTGACCCCCCAACCCCGACTCGCAGGGTCCCCATACCTGGTCCTGATAGTGAGACGGCACAGAGTCCTGGTGAGACGCACACACACAGAAGTGACAATTTGGGATTCAGTCATTGAGTTTAGCTTCCATATTAATCTGTAGTCCTTTAGTGGTCATATTATTTTGAAGCCACTATGTGTTGCTCTTTAATGTGATGTCTGGCTGTTCACTTGTATGTGTATTCACTACTTTGGTCAGTTGCCTATAAGAAAACTTACACCATTCTCCTACTCTCTCTGTCCAGAGCCCAAGCGTGTCCCTCCTCCTGTATCCCCGAAACCCCGCGGACCTCCTACAGCCCCGAAACCAGGCAAAGCAATAGTAGCCTCAGCTACCATGAGTCCTGCTGCTACCAGCCCAGCTGCAGCCAGCCCCACCCCGACCCCCAAACCCTCCTCTCCGCTCTCTGCCTCCGCACCCCTTCCGGCTCCTGACACCCCGTCTGCTCCCTCCCTCTCTCCGGGGCTCCCTCTTACTTCTCCCTCCCCGGCCCAGAGTCCCTCCACCCCGTCTCCACACCCCGTCAAACCTCCCCGCTCCTCCATCGCCGGCCTCTCCATCGACCTGGTGGGAGGACGGGAGGCGGAGGAGGAAGAGGAAAGGAGAAGAGAAGAAGAGGAGAGGAGGAGAGAGAGGGAACACAAGAGGCACAAGGAGCAGGAGGAGGAGGAGGAGAGGAAGAGAGAAGAGATAGAGAATCAGAGAGAGGTGGAGGGTCAAGTGGACGAAGTAGAGCAGAAGGAGGAGGTGCAGCATCGTTTAGAGGAGACCAGTGCCTCCTTGGCTGCAGCTGTGCAGGCTGTAGAACATAAAATCAAAGAGGAGGACGCACAAAATGAGTGAGTATGATATTAATCTTCAGATTTGACCACAGATTGTACCATTTATATCCAGCAGCCTCTCTGAACGACTTGTTGGCATCCAAGCTGATGATGAGGATCAGAACACAAGTTAGCTTCACATCACATGATGTAGAGCTGCAAAATGAGAGGATTTGTATTTGATTTGATTTGATGAAAGTTCCACAGATGGACGTGATACTCTCCTGTGTGTGTGAATGCTCAAAGCAATACTTCAACATGTTGGTAAATATGCTTATTCACTGTCTTTCTGAGAGGGAGATGAGAAGACTGTTAGCAAGGTCATAATGTTTAAACCACGTTTCATTAACACAAGGCACAAGAGAAGCTTTGACTCCTTTGAAGCGGAAATGTAAAAATGCTTTCAGGAAACTCAACAATTTTCTGTCAAACATTTTTTTTATTTCACCCTCAGAAATAGAGCCAATAATAACATATTTTCTAAAATGTTGAGCTATCCTCTAAAGGAGTGAAGTCAGTTACAGGAAACAATAAATCACTGAGTTAAAAGCCAGCTGAAGCCAAAGTTTACACTTTGTAGAAAAACCATTCAGCATTTTAAATCACTTTCATTCACTTTCTAATTCTGGGTCAGTGGTGCAGTGTGCAGTGTTTTGTCCCACTTTGCAACAATAAACTGTTGAGAAATTTTCCACTGCTCTGATGTGAGCCTCTGGCTGGCATCTTCACCACAGCAGCAGTTAACTGCTCAGATTAGCCTTTTTTAAAGCTGATGTGTGCTGTAGTATTTAGAGCCTTACATCAAAACAAACAGACTGAAACAAGGTTGGAATATTAATAACCGACTGCCATGACATGCATATAAACAAAAAAATGTTTGTGTGTTTCAATATACACACAGCAAACAGAAGAGCAGCTGTTGTACCTGTTTTCAGGACAACCAAACAAATACACTGCATTTCCTGTGCAGCAGTCAGACTTGTTTCCTTTGCTTCAGCAGTGACTTAATACAGCTGACAGAGTGATCAATAAGCAGTGAGGCTGTTAGAAATCAGATCAAAGTGCATGCTGTGAATCCACAATGACCACAGTTTAGAAATGTACCGACAAAAACTAACAGCTAAAGCAGGAGTGCCCAAACTTTTTCCCTGTCAAAACTGACTCTTAATGGTGAGCTATGGGCTCCACTGGGCAGCATCTACATTTAATGGCTTTTGCAGGAAAAAATGCCAACCATAAATAGAATCAAAAAATTGATTTCATGAAGATGTTAAAGTTAATAACTTTAAAGCGGCTATAATCTTTTTTTTTAATAACAGCAATTTATCAAGTCACTATGTGAAAGGCTTCGCTCATAGTGATGAACCCACAGGGACACCTGAATCTGCAACTCCCCTTGGCTTTAGGGAGCTTTAAAACCACTTTCAGCTCATTTTCACTTTGCTATTTTGGTCTCACTGTGGTTCATGCAGCAGGCAGCTGCAAACAAAGCTCTACAAACCCAGTTCCACTTTGTTCACCAGCTAGTAAGTGACTGGCTGGTGAACATAGTGGAACATTTAGCAGATAAGGAGACAGATATTTCCCTCAGGAGTTGGTACAATGACCCCCAAAAATACTTGTAATTGCAAGTTTAAAGTGTTGTTAAGTTATTCAGGAGAGTCCTGTTTACCTATGTTGAGGAACACTGTGGTTGTGATTGAAAGAGTTCTTTAAACTGCTGATTAACAATGTAGAAAAAGTCCAAAACCACTTCACACTCTCCACTTTACGTCTCTAATCTACTACTGTGAGTGTGCCTCATTAACAGCTAAATTCCTTTTTTGCTGTCCAACTCCCAGCTCTCTTTCCAACAAAAAGACAACAGTCTCCATCTTGGATGACATCGGCAGCATGTTTGACGACTTGGCAGACCAACTGGATGCAATGCTGGACTGATCTCCCGCTGGCGTCTCCTTTCCAACAAGCCCTTTCCCCTCTCCCCCATCATGTGTAGGTGTATCAAGAAAACTCTCCCAAGGCTCGATGCTGACGCTCTGAGAGAGTGTGTGCGTGTGTGTTTGAGCGCCTGTTCCTCCTGCGTGAGCGCTTCTCATGTAGCCTTGTACAGTATACTGAGGAGGGAGTCCTCTTCGTCTGGTGCGGTAGCTCTAGTACGCCTCCCGATGCGAGGAGGCCGCTCCCACACAACCTCTGACCTCTGCAGCCCAGCGAGTCACCGCCGCCCAGCCTCAGACGGCTGTGTGCATCGAGAAGCACAATCATTTTCCTCATCCTTTTATCTCTACAGACTCTGGCAGAGATCCTAACTCAGTCAGACAGGGAGACAGACGGATAAGCATATTGCTTGCAAAAATAAGCACATAAACTGACTGACAGACAGGCAGATAGATAGCTAGATAGATAGACAGGATGCATACAGATGAGATACCAGAGAGAGTTTTTAAAAGCACATGGAAAGACAGGCCGCTTTCTGAGTCTGTCTCACTCCTGCGATGTCAACAGGACGCATTTTTCCAGATGAATCGTAGCCTCTATTTCTCTCCTGTATGAGTGGAGGATTGTGGTTAGCCGGACTTCCTGACCTGTGTGTTGTCTCTCTTTATGTTGTTGTTGTTGCTGTTGTTGTTATTGTTGCCGTTGTTGTCGTTTACGAGTGTGTGTAGTCCCTGCTGATGCTCACGTCAATGTCCCCCCCACCCGTACAGTAGTTATACTAATGATCAGAACGACAATATAGATGTGTGTCCATGAATCTTGAGACACAAACATACACACACACACACACACACACACACACACAAATGCACATTACATTGGTTGTAAGCTCGCTGGTGTTCTGCTTTGTTGGTGTTTAGCTCCATCTATGGAGGTTTGCTTGGAAGTGAATCTACACATATACATACACACATTTACATGCAAAGACATATATACAAGCACACTCATGCGGTGTATCCCTTTGTCCTGCTGCAGTGAACAGTGTTTTTAAAAGATACTCCTATATTTCAATGCTTTATATAGTACATCCAGTATACATACATAGAGTTTATAATATACCTGGGTATTTGAGCTGTTAGAGCTCCCTCTAGTGTTGGTTAGTGAAACTGCCTCTAATCTGCCCACCTTCCATCTTGTCTCCCCCCTCTTTAAATCTCCCTCTGTGTCCGTTTTGTTAACTCTGCATCTCTCTGTGCCTTGGTAGTGTTCTTTCATATATTCAATGTCATTTTTTTGTCCCTTTTTTTCTTGATTTTCACTCCGAACTTTAACGTTTTTTCTGGTTCCTCACAAACCTTCGCTCCTTGTGTGTGTGTGATGTCAAAAGTAGCTTATAGGTTGTGAGTCCTATATGATCCCTAAAATCAGTCACCCTGTCTGCAGTCCTCCTGTAACCATTGAGAAGCCTTGTACGAGCCCATATAAGCCCCCACCCGTAAGCTGTAATAAATTGGCTCTGCTCCTCCTCGGCTCCCCAGTTTCCAGTGGTCCCCCATTGTAGGCCAGACAGTGGATCAACCACCAGTGTTCATCCCAATGAAGAGTCCACTTGTATTTTTATGCTCTTTGAAAACAAAGATATATTTGAGAGACAGATGGTTCTATGTGAATAATAATAATAATAATGATGATAATTATAGACATTGAATTGAGGTGAGCTGATTGAGCCTGTACATTTATGGTTGAGTTCTGGATGTGTTGTGACGGCTGTTGTGCCATGGTTGGGTTTAGGTTGTGTTTCTGCTGTGACGATGCATTCCTGTACAGCTGTGATCAGAATAAATGTATGAATTAAACCTTACATGACTCTTTAAGTGTGGTTCTTACAGCTCTCATACTCACTCTTCATCATCTGCATCATAGCTGAGATTTTTAGACATTTTTAGACAGTGAGAATTAAAATGGATTTTAACACATTTACATACACATTTTACTTCAGTGACTATAAGGCTTTGAAACAGCATTTCAACTATAATATAGAGAGATAACATTTACAAAAAATATAATTGGACAATTTAATAAATGCATTTTAATAAAAAAGAATGAACTCGGTGGCTTTTTAAGTCCTTAGAAAATTTTGCACCTTTTGCTTGGTGGCTAATTTCTGAATTCTTAGTTTTTGAATTCACAACATCAGTATTTGTAAAATCCTTGTTGCGGCCTTGCTCATTTTTATCTCATATATCATTTATGCTGTAGCACTAACATTCACCTTAATTGGAACTAAAATCAAACCACAAAAAATCATTTAAATCAAAAGCATGAAGGCAAGAGTGTCCATTTTTTTTAACCATAATGCACTAACATTAACTGGATGATACGCAAATAATAATAATAATAGTCTGTGATGCATCATAATATTGCAGATTCAGCAGATGTGTTACAATATTCTGCAGCACATGAGTTGATGCCTACAAGAAAATACATCATTACAAATCAGTGGTAAAATATCCTGCCTGCAGTTAATTATCTTTCAGTATGTCTCTAAAAGTGCTGAAAAAATGATTAATGCGTTTTCTGTTGTTCACTTTATAAGCAAATGTGGTACCTAATACTTTACTAATTTGAAAACAAAATATCATCGCCCCATTTTAATGAGCAGAAAATGACTATTAGTATGCTAGCATTCAAAAACTACAACTCCCATGATGCTTTGACGCAGTTCTTGCGTTTACGACTCATGGGAGACGATGTTTGTTTAGCGCTAACAAACTCATCCTAGTTTTATCTTTGTTTAACACAGTTGTTCAGATATTGTTGTCCATTACATTAATGTCGTCCCGATAATTATATTGAATGAATCTCATAATAATTTCTCCGCTTTTAAGAAAGACACACAATTACTACTATTCTTGTTATTGTTGTTATTTATACCGCCATTTAAAAAAAATCTTTATTTTAGGACTTTATTCAAGTTGCCTGTTTTGCGGGCTGCTGTAACGAGTAAATTTCAAAAATGAAGAATTCAGTAAATAAGTAAATATAATATAAAGCTTATCTTATCTAATCCATCTAATCTTATCAGACGATGCTAGCTGTTAAGTAGCTAGCTAACAACTGACCCGGAAGGGGCGGGACTTTAGCGTTATATTAGGCGGAAGCAGTTTGTTAACCCCCTTTTAGTTCTTCACCCACATGGCAGAAGAGATGAACCCCCGTTCCCTTTTTCGGGGTTTTCTCCAAATTTTACCACATGGAAACAAAGATGATTCAGTTTGGGTGAAAGAAGGCAAACTGGTCACCAGAGACAAGTCAGTGAGGTGAGTGTTATATTCTGACATATGTTTTAACTTTGTCATGTTGGTCTGAATAGTTACACGTGGCTAATTCAAGAGCCTCCAGACCAAACTAGTCATGTTTCCACCTCTAATACAGTCAAATGTGACTTGAAATAGTGGCTGTGTATTCTTTTAATAAGGAATCTAACTTGTCTTACATCCACAAACCAAATCTCTTGCATAAGAATGTGGTGTTGAATAATGACCTCATTAATCTGTTTTATCCCTCAAAATGTTGTGTCTGAATAGCTGAATTAGCTCTAGTCAAATCTTGCTTTGTGCTTTGTGTGTTATAGGTTTGAGCATGTAAATTTAATCTTAACCTTCGGGAACAGTATAACAGCTCATGTCCACCTAACTGCATTTAAAAGCATGTGTTTAATCACTTGAGTTACTGTGGAGGAATTAATGTTACAACGCGAAGTTTCCTTCTCTTTTCAGCAAGTCACATGGAGGCTGCTGGAATCTGAGCCATGATCACTGCGTCAGAGGAAGAAAGAATGACTCACCTTGAAGATGGCTCTTGCTGGAAAAGAGCAAATGTGAGTTAATCTGCATCGTGCACTGCAGCGTGAATAAAATTATGCCTTGAGATGACTTAGATATGTAAACTCATTGAGGAGCATTCTGGTGATTTGTAGTTCCCCCACACTTTGATTTGTAATGAAGGCGGAAATAGATATGATCTAAACCCAACTTGTGTAATTTTACAGATCTGATTCACAGCCAACCACATGTCTCTCGACGATGAGGGCTGAGATTGAAGTTGAATGCCTCGCTGTGTGTGAGAGCTGGTGAGTTCATATCTTGGCATGTAAAACACTTAAAGCCTGTGATGACAAACTAAAATAAACTTTTCTGACACCTACTATGAGAGCTGAACTCCAGCTCCTGATTCTAACTTTGTTCTGAGGCTCATGTGTTGGTCCAGTCTTCACCTCATAATTGTCACTTTTCCATAACTTTTTAAAAATCAATCTACTTTCTCTTGCAGGTAGGAATGAGAAGACTTGAAACCTCAGAGCTCCTTCTCCTTATTGACCAGGACCTCGCTGGGTTTGAGAGCTGGTGAGTTCATGCAGCATGTTGGTGTTTTGAATAAATTTTAGCCTGTGATGACAAACTAAAATAAACTTTTCTGACACCTACTATGAGAGCTGGACTCCAGCTCCTGATTCTAACTTTGTTCTGAGGCTCATGTTTTGGTTCAGTCTCAAAATCTCACTTTTCCATAATTTTTTTTTTTAAATCAGTCAACTTTCTCTTGCAGGTAAGAATGAGAAGAGTGAAAATTTCTAAGCTGTCTGGACAAAGATCCAAGCTGCTCAGATGGAAGCCCTTATTGACCAGAACCTTGCTGGGTTTGAGAGCAGGTGAGTTCATGCAGCATGTTGGTGTTTTGAATAAATTTTAGCCTGTGATGACAAACTAAAATAAACTTTTCTGACACCTACTATGAGAGCTGGACTCCAGCTCCTGATTCTAACTTTGTTCTGAGGCTCCTACAATAGATCTATGTACACATGAATTTTTTTCCTATGTGAATTAAAACTAAGCTATGCTTTTATAGGTTGATTCATGACTCAACAAATGATCCTGCTGGTGATCCGATTATTTTAAAGGTACGTGTGTGTGTATGTTGTATGTGTGTGTGACACAATCAGTGATTTATTTAATATTTTCTGATTCTTCTTATGAGAGCCGTTTTCCCCGTGATTCCAACTTTTATCTGAGGCTATGAAGAATCATATTTCTGTTTTGTCTGTTGCACAGATTGTTCTGGTCTGATCTGCATTTGTCTCTTTCAGGTGCCCCAGTGCATTTTATTCAAATGTCACTGGTCAGAAAACTGCTGCCCTCGAGCTGACAGAACAAACCTGAATGAAGAAACTACAATTCAAAATGTATAATGGAGCTTGCATCAGAGTGTTAGTCTGTATTTGTTGAATAAACATTAACTGAGTTCAATCTTTTCTTTTGTGAACGCTCTGTTGGGGAAACTCTGGTATCAGTTAATGTAGTATTTGGTGAATTTTTGGTCTTACAGTAAGTACAACCATATTGCAACTTGCCAGAAAAGACATGAGAATTTTAAGATCCAGTTTGCCGTAGAGCTGCTTAAGTCAACTTGGTTTAATAAGTGTCAATATATGAGCTTTGCCAGAGACTTATTATTCACCTTCTGTTAGAGGAACACACCAAAGGTAAACATGTTCCTCATTTTTAGATCGACACTTTTTTAGATCTACAAATTTGATATATATTCACATGCTGTTTTCCAGCTGTTTCCAACATCAGTCATGTAAAACAAACATTTACCAGCTGACTTATGAGTCCATATTTTAAAATGACTGGTCCATCACGGGAGGAATAGCTGGTTCCAATTGACCCTTTTGTGACATGTGGATCACAGATTTAAAAGCAGCGAGGGACAAAGAAAAAGTGGATATATATTAAATGTTACTGCTGATTAACAGCTGGAGATGTAGTTTAATTTAAAGGTAAGTCTGTGTGTGTGATACAACCTGTGATGATTATTAAATATGTCCTAACACATTGTATGAGAGCTGCTTGCTCCTGATTCTTTGTGTTTATGAAGTGTTTATAGATAAACTTTGCCACATTCACCTTCTGTTAGATGAACACACCAATGGTAAACATGTTCCTCTTCATTCATGGATATCACAATCTACACTTTAACACAAAAAACATATATATTCACATACTGTTTCCAACATCAGTCATGTAAAACAAACATTTATCCCGTTGTGTTTTGACTCTTTTGTTGACAAAGGAAATAGAGAACAATCACTTTACAGACAAAAAATATTCTGATTGAAGTTTTGTCCCATCTCAGAGATTTTTTTTTTTTTTTTTTTTTTTTTTTTGAGCCTCATTTCCCTGCTGGTCTCTGGAGACACAGAGTCTCCGCTCATCTGAATAGAAAATGATCGTCCTCATTTGCGTGTTTCCTGCCTCGTTGCTGATCCACATTTCCATAAAGCTCCAGCGCTGGTTTGACAGTCAAAGCAGGCGGAGGAGCTGCTTCTCTCCGCCCTGCGCCTCCTGCATCCAGTCGCTGCCAGAGAGGAGCGCAGGGGAGTTGCCCTCCCAGCCTCCTCCTCCTCCTCCTCCTCCTCTTCCTCTTCCTCCTGCCTGCACTGAAGCCGGACTCCTCTGCCGGGGAAACTCCACCGACTCTCAGCCGCTCCTGCCCGCTCTCACCCCTCCATCCGCCGGCTGCTCATCCACTCGACCCGCGGTCCTCTCCGGTAGGCCTGACGGTAAGACAGCTCGTCTTTCTGGGGCTTGTTTTTCATGCATTCCCATTCTCATGCAACCAGCTCACATCTGCATCTGAGGTGATGCTTTAGATGCACAGTTGATCGTCTCGTAGTCGCGCGCTGATGTTTATGTGCAAATGGCTCGATTTGCTGCAAATGTGATGATGAGGATGATGAAGACTCGTGTATGATTAAGTGATGAAGGCCTTTTTTCGGGGAACAGCTGGCTCCAGCAGGATGGATGCTGGTGGAGGAAACAGGGCAGCCGACTGACTTAGATCCATTAGAAAGATGAAGAGGATGATGAGGGAGGAGGGGGAGGAGGGGGGGAGCAGTTTCCAGTAGGGAGGACTGAACTGATCCCTGGTCGGTCTGAACTCTCAGCTGGGCCCCCTCCATGTCTCTGTCTCTTCCTGCTGTACTGTGGCCTGTGGCAGGGTGGGGCACGACTTACAATAAGCATAAAATAAAATAGATTGAGGTTACGAGATGTGCATTTCCTCAAGCACTGCACTTAAGCGGAGTACAAATACTTTCAAAAATGTACTCGAGTATTTTTGATTGTGCAGCTTGATAGATTTACTCCATTACATTTATGTGACAACTTTTTAAAGAATCAATGACGCCAGAACAAATCTAATACAAATCCTCCCTTCATGAAGTCAGTTTTTGTTTAATCTGTGTTCAAGAGGTGTTGATTCAACCCTGTGATCATTTTGGTGGCTGTTGAGGTGTTTCTGTTATTTTGTCCATCCCATTTATATCAATGAGACTAAAAGTTCATCAGCACCACAAACTACATCCTTCAAAATATCAACATGAACTGAACATCACAACCTTCACGAAGGGAGGATTTATTGCAGGACTGTTGTATTAGATACTTTACATATGAAACACATTAAATATCTCGAAACAAGGTTCATTGCTGTCGATAAAACACAAAAGCAAGATCCTACTGAATAAGACGTTAACACAATTGATACTTTTGATACTGTATATTTTACTTTAGTAAAATTTTAAATGACTTCAAAAGATATTCCTTATTTTTAGTTCACAAATCCCACAAAAAGACCAAAGCAAACCATGAACTGATCCTATTAATAAATCTGTGTAGCGACAGACTGATCTTTTTTCTCCTCTGTGCTGTAGATCTATTGAAAACACATCACTGAACCACACTGTTACGCTGGCTGTTGTTACCACAGTGAACATGGACACTGTAGTTTATTTTGAGTCGATCCCACATTCGCCGACCTGCTGCCATAAATACTCACTAGAGGACCAGATGTGTATCAATCCGCTGGTGGAAATAGTCCCCAACCAAATGTACTATTTTTTACCGTTTGAGTTTAAAAGCCGCAGAGCCCAGCTGTGGAATTACTGAGCCTTTGAAAAAAAAAAAAAAAAAAAAAAAAAGAAACTATATATATACGTGACCTGATTTTACTGATTTATGTCTTCAGTAGGAACCAGTGGGAGCTTTGGGCTGACAGGCACAGACGGGGGAGCTGGAAAGAGAAGGACTAATATAATGTTGGACAGTTTAAGTTCAAAGTTCAAATTAGACATTGTGTGAAACTAGAGTTGTTTATTTTGAAGTATCACTACTTTTACTTCGGTTATAGGTAGAAAAAGATGCTTGTAGAAGTACTGATACTTAAGTAGTTAAGATTTACTCACAGCAAGTTACGTATGGTCTCAATGTGGCATCTTGACAGTGGCTACTTTAATATGAACATGTCCTGTTAACCACTTCCTCTGTGGCTCAGTGAAGCTGGTGAACATCTGGTCTTTATAAGGTTTTTATCAGATACTGTCATAAATCTATTAAGCAGCAGTTCCCACCAAGAAGTTGCAAGATGATTTAACGAGACAGGAAAACACAAATATTTCTGCTTCACAAAGTAACAAAAATAAGCTTTTTGAAGACTGACTCTCCTCTGATCTGATTTTTTTTTTTTTTTTTTTTTTTACTTTTTATGGACAAATAAAGAGAGACACTCTTTGGTTGGACTGTTCATAACCAGTAGACATTTGCAAGTAGATGTCTGATTTAAGGAGTCACAAGGAGAACATGTTGGAATAAACACACAATTTTTACTGTTTTTCATTTATACAGAAAAATGCACCAAAACAAGAATGAACTGCAGCTGAACTTCACAACTGAAGGGCTCTTTTACAACAAAACATTTTTTTCCCAGCTAAGTTTCAACAGGACATCTGTGTGTCTGAACTCTTAATCTACTCGAGCTTCAATCTGTTGTGTTTTTCTTCTGTGTGTGGGTGAACAGCAGTAGCATCATGGAGGAGTTAGACGTTCCACAGATGAGGAGAGAAGTGGAAAGCCTTCAGTATCAGCTGGCAATCAACAGAGAGAAATCCTCCATCACCGTGACTGAGTGAGTGTCTACTGTCCACACACACACACACACACACCCCCACACACACAGGCTCTCTTAAAGTATCAGGTTTCAGATTCGTGCTGACGGTGTGTGTTGGGTTTTTCTTTGTAGGCTGGTGAAGTGGATCGAAGGTTGTGTTTGTGAAGATCCATTTCTGAACCCGGAGCTGATGAGAGCAAACCCCTGGGTGGAGAAGGGCAAGTGTGTGATCCTCTAATGGTCACACACACACACACACGCACGCACACACAATCACGGATGCATATAAACTAAAGAATCATGCACTCCCACACACACACTGCACTAACTCACTCATTTACTCTTTCTCTCTCACACACACACATATTATTGCTATTATTATCATGCCTATTTATTGGGAGACTCCTGAATGCTTTTAATTTATGTCATGACTACTGTGTGTGTGTGAGTGTACAGCACTGAGTAGCTTTCTAGAAGTTTGTTTTGATGGACTGCTGAGAAATGTTCAACAACACGTTTTTATTGGCTCTTTACACTGTCAATCAAAATAAAGACTGTTTTGAATTTAACAGCTGGATTTTGTTGGATTTATTAAGATGTTCACAGATGACACAGAAAAAAGAAATACAGCTGAGAATGTGTGTGTGTGTGTGTGTGTTCGGGGGTTACAGTAGTTCTCTGATGTAGACATTTCTCCTGACAGCGTTGGACATGCCCTCGTTGAACCGGAACCACACGTCACTGTTGCCCACTGCTGTTCCCATAGAAAGAACCGCACACTTCTCAGCTGCAGAGAGGGGAGAAGAGCATGTTGGGTATTTTTTTAATACACTGCAAAAATTACTGAAAGAAGACTCACTGGTTCTTAAAGCTCCTCTCAAATGATCTCATGACCAATTAAATAATCTAATAGTTAAATGATATGAAAGTGATTGAAAACCAGCTAAATAACTGTTTATTCTAGGGCTGCAACTAAAAATTATTTTCATAATTAATCTGGTGATTGTTTTTTCAATTAATTGATTGGTATGTAACACGTAACATGAACATTAAATCACAACTGTCCAAAGCTCAATGTCATGTCTTCAAAACTGCTTGTTGTATCTGAACCTCAGAGATATTGAGTTTATTATCATATAAGAGTAAGACAAATCTTCACATTTTGGAATCAGTGAGGCATTTCTGGCATTTTAATTTATAGCACAAATTAAGTGTAAAAATTTGTTATTAATTTGATCAACTAATCGATTCAGGTCTAGTTTAATAATTTAAAGTGATAAATTACTTCATATGAGAGAGCTGCAAATCCTCACATCAGAGATTAGAAAACCTGAATACCTGTTTTTTTCCCCCACTGTTCTCACAAAATAAGCAAATAGAAGCAAACATAAGCTTCAGCTGAGCAAAAAGAATCTTTTCTGACATTTGATAGACTGACAGACAAGGGTGTGACTGCATATATATACAACCCCGATTCCTAAAAGGTTGAGACGACACATAGTCAGTTGAAAACAGTACAAAAACAATTCATGTACGCTTATTCTGAATTTGATGCCGGCAACATGTTTGAAACAAGTTGGGAACAGGAGCAATAAAAGACTGGGACATTTTTTTGGAATCTGGGTTGTACGAAAATGTCCACGTATACAGAGACTAGTGTGCTGTACTGTAGTATGTACAGAGAGAGTGTGCGTCCACTCATCCGCGAGCTTATCTAAGTCCATTAATAGAAGGTGTACAATCATCTCCACAGCCACACTCTCCCATATAGTCACAGAGTCATGTTTCACAAAACATTTTCGCTTTGAAAATTGCAGACAAATTTCTGCAGGGCTCTCGCGTCCTCATGCAAGCAAGTCACATTTGTTCAGGTTAATGAAACATGTTAAAGTTAACTGGCGTGATGTCATGTTGCAAATGTGGTGAAGCTCCAGGTGATCAACAAGGTAATCAGGACACAGGATTCAGAGCTGTTTCTGTTTTAGTCTGCGGAGCCTGGTTGTTGTTCCTGCTTTGACCTAAAAACAGCCACAGCTCTGTTTCCACCCCGATTACCCTGCTGATCAATTTCGCGAATGCAGTGCTTTCAGGAAGGGAAGTGATTTTAATGGCTCCACTTTTAACTGCGCTCTGAATCTGTGCCTGTGTTACTAAAAGAATGAAAATGTACAGTCCAGTCATTTCACTGAAAAAACAAGTTGCTCTGATTGTTGTACTTCATGTTCATGCAGTATGAGAGAAATACTGTATATAAACAAAACAGTAGCAGCCTGCAGGATATTTTATGAAGTCACAGAGGGAAAAGTAAAATGCTTTTCCAAAGCTGTATGCAAAGTGGAAACACTATTTTGAAAAAAATGTACCCAGGTGGCCATGTTGGAGGAGAGAGAAAGACCTACTCAGTTCTTCAAGACCTCTATTGTTTATGCAAATGTTCTATTTTGGGTGTGGATCTGTGATGTATTTGAACAGTCACGTTTGTTTCCACTGACACAAAGCTACTGGCAGGTCAAACCACAGTAACTACTCTCCAGACTTTTATTAGGTTTCTGGAGCTACAATGACTACTGGACTTTAAAAAAGTAGCAAACTAAGTAATTCAGGGAGTATACTGTACATAAATTATATATGAAGATTGTTCATTCTATTGGCTGATGTCCAAAGATAATAAGCAGGCTGTAGATCAGGCATGTCCAGTCCTTTTGTTACTAATATAAATAAGATATTACCAACATTAAAGAGGGAGAATGCAGGTGGCAGTGCTGTTGACAGTCCAGATCTCCTGTCTGCACTGTGCCACAGGAGCTCTAATTTAGAAGCGTTACATAACACACATCAGTAATCACCTCTGGTGTGTTTGGACCAGATGTGCCTCGAGGCATTTTTTCACTAAAACAGCCTGTGATCTCAAAAGGGTTTGGATAAGAAGAAGCTGCACTGATGTCGCACAGTACCTGAGTCTGAGGACGGCTGCGGTCTCTGAGGTTTGGGGTCAATGGCTCGACCAAAGAAATCCACCTCCGGCTGCAGAACACAAACACACAAACAGAGTAAGGAGGAGGATGAAGTTCACCAGGAAGTTTCTAAAACAGGTCAATAACAATGAACAATCACATAAATGCACACACACACATACACACACACACACTCTCATTAGCCTCATTTCCAGTTTCACCATTAGGGACTGTAACCCAGTGGCTTCTCATTATCCTCATTTCTGCCCTCTAGAGGCTCTCTCTCTCTCTCTCTCTCTCCATCACTCTATTACTGGACTATTAGAACACTGCAGCTCACCCAGTTGGGCTCTGACGTTCAGTGCAAACAGATGCTGGCTGCTCCTCTCTGGCTCCACCTACAGGCATCCACTAACTCAATACCTGGAGAAAGTGTGTGTGTGCTACTACCCCAGTTAATGAGGTGCTCAAATAGCCAAACAAACAGCCTCTGAAGACTCATCTTGTAGCAACTTGCAGAAAAAGCAGGAGAGTGTAAGCTTGAAAACACTGTTGGCTTTTATTCTATTTATGGAGCAGCAGAGTACACCTTCGCTAGGTGTCACTTAGTGTTGTTGACCTATCTCCATCTTGAGCTCATCACTGCCACAGGTAGGTGTGTACTAATCATATTGTGGGAACAAACCTCAGTCACATTATGGAGATTCACTTCCCCATGTGTGGATAAGAAGCTTGTCTCAACAAGAGAAGCCATCAGATTTTACTAAGATTTGGTTTTTTTGCTAATGGTAAGGGTTGGGATTAGGATTTTTCTCCAAGGAATCAATGTACAACCCAGATTCCAAAAAGGTTGGGATGCAGCGTATAAAGTGACAAAAACAAGTGAGTATGTTTGAGTGTCTCACCCTGGTCTCCACTGTGGTCTGTTTGACAATGTTCTCCAACCTCTGCTCATGGTTCCTGCTTGGTTTGGGACCGGCGCTCTTTTTTTCTTCCTGTTTCTGCATCACACAGACACAGCAGATTATGACTACATTAGATTATTAACAAGCACACACACAGTGGCCTGGCTGTCCGCAGGCTGCTCTGTATAATAACCCCACAGTCTGTCAGGTACAACATGCTGCGTGTTTGAAGCCTCACCGCTGCAGGGTTTCGTTGCAGCATCAGCTGTTCGGCTCTCCTCATCTTCTCTTGTTCCATCTCTCTGCTGATGGTTTGTTTGGCCTGATATGTCAGCTGCCGGCGCGGAGGCAGGCCCGGATACCTCACTACCTCCTCAACACGCCTGCGAACACACACGCTGAGTAAAAAAGTCTGCACAAACAAGAGACACATATTTTTTTTAACAACAAGCAGCTGACATGGAGGTGAACCCTGTTAGATGACAAACAAAGTAACAAAAAGCTTCCACTTTTGGTGCCATGGTTCATATTTTCCTGAATAAAACCCTGAATCTGTCAGTCTCTAAAACCTTAATCCGCTTACTGCTGATCTCCATCTCCCTCCAACACACACACGCAGTACGTGCCAGTAAACTCTCTCATTTATGTTGTATTTAGGTCCATCAGGAATTGGATCAGATAATACCATAATACCAGTTTATGTCACTGTGAGCTATTTATTGCAAGTTATCATTATAAAATATCAGCTGTGTTATCATCGGGACTTGAGACCTGTCGATGAAATGAAAGAGAAGCTTGGGTGGCTCAACCTTCCCCTCTAACCTGCAGGATTATACACTGTGCAGCTAATATGAAGGAGTTTAACCTCTGGCTGACACATTTACAGTATCTGTTTACTTACTGGAGCAGAACACACAGACAACCACATCATCTATGACATCTGATATCTTACTACAAGTTAAGTATTATTCATAAACGGAGTAAATTCAAATTACATTTATAGTGTTAGATTAGTTATTAACCATATTCACTTCCAGTCTCAGATATCAGGATTACAAATATCACAAATATTGTCAGAGCACTGAGAATATTCCACAACAGACCAGAGATAAAAGTTGCACATAAAAGCACATAATGGTTTTAGGTGTTAAATATCGTTTGATTCCAAAAACAGACTGATTTGTAATGAATAAGGAGAATTCTCTTCCATCTTTCCCGCTCGTTTTCTCTGCATTTCTCTCCTTCCTTACGGCCTCTGAAAACCAGATGATGTTAATAATTCTGCCGCAGTCTGACCAATCAACAACAGCGTCCAAAAAAGAGCAGTCCAATCAAATAATCCTGTTGGGACTGGGCGTATTCGTCATGCTTGATGTTAAATGTTTACATCCACGAGTGTGTCCCAAGTCTTTCTCCATGTGGTATCAGACAGTGGTGTTATGGTGAGCAAGAGAGGGCAGGTACAGGAAGGTGTAGATGAGTAGAAGCAGCAGCAGAGCCAACACCAGAGGAAGACACCAGTCGCTGGTGAACAGCACCTTGTCGCAGCGAGCCTGCAGGAAGGAGTCATCCTGGGCGTCCAGCTGCTCCACGACCCGGGCCGGCATGATTGAGATGAACAGCTAGTTATCCCATTCTACGACAGCAGAGACTCTGCTGTCCTCAGGAGTTATAGAATGTAGGTCCAAGATGTACGAAGGTCTTCCGAGTTAAAGCAGAGCCCAATGTTGAACCAAAATGTGCTCAGTTTTGCCCCTTTCAGTCTTTTATTCTAATGACTCGATATTTCCGATTGCTTTCTCTGAACTTTCCTCCTAATTACACTGCTCTAATAATTCCAACCTCATTTACCCATCCATTCATCCACACACCTGTACCCCACCAGTGAGGCTTTACAGCTTGCTACTCTGCTCCCACACCAGCAACACACACACACACACACACACACACACACACCAGGTGTTAAGGGGATTATTCTCTAAGCCTTCATGCAGAGAACCACAGTGTGGACAAGAGCAGTGACCTTCAACATCCCAGAAACACACATCTGCTCTGTGTGTGTCCACCTTTGATATACTCTGTGTGTGTGTGTGTGTGTGTGTGTGTGTGTGTGTGTGTGTGTACTCACGGCTCCAACATGTATGTGTACTGTCCCTCGGGTGTGCGGTCCTGCCTGTATGAGAGGTTGTACGCTAGCATGGTGTCGATCAGCTCACGCATCTGCTCCTTCTCTCGGCTGCTGAACAGCTGTGGATTCACCTGGAAGAAACATACAGGATTTGAAATTAGACACAGTCAGTGACAGTGACATTATATATGCACGGCTTAGCTGGTGCTGTGCTGAAGCCTTATAATGGTAGGGAGAACCCTGCATATACACAGATATATTGTACATGCTTCGACATACAGGCCGTAGTTTGGGACAGATGATGTCGAGCAGCAGTGTGAGCATATCGAGGGTCAGGCTGAGTTGGCTGATCCTCGTTCTGATGCATGCTGGGATGTCAGCCATCATGGTGGACAAAGCGTTCCTGCTGCTGAGGAGCCGGGAGGAGGCCTGGAGAGGAGGAAATAAAGACTTAGTGATAATGTCTCAGTTGGTATTATCTCGACGTTCCTCCCAAAAATACATTTCTTTGTTTCTTGTTATTTTTTATCCTTTTTCTTTTTACTGCTCCTTTATTTTATCTGTCTTTCATGCATGTAGTTCAATAGTACCTCGTGCTGGCTGTGGGGATAGCTGATGCGGGGCACGTGTGTGTGGGCGAACAGGAAGTGGAATGTGACGGACAGGAAGGGCAGGTATCTCATCAGGGAGAAGTTCTGACCGTGCAGAATGACCTGGTTCAGCCTGTCTGAGAATGACAGCCAATCCAGAGCCTCACACACACTGTGCAGGTTGGGGTCCCTCACACGCATGGACAGATAATTATCATACAGACCCTGAGGAAAAGAGACAGATGTTCAACCTTATATCAGACCTAATACATCATAATGCAGTGTTGACTTAACTGTTCAGAATATTTGAATGTTTTAGATGCTAGTAATGCATGGGTAAGTGTTTTCTATATATTCTTATAAATAAAATATCACGAAGGTGTGTTCGTTACCTGAGAGACCTTTTCATACTCTCCACTTGATGAAGCCAAGTGTAGAACGTGTTGAAACCTCTGAGCTCCACCTCCTGAACCTGGTGCCTCCTCAAACCCCTCACCGATGCGTTTCCTGAAAGAACAAATTTAAAGTTAGTTAGGACCTAAGACCTATAGAGAGGTAACAGATACTCTTTCTCAAATTACTCTCTTTTCTGATGATGAATATGTGTGATAAATATTTTTGAGTATACTTGTTCTTTGCCTGACTATTGTGAATGGGGCTGTTTATCAGCATCCAGCAAAACAATTACGTTGGGCGTGTGACTTTTTGCAAATTTCCCCACTGTGGGACGAATAAAGGTTTATCTTATCTTATCTAACAATTACAACTTCAAGAAAATCTCTGGAATGTCATACTGTACCGTTTGGTTCTTTGTAGCTGAAAGATCTCCTGCCACAGATGGAACAAGCCTTTGTTCTGGTCCTTCTGCCCCACAGAGACACACTGGATGGTCTTGATGTCCACCTGCTTGTGGCCGCGACCGTGGAGGAACTGGACAGACCGGAACACATACAATGATGTAATTACACTGCAAACGACTGAACTGCTCATGCAACAGACAGACTCTCCTTCACAGTGTTGCCACTCACCTGTAGTGTGTTGATGCAAGACCTGATGTCGTTGTCAGTCTTCTCACACAGTGACATCAGAGTGCCTGTGTCTGCCTTCATGCCCTGCCGGAGTGAGATCTGCAAACAGAAACTCAGTGTAAAGCTGGATTGTTGGTTGCACATGTTTATGTACTCCTGTGTGTGATTGTATGTGCGTGTGCTGACCTCTGCCAGTCTCTGTGCAAGGCGGGAAGGCTGAGTCTGGGGGAAGGTCAGGAGGAAGGCCTGCTGCCTGAGAGGTCTGAGAGCTGGAACATAACTAAAAGGAAAGAGAGGTGAACAGATAACGGCTGCAAAGAAAACTGAAAATCAATACTAAGGCTAAGACAATTTAGCAAAAATCAAATGACCATACTGCTGTAACAAAAATGTATGATTTATCCTTTGATGCTTCAACACCACAGTCTTTTTCTCTTACAGGTCGTTACAGATGCAGATGATTGGTCGAAGCAGGATGGACTCCTTCTTCTTTTTCTTCTTCGCTGTCTCTGTGCCAGCCTCCCCGCCATGTCCGTCCTTCCTGTTCAGAGTTGCTAACAGAATGTTGATTGCAGCCTGTCGAACACAACAGACAAAGATAAAAAAAATATAAATAAAGATTGAAAGATCTCATTAACAATGCAATCAGGGTTATTTTGCTTTTGTGATGATTTTAAGTGTCCAGAATGTACCGCAGGTGCTCCGTCGATCTCATCGATAATGAGGCAGTTTGGCTTCTCATTGGCTCCTAAAACTGACTTCATCTGTGTTGCCGTGTCGATGCGTTTCTGGAACACTTCTGCACTGCGGTCATCACTGGAAAAACATCAACAGTAGCACCGAGGTCACAACAGGAGGATTTCTGTAAACCTAAATCTTATGATTTACTATTACCATTAGTTCAATTTTAATTGTTTGTCTAACCTGGCATTGATTTCCACCACATTGTATCCTGCATGCTTTGCTATGATATGAGCCAGAGTGGTCTTCCCCAAACCTGGAGGACCAGATAACAGTGCCACCTAGAGAAAGACCAAAATAGATTGTATCTTGTTTAACAACTGAAGGTCATAAAACTGAAATATGAGTATGCAGGTGTGTTTACCTTAAATTTGGGTCTTTTGTACTGGTCCAGTTCAGCCTCCAGTAGCTCTTCAGTCACCTCAATCTTGCTCTTGAAGCGATTTGGATTCTGATTGGCTTGATTGGGTTTGAACGAGTTCTGGTTCAGAGTCTGTCTGTCAAACCTGGCAGGGCGGGACTTCCTCTCTCTTCCAAACACAACAGTATCCCAAAGTTTCAGCCACTTGAGCAGACAGCGATTGGTAAACTACAATGAAAGTCACACGCAACAGCATTAGTGCACTTGGACTTATCATTCACTTTAGAGTGTGTACGCAGACACATTACACAGAAACACTAAACATGACTAACATCATCACTGAGAAGCTCTGTGTAGTGTCGGGGAGAGAATCTGTCCACCCAGAGTCGAGAGGTCCGGCCTTCTGTGTCTTCAGGATCATCATTCTCTTTATCTTCTCTGCTTTCAGTCTCCAAAAACGCATCGTTCACGCTGCTGGAATGTGACACAAAATCAGAAATAAAGTTGAATATCATGTAAATCATGTAATCAGACTTTGCTGTGTGAGAGAGACAGGTGGTGAGTTACCCTGTCAGCAGCTCTGTGAGACGCTGAGATTCTTCCACAATCTGATGGTGACGCTGGATGATTTGAAAACAGGAGAAGAAATTTAACCAAATGTGTAATCTTGACAGCCAGGTTATGTGCAGGCTACTTGGCAGATTATATGCAAACAACAGCAGTCTTAGTCACTCACCCTCTCTGCCTCTAGATCTCTCAACACACCTATTGGCACTGCCAGCAGCCCCAGTGAACCCTGAGAGTTTGGTACCATTCTGGAGTCCATGACCTGGAGACACACAGAGGTAAATTCAACTAAATACAGAAATATATAGGCATATATATGACATATATAGGCACTGGACACCAGAGGCATGTCTTCTGAGAATGAATCAGGGTATCAAGCGAGATGCTGCCCAAAATGTTAGTGGAACATTCAACATCGCAGATGAATCACAGCGGAGGAGTTTAACCTTTGTCGCCGTGTCCTCTTTTTGTCTGAGGTAGACCCGACTCCCCGATGAGTCTGTCACACTGATGTACTCTCCCTCTAAAGGAGGCCGCCTCAGCACATGCAGTGATGCTGGCGCCGCTGTGGGAGGTCGCCTGGGTGTCTCTGGGATAGTAGCAAAGCCACTGATATCCAACACGGCTGGGATAGACCTAAAACACACGAGCATGTTCAAAGCTCTGCTGCACTCAGTATCAACTGACTGAAATTAAAAATCATTTATAATTTATCTAAATTGTTTAATCTATCAAATGTAAATAATAATAAATGTTCATCAAAAACAAACAAAACAGCCATCAACTGATTTTCTGTCAAATGACTGACCAAATAATTTCAGTATCAAAACAAGCACAAGAAAGGCAAATTAAAAGGCAAAGAACAAAAAGGAGCTTCAATAGCCTCACAGGTTGTGATGCACTCATACAAACAAGTGCTTCTGCGTCACTATAAATAGTACACTGTCTTGTTTCATCCCTGTGATGTATTGCTCTTAAGTGCCACTGTGTGTAACACTGACCCATGCATCCCTCCTACCTGACTGTGCGAGAGGGTTCATACTGCTCAGGAGAGGACGGCGGTGTGATGTCATCACTCTGCGACGGGGCTTTGCTCTCTTGAGTCTGCACTGAGTTGAAAAGTTGCTTGGCCACTCGCGCATCCTGCTTCTGCCGCTTCGCCTTTGGAGCTGCAAGGACAAAAGCAGAGTTAAGGTACAAACTTAGAACACCAAACGAACACAACAAGGACATAACAGCTGTGTTGTTCCAGGGTGAACTCACTGGTGGGTTGATCATCCAGCAGGTCGTCTGCTGGACCCTGTTTCTGACGTTTGCCTGGCTTGGGAGAGTCCTCTGAGCCATTCAAGCAAAGACATATACAAATAATTAATGCTGCTTATTCTAAATAAATATGTCCAAGCATTGTGGTGTTACAGAGATGGTCTGGCCCACAAATCATATTCTTAAGACATAAGGGAACACACTTGTTTAGTACACACCTACGGGAAAAAAATGGAAAGGGAAATTAAACTAGATGTTAAAGGGTCAGTCATGAAGATTTGTCAATGAATTTAAATGTGAGATGACAGTGTAATGGACATCAACTAAATTTAGAAACTAAACTATATCAGATGAACCATCAGATCAAAACAGAGTCAGAGGTCTGTGTTTGTTCTATATGTTGAGGATGAAGTTTCACAGATCAATAGTGAGGGACACAGAGATTAATACAACAGTTTAAACTCCAGTCTGGAAATACGAATTTATGTTAATAAAAGTCCTACTAAAGTTAGTTACTCACCCTCCATCTCAGCCAACACTTCCAGCTCGTCGGCGAACTGGTTCTCAAAATCATCTTCCACCTCAAACAGCTCCTCATATTCATCCATATCGTCTTGAACAAGCTACAAACTGCAACCAGAGACACGGTAATTTATTCAGTCTGAAGACAAACACACACTAAATTCTTCTCTCATAGATAAACAATCCCTCCGCGGCTTCAGCAGACACTTTGACGCAGCAGCTTTCCCGGCAATTTTTTGTTGTGATGTATCACTTCCGGGTTACGAGAGTCCTGCGTCCTCTGATTGGTTATCAAAACTCTCATCGGCTCGCCCATCATGCAACGCGTACAGAAATTATAAATTTGACCTGAGGGTGGCGCCAAACGCAAACTCATGTTTATATCGTAGTGAAATAACTTTACTGAATTTCGTGTCACGTCGTACTTGATTTGATTTTATTAAACGCGTGTCTGCTATTATTTTTTATGTCTTTACTATTCTTGGTTCTTTGCAAACTTATTGTATGACTGTATTTGGATGGATATTTTTATTTTGGATATTATATATTTCCTCTAAATTTCCTAAATTTTCTTGACTTGCTTTTGAAGTTGGACTGACCCTTAATTAATGACTGACTTAATGTGCATTAGTGTTTTTGTTTAAGCTCCAACATGTGTTATTTAATTGTAGGGTTTTGCTTGTAATCAAATATAAAAATCAAAAAGTGCTGTTCACTGGCTAAAGAGATGTGTGTTCATAGAAAAGATCATCATCATACACTCTGTCTCAATGAGCAAAATTAAAAACTCAGTATGGAATTAAATAGGCTGATTCCATTTGGGATGAATTTTCCCCTCAGGTTTTAACATAATCATGGTGAAAACTGTTCCAGATCCCAGATAATGCACAGGAAACTATATGGAATAAGGTGTTTAAAATGTGACTTTTAGTCTGGTTTGATTTGCTGTAGTTCCTCTTTGACTTCTGTTGCAGACTAACAAGTCCAGTATTCACACACAAGACGCACAGAAACCATCACATGCACATGTCAAATGAAGCATGTTAAAGTGTGCATGCAGACACAAATCCATGAACATGCAGTGACCTTGTCTTTGTCTCTCTATCCTGACAACTTATCACACAATGATATATCAAATAACAGTCATTCATGCATTTAGATGTGTTTTCTTGTATTTGCCCTTTTTGGAATAAGCTATATATAATAATGTTCAAAATTTAAGAATTACAAATAGATATATGTAACGTCCCTTTTTATATTCACCAAATGCAAAATAATTCTTATTAATTCTCTTCATTCATCTTAAGCTTTTCCATTTTGTTCTGTGTGTGTGAGATTAATGATGATGTGTGTGACGTCCTCTCTCTGTCACCACCATCTGCTCCTTATAGCAGACAAACAGTGTCCAGCAGTTTGTGTGTGACACTGAGTTAATTTCACATCAGGGAGCACGAAGGGCAAACTCACTCAGCTCTCATTGTGGCTTCCTCTCGAACTTCTCGTCCTCTCGTGTTCCTGCTCAGTGAAAAATGTCCAGATGTGTTAAGAGTAAAAAAAGTACCAGTATATTAGAATTAAAGAAGACACACTTCTCCAGTTGACCCTATTTTCAGCCTTCATCAGGACAATATCTGAGGATGTTTCCAAATATTGATATATGGAGATTTAATCTATTTTACTATGATTAATTATTTTGTAAAAGTTAGTCTTGACATTTTATCTTTATGTCCTCTTTTGGTATACATATTTTTCCTAGAAGCATTTCAACCAATTAACAGTAAATATGGTACAAAATAAAACTACCTTCAAAAGATAATAGTTTTGTTTCTGATGATGATAAAGATGATAAAGAGTTCAGTCTAGACCTGCTCCAGATGAAAATTACTCAGAGATAACTTCTGTTGTAAATGATGTAAATAATGTTGTAAATAAAATTGAATAGAATATGTGATTTCAAAGACAAGATTACTCTGTTTTAGTTAAATTAAAGTTAAATTTCCCTTAAAACTTGAATACAAACTTTTGCAAATGTGTTTCTCAGACTTACATCTCACACATAATTTCTCATTAGGCTGTTGTAACATGTCCAACAAGTAAAGAATGTAAAGAAAGCAGAGGAAATGATCAAACATCTCTCTCTTGCATTAAAACAGAGCAGATCAGACTCAGTTTTTAAATTGGAAACTTTAACACTAATCCAAAATTACAGAAGAATATTTATGATATCTAGGATTATATAGTAGGATTGTATTCAAAAACATATCTGTGTCCATCATTAGTCAATAATGCAAAACCACAAATGGATCTGCCCTCAAACATTTAATTATTTGAAGATACGTCTTCAGAAAAATCGAATAAAAAGTGTCCACACTCATTTTGTAAGATTAGGCATCATGGTTGTCAACGTTGACTCTTATATAGACTTATTGATTCCTTCCTAAAAGTTACTGAATGAAACTATAAACAGCTAAGAATCTGTTCAACCTCTCTCTCTCACACACACTTTCACTGACCCTACTTACCAGCAGATGTTTGTGTGTTTAAACGCTAATGATTATAAACTTGTCATCGCCAATGATTGACCATCTTTGTGTGTGTGGACTCGGGTCCACAGGAGCATCTGCTGTAGTCCACTGCTCGCCCGCACTGTGCACTCCATTATCCCCTAGCACAGTGTGTGTGTCAACGCTGCAGGTGCCACATTAAGGTGATGTGTTTAATCATCAATTCAAGCAAAGGACTGCCCTCTTCACACGTACACGAAACACTGTGTGTCCGGCTTTCTGGAACAGCAGGGTCAGCTTGTAGTTCTGTCGAGAAGGGACTTTTACCAAAGGCTGGAGTGTGTGTTCGACTGTGTGTGTGTTCATGTTAGTGAGTGTTTTTGTATATGTGCTGGAAGTGAGCATTTAAAGGTCAGGGTTCTTTATGAGACTGTCTGGTGGTTGTCAAGTTTTTAGGGAATGTGTTCATCTTGGTGTTTGGGGCGTCAGATTATGAGAGAGGGTTGATGAGACTGCACAGGTGTACGGGTTAGATTCAACAGGTGTGTGTGTGTGTGGGCAATACAGGAAGCAAGCGTGTGTGAGTATTTTTAAGTGTGTGGGCATCGTTGGGAACGTTGAGGATGTTGAACTCCACCACCAACTTCTACGACCTGCCTCAGTCCTTCAGCATCTCTGACATTATTGTCATTGCAACCTACTTTCTTCTCAACCTCGCTGTCGGCATCTGGGTGAGAGTCAGAGGTGTATATGTGTGTGTTTTTCCTGCAGTGTGTGTGCGTGTGGATGCTCGTGTGTAACAGTTTTCTCTGTCAGTCGTCATGCAGGGTGAGCAGGAATACTCTGAGCGGATATTTCTTGGCTGGACGGGACATGGCCTGGTGGCCGGTGAGTGTTTGTGTCTCATGATCTGCTCTGTGATCCCTCTAACACTACTAATGTTGTTTTTGTGGATAAAAGCCAAAGAAAAGTTGGGATGGTCTGTGTTTTTGATCTGTAGTTGGATGAAGCTTTTTCTGATAATCTGATCAAGAAGCCGTCCTTGTTGGCAAATATCAGTAACCTTGGACATGATTGTAAATTAGTGATACTGATATTTGGCAGCATGTTCACAGACAGACTGCTGGTGGGTTGCACTAGACTTATCAAAAGTATATATGAATCCTGTAATGCTATACTTTGTGTAATTTGTGGACTTCCACTGCAGATTCAACATAAATATTATACATTGTACTCTATTGCATTTATTTGGCATCTAGTTACTTTACAGATTTTACAGAAAAACATATTATAATATTGTTTTGTTTTTTTGCCTTTTTCTTGTCCATTACTCATCTCATGACACCTCAGATTTCAGACCTGTTGTAGGGGCCCGACCTCTAGAGTGGGAGCCACTGGACTAAACTACCTCACTCTTAATGAAGCACTTAATTAGCTACAACTCAACAGCAAAATGTTGCTTATGCATTGATGCACCAGCATTAAAAACAGTGTAATGTGATGATATATTTCTTTCTGCAGAACAAGCACTGATTTTTGATGCTTTAAGTACCTTTTACTGCTACTTAATTAAGATTATGAATGCAGGACTTTTACTTGCAGCATAGTACATTGGTGTATTGGTACTTCACTAAAGCATCTGAATACTTCTTCCATGACCGGTGTGCACAGATTGGAGCATCTCTCTTTGCCAGCTCGGAGGGCTCAGGTTTGTTTATTGGTCTGGCCGGGACCGGAGCTGCTGGAGGCATCGCTGTCACCGGCTTTGAATGGAACGTGAGTGGACGCACATCCATCAATTCAACAAAACACTATGAGATGCTTTTCTAATTTATCTATTCATAGTGACTAAACACATTATCATCTGGAATGAAGCAGAGCCGCCCTGCCGTCCACATTATCTCTTTGGTGATATGTAGTATTAATGGAGCTACAGCACACAGATAATACTACAACTAATTTCCCTATTGTATCTGGAAAGAAGTCAATTGACTGTGGCATTGTAATAGCTGTTTTATCTAATTGCCTCTTTGATCATGGCCGTTTAGACCAAAGAGATAAAAATCCTTGCATAGTGTACATTTGTGTTGTCACTTCCTTCAACAGCTGTTGCAGACAGGGGGCAGCAGCTGCCATCCAGCTGTGTTGTATGGTACAATACATGCAGCATGAGTCAGTCCACAGCAGCTGTACAAAGGCTTGCACATGAAGTCGTGTTGTGGACAATCTGGTCAAAACCTCTCTGTCCTCTTTCTGTCACATTTCCTTCTTTCTCACAGGCCACTTATGTGTTGCTGGCTCTGGCCTGGGTATTTGTGCCTGTCTACATCTCCTCAGGGGTTAGTTTGCACACACACACACACACACACACACACACACACACACACACACACACACACACACACACAGATTTATGACCCCACAACATGAGTAAAACACGCCCACACACACACACGCACACGGGTGCCTGTCTGCTTGTTAAGGCTGGTTCAGCAGGTACATTTCAGTGCCAAAAGACATGAGACACCTTGAAAATTCCCCAACAGGGTGTTACACTGCACCACAAACACACACACACACACACACACAATACACACACACACCCTTCTAAGAACAAAGAACATCAAGTATTCTTTTTAGTTGGAAGGCAACATAATTATATTAAAAACACAGTCACCAGCTGCTAATTGGCAGATCACACTGAGCTCCTCAAACCACCTCTCATGTTTGCCTCTTCTGTGTAGCTGTGCTGTGTTGAAGATGTTGAAATGTGTGTGTTCAGATCGTGACGATGCCAGAGTACCTGGGCCGTCGTTTCGGAGGCGAGAGGATCAGAACCTACCTGGCTGTCCTCTCGCTGCTGTTGTCCGTCTTCACAAAGATATCAGTACGACAGTCCATTCGACCGCTTTGGCTTTCCACCATTTTGCAACATCATCTGCTGTGAGATTAAATCTTTGCTGGCATTGCTGAGATGTGTCTTGTTTCTGTCACCAGACTGACCTGTACTCCGGAGCCTTGTTTGTTCAGGTGTGTCTCGGGTGGAACCTGTACCTGTCCACTGTCCTCATGCTAGTGGTCACTGCTCTCTACACTATTGCAGGTGCACAAACACACACATACACAATTACATCCAGTATAACTAATTTCATGTTTTTTATATAAGCTGTAATGTTGTCAGCTGATAATGAAAGATTCCCTTCACACACACTGACTTCCTTTCAGGTGGTCTTGCTGCTGTCATCTACACCGACACTCTGCAGACATTTGTCATGATAATCGGAGCGATCATCCTGACAATCACAGGTTTGTACAATTAACATATTTTATGAACAAACACAACAACTGCAGTTACGGTAAGGATTGTACAGTTGGAGTTGTGTCTTTCTGGTTTACAGCCTTCAACAAGATTGGCGGCTACGGCAACCTGGAGCGCGTCTACAGCATGGCGGTGCCCAGTAAGATCATTCCCAACAGTACCTGCCACCTGCCACGACAGGACGCCATGCACCTGTTCAGAGACGCCGTCACCGGAGACCTGCCCTGGCCCGGCATGACTCTGGGACTGACCATACTGGCCACCTGGTACTGGTGCTCTGACCAGGTACGTTTATACACATGCATGTGCAAAAACCACCACTGCTGCAGATGTGACTTATAATGCATTTCCTCTAACGGCCTCACGGTAAATTGAAGTGAAGTGGGAAAACTCCTAACTTCTTTGTCAAAATAAGTCAAGTAATTTGTGTTCTGGTAGAATAAAAATAAAAATCGTCCATTATAAAGATATCTTTTTAGTAGTTTTGTCAGTTTTTGTCCCATTAACTTAATTGTCGAATGTACACACCAGTATCACCACCTTGCCCTGCTGGACTTACTAGAGCCCAGTGATCTCTTTATACAGCATATCATGTAAATTAAACATGTTGCAAATAAGTAGGAGTAGGGTTGGTCAAAGTTAAACAAGGAAGTTGCAACAAACTATAAATAAAAAATAGGATGTTCACAACACACAGTTTTGGTAATTATCTTAGTCTTTGTTTTATCCCCCAAATAAGTATAGCAAAATACTTCGTCTCCAGAACTACTAAATGGACCTTGTGGTGATTTTGCTCATACAACTTTCCTTACCACACTCATTCTCTCATTCTACTAATGTGGCAAATGCAGCAAAAGTTGTCCCAGCAAAAGAAAGAACCACCCTGTTGCCCCGATGATGATGTTGTGCCAAACCCAGGCTCCAGGCTTCAAAAATAAGAAACCTAAAAGCTACAATTACATTTTTCTGCAGTCAGAGGCAAAAGCACACATACTAAAAATACACCGACTCACTGTACACGTACACAATCATCAAACTGTTGTGGACTTTTTCCAGCAATGCATCTTTTTATTTACAACATCCCCCTTTGGTCCCACATACATATTTAAAATTGCAAATATACCAGTTCACTACATCTGCACAGGTAATCCAGTACATCTGTGAAAGCGACCAACACAGTAGCCCTGCCCTTGCACCATCAGTTACTAATCACAGTGGCATCAACACAAAACCAGACTCTTATATCAGTGGGGAGACATAATTGACTGATCTTGGATGGAGGTTAGATATGGAAAAACATTACAGTACAAAAAAAAAAAAAGAAAAGCTGTTGAGGTCATTTAGAAATATGAGTTCAAAAGATTGTTTACAATACTGAAGTGCGAGCTGATTAAAACAGCTGACCAAATTTGATACATCCGTGTCTGTTCAGACCGGTTATCATCTACACAACATCCTGCGTCTGGTAGAAATCACATCACAACTCTTTAAAAAACAAACTGAAGGGATTGATGCTAAAGTGTGTTTACGTATATGTTTGTATACATTCAAATATCAGCTGATAGATGCTTATTAGAGTTTGTTTCCTCCAAGATATCAGTATCTGCTTCTAAAGTTCATTATCAGCCAGACACAACAAACAATTTAGAAACAATCTAATCAGAAGTCTTTAACCTGGAAGTATTGGATTGGAAGGTGATATGATTCTTTTACAAACAATACCTCTTAAAACATATCAAGTCAAATTGCCAACTCATGTTGACATAGTCAAAAATCCAGATTAAATAGTTCCTGGATGATGAGCCGCAGGGTTTGAAAACAGGAAATGACATGCATGACAGAGAGAGAGAGAGAAGAGTCCACACTGAAGAGTCAACTATTTCTGAGCAAGAAAATTGTATCAACAATCATCCTCTTGTACCTGCGCAGGCCGACAGTTCTACCTCGCAGTCTTGTTATTTTGAGACCCTTTCTTCTGCGACGCTCTACCTCGTCCCCTCAAGTGTCCTAAATTGCTCAGTTTTGAGAAAGATACTCCTAGTAGCCCTGATGGGTTGGGTGGAGGCTGTGGTGAGGTGTGGTCCACCCTCCTGTTACCCGGGCTGTGACGTCGTGGCGACCGACCGGAGCGCGGCTCTGCGCGCAGCTGAGCCGAATCAGGCTGCAGCATCTGTCCCTGCCAGTAACGGTATCCTCCAATCACAGGGCCAGCGGCTCGGGTGGGGCGGTGATAACTTCCTGGTTTGGCAATGACTACTTTAGCTGCTCTCAGTCGCGCATCACGACCTGGAGATCTTGAGGTCTGGAACAACTACACAGAGAGAGGAAGCAGAGAGAGATGAGTAGGGCATCACGGAGTCCAGAAGAGTGAGATCAATCCTCAGTCCTTTGCTACTCTCTACTTATATATTCAAACATTTCAAAAGCATCAAGTTTCTATTTTTATGCAGATGATTTCTACTTTTCCTTTGATTCAAAGTCCATGAGAGTGTGCACTGTCTTACAGAGGTCAGACGTTATAGCCGTAGAGACAGATTTTAGTTAGTCAGATTTCCTTGCACTTAGGTTTCCTCTCTTCAAACATTCGGCGTCATAGCAGAAACCTTGGTATGACATTTGATAATAGTTTTAAATAATGTGCATTGGTTCTTTAATTTCATCTGTTAAACTGCATTTTGTTTTAATCTAATATATGTGTATTTTATTATACTACACCTTTCTTGGTTATATTTTGAAAAGTGGCCGTATAATAAAGTCGGCACCACTATTGTCTTTATGTGTGTTTCCGTATGTGTAGGTGATCGTACAACGGTCCCTGTCTGCTAAGAACATGAGCCATGTGAAAGGAGCATCAATCCTGGCTGCCTATCTGAAGATGCTGCCCTTCATCTTCATCATCCTCCCTGGCATGATCAGCCGAGCTCTTTATCCAGGTGCGTGCACACACATGTGGGCGGCCAATCACACACACACACACACACACACCTTTTGATTTAGAAAAAGGTATGACTGCTGTTTACTGTAAGCAGGTAGTGACTTGCTTTGACAGCACTGGTGAAACACACCCATTTTTAGGAGGATTTGTGTAAGTGTGTGCGTGAGAGAGCATCTGTGTCCTTCCTTTAACTCTGAATTACAGCTGAATTGTGCTGCCAACTTATTCCTGGTAAACATTACTCATGGGAACCCCTATACTTGTTTTTGAAAGTGATTACTCATGAAAAATTGAAAAAGGATTTAAAAGATTAAGACAAGCATTGTGTCAACATCGACCTGTCAGCGTTATCTAGGGCTGAAACTAACAGTTATTTCTATTAACTATTAGTCTGTTGTTAAAGTGATTCATCATTTGGTCTTTAAAATGTGAGAAAATAGTGAACCATCCCAATTTCCAAAAAGCACACAGTCTTCAAAGTGCTTATTTTGTCCAACCAGCTGTCCAAAACCAAAGGTTTTTAAAATGATGTAAAACAAAGAAAAAAATTGCTATTTTTGCTCGAAAAATGACAAACTATTGAGAAAAAAGTTAAAAAGTTAAACACAATTTCCAAGACTGAGGTTCTGGACCAAGAGTCTAAAATCCAAAGAAACTCTCACATTTGACAACACAAAATGAGCGAATATGTTATTTTTGCTTGATAAATTACTTTTCATAAATTTTCATTTCTGGACATCAATTGTCAATTCACTAAATGATGGATGGACTAATTGTTTCAACACCAAAGGATTAGAAATGCTGACAGAGCTTCTACTGGGTGCTCACCTGTCCTATGTGCCTATGAGGTGAGGGGTGTCCTTGTCTGCGGAGCTGCTGTGATTGGCGGAGGAGGGCAGCGCTGTCCTCTGACTGGCTGGGCTCCCGCAGATCCAACATGCTCTGGGAGAAGCGGGCCATCATGTTGACTCCGTCTCCTTGCCGATGCCCGTGACCCGAACCTATCGTCACTCCGTTGGTCAGCGGGTCTCTCGGCTCTGGCAGAGAACAATCATAAAACTCCTCTTCTGAAGCTGTGGAAGCACTTGAAGGCTCATCGTTGGCTGCTCGGTCACATATGACCTTGGTGCTGTCTTGGCTGCCCTCGTCGTTGCTGCCAGAGTCCCTGCCGTCATCCTTTGATGTTATGCGCCCGCGGCCCGGCGTCACCTCCTCCCGGGTTTTCTTTTCATTAAAGCCATCTAGACTTTCCAATTGGTCCATTTTCATCAGAGTGACCTGTGGTTGGCCAGGCTGCTCCGAGGAGTCGGGGTCTATGACTAACTGCAGTGTGCGGCGTTTAGGAACAGGAGGCGCTGCAGCTTGTGGACTCTCTGGAGTTTGTTTAGCATTGTCTGTTGGCCGTGAATCAGCAGCAACATTGGATGGTGATGTCGGAGCGTGTGCATCCGGTTTGTGTGTGTCTTGTGTTACAGGTGTGACTGGCTGCTGAGGAGGCCCTCTGGAATCTGTCGTGTCAGTTTGGTCTTTTTTCAGAGCCGTGTGTTTGAGCTGTTTTTTGGTTGGACTCACAGGAGCAGAGGCTGTATCTGTATTCCCAGAAGGCTTTTCTGCTGCTTCTGCTTTATTTGCATCTTGGCCTGAGGCAGGTTCCTCAGTCTGCGGTGGCAGCGTCAGTGGCGAGCTGAAGCGTATAGCCTGGCTGACCTCAAACCTCTCCGACCTCTGTAAGTGAACCTGATGGGCTCGTTTTTCATCTCTGATGTTGATAAAGCCAATCACGTCGCTTGGTGGGTCTGGCTCTGGCCAGGTGGGCAGGTACGGGATCAGGTATGCTTTCTCCAGATTGGCTAATCCAGGATGTAAGGGTGGCTCTTCAGTAACATGCTTGACCCGTAATTTCATTATTTTTAGCCCAGTGGGATTCTGGGAGTTCCTGTTACTGGAATTCTGGTCAGAAGAAGTGGGACTTATGTGGGTTCCTGTGGCAACAAGGGCATATTTGGGATTGATGAGCTTCCTGGCAATAGCAGCTGACACCGGAGCAGGAGTCGCCTGAGGGATCGGGTCAGGGATCGGTTCATCTGCCATGGGAACCTTGTTCAGAGACACACTTCTGGACATGAGGTACAGCTCGCGAAACTGCAGGTCGAAGGTCTCCACTGCCTGTCCTGTGATCACAGTGATGAGGTTACGGTCCAAACGAGACGAGGACCAGGTGAAGCTGGAATAACACAGACATGGAAACATAAATTCACGGCAGTGACTCCCCAGTCAATGTGCACACAAACATGTTGTTCTACTTAATCTGCCCCAGTTCATGTTTTTCCCAGCTAAGCTCTCTTTGATGTCACAACTGATAAGGAGAAATTCCAATTTATAGTTTAATCATTACACCAGACATTTGTACCCTGAAGTCATGCAGCACTTTTTGCTCTTTGGTCGCATCATGTTTTTTCATGCTTCTAATCAACTTCCTGGTGCAACTAGGGATACAGTCTATGAGAACATACATATACAGTATACCGGCAAATAGGAAACTGCAGATAACACTGATGGTGAACTGAAAGTCTGTGTGTGTTGAGGTGATGGCTTATAATAGTGATCTGCCTAATTTTCAGAAATAAACATTGGCAGACAAAGGTCTGCCTGCAGCAACAATACTTCAGTCAGTGGGGCAGGGGTGTACACTTTCATTTTGGCTTCCAATGCTGTCAGCTTTAATCAACTTTTTTAATTAACTGGGAGGTGTCAAATTTTCACAGTCTGCATTTTGTGGCTTTAACAGATTATTGGCCACTTGGGAGCAACACTGTGAAAGCTGAAAACAAAGTATTGATGTCATCTTCTGTATTAAGTTGCTATGGTGAACGACAGTTACCCATTCACACAATATTTCTCTCTGTTCTCAGACTGAACCAAAACAGAAAGGTTGTGGGCCAGAAAACCAAAATAATCAGCTGAAAGATACCAAAATGCTCTGCAGAGCGAAGGGGAACTGCAGAGTCCAGTAATAATTTTTACGTGTCTCTTGTGCAACTCCTTTCACATGGCACAATGGCACATAGTTCATGCACAGTGACACATGTACACTCACCTGTATGAACCAGAGATGGCTCTGTCTCCATCTACCAGGAGGAACTTCTGGCTCAGTGATCCTCGCACTTTCTGTGCTGAGCGTGTGAAGAACTCCACACCTCCACAGCAGCGTACACGCAGATTCTACACACACACACACACACACACACACACACACATACAGGGTTAGTGCCAAGAAAAAAATGGCGCTTGGGGGTTTGTGTCAATGAGAGGAAGGATTTTAGTGAACAAAAGGGAAATAAAGGCGATAGAAGAATGAGATTTCTTGTCACTTAAGTACAGTTTATTTATCCAAACAGGACTTTGTGTTGGCTGACTCTACAGGTTAGAGCATGGACTGTATCTATGTATGTGCATGCTTGTACGACACACCCTGCTGTGTTTGTCTTTGGCCCTGTGATAAGGGTGTGGTTCCAGGCCGAGCGTTACCTCGCAAGTAAATGTTCCATGCGAAATCTCACAGGAGACACTAAGCAGTGGAGTCGTAAAGTGCTCATAATAAGAGCAGAGATGGCAGATAAGAAAGCAGTTGAAAGAGATGGGAGGCTGAAACTGTGAGGAAGGCAAAAGGAGAAATGAAAGAGAAGCATGTTACAGAAAGTAAAGTGAGGGAGTATGTGTGTGGTTTATCTAATTGCCTGCAGCACAGATGGGAATGTGCTTAGTGTCTTCTTAGCCTCGAGTCCAAAACATTTATAAAAGCCCCCATGAAACATTAAGTATTTTCTGTTACTGCCCCGACCAGTTCAACTCAAACAAAGAATTAACAAAGATAGTCAGCCTGCCTATGGCCAGAAACTAGCTGGTGCATGCACCTTATCAAGGCTTGCAGGCAAAAACCTGTCTGGATTGACGTTATTCATGTGCCCTACTTTCAAATATTTCCCTTGTATAGTAATGCAGTTGTTATTGAAGAATGTGTCTTTAAAGAATTTGATTTGAAATGTTGGAACCGGAGCTTTTTAAAATAAACAGTTTTATATTATTATACACTTATCGAGAGCAGCCGTCCAACTAGTTAATCTCCCAGGTTAACAAAACATTGTGTGTGTGTGTGTGTGTGTGTGTGTGTATACAGACCTTTAGGTGTCCACGGTGCATATCAGCTCTGCCACACATGGAAAGAAAGCAGGGGACCGCCGCTATGTCGATCATTATGTACACAGGAACTTTGCGTTTGTAGGCCGCATCCAGTAGGTCTCGAAAAATATCCACATCTGTAAACACATCCATCACCACGGCTATCACCTACACACACACACACAAAAACACACACAGAGGAAGCCACAAATGGTGTTAGTGTTTCCCGGTCTGTTAGGGCGGGTTTGATTTAAGCTGCTCTTATCAACAATATCGCAGCCATTAACTCCTCAAAGGAAGCCGAGCACTTAGGAGAACTGCCTGCAAAAAGCAAATCAAACCCTCAGAGACAAAGAATATAACTGTCCTGATGTTCCATAAAGAGACTGAGAGACAAAGAGTGCTTTTGCAGAGTGGTGGTAGAGTGTGAAGTGGCTGGACAGTGCGTGTTCAACAATAGAGCAGCACTAGTGACAGCATGGCACTCTTCACACTGCACTGCCTATTCTCTCAACTGACCCAGTTTTTAAAGTGTAAAACTGCAGAACTGTGACCCCGAACACAGACAACTTAGTTAATAAGATGGGAAAAGCTAGTTGGTCAACCAGGTTAGAATATTTTACCACAGATTTTGAATCAACTTTATCATCATTATATTTGCATGCAATGAAACACGGTCTCGTCAATACTAGATAAAGTTAGAAAAACTAAAAAGTGAAAGAAGATAGGTTGTAATAAATGATAGTACATCATTTACTGAACAGACACAAGGAGCAGTTTATTGTTAGCAAAGTTCAGTCGAACAGCATTCTTGGAAATAAGTTATTGCCTCAGTGTGCTGGCTCTGCAGTGGCTTTCAACCCCTGCAACTGAGGCCAACTATTAAAATCTTTGTTGCTTTGGGGCGAAGCTAAACTACTATAAGTGCATGCATATGTATGTCAGAAGGTTATGTATAGAGTGCTGGCGTAATGTTTTCGTCAACGTCTGACATTTTTTCCCACTAGTGCGTCAAGATCAGACTTGTGTTATTGAAATGTTGTTGTGTGCATGTGTGAGTGTGGCGCATGTCAGAAAAGAGGGGAGAGGGTGTCGAGGTTTGCAAGACAAAACATCATTATGATATGGAGGATTAAATTCACAAATTTCTGAGTTAACTGGAGAAGATGACTGAAACGATTATCAAAGAAGTTGGTGATTGATTTCCTGTTGATCAACTCATTTCATTTCGACTCAAAACACAATCGGCCTTTTGTGCCGAGGTTTATATGTAAAGTTCTTTTCTTTACTGTATCAGACGAGCACTGCTTTGTAGTTTGTGGCGTTGTGGTCTTGAACAGCATTATACACTGAGCAACCAGAAAATATTAAAAGCACGATGTATCGTGGTGCATTCAACAGCACTGCAACAAACATAACCTGCTTTTGTGGAGACTGTAACTGCGGTTGCTCGTGTGTTGACTCAGCACTGTGGAACATTTTGAGCCTCTGTATTGTGGTGATTTTGCATTGGACGGTTTAAATGTGTTTTGTTCACCACATTTACATAAATGGAGGAGCAGCCAAATACGAACAAACTTGAGCATTCAGAAAGGAGATCACAGCTGAACTCCAGCGGTATTTCATAGTTAAATGGGTTTTTGTACGGGCACACATTCGCTCACTGTGCAAGAAGAAATGGGTGAAGCTACTAATAACATGTAACTTCAGCAGGGTTTTGTGTAATTATAGCCTACATGGACGGATTATGGTTTCATTTCCTACATTGTCAGGAGCAAATTTTTCTTCTGTTGTACATGATCTGTCCAACTGGAGCCATTCATGACTGAGTAAGGAATACATAAATGGAGGAGCAGCCAAATGCAAACACTTCAGAATAAAATGAAATCCAACACTAATATTTCAAGAGTTGAATCAAGGCCTCTTTGACGGTCGACACTTACAAAATAGTTACACAAAGACAGCGAGATATTTAACACAGGGCTGTTGTATTGGATTATATCACAGTGTATAATGGTTTCTGTTTTCTTTTAACTGGAGTACTTGTACTGGAGATTTGGTGGAAATTCCCTGAACTTTATAGTAAAACCACCACCGTCTTCCTCATCATAATCTTCGTCATCAACAGTTTCAGCAATTTCCCAGTTTAGGATGAATAAAGTATCTATCTATCTATTCAACATCATTATTATCATCGTCATCATAATCATCGCCATCATCTTCCTCATATTCATCCTCATCATCATCAACATCATTACCATCTAAATCATTATCATCATCATCTTCCTCATCATCATCGTCATTAACATCGTCTTCATGTTCCTCATCATCATCATCACCATCATCTTCCTCATTATTACCATCATCTTCCTCCTCATCGCCATAATCTTCCTCCTCATCGTCATTAACATCATTGTCTTCGTGTTCCTCATCATCATCACTATCATCTTCCTCATCATCATCATCATCATCACCATCATCAAGAATCATTGCCTTTCTCCTCCTCATCACCATCATAATCGCCATCATCAACATCACTATCATCATCACCATCATCTTCCTCATCATTATCAACAACATCAATGTCATCTCCATCATCATTATTATCATCATTCATCATCACCATCATCTTCCTCACTTCCTACCTTCTGGGCTGATGCAATGCTCTTCCTCACCACCTCCTTGATGTGTGTGTGCCCCTCGGTTGGAGGCTGGGTGTGCACGGTCACCCGGGTCACCCCCCGGTATGAGATGGCCTCGGGCCAGCCGAGATCCAGCTCGGCCACCGAGGCCTCGGAGCGGTCGGGCCAGTACTGGAGCGACACGTCCCCGTCCCCCGCCTCCTCCCCGGAGCCCGGGGTGGTGTTCCCGGGCCCGGGCGCCTCTGGCTTCTGATGGTGCTCGTGGCCGGGCTTGTAGGCCTCTGCCCGGTGCGCGATCCGCTCCAGCTCCGGATCGGAGAGGAACTCCCGGACTCCGGCCTTGCGGATGTAGTCCGTGAACGCATCACGGCCCTTGGAGATCAGCGCCTCCAGAGCCAGGCGCTGGTCCTCACTGTAGAAGAACTCCGGCTTGCTCTCACTCACACGCCAGTTGACGTGGTGATCGTCCAGACACTGGATCTGAGACAACGCCATGATCCGCAGGTTAATACACACTTCACTGACCCAGTTTCCAGTCGGCGGTCGTCGGGGTCAAACATCCGCTCCCTCATCCGTGTCCATGACGCGTCCTGAGCCCCGGAGCTGCTGAACAAACCCGCGGATCAGTGTGTTCATGTGAGGGGAACTAAACCAGCTCAGCCCAGATCTCAGGTTACTAAAACTCAGGTGATGATCAGACAAAGCACCTCCGCCCAGAGCCACGCCTTCCACCTGGCCGGCTCCAGCTGCTGCGGCGACCCGGCTCTGCTGCTCCTGCCCCGGGGGCCCTGCAGGCGAGGAGGCGGGCGGCTGTCTGGGTGACTGAGTGCAAGTGAGTCAATCAGAAGCGGAACTTGAGATAGAGACAGACATTAATCCTGCTTTTAAATGTGTTGAAATTGTTGCTGACTCAAGTCTAAATGAGTCACTTTTCTTCTTTTCCTCGCCGGAGCTGTGGAGCTTGAAGTCGGTTAAGAAAAACGTCAACTTTTGATTCAACGCAGCTCAAAAAGTTGTAAAAATCACAAACAGGTCGCCCATGAATCTCAACTCCCACTGAGCCCGAGTTCAGTTTATCGGCTTAGCTTTTCTTTAACTTCCCTTTTAAAAAAATTCCTCCAGACAGAAAGGTCCGGAGGCAGCGATGAGCGTCTGACCCTGGAATCCGGCAACGGAAGCTCAGTCACCGGCGGCTGGAGGGCGGAGTGTCCGGTAGTCTGTTGGGAAAGGGAGGCGTTAAACTCCTCCCTCCTGCCTGGACACAAACCAGGCTGTCCAGTGTAATAACTAACCCAGTGTGATAAGTCTGACCGCCACTTTATTGTGTTTTTATCTGCAGTAATATAATGAACACAAACAACATTAGAGTCTGTAGTTAAACTTTTAAAATGAGTTTGGTTTGAGGCTGTTTTAATGACCTGTTTAGGCAATGTAGTGCAAACTTATTTGTAATCATGTAAATGCTGATGTGTCACTCTAAGGTTTGCAATTTAAGATTGAAAGCTGGTCAGGTTGAAAGTCACCCAGACAGACATGCACCAGGTGACCCCTGTTGTGAGTCCACTTTTCATCACCTGACAGATTGTTGAACTGTCTAAAAATTATTAATGTGTCATAGATTTTTTTTTGATCACCGCTGAACTCAGGAGAAAAATGACTGATGTCCACTTTTCTTTATAAGTCTGATGTCCCATGAAAGAATGATGTATTTTTAAGTTACAGAGCAAATCATAGATGTATTGCATGTTTTTTTGTACATGCATGTATTTGCTCACTGTGCAAGAAGAAAGAGGTGAAGTTATTAATAACATATAGCCTCAGCAGGATTTTGTGTAATTACAGCCTTCATGGACAAGTTGTTTTCTGGAGCATGATATTGTAATTTACTGCATTATATGGAGCAAATTCTGTTGTACATGATTGGTTCAAGGGAGGCCATTCATGACTCTTACTGCAAAATACAGTCTAACATTTCTTTTTTTAAAAAATATTTAACGCCACATTTTGTCTTTTAACATGAACTACTTTTGTACTTACAGTATTTCACTCCACTTCCTTTTGCCATGCTCTTCATGAGTAGGAGCAAAGGAACATGAATTCTGCATGAGTAGAATATGTTGTTTCCATCTTCTGTGTCTGAGTGACCTGCCTCATATTTCAGACTCTGTAGGATGTGTGGATCCAGAAGAGTGTGTGCGAGTGTGTGGGGCCGAGGTGGGATGCTCCAACATTGCCTTTCCCAAACTGGTCATTGAACTCATGCCGAGCGGTGAGAATGCTGCTCTCATGTCAAATATCTTTAAAAATTGTATTTCTAAATGTGTCACCTGCTTCGATAACCGTTTTTGTCACCTGCGTGCATCTGTTCATTTGTGTGTTTCAGGCTTGCGTGGACTGATGATAGCAGTGATGATGGCTGCTCTCATGTCTTCCCTGACCTCCATCTTTAACAGCAGCTCCACACTCTTCACCATGGACATCTGGAAGAAACATCGGCCACGGGCCTCAGAGAGAGAGCTGCTGCTGGTGGGCAGGTGTGACGCTCACAGACTTTAAACCCTGGAGGCTGCCAGCTGATCATGCACTGTGTAGACTCTTAACAGCAGGATCAGTAAAGAAAAGGGAAGTTTGTGTACAGAGAAAGTGAAAGAGATGTACTGTGCGTGTTTGTTCCAGGATCGTGACAGTGATCTTGGTGGTGGTGAGCGTGGTGTGGATCCCCATCCTGCAGTCGGCCAACAGTGGGCAGCTGTATGTCTACATCCAGTCAGTGACGAGCTACCTGGCTCCGCCCGTCACTGCCGTCTTCACCCTGGCTGTCTTCTGGAAGAGGACCAACGAGCAGGTAACACAAGTCCACCAAGGGTCTGACAAACAACTAAAAATAAAGGTGCAACTGACAGTTATTTTAATTTTTTGATTGCTTTTGTCTATGAAATAGTGAAAATGGCCTTCAAAAGTGATCAACAGTCCAAACCCCAAATATATTCAATTAGAAATTCTCACACTTGTTACACTGGAACCTAGAATTTGACAATCAATTATCAGTTTCTTTCAGTGGAGTAATCCCTTAATTGACTAATCATTACAGCATTAATTGGAAAGAAACATACAAGTTCACCAGTTTTTAATAATGCGAATAAACAATTGAATCTCATTCCAAGAAACTGGGACTGCTTCAGAGACACACGATATATGTCAACAGGAATGTACATCAGTACAACATATCCAAACTTAATTCAAAGTTTATTCCATTCTGGACACAAAACGACAAATGAGGTTTGCACTTTTTGTCCTTCCTCCTACACCGTACTGGCATGCGGTTTTATGAGCCTCACATGAGATCCAGCTGCCAACATCCCTCACTGCTCAGTGTGAGTACATATGTGTGTGTGTGTGTGTGTGTGTGCGCGCGCACATAAATGTCTATGTGTGTTACTCACCCAGTTTTTGAAGCGTATTGTTTATTGTTTCCTGAGTAGGAACCAGCATGAGTGTACTTCTCTTTCACTGTAATAAATGAAAGTGATCGTTTTGGCTGATAACAGAGTGCAAGTGAGAGAAGGTGTGATTATTAGAAGATAAAGATTAACAGAGTATTAACAGAGATAACACTGTTTTAGTAAGAATGTGAATCATCCCAAAGCTTATATCTCATGTTTAAACATCTTTAGACTGCAAGTAAAGACCAGCACTGCAAAGTCAAGATGAATCCTTGTTTTAACACAGCAAATCCTGGATGTGTTTGTTCTCCGCTGACAAGCTTAGCTACTAAAATAAAGAGGCTTTTCCCAGGTTTTTAAGAATTAAAGAGTTTTCCCCTTTCACTGGAAAGTAAATATTACTATTTCCAACTCTGGATGAAGCTAAAAAAGAGTCAATTTTAGTTTCTTATATAATGTGTTTACAATGATCTGGCCTGGCAGCAGCCCAGCAAACACTGGTTCGGTGATTTGAAGGTTAAAAGACATGTCTTGTTACATAAAATCATATTTAGCAATGTTCTGTTTTGTAAATTTCCCTGTTGTGAGACAAATAAAGGAATATCTTATCTTAGTGGCAATGTCAGGTCAGGTCAGACAAAAGTGAGATGATGTACATGGTAAAGCACGTATGCAGACCTGCTGAACATCAGCATTGCCGTTGTGAGCATGTGAGCGTGATGACATAAGCATTTTCCTCAAAGTGCTGCTTTGTCTGTCTCACAGATCTGTGAGCATGACTGTAGCCTCTTTAGCCTCGTTTCAACTGCAAATACACATTACAATGGAAATTCTGTTGAAACAAAGCTCACATGTAGCCCAGAACTTTATATCACATTTAGCCCAGTTTAAATCTATATGCCGAGACGTCTTTAGACCTGCAGAAGACCAAGCCCATGTTTACTGGAGGAGTCATAAAAGGTCACAGCCATCTGTTTCTTTCAGATGTTCCCCTTTTACTTAATACCAATGAAAAGTTAATGAGAAGGGTCAATAGCATAGTTACATAAAGTGAAAGGTGTGAAGTTTTTATTTGTTCGCACAAACACAGTGAGCGTATAGCCGTAAGAATCTTAATGGTGTTGACTCATGGGGTCAAAGGGCACGCATTACCGCACACGATGTGTCACAGGCTGACTATAGTCTGACACCGAGCGCAAACAAGACAGACCATTTTACATGGGAGCAAATGACGTGCGCAGTCTTTGAAACCAGAGTTCCAAATGTAACTCGTAAAAAACAGATTAACCCTGTAATTACTGTCATATTTAGCAGCACATGTGGAGTCTTTGATGTGTGATGGAAATTAACGTTTTAGGATTTAATTCCCAAATAATATAAATGTTGATAAGGTTTTATATGAACTAAACCAGAAAGAAACATTCATTCAACTGTTTGCGAAAATGTTTTTTATTCACATCCATGAAAGAAATAGAATAGTAATAAGAAGTGAAGTAGAGGTACAAATGTTTGCTTTGTGAGCTGTGACAAGGTGATTGTTTTTATGAGCGTTAGGTCGAACTGCACAGATCACATTCTTTGCTGAAGGCTGAGCAGAGAAGGAGACAGAGAGCTATTTATCACATGCCTACTTAAGTGAGAAGTGACATGACGATGACAGATTATGATGGTGGGAAAAGCGAGAGTGCTATGAACCAAACACGTTCAACTGTGGCACATATCAACAAAAACAGGCATGTAATACAACCTGTATGTCTTTATATGTGTGCTTGTGTGTGTTCAGGGTGCGTTCTGGGGCCTGATGGTTGGTTTGGTGGTGGGTGTGTGTCGGATGGTGCTGGAGTTTGCCTTCCCGCCTCCCAGATGTGGCGTCGTGGACTCGGCACCTGCAGTGCTGCGTGGCGTCCACTACCTCCATTTCGCCATACTGCTCTGTGGGCTCACCGCCATCGTGGTCACTGTGGTGTCGCTGCTCACGCCTCCGCCCACCCACGAACAGGTGTGTACACATAGGTACAGCAAATAGCAGAATTAGTATAGAAGTAAGATTATGTAAGTGTTTTGCTGTGGATACACCTGTAATGTTATCTACTGAGAATAAAACACAGGAACAGGCATTCATGTGTAAAGAGGCCATGCCCATCTAAATCCTAAAGATCAACAATTAACCATGGAGTAAAATCTTACAGTGCAGTTACAGTAGAACCATTGTTGCACACAATAGAAAGACATCTTTTACGTATTGTTTAATATTTTAAATCTCATTTAAGCCGGTGATGTATTTGTCATGTCAGACATTACTCTGGCCCGTGTCTGAACTTTCTGATGAAATTCTCTCTATGACACATTTCAGGAGAATTAGCCAAAACTAAAAAAACAAACAACTAATCACAATATTCATTTGTATTTTATGTCCATTAAAATGCAGAAAATCTACTGTATTTAGGTGAATTTTGTTGCCTAATAGTATAATCCATGCTAACTGCGATGGCTCTATGATATTTAAGATTAATGATAAAGATAATAAAGTAAAGATTGATTGCCTGGGAGAAACATCAGACATGGACACATACATTCGTCTGACTGTCTTGCAAAAGGAGTGTCAAATGTCACTTGTGAAACCACCACCCTCCACCCTGCAAATTAACAAGTACAGTATTAGTAGTCATTAATGGAATAGTTCAACATTTTGGGAATATGCTTATTTGCTCTCTTGCTGGGAGACAAAATCACTCTCATGTCTGTCTGTATCCAAATCCACATACTTGGACCCGAAGCACGATAATGAAGTTATATCTCTCTTTTTTTTTATCTGGGTTTAGAGGTTGTGGTGAAAGAGTCAGACTAGCTGTTTCTCCCCTTTTTTAGTCTTTGTGCTATTCTAAGACCAACAGGCTGATGACTCCAGCTCACAATTTTAGCATACAAACATGACATCAGTCTTCTCATCAAGAAAATGAATAAGCATGTTTCCCAAAATGTCATGCATGAATTTAGACACATTCAGCTTCTCTACATATAGTTCAGGTTGTATTCATGCCAAAATGTAATTGCTAGCAAATAAATTCCATAAATTCAACTTCCAGGTGTGTAACCTGACCTGGTGGACTCTGACTGAAGAGCCCCAAAGAGAAATCCCTCTACAGAAAGTGTCCTCTATCAGCCACCGTAGCTCCCAGGGTAAGCGTCTGAATATTTGTGCTAGTTGGAATAAAACCAGATGAACAGTCATCTGCACACCAGCTGCTGTGGCTGTTTGAGTAACTTCCTGTGTCTGCTGTGTGTGTGTGTGTGTGTGTGTGTGTGTGTGTGTGTGTGTGTGTGTGTGTGTGTGTGTGTGCGCGCGTTAGGCCCTGAACCAAATCGGCGGGTGATGTGCGGTCGGGGGACAGGGTTGTGTATCTCAGCAGCACGGCGGTCAGAGGAGACTCCGACTCCCAGAGTTCTCAGTGTCAGAGAGAGCGTGTTCTGGTCCAGGTTCTGCTGTGTCAATGCGCTCCTGCTGGTCAGCATTAACATTTTCCTCTATGCATACTTTGCCTGAGTAGAGGATCAGATTTAACATCCTGCCTCACCCTCCTGCTGAACTCCTGCCAGTCTCTCCAACATGAACACTGAAACCCTGCCTGCCTGCCAAACAGCCACTGATTTCTCCACATCCAAGAAGGAGGGGAAACATTTTTGTACTGATTTTACATGAATCTTTCAAAATCAGGTTGATGTACTGTATTTCAACTGAATCATGTAGATGTAGCTTCAGATACTGTAAAAAAAAAATCACATTTCACATTTCAAACTAGAAAATAGTGAGAGAGCACATATCTCCACCAAGGCTGCACAAACCTCTAAATGTATTGTTTTCATAAAAGACAATGTTGAGAGTTGTTTTAATCTGCATCTGGATCCACATTTATATCAAATTACACATAATGATAGATAATCATGGGATACACGTGGCAGTTTTCCTCATTCAAGTAAGTGCAAATGGTCACGAAAGAAGGTTAAATGTTTAAAAATGCTCCATCTCACAATGTTTTAAAATCCTGAGCATCCCAGTTGTCTTTTAAAATCACTTTATTAGACATGCAGTATTTCTACGGATGTGCTTTCGTGTTATGATGTTGATTTTTACCACTGCCCTGCTACAGACTATTGGGTTGCTCGTAAAACCCTCCCCCTCCTATTTGTTGTAACCTAGTTTCAAAAAGGGGATTGTACAAATTACAATGAAGCTTGTGGCTTGTAGCAAGCTAACATGAATGTGCAGTTAGTGTTAGATATAGAAATGTGACAACTAAATAAAAGGGCATCACACGTTTTGAATTTAAAATCCTACAAAATGTATAGTGAGATTATATAGTGAGAATACATTGATGTGGTTTAGGTTGTATGTGATTTGCATGATTCCTTTTGAGTCTATGTGCTTAATGGTAATTATAGAGTCATGTTTATGGCCTTATGTCTATCAAGCAAGGTAATTACCGCTGTGTCCGCCCCTCTTTATGAACCTATAGTCATTGTTCTAGTGTTCTTTCATGCCATTTAGCTCGAATATAAATCAGAATTTCTCAACCTTTTCTGCCCCAAATGCATCTAAATTATATAAAAATAATAAGAAGTTTTACATTTATTTTTTAGAATTACAAATATGTCAGATAAATTACAATTTATCAGTCCTGCAGTCTTAACAGCAGTCTTTCACTAGAGGCATCAACCCAAAGGTTGAGAAACTCTGCTCTTATGTCTATGTTGCTTTGCGTTTGATTTATTTTTTTTATTGTTGAAATTCCTTAAGAAGTGTTTGAGAAGTACAGGTTGTTGGATGTAAAGAATCTCATGTCAGTCAAAAGACAAAATATCTCGTCCATCACGTCTTTTTCCTGTGATACTTTAATTAAATTTAAAGATATGTGCATCAAAGATACAAGTGTTTGTCCACAAATGAAACGAGTGTAACCAGACAATATCACTCTTTGTATGGCGTCTGCACAGTTTACAGTACTAAACAGGAGGTTTGGGGAAAAGACAAGATGCTAACATAAAGTTAAATTTCACTTCCAATTAATATTTCTAATACAAGCTGTTGGTGAAAAGAGGACAGAAGACAGATTCACTGTAGGGCCACAACAATTATTTTCATTATCAGTTAACCCGGCAGTTTATTTGACCAATAGTCCAAAAGGTATTAATGATGATAACAAGGAGAAAAACAACAAATCCTCAAATTTGAGAAGCAGAGACCAACAATTATTTGGCATTTTTGTTTGATACTTGAACTGTCTTGCACTTGTTTAACATTATCAGACTCATGATGGGAAAAAAATGCTGCAGCAGAACAAGATTTTTTTTTTTATTCCACACATTCTTCTTCCTGCCACCTACAACTCACCTGCAGCTCCACCGCCCATAGGTTGAAGATTCAGGTGTTTTATGTGTCATGATAATGTAGCTGTAAGCCTAAAGCAGAGTTGAAAACCTCCACATGCTCAGATTGTTTTCGTTTTCAAACTTGTAGTCTTCAACCCCAACTCAACTCAAGTGACATCACTTGAAGCAATTAGTCTGATTTAAAACTTAATTTACCTTTTTTCACATATGCAGTAGTTCTTCCAAACACCTGTAAACAGACTTTGATGTAAAATCATTGCAGTTCCTCTTTAAGCTTTTATGATATTAGGTTTCTATTTGTTTCATCACTAATTCAATCATTGGATCAGGAAGATAAGTCACAACAGTCTGAGAGTCAGTGATACAGCCACGACACTGACGGGGTTCAGTTTGACATGACGTCAGTGGTACAGCGGCTGGACGTACTCTGACGGGAAGATTCCTACTCGGCCTCGACAGCGACCCCTCCAGGTCAGGGAGCTCGAGCAGTCCAGCAGGTCGATGATGTCGCCACGCAGGAAGTGGAGGTGGGCGGTCTGAGGGGGCGTGTAGTCACAGAGGGCGTGAGCCAGGCGAGGTTTCTGCACAAAGACAAAAACGTGACATCAGCCAAACAGGTGTGTGTGTAAGAGAAGTACGAGCTGTTTATGAGAAATAATGATGCTTCGTGACTCATCGTACCCCCATAACTGTTTCAAGCAGCCGCGGGGACTCTCTCTCTGGGCGAGAGGGGTGAGAGTGGAGGTGGGCCGAGGGGAGGGACTCCTGAGAGCTGCTTTTATAAGGGTTGGGGTAGGGGTTACGTCCAGCCTGGGACAGCAGGCGGGGGGACGAGGGGGGGTCTCTGAGGCAGACCACCTTCTCCATGGCTATGCTGTGAGTCCTGTAGAAGTCCACCAACCGGTTGAGGGAGCAAAAGGACTCGTCCCAGATGCAGTACTGACCGCCCCCCTCGAGAACTCGGAAATGCTCCACCCTGTCTCCGTAACTGCAAAATGAGAGGTGAAGTGATTAAGGTGAAGGGGATGAAGGCAGGTAAGTTGACTCCTTCATGCTCCAACACCAATGTGAAGATGGGAGTTGTGTTAGTCTTCATTCCTCTGCTTGTTTCTTTGGGAATTCAAGCAGATGACACGTGCATACCTCTGTCAGAGCGAGACGCCACCGCCCTCTGGATGTGTGGGTGTATCTCCAAAATCATCACAGGTGGAGATAAATCTCAAATGTCAAAACACACACACGTGAACAGACAAATCAGTCTGGTCTGAGCTGTTCTGAGAAACTCCCAGCAACTGATCAGTCAGTGCATTTGTCTCCTACTGATCCTGTGCAACTCAAGATAAAATGAAAGAAGTAGAGCTACAGATCAGAGCTGATTTAGTTTATTAATCAATTAGCCGATCAGCAGAAAATAATGAAAAAACTATTTTCATCATTAATTGTTTCAGTCATTTTTCAAAGTGGCAAACATTCACTGGTTCTCACTGGTTTTTCACTACTTTCTGACATTTTTCATATGAGGGCAGATTGTTTTGATGATCAATTATCATTAATTGTTATTTAATTTGTTTGATTAACCAATTAATCAAATGGTGTGAGCCCAAACGGATGTCTGCAACCAACAGTTCAAAACCCAAAGAAACTCAAAAAGTTTACAATGGCATAAGCAGAAAATCGTCACAACAGAGAAGCTGAAACTGGAGAAATTTTGGCATCAATGCTGGAACAATGATCAAAATAGTTACTGATTAATTTTGTTTCAGCCCAACAATTAATCAATTTGGTGAGAAAATAATCTGCTGATTAAACAAATCATCATTAGATGCAACCCTCATGTCGACATTTCTGGAAGTGTAATATACGTGAGCAAACACACTGTTGTATCAACTATGATACACATTTCATCATACTGGTTGAAAACCCTTCTTAGATCTTTTGTACATAATCTTTTATGTTGTGTTTTCCACTGTTCTGTTTTGTTGAGAGTAATTGCCTTTCTATCATTTTATTTTTGCAGTTGTTAAAAGGCTGAAATGTATTTTAATTTCACGCTATGTACTCTGCACAGTGTCCACTTGTCCGATGTGTGATTGGTTAATTAATCTTGTCCCTCCCTCACACACCTGAAGATAATCACTCTCCAGGTGCTCTGACGACGGCTTGTTTGCTGAGACGTGTTGGCCTAAGAAATGAGAGGCTTGTGGGGATTTTTGTCCTAGTTCATTTGTTGGTTTCCACACAACAAGAAGCTCCTGTGTTCTGTGCACAGTTTACATGTTTCTGTCCCAGTTTCCTTCCACAGTCTAAAGCTATGTGATTAGGTTAATTAGAGACCCATATGTGTGTGAATGTTAATGTGTGTCTACTGCTGTCCCAGTTCCATACAAACTAGATATATGCAGAATATTCTGTACCATATGATAATGTTTATAGTGTCATGTTTTATGCATTTAGCAAGAAAGCAACTGACCTTACAGTTTTATACTCCAGACATCAAGAGACATCAAACTGTGACTTTGACATACTAACAGCAGTTAAACAAAGATACAGCAAAATGTTTTTTCCATAAACACAGTTATTTTTGGTTTTCTGAGATGTTCCTGGAGCTGTTTCACCACCAAAAACAATTACTTTAAATGTTTTCAGCTGTAAGCGGCTTCTCCACTTCCTCAGTCTTATGAGACAATCGGGACTGTTTTAAGTGAACTGTGCGTTGTGACTTTTCCTGTTTTAACACACAACATACTTATGACACAAGTCATTTCTGTTAACCTGTGTTAAAAAAAAAAAAAAAAGCAGGTATAGAGAGTGAATGGATAGTTCAGAGAAAGTTCATCTGTTGTGTTTGTTTGCCTGATGTCATCTAGCTGAACTGCAGACGTGTTGAGATCTGAAAGAATCTCCTTTAACGAGCAACTGCAGTTTACAACTATAAAACACATCTTGTGAACTCTTCTTGAACATTATCACCCTCCTTCGATCATCCTGAGGATTACACTTGGTGCTCCAGTGTGTGTGCATGAACATAAATAAAGCACTTACCTCTCAGGCCTCCCAGGCAGACAGATGTTGTGCTTTGAAATATGTATATGTGCATAGTATGTACATGCGTGTCTGTGGCATGTGTCAATTGCATAACGTACCTGGGTTTAATTAAAGACTGAGTGCTGTTATGTAATGGCCCGATTATTGAACACGTTTAATTCACCCTCAGTGATTAAATGTGTCCCACGTCACTTTGGTGACCCAAATTCCGCCTCCTCACACACACACACACACACACACACACACACACACTCTGTCTGTGCGGCTGTTATATTTTTAGTGCAACGGGTTCTCGTAGAAGATATTTAAATAGTCTCCCCCTCCACTGACCCTGACACACACTCAGAGACACGTGGATGCTGTAATGTGCTCAATGTGATGGAAAACAAACTGGAAGACATGATCTAACAAAGAGATGCTGCTGCCTGCATGTCTCCTGCCACACTGCAGGTTGTGCAGTATATTCTATCTGCGAGGCTTTTTTCAGATCAGACCCAGGAGCAGATGCTTTCCTCTGTCATCATTAAGACACAATATGGCAAAGCAGAGCAGATGCTGTCAGGGAAGCGTGACTGAATGGGAAATTACAGCAGCACAGCAGATTCAACACTTGCAAGTATAACTGCTGCAGCACACAAACATTTTGGAGCTGGTTAACGTCACAATGTGGGAACAGACAACAGGGGAACGTTACGTCAGTCTGCTGCAAGAGATTTGTCAGATTTATCTCTTGTGTGTGTGTCTGTGTGTGTGTGTGTGTGTGTGGTGCGTTCACTGACCTGACAGAGACAGAAAACTCTCCAGGAGCTGATTCACTCTCCCTCACCAGGAACACTCCAGTGTCCTGCCAGCGCAGACGCTTTTCAGCTTCAAGTCTCGACACCCGTCCTGCAAACCACCTCCAAACACACACACACAAGCGTAGAAATGATATTCTTCTCTTGAACTAATGCTTTGGAGAATCACCGTGTATTCCTGTTACTCTTTAAACTGGCACATGCATGAGTATCATTTGAATGAAAAATCAGCATTATGTAGATCAGTGGTTCCAAACCTGGAGGTCGGGACCCAAAAAAAAGGGTCAGAGTAACTTAACATTACTCCAAATTCTGTTTATTTTTTCAGACTTTCTCTAATTTTTTGTTTTGTTGAAAAACTCAATCATTTTTTGGTTGAAAACTGAGATCATAACCTGTAATGAGGGGTCACAAGGAGACATTGCTTCCTTGTAGGGGTCACAAGTCAAAAAGTTTGTGAACCACTGATTTCAATGATCCAAATCTATAGTGTTATGTTTCTATCCTGAATTGATTTGCTGTTTTTCATGAGTATAAAATATGCAGACAGATGATTTGTTTTTACGGATAAGGAAGCAGGGAAATGTAGTTCTCTGGGACGTAGCCACGCTTCCCCCGGATCTCTGCTGTCAACCAGCAAGAATCATCCTCCATTTCTGTCACCTATAACACACATGCACAATTATTCTGTGCAAACATGCAATATCTCAACTTTATTAACTTTGCTCAGTTCAAATTTTAAAGCCTTCCACATGCAAACATTTACACACTTACCTTGATGATGTCCCCTTTCTGAAAACTGATCTCGTCTGCTTCTGATGCTGTGAAAGAGAAAAGAGCCACCGCCTCCATGCTGAACACAGGAGTCAGCCACGAAAATAGTTTCACTTCATGAATGAAGAGCGAGAATACAGCTGTGTGATTAGAGCACAGCTGGGTGATGACACTGTGACGGGATGAGATAATCAGTGTGTGTGTCTGTGTGTGAAGGCAGCCGCTGACTTCCTGCTCATTAGTTAATGAGGAGAGTTTTCTCTGCGCGTGTGTCCCTCTGTTCTTCCATGTGACCGAGTTGGAGAGTGTGTGAACACGTGGAGGTGGTGACTGCCCCCTCCATCTCCATCCCTGATGTGTACACACTTTAAACTCTGGGGCTTTAATGAAGCATTTCCACGAGGGAAATCAGTGACAGTGGAAGGAAGCAAGGAAGAAAGGAGAAAGAGAGAAAATAACCCAGGATAGAGACTGATGACCTGGAGTGTTTATGACCATCTTCTTATGATTATAACAAGTCTTTGCAAAGGTTAACACAAGAGCCTTCAGCTGATTCACCTCCTCACTCTTTTTCATATTTGAAAAGGTTAAAGAACTGAAATTGATCAGCTGACCATATGATAATCACAGTAATAGTTATAACCTTAACAATAAAAAAAAAATAAGCTCAACACATCTGTATTGGCTTTTCCTTTTACTAGTTGACCAGTCTGACTTCATGAGCTTACATTCACCTGGAGTTTACCACTTCACTGTGAGTGACAGGTATTTTTTTTCTTGTATTTTGTGTCCCTTTGTGGGTCTGAACCTTTGCTTGAGAACCACTGAATTAAACTCAGTAACTGTAGTTAAAAGTAGCTTCACCTCAAACAGCTACAACAGTAAAGAATAGAATATCAGCCACAGGGGTGAATGAAGTACTTTTATTTTGATACCTTAATTATGTTTTGCTCATAATTCTTTGGTACTTTTACTCAAGTAGTGCTTTTACTTGTGAGAAATACTGAAGTAAACTTGCTTTTACCTGAGTCAATACAGTATTGGTACTTCTGCTGAAGTAAAGGATCTGAATATTTCTTCCACCACTGCTTAACAGAGGCTACAACACTAAGTGACAACACAACTACAGAAATTAAAGATAACTGGAATCTTGAGTTGACAAAACTATGAAACTGCATAACACTTGCAAAAAAAAGTTCTTCAAAAGAGTAATGCAATCATGTCATGGAAAAAGACCAAAAGTCTAGTACATGTGAATAATTCAAAATACACTGTCAGCACAGTTGGAGAGGTGGTTGCTTATTCATCAGTACGAAGCTGTGGCACCAAAGAAATTACACCATTTTCACAAAGATTAACAATCTATGATTTATTTTCAACAATTAATTAAAATCAATGTATGACAGACATTAATTTGTAGAATGTGGTAATGTTGAGCATTAAGACTCAGCATCTCTTTCTTTCTCTTCACAGACTTAGACACAGTTTCAACTGCATCCTTATCGCACATTGTTGAAACAAATATGCTTCAATTTCAATACAGCTGTGTACACCAGCCACGTAGCACTGAGGCTACTGCAGCTGTGCACTTTAGACAAGAGAAAGTGTGGATGCCCAGTGGGGCTCAGAAAAGAGACAAGACAAGACAAGAGCTGAAGCAGCCTGGAGAGTCAACAGTGGGTGATGGATGAAATACAGGAAAAATACTCAAATTTTGCAGGTTGGATTGTACAGACATGGGTCAAAGTCCGGTCAGGTCTCAGGTTTAGGCCTGTTGATGAGGTGTGACTGACCTCTGCTGGAAGTAAAGGTGAGTGCATTGTATCGATGGAGCTTAAAAATCAGTAGAAATATTATATCATGAAAAGATCTCGGGTCTTACGCTATAGAAACAATATACATGCATAATTCAGTAAAATCAGGACAAGCAACCAAAATATCACAACAACATGAAGGCAAATGTACCCTGAGTGAAGAGAGTGTTGTTCATCATTGATAACAACATAAGGCAGTGTATGTGTCAGTGTGTCAGTGTCAGTAACAGTCCACGATGACCTCCTGCCCTGGTTTTGTTTCTGTCTGAGTGTGACCTCTAACAGTCAGTATGTCCTGCAGCAGAGAGAGGGGGGAGTTATGGATGTGGTCACTGCTTTGAGTCAGGACGTCCAGCCTCTCGTCCAAACCCAGAGACCTCAACACCTCACACATGTCAACAGTCACACCCTCCTTCAGCACACCACAGTCTTCAGAATCAACCTCCTCTGCTCCATTGAAACTTCTCTGTGCTGTGATGTCTTCCTCTCTGGCCCCATCACTCCTCTTCATCTCCAGTATCTTTCTGATCTCCTGTCCCCAGCCTGAGCCAGGAAGCTCACAGGCAACATCCAGTCTTTGTGACAGAGGACGGACCGTCTCTCTGAGTGTTATCAGCAGTCGACAGGCCTTCAGACCCACAGGTCTATCGCAGTCAACCAGACCACTCAACAACACAGACATGACTCCATGCTCGACCAGACTGTTCAACACTCCAGCCAAATCTGACTCCTCACCCTCTGTGTGTCTGTCAGTGTGGGTGTGAAGTGTGTACACCTGGTCAGAAACTACACCATAGGGGTGTGACTGGGCTTGTGTGTCTGAGCCCTTCCTATAACTCCGGTGGCCTGAAAAGGCTTCGTCCAGCAGCAGCTCCGCCAGCTCCAGAGTGTGAACTTTGACCTCCCAGTCCAGATCTGCGCTACCGTGTGAGAGGACGGTGCGTACGCACTGCATCAGGAGGGAGGCGGACGACGATGGAGGTGGGTGTGAAGAGTGTGAAGAGAACCAGGCGATGACGTATTGTACAACTGCCCTCCTGGAGAATCCCTCTGTGTCCTGGGAGAGGATTTCAAGCAGTCGGCTCACTATTTCAGTCTGAAAGGACAAACAAGTTTACCAGTCAAGTTTACATTTTACCGCAGCCATCTGAAAACATTGTACATCTAGTTTTCTGTCATTACCTTTAAAGGCCCTGTACAACTACATTATTTACAGAGAAGACCATAAATAAGTTTATAACTAAGCAAGAATACACCGCTCCGCTCCAGAATTACATCAGTTGTCTATTCGTTTTAGAACTTTGTGCCTACCTCCTCCTGACTGAGTGCTGCCCCCTGCTGCCAGCTGTGTGCCAGTGTCTTTGCCAGTGCAGAGATGGCGCTGGCTCTCACGTAACTCTCCGTGTCCTGTAGCGCCTCCTTCAGGAGAGGAGTGGTACAGCAGCTGCCCAGCAGAGCCTCCGATGCGTCACACACTTCCTCGGCCGATTTGGGGAAGACACGTGTGCCCGCCAGGCGTCCCAGAAACTCCACTGTTGAGTCTCTCACCTCCCAACGCATGTCACACACACGCTTCTTCACCACGTCAACGAGATCTAATATGGATACGCATACATGTAATTTATAGACACAACAACGGCAGCGTTAGTTCTGTGTTTGGATTCATCACAGACTATTTATGAGCTTTAAGGAAGAGGCTGCTGGTGACATTTACCTCGTTTGAGCTGGTCTGTTATAAAGGAGAGGTCTGTGCACACACTTGTCCACTTCACTAAGGCCTGGTAGGACTTGTGGAGTACCTGAAAATCACAGAGTCACTTCAATGATAGAAAACAACACAAGATAGATAATGGCTACTACTACAACTTGTTCTTGTCATATTATGACCGTATGGATGACTGTTCTCTTAAAATATTGTGACTTTTTCTCAAAATGTTCCAACTTTATCTCAAAATTAAAACTTTTTCTTCTGACCCCCCCCCCACAAAATTTTGACTTCATTCTTCAAATCTATTTTAACATGTAAGTTAAGACAGTGTCTTCTTCTAAGTCATTGTCACAAGTAGTAGAAGGCAGTTCGCACAACTTACAGTAGGGTCAGAATCAGGGTTTTCCAGATATTGTATCAGAACTGCGAACACATCACCGATCTTCTCCTTTGCTCCTAAAACACACAAGATGGAGGATGTTAAAAGTTTCAGACTGTAAAACACTTTCTCACACAAAACACACATAAAGCTCAGTATTTCAAACCTTTAACTTAAAAGTTTTACCAAGTTATATTTACTTTAAGAGATTTGGTTACTCAGTACTAAGAAAGTGACTTATATTCTTCTGTGCTGTTCTGCTGTATGTTTCCAGTAATCTTAACCCTTTACTTGAGGAGTTTGATTAATATACAGTATATTTCTATAATGTCATAACTCATGTTATATTGCCTAGTTGAATTCTGTTAGCAGTTTTCTTTTCTCTTTAGATCATCCCACATACACACACAGGCTTACCTGGGCTGTTGCTGAGAGATGTCAGAGCCTCCAGAGCACATTTCTGAACTTTGCCACTGCCAATGATGTTCCTGCACACCTCACTACAACTGACGGATGAGGAGATGCCACTGCAGATTCGTAACAATGACAGAACTGCACTGATAATTAAAAGTGGAGGGCAGGGGAGGAGGCCGGAGGGCTGAGGGGGAAAAGAGAGAGTTAGTCCGCGTCACATAAAAATTAGAGTCCATTTCCCCTCCTCTGTTTTCTATTGTCCTTACAGCCTCACCATGAGTGTGATCTGTGGTGTGTTTGTCAGACAGACACAGATCATAGAGATGCAGGATGTTTTACTCTTCAGCTGCTCCACCATTGAAAAACAATGCTCGTCTGCTGCAGGAACAAAAAATATATTTTGTTATAAAGATGCTAAGCAACGCTGTTCTTTTTCATTCTTCTTCACTGTGTATTTGTGGGTTTTACCAGTGGTGTCTGTGTCCAGTAGAGTCCGACCAGTTATAATGTCAAGGGGTAGCAGTAGTATTCTCACAGCCCGGCCTGCGTGAACAGAATCACCAGAACTGAAACACAGAAAAAACCCATGTGAATTGGTAAATAAATACTGTGTTTCTAAACTACTCGATGTCAAACCTCTCCAAACTGAGCTTGAAGCCACATTCTGTATGAGAGTGTGAAGTCTCGCAGTGAACACATACTTACTGATGACCTCTGCGAAGAATAGCAGCTGCAGCATGAATGAGGTCAGAGGGTTTGTTAACGTTCAACATGGATGAGAGCAGACGAGAGACACGCTCGTCCGGGATGTGCTCATCAGCGCCGGAGCTGCAGAAGACAAATGTACATTGTACATAAAGTATAATTTGTTCAACTAATTGATTAATCGACAACAATCAACAATCCAGCTCTACAGTATTATGCAGCAGGAGCTCTGTTAGTGTAGGAATGGGGGACGCTAATGCATCTTCTCTTAATGTTCCTTTAATTCTATGTACTATGAAAACATGAAAATATGTTTGTCTATTTTGTTACCTGCTGTGTATGTAAAAAGGTCTGTCCATTAATTCAATTTTTTCTTAATACTTTCCTTTTGATTTGTGTTTGATGGTTGATGTTGATGGCAACAGTGACTTTATTTAATTGCTGTCTGTAAACTGAATTTACACTGTGCTTGCGTTCATATGAGAGCCAGTCTACCTGTATGAAGCCAGAATGACGTCCATCAGAGGCAGTGTGAGCTGACTGCAGCCAGCTGTCACCAGTTCCTCCAGGGAAGCTGCGACTGTCTGGAGCAGCTTGTCCCGTAGAGGAGGCCTGGCCTGGGCCAGGAGAAGGGCCAGCAGTTTGAGGACCTGCAGACTCTGATGGATCTGTGTGTTTTCTTTGGGAACCAGGGTCTCCCTGAGGTACTCTGTGATCTCATTGGCAACAGAAGTGTACTCTGCAATGGCATCCATGTTGATGGCCGGGTGTGTTGTAATGGAGGTCAGTGTTCTCCCGTCAAGTTCTTTCTTATCTACGCCGTTACATCCGGCAGATGAGACTGGCTGAAAGAAGAGCAGGATGTGGGCCAGCATTTGATTGGCTGCTGAGGCAACGAACAGACTTGTGTCTGTCTGGAGTTGTAGGAGCGGTTCAGTGAAATCTGGGGAGTTAGGAAAACAGATTTCAGTTATGAAGGGTTAAAATTCTTAGTCTTTATTTCCAAAATTCACCTTCCTCTTATCAAATTGTCTTTCATAATATACAAGTAAAACACAATAGGAGAGATGTCTCGTTTCCTACATGAAGAGTCACCTGATTTAAAAAAGAAACTGAGAGCCTTTGGGTGCTGCAGCAGGTTCTTTAAGCCCTGAATCCAGCCAATCCTGAAACAGGGATCCTCCCAGAGACCTGCTTCGTGCCAACGTTGAAGCTTGAAGACCAGGTCCAGAACAGAGTGTTCCTGCAAGAGGGGGGCTCACCACAGTCAGAAATTGTTAGTAACAATATAGTAAAAGTACAAGTTGTCGTTAACTCTACCTGAAGCATTTTGAAGCCATTCTCAGTTGAAGCCATCAATCCGGTGAGTTTGAGAGTGAAGGAGAGGACACCGGGGTCCGAGGCTGTGTTGTGAACTACAGTGGATATGAACTCAAGCAGACATGGACAGGCCTCTAGCAGAGATCCCCCTTCATCAGGAGAGAAGGTGGACGTGAGACAGTGGTACAAATCTAATATCCATCTATGAATCAACGGCTGCAAGAACCCTAAATGAGATCCCTGTTCCTCTCACTCACTCTCACTCAGACTACATGACAGCTGCAATTACATGTATTTAGGAGTATGCACCATGTAAGCATGATAGTGAGTGAAATTACAAACATATCAAAAGACACAGGGCCCCTCTTCTACACAATGCAGGTTTTAATGCCCAATTCAGTTTAGAGCTGAAACATTTAGCCGATTAAAAATGCCAAACATTCATTGGTCCCAGCTTCTCAAATATGATGCTTTGTCTAAAATATTAAACTGACTATTTTTACATTTTGGACAATTGCAAGGAATTTGTGTCAACTTGGGCTTTGGGAAATTGTGTTAATCATATTTCATTATTTTCAGACAGAAAACAATTCTCAATTTATCAATAAAATAATACAAAATAATTGTTAGTCGCAGGTGCTTTAGGTGCCTGGTCTTGCATCCATCCAGTTACTTGAGTGTAAGCAGGGACACATTCATCTAACATCCAGCTACAGTAATCAGGGTCTCACCTGAAAGCTCCACCTGGAAGAGGTCAGAGGTCAGAGAGAGAAGAAAACTGACAGACAACCAGACTAAAGGTTCAGTACTAACCAGCCTTGTTGAGCTCTGTGAACCAGTCCAGCAGCTTCTCCAGGCTGGTGTCATCGGGCAGAGACCTCCCTGAGTCCGCCAGCACCTCACACACACCGGGCAGCAGCGACACACACTCCCTGTCCATGTTTCCGACGTGTGTGTGCGTTAATGAGCCATCAGGATACATCACAGCACACAGATCTCTAATAACTAATGGAGATTGATAGAAACATTAAGGCGCACATAGCTAACACTGAGTCACGTGTTTGGAGATATAGCTAGCAAGAGAGAAAGTGCGCAGCTAGCTAAAACAGCAAAATGTAGTTTTCCCGTGTAGTTTAGCTAAACCTCCATCTCGCGGGAAATAGTTGCGGGTCTGCCGGTGCGTGGCTTCCCTCCTCTTTCCTCTGTCACTGTAAAACGTGAGAGTCATAACAAAGACGCCTGCGCTGTTTACTGATCTAAAAACACGAGGATAGGTTCAATCACAAGTGCGGGCGCCACTTGCTTCCGGTCCCTATGTGCTACAATTCTAATGTTTCCCCGCAGCGCGTCATCGCTCCGAACAAGTTCCGGTGTCGCGCTTCCGTCACATCGTCCATTTTCACGTTACCGCACATGGTGCCGCACCGGCCGAGGACCCGCAGCCTCTTCACTTAGTCGGATTTTGCTCTGTCGCAGCGAGAAATCCGTCTCGTAGCCCTGATAAATGCAAGAAACGGTGGACATGGTGGACGACCCCGAGTATGAAGAGGAGGAGCCCTCTTTCAGCGACCCAGAAGACTACGAGGACGACGTCGATGACGAGGGTGAGCGGCGGCAGGAAAATCCCCGGCTTTCCGGCCTGTTGCTAACGGCTAGCTAAGCGCTTTATGTTACTACAACGACAGATGCTACATTGTTAGCTAGCTAGGTAGCTTGTCACCTCGCCTTCCGGAAATCATTCACAAAATCTGGTCTGATTTCTAGTAATAAAACAGAATAATCACATGTTTCCTTAAATGTTTCCCCAACATCAGGTAACATTAGCAGATGTTATCAGTGTCATTTCACGCCCATTGCAGCCTGATCAGAGCCAGACAGCCGCTCACTGTGGCCTGGTCGCTGTCATCAGGGAAACTGAAGCTACTTTACAAGCTGACTAATGGCAAACATGTTCTTGTTGCTGTCTGAGCGGATTATTAAGGCCAACGGTGATCCTACAGGTTGAGGTTTGCATGAAACAGCTGGTAACAGAAGCCAGTTTTCACATCAGTAAGTGTTAATATTAACCCAGATTTGAGGGGGGATTGGACCATAAAGCCTCTCAGGTCTGCAAATGAACAAATGACGCATGATCACTTTGAGACAAACTCCTCTTTATTAGGATGCATTATAATTATTTTATAGCATTGCTCTGCTGCAAATGTAATGGGCCATCTAGCTTAATGAAGGCTAATACAACTGCCCTGTATTAAAACCTCATTATGGGAAGTCTGCTGTCTTATAATGTCTGTTTTTGTTCACATTGTGTTTAAAAGTTGTTGCATCACCTGTATGGTCATTTTCTGTAGCCTGTGGTGATGTTGAACTGCACTGCGTCACTCAGTAGTTTTTAATATTGCATCCATCCCATTAATACCATAGAGGATAGACTAAACATTAGAATCAGCTCTCAGTATTAATCAATACATTTCAACATCACCAGAAACAGCCTCCAAAATCCTCTCTCGAAATTCTTGCTTAGTATTAGTTTAATACACCGGTTACAGAGTGTAGTGAACTTTTCAAACATTACATAATTCAGGTTATTCATTTCTATGTTCCACCCTTCATCTGCCAAAATAAATATAAAAAATTGACTAGTGAGGTGACCTACTTAATGTTTGTACCATACACCTGCAACATCCCTAATTCAATTCCAGCACAGGACCTTTGCTGCATGGACCCTCTGTTTTCTCTGCCCATGTTTTCTGTGTCTTTTACTCTGCCACCGTCCAATGAAGGCAAAAGCTTAAAAAAACATTCGGCTGATAGTCATAACAACAGAGGGCTTAGTTAGGGGGGTCATGGGATTTGGGGGTCTCCCCTCAATAAGATTTCATGTTTAACTAAAAACTAAGAATCTTCACACGAATTTAGACAATTATCTTGGTAATATTTATTAACAACACACAGGTTGAAGTTTGTCACACTCAGACATTGACAAGAAATAAATGAAACAAATGTGCTCTGATGTAGTAAGGGCAATGTCCTAAAGTAATCCTTCACATTTTTGTGAGTTATTGCACTAAGTACAATTAAAAATAATCACATAATTAACATTGGTTAAACAAGGATTATAGTTAAGGGATTTGACCTATGATTTGCTCATCCTCCCAAAGTCAGGGTGGAGCCACCAACCAACTGTAGGGGTGGGTATATCTAATCCAATTTTTTTTTTCAATAAGTAATCTCACAGGTTCTTTTTCATGGCTAAATTTAGGTTTATGATTTAGAATTAGATTTATATTTAAATGTAACTAAATATTGTTCCTAGAGCAGCAACAGTAAAGTTTACATCAGCAATATCATTATATCCACTCAATAATATCTCATTGGAAACGCATCTAAAATATCTGTGAAATTGATAATATTCCTGACATCAAAATACTGAGTGAAGTTTAGAAAGAATGAAGAACACAGACATCAGTCGGTATCAGTCCTTCCTCCTGTCCTCCGTCCTCCCGCCTCTGATGCTGCCGTGATTCACAGAGAGGAGGGGCTGCCGTCTCAGCCAGTAGTTTACAAGCATTTTGCAGTTTGAGTTGAGACTCACTTGGGCATGGAAATGTATTTGAAAGCCAAGGCTAACACAGACGGAGCAGATGAGTGTCACTGCTTCCCTCCCTGATCTTCCATCTTCTTCTCTTCAGAGCTTCTGGGTGACATCCTGAGGGAGAAGCCCCAGGAGGCTGATGGCATAGACTCGGTGGTGGTGGTGGACAACGTCCCTCAGGTGGGCCCAGAGCGGTTGGAGAAACTCAAGAACGTCATACACAAGATTTTCTCCAAGTTTGGCAAGATCACCACTGAGTTTTATCCAGAGGCTGACGGCTTGACCAAAGGGTATGTGTGTTACTCTCTACTCTGCTGTGACAGTACATTGAGTTAATGTTGAATTTAATGTTAAAAAAAGACCCCTGTGTCACACAGGTACATCTTCTTGGAGTATGCTGCTCCTACCCAGGCCCTCGAGGCAGTAAAGAATGCAGATGGATACAAACTGGATAAACAACATACATTCAGGGTCAATCTCTTCACTGACTTTGACAAGTAAGTGTGCAGTGTCTGATTGAAAAAAACTGTGACAGCAAATATACGTGAGATTAAGTGGATTAATTCTTTTTGCTTGTATTGCCAGGTACATGAACATCAGTGATGAGTGGGAAACTCCGGAGAAGCAGCCTTTCAAAGATTTTGTGAGTGTTAAACATGGGTAGTTTGTTACGCAGGCTTTGTTCATACTCCTTCAATTTAGCAAAATGTGAAATTTTGCTTCATGTTACTAATGTTAGAAAATTGTCCACTCAATATCAACAGAACAAACAATGTGCCAAAATGCTGTAAGCTCCACTAAGACTGTATGTTTGTATGTTCAGGGAAATATGCGTCATTGGATTGAGGACCCAGATTGTCGTGACCAGTACAGTGTGATCTATGAAGCTGGAGAAAGGACCGCCATTTTCAATAACGATGCTAAGGATCCAATCATAGCCGAAGAGAGAGCAGTAAGTAGCGGGTCACGCTTTGAAATAGAACTAAGAGGATCATATTAAATATAATTCAACATTAGTAGTTTGCTTGCATACTAATAAGGTTTTTGTGTCTCAATGCAGCGCTGGACAGAGACGTATGTGCGCTGGTCTCCTAAAGGCACCTACCTGGCCACCTTCCACCAACGTGGTATTGCATTGTGGGGCGGTGAGAAGTTCAAACAGATCCAGAGGTTCAGCCATCAGGGTGTGTCCCTCATCGACTTTTCACCGTGTGAGAGGTAACCAAAAGTCGCTGTTTCACAGTACTAGATACAACTGCTTTCATAGCTGATAAAGAGCTTTTACTGTGTGTGTATAAGCATTGGCATCAAGTATTATTGAGCAATGTAAATTGATGCTCTTTTTGAAATAAAACCGATGATTTACTGCTCGACATTCTAATGCAGCTGTTTGAATATATGTCTTAACTTATGATGAAATGTGGCAGAAATATTTGCCTATCACCTCCAGAAATACACACACACACGTAGCCCCCCTTCACTTATCCATCTATGTTCAGATGGCACAAAAGATGCACCATTAGGAAAAAAAAAATCAAATTTTAATAAAATTAAATGTTTTGATATTTGATTATCTTATTTCTTTCCCTGCAAATGTCAATATTGCAGAATGTCTATCATTCAAAACATAAATTACAACAAACTAGAGATCCAGATCCTTTTCAATATTGGGTGTTTCTTTAGGAGTAAATGTTCTAAATTAAATATTTATGTGACACACTAAAATCTGAACAGCTGAAAAGCTAAGACACACAAGCTTGATCCAAATTCTTAAGGTCCATGGTTCAAAACTTTTAAGTTGATAAGCTTAAATCATTGGTAATATTAGATGAACTGTGCCGTTTCTGAGCTGCCTGAAGCTCCATGTCTGTTTGCGATGTCTTCCAGGTATGTGGTGACCTTCAGTCCACTGATGGACACCAAGGAGGACCCTCAGGCCATCATCATCTGGGACATTCTGACCGGACAGAAGAAGAGAGGTTTCCACTGCGAGAGCTCTGCACACTGGCCCATATTCAAGTCAGTACTTGATGCTTGTTTGCCCTTTTTGTTTTTTCTCATTGTCAAAATCTCGTTTACCTCAATGTTGTTTTCATATTTGTTGCTCCTGCAGTCACTGAATGTATTTTAATGGAATACATTTGTTCTCAGATGGAGCCACGATGGGAAATTCTTTGCCAGAATGACCACAGACACGCTGAGCATCTATGAGACTCCAGTAAGTAGACTTTTTTTAAAGAAAAACACAGAATTGTATTTATGTAAAGTGTACAACTGACATTAAAACCATATTTCTGCTCCTTTCAGTCTATGGGCCTGCTTGACAAGAAGAGTCTCAAGATTACCGGGATCAAGTAAGTCTTTGATCATGTTTTTATAGTTTGTTTCTTCTAATTAAAGGATTTAAATTGTGACAGCTTTCTATATAGAGATATTGACCAGAAGCTGTGTTTGTGTGTCTACAGGGACTTCTCATGGTCTCCTGGTGACAACATCATAGCATTCTGGGTACCTGAGGACAAAGACATCCCAGCCAGAGTGACTCTGATGCAGATGCCTTCCCGTCAGGAGATCCGAGTCCGCAACCTCTTCAACGTTGTCGACTGCAAGCTGCACTGGCAGAGGAATGGAGATTACCTGTGTGTGAAAGTGGACAGGACTCCTAAAGGAACACAGGTACACACACGGAGAGAAAGAGGAGAAACAGCTTAGGCATCTCTGCTAAAAATCAAATAAGATAAAATATTCATTTATTCCTCCCTCAGTGGGGAAATTCACAAATGCTAAATTTCTTCTTCAATCTTTTTCAGGGTGTGGTCACCAACTTTGAAATCTTCCGCATGAGAGAGAAGCAGGTTCCTGTTGATGTGGTGGAGATGAAGGGTAAGAACGTAATAAACATGCAAAGTAATGGCGATTGTTTCCCACAGAATAAAAAACTGATTTATTGTTTGTGTTTCCGTCTTTCCAGAAAGCATCATAGCATTTGCGTGGGAACCCAACGGCAGCAAGTTTGCCGTTCTCCATGGAGAAGCTCCCAGAATCAGCGTCTCCTTCTATCATGTCAAAAACAACGGCAAGATCGAGCTCATAAGTGAGTGGATCAGACAGACTTGCTAACTGTCCTGTTCACACTAATGTTGCACGGTCTGGAACGTCTCATAACCCTCCACTGAATGTGACACTTTGTCCTTTTTTTACAGAGATGTTTGACAAGCAGCAGGCCAACAGCATCTTCTGGAGCCCCCAGGGACAGTTTTTGGTGCTGGCTGGACTCAGGAGGTCAGTTAAAGCTGTGTGATGCTGATCTGAGGTTCACAGTATTATATATTTGTACTTGTGTATGTCAGTTGTGATGAATGTTGCCGTGTGTGTGTGTGTGTGTAATCTTCTCTGTTCTTGTGTGTGTGTGCAGCATGAATGGAGCTCTTGCCTTTGTGGACACGTCAGACTGCACAATGATGAACATAGCCGAGCACTACATGGCCTCTGACGTGGAGTGGGACCCGACCGGTCGCTATGTCGTCACCTCCGTCTCCTGGTGGAGCCACAAGGTACATGCTGCTCTGAGACACCAGTTTTCCTTTCCTGTCAGACCAATTCACTGTTGACGAGCTGGAGATTCACTGAACATGCACTCACGTACTTTTCCTCTACCTTTTACGCATGTGTCTAGGTGGACAATGCGTACTGGCTGTGGACGTTCCAGGGCCGTCTTCTTCAGAAGAACAACAAAGACCGCTTCTGTCAGCTGCTCTGGAGACCCAGACCTCCCACCCTGCTCAGCGCAGACCAGATCAAGGTACCATTTTATCTATGTGAGACTTGAGACTATAGGCCTCCCCTCAGACAAAGCTTGCAAAAAGCCCCCCACTTAGTTTACTTGCTTGGTTTCACGCAATTCCTGGATGTCTATGGGATCATGATTATGTTTTTTGATCCCATAGACACTCAATAACTGAGCGAAGGTAGCCTAATATTGCTTTTAATATTGCTTGTTTGACAGAACTTCAAACTCCACCAAAATACGTAAAAAAGGTCTTTCCTAAGGTATTTATTAGTTTCTGTCTCGGGGAAAGTGGGAAAACCAGTAAAATTCCCCCAAACCACTGAATCTGTGCTGTAACCAAATCACACACATTTAGCCTATTTTAATCACTGAGCCTCCCCTGAAACCTTTTGGAGTCTCCCTGGGGAGGCCTGCCTCAAACTTGGAAAATCTCTGATCTATATTATATACTCTAATATGTACTGTGTGTGTGTGTTATGACTTGAGTATTTTATTTAATTTGCCTGTTTTGTAAATTTCCCCTGTGGGGGATCACTAAAGTTCATCTTATTGTATTTGTCATAGTTTTAGTTTGTGGCTGTCGAAGTGTAATTTACAGTAAATATCCCTCTGCCTCTTCCAGATGATCAAGAAGGATCTTAAGAAATACTCAAAGATCTTTGAGCAGAAGGATCGTCTGAGCCAGTCCAAGGCTTCTAAGGTTTGACCTGTTCATTTCATTAACTGACCAAGCTCACGTCTATATCTTACCCTTTTATTGAATAGTGTTTGCACTGTTTCGGTATTTTCTCTTTCAAAAAACAGTGTGTGTGTTTTAAACTTTCACCATTTTTTGTTAATTGCCCTCAGGCTTAATGTATTAAGTTGTGATTCAATAGTCTTTGTGTTTTTCATCTCTCTCTTCGTAGCATAATTGTAGTTTCAATGCTAGAGACATATTTTTTAAAGATATTTTAGTATTACAGTTTCTATGTTTACAATCCCAGACATTATTCTCAATATTTCTCGCGTGTGTGTTTGTGAGTAGGAGCTGGTGGACAAGCGCAGGTCCATGATGGAGGACTACCGTCGCTACAGGGAGGCGGCTCAGCAGACCTATCAGGAACAGAAGAGCATCCGCCTTGAGCTCAGAGGAGGTGGGAGCCCTGGACCTTTCGCTTGCCTCCCTCCGCAGTCTTTAATCTTTAATTAAGAAAAAATTGCTGACATTTGTTTCTGTCTTCCAGGAGTGGACACTGATGAGCTGGATAGCAACGTGGACGACTGGGAGGAGGAGACCATTGAGTTTTTTATCAACGAAGAAATCATTCCCCTTGGAGATCTGTAGTCCCCTACGCAGGTAACACTTGCATACAGACATGCAGACAGTTTGATGTGTCCAATTTAAATTTATTGGAAAAGCTTGATTTCTCTGTGTATTGGGCTGTGTTGACAGGTCATATCCCCCAAATGACAAAAAATGTTTCTCATTTACTTCAACTGTGTAGATAGTTTCATTTTTATGTGTCAAGGTTTTGAGATACCTTCAAATGAATCCTCTGCTGCCTACAAAATACAGTGGAGGTGAAGGCATCTTCGAACATGCTGTTCAAAGCACTAAAAAGCTGCTGTAAATCTGAACAACAGTGTCGTTCAGTAAAAATGTTCCCATCATTTTGAGTAACGTGCTGTGTAATAGAAAATGGCTGCTCTTTGTTAATGGTGTCCACCAACTCATTCATTCCTTGTGCAGCTGCTGACTTTCATTCATCATTTGATGAATGAAAGTTGTTCTTTGTAATCACACACAACATGGGGGGGAAATTATTCACATTCCTGCATCTGCCTTGCATAATGAATTCAGCCTTTAATATTCACTGCTACGGTCACTGTTGGTGTATTATTCCTTCTTTCCCTCACTGACATTTCCAATCTGTACTTAACTTGTTTCTTCTCTTTCTGTCTCAGTCCATCCGTTTTTGTGTGGAAGGAGGAGAGAGGAGCTGCGTCATTGATCGGAGAAGGACGACGACCACGCTGTGAATCTTGGGGTTCACGACCATAAGCCTCAACATTCAACTTAAGTGACATCATCAACGCACACCTTGCGGATCAACAGTCACAACAAGGGACAAGAGAGAATACTTTGTATTGAATATTTTCTCTTTGTCTCTCGCCATCATCCGCCCCTGTTTTTTCTCTGTGGAACTCTATATTTAGTAAAACTGCCTCCTTTTTTTCTATTCATTAATTGGAGACACTCACTCCCTAATCTCAGCCCTGTCTCTTATTGGACTTTCTTCTTCCTGGGGTTGTTTATGAACTAGCTTCACCATGCTAGTGTGTTATCACAGGGCAGCACAGAGTGCCATACCAGTGGGGGGTGGAGGTGTTGTGACTAAACAAGTAGCCTTGTTAATAAATGTGCTGATGTGGCACTATAGTGGCCTGTATCCTCCTCCTTTCAGACTATGCTTTCACACAGGGAGGGGGGTGCGCTGTGGGAATAACTTTAAATAAACATCCAAACACAATACTACCTGGCTGTGTCTTACTGTTTGGTTCTTTATGGTGTCTGTTCTCTGGTTATGTTCAGACCTGGTACTGAAATCCAGTGACATGATCATTCATTGAACTAAATATTGAATGCAGGTGATGCTGAAAGATTTCACAATCACTTAGTTGATTGACAGAAACCATTTTATTCACAAAGAATCATGTAATTTACCATTCAAACATTCTCTGCTTCCAGTCTCTTAAATGTGAGGATGAAATGTGGGGTCAACATGTGACCATGTTGAAAAGTCTCTCATATTTTCATGTACCTGAAAATAATCAAAGTTTGAGGATTAAAGGTTTGAAGAAGTTATGTTTAAGATTCTGTACTCTTCAAATTTAAGCAAATTTGTGGTTTTGACCAACCGAACTCTTTTGTACTAAAGGTCAGATTTCCTTGATTTGTGTCCCTTTTCATTGAGGTATGCAGATGACGCTCAGGTGGATTTGATCTGCTCATCAGAGGCTCGTTAAAGTAACTCAACTTGCACCCACTCCTCACCTGTTTGAAATATTTAAGTGTTTCTGAATCCTCAACGTTTCTGATTATGTCTCGGTTTATATTAGAGATTTTCAATGTGGTCTCAAGAGTTTTGGACCTTACTCAAGCTAATGAAGGAGCTTCATCCTTCAGTCAATTTGCCTAAAGATTTTCATTAGTTTAAAATTTGTGACAAGTATAAATTTCTGTTTGGAATAAATTGCATCTGATAAACAGATTTCTGCATCTCACACAGCTGTGTTTCAGTCTAACATCCAGCTGCTGACATTCCCCAGATCCTACTAGAGTTCAATGTATCTGAGGTTAGAAAGAAATGTTTAACTGAGAGGATAAACAGTTGAGAAATTGTGCAGAAGAGAAGATTTCTGTCTGCTCAAATAATTTTAATATTCTTCAAAATATTTGTAAGTCATGATCGCCACTGCTTCATATCCACTCTGCATTTTGTGGTCCTAAAAGATTTTATGAAACCAAGATCATGGGTCTCTCTCTATTCTTCTAAATAGCAGCCCTGTCATTAAGGTGAAGGTCTTGCTGGAGTTTCTGTATACATTCATCAGTCCATTCCTACCATGGCTCACAAGCAGTTTAATCTGTCTATGGAAAGGAAGATAGAGTATAATTTGTTTTATGTGGGATAAATAAACCCGTCTGAAGACTTGTTTGAAAGTTTTCTAGAAGCTTGGTGACATTTGTGTTACTGTCGTCTCATCGTATGGGGAACGTTCAGGTTCATTACTCTGCTCGGTTAATCCCTAATGGAAACGTGAGGTGAGACAGTGTTGTTGCACCCTCAGTTTGAATATCGACACTATACGCTGCAGAGATCTTTTACCTCATTAACCTGACCTGATGAAAGCTCACATTCGCTTGTACAAATGTTCACTGAAGATTTTATGTGTCTGCTAGGAACCAGTTTGGTGAGATGAATGAGCAGGTTTTATGTACTGTACTGCTTATTAGGACCTTTCCAGTCCTCCTAAACCAACCTCAGAACTAACACTAACAACAGCTTACATATAGAAGATATCTCAAGGTATGGAAAAGATATGCCCCTTAATGTACCTTCATGTTTCCTCACCATCTGGACCATGACTCAGGTTTAAGATGCTGCAACATTAGACTTCACCCAAAATCTATAACATGTCTTTGGATTAAAAGGAAGAAATCTGTGATTTATCCAAAAATGTATTAACTTGCTTGTCAATGAGGAGTAAAACTGAATTGGATTGCATGTTGTGGGACCGTATAGACTTTCTACTTTCTGGCCTTCACTTAAATTCCTAACTTATTTTTAGCATCACGAACTGTGTACATTTAAATTCCAGCAGACTTTCTGCTGAGCCACCAGGTCCGTCTGATGTGGACGCAGCTCCCACCCTGTCATTTTCCCATCAGCTCACAGATGTTATAAATACTCATTAAGCTCTTCAGCCCTCGTTCAAATGTGGGTGATGCCATGTTTAGTCTTTTCTGACTGACAAAATGAGTTTGAAAAGTTGAGAGCATATATACTGAGTTAAGAAATACAAACACCTGTACAACATAATGCAGTTCAGTACAACATGCAATAAATATCTCCTTACTCAAAATATTCTGTCTGCTTTTTTGAGTACTAACCTCAGTGCTATATGGAAGCTGATTTCTGCTGAGAGAAGAATTCTACAGAAGAAAAATACACGAAAAGTTAGGCATGAACAAAATAAAAATACAATCACAACTTTGATTTATATCATAATCTCAATGCAGTATATCATAATCTTGATTTAGTGTGTGATTATTTTATCTTAGGGTATCATAACTTGGTTCAGTACGCCACAATCTTGATTCAGTATATTGTAATCTTGATTTAGTATGTTATTATTTTGTTTCATTGATCATAATCTTGATTTAGTTTTGCATAATCCAGATTTAGTATGTTTTTATTTTGTCTTTGTGCATCACAATGTTGATTAATGATAATAATCACATATCTTGATTTAGTATGTTATAAAGTTTTTAGTGTGTCATAATCTTAATTAACTAGATCATAATCCAGATTTAGTATGTTCTTATTTTGTCTTCATATATCACAAATCTTGATTCAGTATGTTATTATTTTGTTTTATCAGAATCTGGATTTAGTCAATTATTATTTTGTCTGAGTAAATCCTAATCTTGATTCAATATATTGTAATCTTGATTTAGTTTATCATATTTTTTTGATTTAGTTTTGATTTTGTTTGTTTGTTTGTTTGTTTGTTTTTACTATTAGTACAAAGTATGATGTATAATCTTCCCCCCTCTCTCTCTGACCCTGCTGACCCTCCATTACTGATCTCAGCCCAGCTGGTCCGGGTCCTCGCCCTCTGGGGCCTCTGGTCCGGGTCCTCGCCCCGTGCGGCCGCCTGCAGGTCCGCGGGCCTCACCTTGAGAACCTCTGTCGGGGGGCGTATCTGGTTTCTGGTTTCACAGACTAAATCCGGGCTGTGTTCGTGCTGTGTTGAACTGGGTCGTGTGTGGAGGACTGGGTGGACCGGTCCCCTAAATATCGCGAGTGTTGGAGCCGCAGAGCTCCGCCGCGTCCAGCAGGTCCAGCAGCGGGCGGAGGGGAGCAGCGAGCCGGCGACACAAAGGGCGGAACACCGGCAGCATGGAGCTCATCAGCCGGGTAAGATCCAACACCAGATCCGGGCTTATTTGTTAAAAAAGAGGCAGATAAATAAATAGGTTTAGATCATGATGCTCCACAGATAACAGCAGCCGGCTCTCTCACTCCTCATGGGGCTGCATGAGGAGGATCAATGGGAGAAAAAGCAGAAGATCAATGGGAGAAAAATGAAAATCATGTGGAGGAAAAAATCTCAGTCCAGGTTTTTCTGCTGTGGAGTCAAAGGAAAGTGTCTGTTTGCATGAGAGAGAGAAGCTGAAAGGACTCATTGTGACCTGTGTACTGTATAAATTAAGGCTGTTTTCAGACCCAGGGCTGGCAGGAGGTGATGGAGAGAAATCAAACAGGCTGGACTTTATACCTCAATCATGAATACACCACATTTATTTCATGACCAAGTAGGATTTAAACTTATACTGCAAACTTGAGTTAAAGTTCACATAAGAATATTTGAAAGTTTCTTTTCTTTAGTATGTTGTTATTTAGTGTCTCATATTCTGGATTATTTTGTTTTAACATAACCTGGATTTGTTTTAGTTTCTCACAATCTTGACTTAGTTTGTTATGATCCAGATTTAGTGTGTTATTGTTTTCTTTTGCTGTATCAGAAGCTTAGTTTACTATATCACAATCTTGATTTAGTTTGTTATAATGTTGATTTAGTGTCTCATAATTCTGATTTACTATTATTGTCAGGAGACACATTAGTTCACATAAGAATATTTTAGTAGTCTTTTTCCTTTTCTTAGTATGTTATTATTTACGTTGAGTGTCTCATAATCCAGATTTACTATATCACAATCCAGATTTAGTATGTTACAGTTTTGCTTTAGTTTACTATTATTTACTATTATTATTAAGAGATGCAAGATGCAGATTTAAAGTTCACATAGGAATATTTTAAAGTCTTTTTCCTTTTCTTAGTATGTTATTATTTAGTTTGAGTGTCTCATGATCCAGATGTAGTATGTTATTGTTTTGTGTCAACATACTTCGGATTAGGTATGTTATTGCTTGTTTTAGTGTCTCATAATCTTAGTTTATCATAATCCAGATTTAGTATGTTATTGTTTTGTTTTAGTGTATCACAATCTTGATTTAGTATCTCATAATTTTGATTATTATTATGAGACGCATTTAAAGTTTACATGGGAATATTTAAAAGACTTTTTCCATTTGCGTGTCTGTGCCAAGACAGGAGAGAGTTTGTGGATGTTGATTTCTCAAAATAGGATCGTCCAGCCAATGTGGAGTTTAATTTAAAAGCTAGTGGAAAGAAACGCCACATGAAAAAACAGTGATTTTCTCTGTCAAAATATGGAGGATTTTCTGCTTCGCTCTCCACCAGTCTGGATTTTTCTTCTGGTTTTATTAGGGCCGTCATTTTTTCCACACTTTCCCCCGACAGCAGATGTTTTTATGGGACAGACAATGAGGGGTGTAAACCCTCCAGCAGGCTCTGGACTGGAGCTGCTTCCACCCCCACGGCCCCGTTTGTTCACAGCTCAGTGACAGCTGAGAGTCCCGGGCGGAGCCTGAGGTTCCCACGGCCCCTGGGCAAAACCATTAGAGCTCATGCTTTTAGGATTATTCTGTTGATTAATAATCTGATAACTTTAAAATGTTAGACTGTGGATTTTGCTTCCCTCTGCCTGTCTCTCTTTAGCTGCCTCCATCACACAAAACAGGAATGCAAAAAAAAAAAAATCTTGCTCTTAGTTACTAGTTATAAGTCCTTTTAAGGGTGTCTTATTAGAAAAGTACTAATTAATAATAGAACATAAAGCTGATAAACTTTTAATACCATATTAGGTCTAAATACACTTACTTTTATTATTATAACTGTGCAAATATCATGATGTTTGTAATGGAATATACCTAAATTATCAATATGATATGTTCTTATTAGGCAACGAAATGGGCTGAGTGTTCAATTAACTTTTCTTTATTGATGAGGTATTGAAAGTCCATGTAACGTTTACTTACAGTGGCCACTCTGGCTGCATGTAGTAATACAAGTGTAATAGTATTTGCTGGAGTAGTAGCACAAGTAGAGAAGAGTCATTAAGTAAATTGACTGACTAAGGAAGCAGCAGCAAAAGTCCTCAATGTATTGAATTGAGCAATGGTGTGTTTTACTTTTATGAAGTAGCAGAGTCGATACAGTGATTGAGTAAATGAAACTATATTGAATTATGTTACCTTCCACCATTGGTAAACCCCCAGTATGTGTCATGTGAATTAAAAAATCCCGCACCATAAATCCCGCACCGGTTCTTGTATTTTATTATCAGTTTGTAATTGCTTAACAACATTTAGGCTGTAAAAGAAGAACAGAGGTCTCACTTCCGCTTTCTTTCAGTCGCAGCAGGCGAGCAGGAAGCCTCTCCTTCCGTAATCGATGGCCACCATGGAGCTGCGTTAGCCTCTTCCTCTTTTCTCCACCAATCACGCCTCTGGATCTACTTTCAACCATGGGAACATGGCGCGGTCTACGAGTGGCGTTCATCCTCGGGTCTTTGTTTATGGTCCTGCTTATCATCGTCTACTGGGACGACATCGGGGGCTTCAACCTCTACCCTCTGCAGGAGCCCAAACGCCAGTCACCTCACTCCGTTTCTTACTCTCAGGCGACTACAAGCCCTTTACACTCCACGTCCGCCAGCAGAACCCAGACCAGATCTTCCTTCCCCACTACTGCTTCCAGTATAACACTGGTCCCTGAGGAGACAGGAGGAGCAGCTGAGGAGCATGTAGAGGAGGAGGGGAGGGACAAGCAGGGAACAAGGGAGGATGTGGAGAAGGAGAGGACTTCTGTGAACGATAGGGAACAAGAAGGGAGGAAGAGGAGGATCATGGATATGTGCTCAGGGAAGGATGCAGTGGAATTCCCTGGAAGGACTCGGACATTTGAGCAGATCCCCAACAGGGAACTGGATCACTTGATAGTGGACGACACACACCAGATAATCTACTGCTATGTTCCCAAGGTAAAGCTGCCTCGTGTGTGTGTGCGTATTGTGTGAACATGTGGGTGGTGGTATGCATGTGGGTGGTAAAGAAATAGCAAGAAAGTAAGAAGACAAAAAGATCTTAAACTCACAGTTCCTCTTTTTGCTTCTAGCATTCTGCAGCTGGTCAAACCACACATTCACACACACATGTTCACAGTCCCTCTTGTGTTTCCTTTTTCTTTACCTCTGTCGTTCTTCTCTGTTCAGGTAGCGTGCACCAACTGGAAGAGAGTGATGGTGGTTCTGTCTCAGTCTCTGATCTCACCCTCCTCAGGAAAACCTTACACTGACCCGGAGGCTGTACCTCCTGACCTCGTACACAACTCCACGCTTCACCTCACTTTTGCCAAGTAAGACACAAACACACAGATATATACACATGCAAAGAGCTGAGCTAGATTCATGTTTTATATATAGATGTAGACAGGAAACCAGTCATAAATCAAGGAATATGTCTCCAGAACAGCATATTGAATAGTAGTATAAATGTAGCCTACAAATTTAGTGGGAAAAAAAGGTAAACACACAGCCTTCACAAACAAGCCCCCGCTATAATTTTTTTCTCCAACAAGTCAACATGAAAACAGTGAGGCTGAAAAGTGTGTCTAAACAAGGAATACTGGACAACCAAGCAAACCACATACCTCAATCCCACAATGACAATAAAGGAAAATAAACCTATAAATCAGAGTGAAGCCAGACGTATAAAACAACTGAGTCAGTTTGACCATATCAAGGGGCCTTTGTCTTTCCTACAAAACCTATTTCTAAACATTGTGGTGTAAGAATTTGAAGAATTACAGAAAATGTTGCAGCAATTACTTCTTCATTAAAAACGAATTTTGTGACTTACTACATCATTTCTCTATTTATGTATTGTTTCTCTCTCCATTTCTTTCCAAAGGGACTTTAATTCATGAAATGTTACATGGTTTTATTTTTTCAGACAGCTCCACCCTAACACTTAGATATCCAGTTATACTGAAATGCTCAATCTATCCATGAGCTAAAGGAGTTATTTACCAAGTTAACACTTGGAAGAGGAGAGTGGAAACACAGGCGGAGCTTGGTGCTGCAGCACAGACAGACCTTTCTTTACCCTCTGGGAGCTGCATGTGTCTGAATATATGTTTTTCTATCTGCATCCCTGTACAAGACACATCTTTTCCCCTTGAGGACTGATCTGGCTTTGAGACTGAGACTAAACAGCTACAGAATTTATAGGATTTTGGCAAACTCAAAAGCATTGCAATCATGACTTAAGAAGGAAGGACACTGATCTGAAGACCTGCTCTCATAGTGTGTTGTGTGTTGTTTGTGTGTCCATGTGTCTTTTACTAGGTTTTGGCGTCATTATGGTTCTCTGTCCCGCCACCTGATGGCACTCAAGCTCCAGCATTACACCAAGTTTCTGTTTGTACGAGATCCCTTCGTTCGGCTCATCTCAGCCTTCAGGAACAAGTTTGGAAGGTGTGTGTCTATTAGTGGATGAGTGGATAGAGAGCGTGTCTTTGTAAGTGTGTATGTGTGCATGTCTCCTGAGTCAAGGCGAGGCTAAGGAACGTGCTTCACTTTGATTAAACCACAGTCCTTTCATTCTTGAGTTATTAAAGTGTGTGTGTTTGTGTGTGTTTTAAGGCCCAACGAGGACTTCTACAGGCAGTTTGGTTCAGTCATGGTGCATCGTTATGGTAATGTGTCTGGCAGTTTGCCCCAGACGGCAGCTGAGGCGTTTGCAGCAGGAATCAAACCGACGTTTCAGCAGTTTATCACATACCTGCTGGACCCAGAGACCGAGAGGGAGAGTATCTTCAATGAACACTGGCGGCAGGTATTTGTCTCACGTAGCTGCCTGCACACAAGCATGACAGGCTATACTCAATACAGTTTGACATTATTTTTCAGATGATTGAATTTTGTGAGATCACTCTGTACATATTTACTTTCTCTATTGGTCATATGCCACTTCTTATATACTACAGTAATTCTACAAAGTAAACACGGTATACTAATGTCGACATTTCACTACTTTGGCAGTTAATATACAAGAAAATGAATGTATCATTATCATCATCTCTCATCACTAATGAGGCAATATTCAAGGACAACTGCACCTTTGGAACATGACTGTCAATTCTAATTTGAGGATTTAAAAAAAAATCTATGTCTGTTTCTTAATTTGCTTTGTCATGCTGGGATTTTTCAGCATACACATTTTAGCATGTGGACCACTTAACTGTCTTGGCTCAGCTCAGAAAAAATGTTGTATTTATTCTCTAGTGTACTATCTATTTTCTACCTCTGCTGTTTATGATCTTTGAGGAAGGTAGTGTAGCCAACTTACTGTATGTACACAAAATGTATTCACACATAGTAGAAATAGCTCTGAGACACAGACAGATATTACATACAAAGTCAACACAAACTAATGCAGTTTTAAAATTGTTCTCCTGCTTTTTGTGTATTTAAGGTGTACCGTCTGTGCCACCCGTGCCAGGTGAAGTATGACTTCATCGGACGTCTGGAAACCCTGGAAACAGACGCGGAGCACCTGCTGAAGCTCCTGGAGGTGGATCATCTAGTACACTTCCCTTCAGGGGCCCGAAACCGCACTGCAGCCAGCTGGGAAAGAGACTGGTTTGCACAGATTCCCATATCAATGAGGAGAGAACTGTACAAGCTGTATGAACCAGACTTTGAGCTGTTTGGCTATCCGAAACCTGACAGCGTGCTCCACCAGTAAACCACACCGAACCAAAGGCCTGGGTGCTGCACTGTGTGTAGAGCCCACACCTCAGCTGCCTACGCACAGCCAGCAGATGCCCTTAAAGAACAATCGATGATGCTGTTTGTTTCATTTTGTTTTGTGCATACCTCAAATGACAGAAGTGCCTGCCAGTATTATTTAATTTTCCTCATTTCATTTTTGAAGCACACATGCTTACAAGCTACGTTACCCCAGTCTGTTTTCCCCATGTGAAGGCACTTTGAAAAGTATTTTGGTATGGGAAGTCATCGGAAAAGGACTGGGGCTAACTGTTGGCTGACATTTCTGAAGGGAAATGTGTTGCAAAGAAATAAAAAAAAAAGTTTTTGTCTAAATGTTTGACTTTATTTTTCTCATTACTGTGCATGTGGGAAAAGTATTCAGATCTACTCTAAAAGTGATTACTGCATGCGAATCTTAACCTGCAATCCAACTGCATGGTCAATAAAAGTGGAATAAAAGTACAATATTTGAAAAGTAGTGAAACTATGAAGCTGCAAGTGAAGTGCAATAGTAATTTAAGTATAGTACTTCAAAACAATTGAGAGCAGAGCTTGATGTAAAAGTACTTTCCACTACTGATGTTTTGTGTGTGTGTGTGTGTGTGTGTGTGCATGTAGATAGAGAGAGAGAACAATAAACAATAACACCCTCCACCACTTTCTATTGCACAAACGCGCTCTCTTGTTGCGTTTACACTGTCCTGCTGTCCGCTTCCACGTGTTCCAGCCCCTTCCACAGCTCCTCCCCCTTCTGCCCCACATCTCTGCGCCTATTGGCTGATCCTCCTGTCACTCAGCGCTGGAGCGCGTTGAAGCCCCACCCACCCCACCCCCTGCCTTGACAGCTCCCTCCTGACGTCACCGGTTCCGTCCCAACACGGAAATATGGAACAGAGACAAGAAGAGTTCGCGTTGCTGTTATTATGGATTTAAAGCGGCACGGCTAGCTTCAGTTTCGAGTTTGTCGACTGTGTGCGATGTTTGACAGCCGTTTGGTGACTGACTGACAGATGGACAGATGGACAGAGAGCTCGACCTCTGTTGTTAGTTCAATAGCTTCAGTTGTGTGTTTTGTTTGCAGCCATGAAAGAAGGTGTTCGTGGGGTCATGGGGCCCGTGGGACGCCTGCTGCTGTCTCTGCTGCTGCTGTCCTGGGAAGGCAAACTAGTTCAGGTAATCTTTGCCCCTTTTAAACTGTGTGTCTGTCTGTTGTTGTCTGTTTGTGTCCGTGTCCGTGTGTCCGTGTGTGTGTGTGTGTGTGTGAGTGACCGCAACTGGCATCCCACTGCGCCTCTGTGTCTATTTCAGGCTCGAGTAAAGTTGCCATGATATGAGAGGACGTTTAGTCCATATTGCCTGTAGAAAGTTAATACTGTGTGTGTGTGTGTGTGTGTGTGTGTATATGTGTGTGTGTGTGTGTGTGTGTGTCTTGACTCAGGAGTGTGTGTACACAGTGTGATTGTACCCCAGAGTGCTAGTCAGATCTGTTGCCACCCCTTGCTGGGTAAATATGGGAGTGGTGAACACACAGTATAGGTTTTAGTGTTGGGAGGATGGGAATAAGGATATCCTGGTTAATGAGGAACACAAACTCACAAACTCACACACACACGTACACACACATGCTGTCATGCTGTAGTCAAGCTGTGCTGTAAGATACATGACAAGGTGGCTGAAGTCCCTGTCAGACAGCTGGCTTAAAGTTTCTCTTTCTCCGTCTCTCTTTCTGTTTCTCTTTGTCAGGTCGGAGGGGTCGGATCGGTCACCCTCCCAGAATCCCTCCTGTTCGTCTCCACACTGGATGGTAGTCTGCACGCTGTCTCCAAACAGTCAGGAGACATCAAGTGGACTCTCAGAGAAGGTTCATACACATCAACGTCAATACTCGCATTTTCAGTTTTAGATATTTCTCATTAAATTGTGCTTTGATTTTTTTTTTTCAGACCCCATTATTCAAGTTCCTGTCTACCTCACAGAGTGAGTAACACACATCCACAAAACATAGGACTGAGTGTTTTTTTTATAGCACAGTTTCAAAAACTGTCACGTACCAAAAGAGTTGGCACATTTATTGTCTTATTTTGGGATCAGATAGTTCCTGCTTCAAATCAAAATATTACCAATTTTATATTATTTTTTATATTATTTTATTTATTTACTTGTACAGCTGCTTTTTAAAAGATAATATAATTCTGTATTTATTATGGCAAAGTAAGTTATTGAAAAAACTGTTGTTAAAGATGGAACAGTATTGAAAAATATCAATACAATATCAGACCCAGTGTAATCAATGGACTGATGTATGGATGTTGTTTTTGTAGGCCAGGTTTTCTCCCAGACCCCAATGATGGCAGTTTGTATGTCCTGGGCGGCAAGCACAAGGAAGGCCTGATGGTAAAGAAGGCAGTGTGTGTGTCTCTTTTGTGTGTCAGTTGACTTTCTGACCTCTTTGTTTGGATGCATCTGCAGAAACTGCCATTCACCATCCCAGAGCTGGTCCAGTCCGCTCCCTGCAGGAGCTCTGATGGGATTCTCTATACAGGTGAGACAGTATGTGACAGACGGTTGTCAGAGATGGACAATGACAATCAAGACAAATACTGTAAATATTTGACCTACTTAAATGCTGTTGGCTAATATTTGTGTGTGTGCATATGAAGGTAAAAAGCAGGATGTGTGGTTTGTGGTGGATCCTGAGACAGGTGAGAAGCAAACCAGTTTAACCACATCCTCCTCTGAGTCCATCTGCCCCAACACTCCTCTGCTCTACATTGGACGCACAGGTATGTTGCACAGGTACACACACACACACACACACACACACACACTGAACTTTGCATCTGCTTGTGTTCCAGAATATGTGGTTACCATGTTTGATACTAAGACACAGGAGCTGCGGTGGAACGCTACGTACAATGATTACTCTGCTCCACCTTACGATGAGAAACAAGACTACAGTACGTCTCTCACACACACATCACTGCACACACACATTCAATTACCCAGATTGACATGGCAGGTTAATTTGCTCGATTATCATCAGTTAGAAGTAAATGCTAACTGATGACAGCCTTGCAGAACCTGCTTTGTGATCATTGAGCATTAAAAAACTGAAAAAACAACAATTGAATATAAAATTTCAGTCAATGCAGAATTTTCTTTATTTTTATTCATTACATTTATTTATTTTATTTATATGCACGTTCACCTCAAGTATTTTGTTTATATCCAACAAGAAGTTGTTTTTTTTAAGTCCTGTTTCTTTGTCCACAGAATATCTTAAATGATTCAGTAAAATAAAGTAAAAAGTTCAGCCACGAGTCAAAGAACAACTCATTCATATTTTGGTACAGAATTTTTTAAAGAGTTCTCAACATTGTGAGAGCATTTTTGAACATTATTCCTCCATGCTCATCAACATTTACTTGAATGAAAAGAAGAACTAGCACGTTTGTCATAATTTTTTGTCAGCGTATATTCCGGTGCGCATTTTTCTTTGATATAGATTTAACATTTATAAACATTAAAAAAAATATTAAAATTACAAATTTAGTGGATTGTGCAACCTTGGTGGAGGAATGTGTTCTCTGAGTCATCCAGGTCATGGTCATCCAAGAAGCTTCTTCAGTTCTAAGTTAGTGGTGGGGGGTCCAGGTTTCTAGGTTTTTTTTTTCCAAAGTTTTACGTTATTATCCTCGAAAGTCTAACTCTTCTCTTTTGGTAAGTCTTGATCTGAGTAGTTTGCCCTCCCGTATCGAGTGATGTGTTTTTTTTAAAAGTTGTTTGTTTTCCCTGATACACAAGTCTGTGTATTCCTCACTGCATTGGACTGCATACACTAGATTGCTTTTTGTGTCAGGCTGTGCGGGTTAGGGTGAAACCTGAAAGAATGTTTGTAGTCTGATGAAACAGCTCAAAGAGGTCACATTCCAACTCATCCAGAACTGACCTGTCCTACCTATTGTACCTCCAGAGATGGCCCATCTTGTGTCCAGTGGTGATGGTCTCGTTGTGACAGTTGACAGAGAGTCAGGTAGGGAGAGGTGTGTGGTTTTTACTCTATGAATATTTTATTACCTTTCTATGTGTTTTATTGTCAACCCAACCTCCTAGTAAGGCTGTAAGGCTTTTTGACTCTTCCAGGTGATGTGTTGTGGAGCCAGAACTACGGATCGCCCGTCGTAGGGGTCTACCTGTACTCTGGCGACTCACTAAGACACGCCCCCCACCTGTCTCTCGCCAAGGAAACGCTACGCTTCCTCACCTTCTCTTCAGTCAATGACCAGGCAGATGCACACTCTACACTGAAGTGGAGCTATCAGTTTGTGAAGGAGCAAGCCAGCGCTCAAACTCAACTTGTGTAAGAAGAACTGTGTATATACCAACAGTAATTTATTAAAGTGGAAACTAGAAGGCTGTCTGCACAAAACTTGGCCAATATTTTTCCAATTTTCTCCTGCAACCAAAGGCATTTTTCTAGTCACTTCAAATTTAAGTAAGTGATGATAGACTAAGAGGTGTCCTGACATACAAATTTAATTGACAAGGCAGAACCAGAGCTGCTGAGTCTGTTATTTTCTCTATCAGGATACCCCGGGTTATATTATCACACTCGCTCATTCTCTTACTACACTGAAAGAGATAAGCTGTTTTAAAAATGTCACCCAATTTTTAAAAAACTTTTCTCATAGTCTGTTTATCCCCTGGTGAGGTCTGTTTCTCCGCTGGGTGTTAGCTGATAACGCATTAAGTATTAGTAGTGTGCTGATTTACTGCGGTTGTTAAACTGTTGGCTTGAACTGCTGCATGCTCGAGGTGTCTGATTATGTTTTAAGGGACACCTGCCAGCCAATCAGAATCAAGAATTTATGCAGCAGTAGTATAATGAAAATTAGATTTAATGTCCCTATAAGACAATTATAGACAATTATGATTCAAAACTAGTCTGGATTTTTTCCTCATGTGGAAATCCCCAATTCTAATCAATTATTATTATTTCTTGTTGTGAGACCAATCGATCTATTCTATCTGATAAAAATCAGTTAATATTAATCAGTTAATAGTCAAATGTCTTCATTGGCTTAAAGAATAACGTGACTTTTTTTTCTTTAAGACCCACTCTCTATGTAGGAAAGTTGGACTCCCACCTCTATGCCTCCACCTCCCTTGTGCACCATGGAGTCTCTCTAGTGGTGAGTTTAAATATATAATCTATTTTTATCATATAACTGCATCAAGGCACAGAGTTCCCCTATTTCCTCCCTCCCTCCTGCGTAAACACAACACTAATAGTTGTTACAGTACATCAGATCAGGTGTAAGATCGGAGATGGTTGTCGTGTGACTGATTTGTGCTTCTTGCTGCCGTGTCAGCCTCGGGGACTGACCCTGGCTCGGATTGAGGGTCCAGTGACAGCTGGAGTGACGGTCAGAGAGCGAGGGGCGTGCGAGATCACACCGTCCACTGATGTGCGCTATCCACCAGGGAGCACCAACAGCCAGAAAAACCACTGGCTGCTAATAGGTAAACACACACACATCCACAGCTTACACAGCCACTGTACCTGCATTACTGGATGTCAGTCATTTACAAACAAACATGTAGTAATCTCCTTTCTACAATCATGTGTTTGACAAAGTGTTGAACCTCTCTCCATCCTCGCTTGTGAACGAGTCTTTCCAGGATGAACCTTTCAAACCCAATCATGATGCTATCACCTGTTACCAATGAACCTGTTTACCTGTGGAATGATCCAAACAGGTGTTTTCAATCAGTCCACAACAGTTCAGTTCACAGTCTTTTGTTGCTCCTGTCCCAACTTGTTTGAAATGTGTTGCTGCCATCAAATTCAGAAGAAGCAGATATTTACAAAAATCAAGTTTTGATTGAAGTTAATGAGGTCAAACATCAAATATCTTGCCTTTGTACTGTTTTCAATTGAGCACATGCCAAGAAATGTTCTTCAAAGTGCATGTAAAGACATAAAAAAACATCTACAAGATTTTGCTGATGAAATTTCCCTCCAGAAACTGAATTATTAACTGGACTTTTCTCAAATGTCCAAATCTGAAAACCTTTTATCTTAGCTTGTTTTTTGAAAGCAAGAACTCTAACTTAAGAAGAAAGGTCACAGAAATCCCTCAAAACAGATCTCACATATCTCTAAATGAATTCTGTCTGTCTGCTTGTGTGGTTCAGGTCATCATGAGCTCCCTCCAATAGCTCACACCACCATGCTGAGGGATTTCCCAGGCAGCCTGCAGCGTTTCGGTGAGGCAGTCATCCCGCCTCGACCTTCTGCCCCCTCTGCCTCCCCTGCCTCATACTACCACCAGCGCTATGTGAGTCACAGCTCCACACCACTTCTCTGTCTACACCTGAGAGTCAGTAAATCACAGGAATGATATCAGACAATCATCCTTTTCTATCAGGCCATTACTGTCCATTATAACCTACTTCAAGCTTTCCCAGAGGCCAAGGCACTGATGTAATAAACTACTAAATGCCCCCTTAACAATCACTTTCATTGTAAACTGCTTTCCAGGGAACAATGACCACAAGCACAGATAAAAACAAGTGAAACCTCATTATATTTTTGTTTCTTATCTCTGTTATTGTTATTGTGTCCTTCAGTTCCAGACCGTTGCTGACAGCCACGATAGCCGTGACACTAATGCTAACAGTGAAGGGGTTGATGGGAGGACATCAGGACAGAACCAGAGACTGGCCGCCGTGCTGCCTGTCTATATGACTCAGGACCGTCTTACTCTGGCCGTCCTGACGCTGCTGCTGGGAGGATGGCTGGCCTTCGCGCTCACGTACCCTGTTGTGAGTGTGTTTCATGTCATCCATGTTGTTAAGATGCATGAAGTTTTTCAGGTTTTATTTTCAAAGATAAGAATGAATGGTGATAAACTGCATGTCTCAGCGTGAGATATATGGAAACATTCATTCCAAGATACTCTTGAACAGTTACATACCCTTGATCTATGTTTGTCATCCAGTTATTTTGTGACAGAAATGTTCCATTTCCTGGAGCAAGGTTAAGTTAGCAGGTTCTGTCATGTACCAGAATATTTATTAACCCATATGGATCATGTATAAATATTTCGTCTTCGTGGGGAGGCAGTAGTGATAGCATAAGCAAGAGATTAAAGTTGTGGAGATTTTGACCTCTGCCAGTAACAAAATGCTGCAATGCACCAACAAAGACAGGAAGAGGAAAAATGATAGCTGGTAAAAATGGATGTAAATGATGCTTGGTTTAAAAAAAAAAAATGCCTTTGCAAATGTTTTATGGGGGAGGAAAAGCATTCAGTTTTCATCTGTTAGACCTGAAGGATACACACAATGCTTTTGTTTTTAAGAAAACTCCACAGGGCACCCTTAAGAGTTTTTCCACTTGAGGAAAAAGTTAGAGCTGTAACTGAAATGCAACCTCCTCTGTGGCTGCATGTTAGTTTGGTTTCAGTTTGGTCTGTTGAGGCTCCTCTCAGTGAAGCACTTGAAGAAGAAAACTCTCTCACACATGCTTTTTCTAACGGAGTTCTCACCAGATATTTGAAACGGCTGAAATGAAATGTTATGTGTTGTTATACATTTGACTTATTAACAGGAATAAGAAAAACAAAACAAAATAAACCCTGAAATTTACCTGTTTTACTTATTAAGTCATCATGGTGGGTTGATAGCAATACATGATAGATGCGTCATATTTCCATCGAAGCTTATCCCCACAGACTCCAAAAGTTAATTATGACTTGGAGCATCTGCCTGCATACATTTCCATATTAATACATTCAAATTTATTTGTAGAGTGTGATTTATGTGGTTGTGATGTACTATCGTTAGACTATGACACTCAGTATGAAGAAATTCCTGTCAGCATAGAAATATTAAAAATTCATGCATTAATCATCTTATCTAACTGAGCACAATATTATAATACTCATGAAGTAGTGATTTTAGGGCAACATGCACTTCAAATGCCTTTTTTCTTGTAGGAGTGTTTTCTTTCACAACATTTGAACTGAATGATAGTTGCTGGTTTTATAATCTTGTACTTTTTCTCAAAGAGCTTCATTTATTCACCCTCTTCAATAGTCTAAATACTGGTCTCTCAAAGTGTGATCTGTATCTGTGTGTTTCTCCAGCGTGCAGCCCAGCAGCTGAAAGCTCAGAGGCAGCTGGAGGAGGCTTTCGAGTCTCGTCTCCAGCGCATGCAGACCAACATACAGACAAACGTGCAGTCAGACACAGCCCTTTCTACTGACACAAACCTCTCCAGTGGTGAGTAACTTATTAAACAAGTTCTCTATTATGCTGTATCTATTCCCTGTATTTAATGACCTCGAGGTGCAGTTCAATGATTAAGCATCTCTTTTTGCAGTGCTCTTGAGAAATGAAAGATTAATACAGTAAAATGCATGAAGTAGTGTTGAAGCAGCATTTTTCCCAAAGCCTTGAAAACTTTCATCTATTATTCATCCCTTGATTAAACTGGGTACAGAACAACTTACTTACTTACTTGCAAGAGACTCATCCATACTCTATACCTTCACTTCTCTACATCCAGACTCTCAACCAGCATCTGCTCATCCTCCACCCAGTCCTCACACTCACAGCAGCAGCACCTCAGAGGTTGACATTAATGGCACCAGAGGGCTCAAACCCACAGCAGGTAACACACCAAACTCTGTGTGTGTTTACACATATTGTTTCCACCATTAAGATGAGATTGATTTCTCTCTGCTTCTTCCTTCTTGCCTCTCTCAGAAGGAAACAGTGAGGAGGTGCAAGTGGGTAAAATCTCCTTCACTCCATCTGAGGTGCTTGGACACGGCACAGCGGGAACCTTTGTCTTCAGGTAGAGTATACGTATTTAACACAGTGCTGTTTCAACAGTCAATGGTATTGGCATTGATCAAAGGTCTGTGTTAGTGGATTTGCATATTTTAGATCATTAAGTGCAAAACAGTGTTTTTTTTTTAACATTCCTATACACTGTTAACCATTTTCAGGCACATCAAGTTAGACTTTTATTTATTACCACATTCATTCGGTTATTTGTTGTCTTTGAAAAGCTGCTGATGGATGACAGCTGAGTGTCAAATCGTTGATGTCGGAAACCGTTTTCTAAACCGTTTCAGCTTAAATCTGCCTACTTCCTCAAAGAAAATAGCCACATTTCCACCACAGGAACTTTCCCCTGGGACTAGGAACTTTTGGAGGACCTCTGTGTGTTTCTACTGCTGGGACCAGGGTTTAAATAAATTTCCAAGGACATTATTTTGCCCACCAAAAAGTCCCTTCTACAGGAACTTTGGGGATGGGGCTTGCAGCACTGGACATTTCTGATTGAGTACTTGCAGCATTTTTTTTCAGCCACCATTTTAACAAAAGTGCAGCCATATCTCAGTTTGTGTTTTGTTCATTGTACTTCATCAGTCAGCTGTCGCTCTTTTACACATCAGCTTTTACACATCAGCTGACGCAGCTAAATGGTTTAATACTGTGCACGATATGTTAGGTCGCTCTGTTTTTGTGACTTCAGGGGTAAATTTGATGGACGCCATGTGGCGGTGAAGCGAATTCTGCCAGAGTGTTTTGAGGTAGCAGAACGTGAGGTGCAGCTCCTCCGAGCATCTGACACACACCCGAATGTCATCCGATATTTCTGCACAGAGAGAGACCGCCTCTTCACTTACATCGCCATCGAGCTGTGTGCTGCAACCCTGCAGCAGGTCAGTACTGTGGGGCCTTGTTGGCTGACTTTCTGTTATTGTTGTTCAGCAGTTTGAATGATAATTAAAATTACACCCTTTAAATAACAACAACATGTTTTTTGTGTCTGTATTCTCTCCAGTATGTGGAAGATCCAGCTTGCTTTCCTGGCCTGAATCCTATAAGTCTGCTGGAACAGACCATGTGTGGCCTCTCACACCTCCACTCGCTCAATATAGGTCTGAGATACACACACAGCACTAGATATATACAGTACATGTACACATACACAGAAATAATGTTTCTAAATTTGTTCCCCCAGAAACAGATGGCATTACAGATTCAGTACAACTAAAAAATCCTTCTCCTCCTTTCTCTCCAACCACCCATCTTTCCTAAAAAAATATCTTCTACACTCTTCTTTTAGTCCATCGTGACCTGAAGCCCAGAAACATCCTCCTCTCTGCTCCCAGTGCCCTGGGTAAGGTGCGAGCTCTCATCTCTGACTTTGGACTCTGTAAGAAGATCCCAGATGGTCGGAGCAGCTTCTCTTTGCGGTCGGGAATACCAGGAACTGAAGGGTGGATAGCTCCTGAAGTTCTTCGGGATACTCCTGGCAACAAACCAGTATGCTGCACACGCATATTACATACAGCACAACTGACATTTATTCGACTTCTTTCTGTTAAAATAGCTACAGTGAGAAAAGAATAATGCTAGTCATACATGATAAATACCAAACTATGCATGTCTGTATTTTTTTGCTCCTCTAATCCAGTGTTCCTCCTCTCCTCTCCACAGACTGCAGCAGTGGACGTGTTCTCAGCAGGCTGTGTGTTCTACTTCGTGGTCAGCAGGGGGCAGCACCCTTTTGGTGATACATTGAGACGACAGGTCAACATCCTGTCAGGAGAATATTCACTCTCGCATTTTATGGAGAATACTCACGGTGAGAGTGGTCTTACTCTATCACTTTTTGTTGCTTTAATAATCGCAATTTCTTTGTGGTTTACATGCAAGTTTCAGCTGTAATTGCAAAAACAATCAAAAATGTTGCAAACTGTATTTTGGACAGCAATAAACACAAAAATATGCTGATGTCACAAACAGTAATACAACTGAAAACTATTTCTCCCTCAACTCAGATGACGTCATAGCACAGGATCTGATTGAGCAAATGATCAGCACTGAGGCCGAGTCCCGCCCCTCCACCTCCTGTGTGCTCAAACATCCATTCTTCTGGAGCCCCGAGAAGCAGCTGCTCTTTTTCCAGGTGTGTTAAATCAATTCTCTGGGGTCATTTGATCATAGAGACACAAAGGAACAGGTGTCTCTCTTGTGATACCACAGGTCTCATTTCAATTTTCATTTGTTCGTGTGTGTGTACGTAGGACGTGAGCGATCGCATAGAGAAGGAACCGGCCGACAGTCCGATTGTGGTCAGACTGGAAACTGCAGGAAGAGCAGTGGTTCGAACCAACTGGAGGATGCATATTTCTGTGCCACTACAGACAGGTACACACGCACATAGTGTCGCATAACTGCACTGTTTATAATGACAAAGCCATCTCTAGTCTCTGATCCATTTCTTCTCGTGTACATTTCAGACTTGAGGAGGTTCAGGACATATAAAGGAAACTCAGTCAGAGATCTGCTGAGAGCCATGAGGAATAAGGTCAGTGTGCACACTCAAGTATACACTTATATCTTTATACAACCAGACTTTGACATATGAGTATGTTTTTGACATTTTGCATGTAAACATTGAATGTTACAGAAGCATCACTACCACGAGTTGCCCCCGGAGGTGCAGGAGACTCTCGGGGAGCTGCCTGAAGGTTTCGTCAGCTACTTCACCTCAAGGTTTCCGCGGTTGCTGATGCACACACACGCTGCTCTGCACATCTGCAGCCATGAGAGACTGTTTCACCCCTATTACCTGCCCCCCAATGCCAAATAGCATTTGCATGACTCTGCACTCTCTTCTCTGTACACAGATGTACACATACATGCAGCCCCATTATTGCTTTTGTAAAGCCCATATTGTTTTTTGGGGAAGAGACAGTGCTGTGAAAACATTTTTATATGCCTTGAGTTTTATAGATTCATTTCATTTTTCTGCAGCTATTCGTCAAGAAACTATTTTAAAGAAATTAAATTAGAACTCAGAGTGCATGCCTCCACAAAGGCTGCTGCATTTGTTATTTTAATAAGAGAAAATGTTTTTAAACCATATCTTAATGCGTAGCTCCATCAGAATATGCATAATGAAGAGTGCAATAGTTCAGTGATGTGTCTCCCCTAAACAAATGAATGGAAAATTAATTTTATAAAGTTCATCAAAATGTTGAAGACAATAGGTGATTATTTTTTTTTACTGTGGTGCCAGATTTTGTTTTGGGGAAACACACACATTGCAGTTCTTGAATGAGGAGATCTGAAGATCATAGTTGGAGGAAGAGCTTTTTAATAAGGTGCAGCAACATAAGCTGTAACATTGTGCTCCTCCTTCCAGATCCTGCCTCAGTTGTCCTGTCTGTTGAAGCACTGGTTTGAGTTATGTGTTGGCTCATGTGTGGAGATTCCTTCATCCTTATTCTACATTGTGTTTGAGGCAGACCAACCAATTAAAACTCTATGTAGGAGAAATACACCTGTTTTCGCACAAGTGTCATAGTTTATAGGAATAAAGCAAAAGATGTTTCATAAAGGACAGAAACCATGGCCCATTCCACCAGATTTCATTAAAATATGTTTACAATTTTAAGATATCCTGTTAACAGACAAACAGCAAACCTCACTGACCGAAAGAATTATTTTGAAGGGATTTTTTGAATTATTTTGTGAAGATTTTTGCCTTTAGCTGGATCATTAATAATGGAGACAGACAGCAAGGGGAGAGAGAGAGGGGGTTCTGACATGCAACATTGGTCTCCAACCTGAGGCACAAAGTTTGCCTGAAACCTATGTGATATATAATATTACCTTTAAAATGTTACAGGAACTTATTTTATGAAGATATACATTTGAAATAAATGTAATTTGGACTTTCAGCCGTTACAACCTTATAACAAATGTACAGTAAATGAAACCATGTTTATTCTGATTAGGTTCACGTGAGCATATTGTGAATGGTGATGTTTACATAGTAACAGCTCTGGAGTCCAGATTAAATGGCCACAAATGATATGTGAGCGGCACAAACTTTGTTATAATAAAGCACAGTGTCAAAAGGCTGAATGTCATAAAAGAAATCTCCGTTATCCATTGAATGGGTTAGTTAAACAGTTTCCTTCACACTGTCCCTGTTGCTGCTGTGCTTCTCTGTAGAAAGCGCTAAAGACTCCACGATAATTACTTTCCTATTTGTTTCTTATGTATTTGATGTGCGTGTATGTGTGTGTATTGCTGAATGTAGCTCCACTGACTGAAGAGTATTTGTCACTAAAGACAGTATGTGGAGCATTATAGTCAAATATCACTGGAGCTTTTTATCTGTGGGCAATGTGGAAATCTGATTTATCACCAGTGTGTGCAGGTAATGATACAACAATGACAACTACAGTACTCTCTTTTTTTAAACTGATATACACTTTTTATTTCCTTATTTTTAACATAAACACAGTTTTTCACTACTCCTGAATGTTGGCATTGCTTTGAGCTTTTAAAGCATGAATTCAAAGCAAAATGTCACTTACTTCTCTCAAAGCCATGTGAGATCTCTCCTGGATGGAGCTTTGTTCATTGGTCTGCAGTAGAATGAATGATGAAGAATCTAACTTTTGTACTTTTGTTTGAATGAGTGAATTAAATTGATGCTTTGGGTGTGCCAAAGAATGACGGAAATCAAGTCTTGGCGTCAGTCTGTGACTTTTTGTTGACTCCATTTAGTCATGAATATGTAATATTATAGGGAAAGATTTAAAATCCAATGCAAAAATGACTTTGTATGAAAACTGCTACTGTAGAAGATACAAAACAAAATGAATGACAGCATCTCAGAAATAAAGAATCATTTGAATTTTTGCACATCTAAGTGACTGTTTAAATTTTTCAATATATAAATTAAATATTTATTACTTAAAATTGCTGTAAAAGCATCATAAAACACTTTTTCAAAATGCAACATTTAAACTTGATGTTGGGAGATAACAGCTGAATGTTAGATGACAAATACTCTAAATATTGTCTTAAACAGTTTAAGTCTGCATTGTTCACTTTCACTTTGTCTCTCATTAGATAAAATGTCTGCATTTTGTTTCCCTCACAAAAACCTCCATCAACACTGAACAACAACAAATATGTGACTTCAAATATGAGGTCTTGGATCCATTCATTAAATCATCAGTTCAACATTTTCAGACCATTTACAGCCACAAGGATTCACCTCGAAGGATAACGTCTCTGTCCTCCTCAGTTTGCTGAGAGAAAAGTGAATAAAATACTTCACCTGGAGCGGAACAGTCACGTCTTTGGCCTTGTTACAGTAGAGCTGCTACAGGCTTGACTAGATTTCATGACTTATTTTACAGCACTCATTGGTAACAATTAAGAGATAAAAATGAGATAAATTGAGAATAAAATTGTAGAGATATTTAGTATCATGTCACCTCTTCAAGCAGTGAGAGTAATTGAAGCTGGTTATTTTCATTTCTTAAACCAAGTGGAGAGGAAACGCTCACGCTGTTCATGTTGAGAGACTGAAGAACGGTGTTTGCGTGTGATTAACAGAGTAAAATGTTGTGAGTCGTTAATTTCACCACATAAGACTTGACATTTGAAATCTGATCTTTCCACATCATAAAACAACGGCTTTGACACAAGTCTGCAGGTTTAAGAAGATATAGATAAAAACATTTTTGAGTGCCTCTGACAGAACAGTCTGGAAATTTATGAACAACTATCCAGATGTCAGACTGTAACAGCAGGTGTCGTCAAAACCCACTAACACATGTTGAACAATAGCAGCTCAGGCTGTTAAGTTTTATCATGAAAGAGTTTGACTTACTCACGATGACACGTCAGACATTCATCGACGGGAAGCGAGTCTGCATGGGTGTATTCCTCCAGAGATCAAGTCAGTGTTTGAATAAATACAAAACTACAGCAATCTCTAGTAGATTGTTTATTTTGTTTAATTTTCTTTATATTTTTATGCTCTCCTCATGTCTCTACTAGTTAACTGTAGATAAAAATGTACTTCCTCTATTTTGCATCACAACTGCAAACTGCAAATTTGAAGCGTGATTTCTGGTGATGGTTTCTGTGCCAACAAATGACTTTCCATAGCTAAGAATATAAAAAGCTGAATGCTTGTCAAAGTCACTAAGCTTCAAGGAGAGTTTACAGTATTTAAAATGCTGCATTACTTCCTTCATACCAGCAGAGAGAGACATCTGCATACATCTGCGTCTTGCTCTTCTGAACTACCTCTCTTGCAAAGAATGAAAATATGATAGACAAACAGAAGGAAGAACTGAATAATAAATGATTTCCATGTGCTGAATTTTATTGCTGTAAGAGACATAAAGTTTTAGGATCATGCATGTGTAGTTCTGTTTATCGTCATCCATCCACGTACAAGTGTTTATCTGTTGTACTCATCTCCCCTGATTAACAAACAATCTGCCCTCAAGGCTTGCTCCAAAAGAGGAAATAGGTCCTGCAGAGCAGATAAGATGTCAGACACGACCAAGTTAAATCCACTGTCAGCGTGAACTGAAACAGCAGCGGTTTAATGACACGACGGCCCGCGGTCCAGTGGTGTGTCACGGCCAGATCATCAGCTAATGAACCACTAGCTGTTTATCTTTCACTGTATGATTCAATCATTTGGTGGGCTCCCTGTGTGAGTGTGTGTGTGTGTGCGTGTGTGTGTGTGTGTGTGTGTGTGTGTGTGTGTGTGTGAGGGAGTGCTTGGCTCATTATTAAATATCAGAGTTCAGCTGTAGGTCCAATCAAAACAGCCTTATGGGAAACATCAGCTTAACCAGAATCATGAGACCAAATTCACTCACACACATGCAGCCGTGTAGACACTTTCACATCCTTGTTCACACACACACGCACACACAGCTAGACAGATAAGCACGCGTGATGCACTCAGGTCTGTCTGCAGCAGACTAGTAAACAGACTTTTCACTGTTGTTTCTTTTGCTCTCTAACTTCTACTAGTTCTCTAATATAACATCAGCAAATTATAACCTACTTTACTCAAACCTGCTCAGACTGGTATTACAGTGAGGTGTTGCTTGGTTGGTAGATCATTGCCAGATGGTTGTTAATGTGGAATAAGGCAGTTTCCATCTGTCTGCAAACGTGTTACTGGTATATTTTGAATTTGGGTGAGTTGCTGATGTGTCACTAAGTTGTTGTTAGGTGTTTGCATGTTGTTCTTTGAAGCTGGTGGGACGTATCAGGTTATTGACATGCTGTTTGTGGTGGGTTGTTGTGTATCTTCAGATTTTTGCAGGGAGATTGCTTGACTCTTTTTGTGGCACTTCCTTGTGTGGTAAACGCTCAGTATGTAACTTCTGCCACTAGGGGTCTCTCAACCAAAACAATAACCAAAAACAGTTTGAAGTCGCTTGGGATGATGGGAGTTGATATGACGCCATCGATAGGCAACTAAATGAAATGTGCCCGATTTCTCTGGGTTTGAACATTGTTGGAAACATTGGGGATGTAAGTACACAACTTGGCAAAATATATAACATAGGTCTAATTGTTTTTAAATATTTTAATGTGCAACTCTTATACATTTAATAAGATGTTGCTTCAATATTTAGGGTTAATGTGTTCTGATTGGCTTGCAGGATTTTAGTAGGTGGTTACTCATGGGGCTACAATGGGCCGTACCAAGGCCTCCCTGTGCTTCATTGGTTGCAGCTTTAAAGTCCTGTTGTTAGATTTTTACATTTTGAGTGAAAGGTGACAGGTGTGTATGATCATTGGCTTTAAGGAAAACACAATGATTTAGTTTAAAATGAATACACACTTATGAAAACATAATTATGAACACTCCATTTCTGCCCATAGATCCTTCACACTGGACCTTTAACCTTTTGATATTTAATTTGTGCACAAGTCAATAGTGACACAGTGTTTTTGTTTTGTCTTGTTTATATAAAATTGAGGGTTTGGTGGCACTTTAATCTTTTCAGATGCACGACTCATCTCATAGCTTTGAAACAGCTGTGCCAATAACAAAGGTACATGACAGAGAGAGAGAGAGAGAGAGAGAGAGAGAGAGAGAGAAGACCTGAGAAGCTCTTTTAAGTGGGATTCTTTTCAGGGAGATTAGGAACAGCACAGTGCAAGGTACAAAACCACAAAGTGCTGCTAGACGCAGGTGATATGTCTTTGTTAGGTCAATTCATGTTTGAGGAGATACTGATTAATTGGTTGCCAAGCTGTCTGTGTGCAACACCGCAGTTTTAAATCCAATGATCCACACACGCGGACACAACATGTGCAGGTCATGACTCAGTAGCAATGTTAAATTTGTACAATTAAAGTCAAAAAATCCATTTATGGTGTTGCAAGTTTGTTTCCTTAGGGATTAATAAAGTTGATTTTAGTTAAAAGAGGTTGGAGTGACGTGTTACTATAAGGCTGTATAGTATGTAAAAAACGTCAGGAACATAATAGTTTGATCAAAATCTCTGTGCGTCAGACAAGTACACTGAGTTAAACGACCCTGCACTGATATTGTGGTAATGATCATAACACATAGTTAAACTCAATTTAGCGCAGATACACACACACACACACACACACACACACACACGCATATGAAGGCCATACATAACACACACAGTGCGGAGCAACTTGAGGACAAAATGTCCTGCGTCTCTCTGCCTCTATAAACGAAGGCTTCCTTATGTTTCAGAGACCCCTGGGGATATATTTTTCTGCTCCCTGCCTTTTCCTCTCATCTCCTTTGTAGGATACTGCGGGAGGCTGGTTTGGGTTTCTCTGATGTGTGTGTGTGTGTGTGTGTGTGTGTGTGTGTGTGTGGCAGGGAGGGAGGGGGGGGGAGGCTGAAACAGGCAGAGGGATCTCGTTCTTACAGTCTCTCCATTTTGGGATCAGGACAGGAAGTGGGCTCAACAGAGGAAACATGACCTCCTCCCCCTCTCCTCTCTCTCCCTCCTCCCTCCCTCTATCCTCTTACTTTTTCTTGTATTCCCTCTTCCTCCCTTTGTCTGTCCCTCCCCCAGTCTGTGCCTTCCCCTTCACAGGGTCACTTCTGTCTTTTTTGGTTTTCAGAGTTCCCGTAGGCTGTCACATGTGTTTGTGCGGTGTGTGTGTGTGTGTGTTTGGACGTTAAATTACATTCTACTCACTTCCTGTGTAAATAAATCTATGTTAACCAGTGATTTCTAAAACAACGTTAAAACTCTGCTCGAGTTGTTTCTGGGCTCCCTCCCTCTCTCAGGAGACTTGCAGTCTGTTATGTATCAGAGCTCCTCTGATTAAAAGCCAAAGCAAAGGTCAGACTCTGCTGGGTAACGGAGATATCGCCTGACTTCAGCTTTACTCCGATGCCCAGCGGTCTGATAGCTCGAGCTGATGAGCCTCATGTTACATTATGTGGAATAAAAGCCTATGGTTAGCCTCCAGGCTGTACATCAGTATGACATTACATATCAGGAGCCTCGACTCTCAACTTTCTGACTTTGCAAGAGAGCTTCTCGTGTTCATAAAACTGCCCCGGGAGACGAGAAAAACATGTTTGCATGTATTTTTCCCCCCACATCTCTCCTTCATTTTTAAAACCCTCCACCATCTCGCTCTATTTCCCCCCCGCCTGCTAATCTTTCTACCACTTTTCACTTTCCAACACAGAGGGTCTTGACCTCTTGCTTTGACATACACACACTCGAGCACACGCACACACACAGACACCCACACTGAGAAAATAAAGAAACAGCATGTCAGCAAACGGCAGTGTATTTCACCACAGAGCACAGAGCCAAGGCGCTGGGAAACAAAAAACAAAAGCAGAAGACCTCCCTCTTTTCATCCTCTGCCTCCATCCTGCTCGCCTTTAAAAGCCTGCCGTCTGTTTATTTGTTTCATTGCCTTTTTTTTTTTTTCTTCCCCAGACATTTTTCCTTTCTGGTTGTTTTCTCTCGAACACATCCAGTGCAATGACGAAACTTACAAAAAAAAAAAAACTTGTGTGAGTGGAAAAGGTAGGTTAGTTAACGACAACGTTACAGTTACAGTGATGCTGTTAGACAGAGTGGCGTTTGTATTGTAAGGTTACCACGTTACACACAGTGTCAGTCAAATACTCAGAGTATTCTATGTACAAGATGTATGAACATGCACAAAGTTTTTAATACAGTATTATAATAAGGTGTGTGGAAGTGCTCATGATTAGCCTCATTCCCATCGAGGCCATTTGGACTTAATACTCAGGGTGGGAGGAGCTGTGTCCGACTGCTGCGTACCAAAATGCACCGTCATGAAAATGTTGGGAATCAAATCAACATTTTCATTTCATGGATTCTCCACTTGAAAACATATTGGAATGAAACTGTTGTGCATCCAAGAGTTCAAATTTTAACATATTTTGAAAATACATGTTTCTGGTTGGCTGGCAGGCGTCCATTAAAATCACACAACAGGACATCTCAGACATAGTTCTGGTCAACAGTTTAACCACCATCATAAATCAGTGCACAGATATATTAAAGTTTACAGTTTTTCTTCATGCTACAACCTTGATTCCAAAAAAGTGGGGACACGGTGTAAAACATATAAAACAGAATGTGATCATTTGCTCAACTCAATCGAAAACAGTGCAAAGACAATATATTTTGTCAGGAGCAACAAAAGACTGTGAAAGTTGTGGACTGATCCAAAAACACCTGTTTGGATCGTTCCACAGGTAAACAGGTTCATTGGTAACAGGTGATAGTATCATGATTGGGTATGAAAGGTTCATCCTGGAAAGACTCAGTCGTTCACAAGCGAGGATGGAGAGAGGTTCACCACTTTGTGAACACATAATTGTAGAAAGGGTTTTACTACATAGACTTAGGACTATCTATTTTACACAACATCCCAACTTCTTTGGAATCGGGTTTGTACATTACCAGATAACTGTCACTAGTCAAATTGGGCTACAAATAAGTTAGCAGGTGGTGTAAAGTGAGTCTGCTGTCTGAACAGTGTTGAACAGAGTTATGAACTGTAAAAACCAAAACAATGAGCTGAAAGACACTAAAAAGTTAAACAGAGTTGAGGGGAACTGCACAGTCAATTGACAGTTCCCTGTGGGTTCATCAAATGACCCCTTTCACATAAAATGTTTTCTGTTGTTAATTTAAAAATATTCTCAAGTGCAGCTTTAAAATGTCAGAAGAAAGAAAGACGATGTGTTTAAATTACATGCCCAAGAAACTTCAACTCAAAATTCAACTCATAATATAACAACGGCATATTCCCACATTTGAGAAGATGGAACCAGCACATTTGTTTGATAAATGACAATTTAATCAAAATTGTTGCTAATTAATTTTCTATCAGTTGACTAATCAATTAATCAACTAAGAGTTTTTTTCCCTATGGTATTAATTTGGTATATGTGATAATAAACTCAAAGGTGCTCTGATACAGAAATGACCAGACTCGGTGAAGGGAAAGAAACGTGTGTATCATCAGCATAAGTTAAAACGTCCCTGTGGTTTCATTCAATCAGGCTTGTTTTGATTACTCGCAACGGTTTGGATGTTTTGTGCCAGTCTTCTTATAGACTTCCCACCCCGACTGCTACAGAAGTCCAAAATGGCCGACGGCAACATGGGAATAAGGTCATTTACAGTTCAACCCTGTCATTCTCTGCTTTTCCCTTCACGTTTACGGGACAAAAAAACAGGAACGAGTAGTGTAACCATACACCCTCCTTGTAAAGGGGATACTTAAAATATACCTCAAGTTGAGTCTCGGCTATTGTGGTACATCTAGTGGGATGTTGGTGGGAAACAGAAGAAGGCAAAAGGATAGAGATGAATTCATGCAAGACCAGGAGCTGTGTGTTTCTGTGTGTGCGCATTTTATCTAAGAAGAGTCTCTAATTTGACCGTCTACTGTTTCTGCTGGAGAGAGAGGAGACGAACAATCTGTCTATTGTGCCGGAGAGGAGAGGGAGAGGACAGGAGGGATAAGACTTGTTATCTGCAGCTGTTCATCTCTCGTATGATGGCGGGAGCAAGAGAATGAACAGGAGGAAGAGAGGTAAAGAGAGAGACAGCACAGGAGAGAACAGAGACCATAAGAAAGATTCATCTCTTTCCTCTACTAAAGTTCATTGACAGAAACACTTGTGCAACCTTATCACATAACACAGCATATGACCAGTATGGGCCCGAACCCTCTCCCCTCTCCCTCTGTCACATGTACATTAGGGCAAAGCATTCTTCAGCTCGCTCTCGCTCTCTCTTCCTCTTTCTGTCTTTCTGTCCCTCCTGCTTCCTGCTCAGCTTCATCTGGCTGCATTTCAAGCGGCAGCAGTCTGACGTGGTTTAGTGACAGGGTTGTCAATAGTCATATATACATCTGAGAAAAAAACACTTTCAGTGCTCATGTCGTGTAGTTGGTGCTTTTCTCTAATTTTTCATCTTTTTTAAAAAATATTCGAGAGCTACGAGGAAGAGAAGGTGACTGTCTTTCCAACATACACACATGTATACAGGTTAAATGCAGGGTCACGTCCTCCATGACCCTTGCAGGGGTTTCCACAGGGGCTGACGTAAGCCAGCGGGTCCAGAGTCACTTCATGGCTCCACAGGTTCAGAGTTCAGCCGAATCCACACCGTGGGTCAACCGACTGCTCCACGGGTCAGTGTTAATATGCACTCGTGGGCTGTAGTGTCCTCCAGGCCTGGATTCATGGCTGCTTTCACAGTTTACAGTCGGAGAAGCCGTCAGTCGTCTGCAGCATGAAGGTCACTGCAGCATGATATCTTTGAGGTTTTCCTGCAGGATGGTGTCCTTGACGGCGTGAAAGACAAAACGAATATTTTCTGTGTCTATCGCAGTGGTGAAGTGGTGGAAGAGGGGCTTCCCCCGGTTTCTCCTTTTACGGCTGAAGGACTGCACCAGAAACGCCTGGAAGGAGCAGAGACGAGACTCTTAAGCATCTGATTTGAATCTGATTACTTAAACATCACATATATGAGAAATTTCTGTTTCCATAATCGGGTTAGGGGATTAGACAAAACCTGGAGAAAGTGGATCTCTCTGCCTTGTATATGGCTCACCAAGTTTCTAATCTGCTTTTTACATGTATGCATGTGCATGACAAAGAGCTCAAACAGAGAAAGAATCACTGGGGGTGGCAGGTTGAAAAGAAACCATTATTAAAAGCAGTTTCCAGAGCTGAACACATTTGCACTGAAACAGCAAAGTATTTACATATACTACATTTAATATCAGTAAGAAATGGAAACCAGGTGATCCAGATATAAACCTGCTGTATTTATATTCATATTTACAAGTTACTATAGTGCATGTAAAGGTGTTTTCTTGTGTGTGGGTTTCTTCACACAACATGAAAGCAATCAATGCCCACAGAGCTTCACATTTTATTAACATATCTTTGCTGACACTTTTTGACCACATCATGTGTAGTGTTAACAGCAAGTCATGAGACAATCAAGGCCTAATTTGGCACAGGTGGAGAACAGATCACACCTGAAGGGGGTGTAAACTCTCAGACAGCCACAAGCGGCAAGCAAAGGTACAGAAAACAGAGACACAGGGCTAGTAACTTTAACAAAGTACGCATCAAGATTCAAACATGACAACAAAAGAGGTTTAGAACTAAAACTATCTTTCAAGCCTGTGAGGACCAAGGACCTGTCCATCCAAAACATCCTGACCCATCAATCTTCCTTTGTTTTATTGGCCTTGAAAGTCTCATCAGAGGAGGTGATATTTCACAATAACTTTGCCAAACACTGATTTGTATGTCAGCAATGATATGTTAACAAAATGTGAAACTCTACAAGCATTACTGACGCAGAAAGAAAATAGGAATGACAAAACCAGTTGCAGCAGAAAACAAACAAAAAAAGAACTGGTGCCTCATAATGCTCGAAACATTAAACACTCAACATTAAAAACCATCTGTGTTTTCAGTGTGTGTCTGTACCTGTACGTCCTCCAGCCTGTGTGGGTCTCCTCTGAACTCGGGAAAGTTCTTGCGAATGTCCACCGTGCGAATCTTTTCCACCAGCAGGTCCGTTTTGTTGAGGAAGAGGATGATGGACACGTTGAGGAAGAGCTTGTTGTTGACGATGGTCTCAAAGATATTCATACTCTCCACCAAACGGTTTGTCCTCCGATCCTCCATCAAGACCTGGAATCACGCAAACACACACACACACACAATGATTCTTTGTTATTTTTGGTTTTATCTGTGCACAAATTAAGGATTCGGTCGTCATCATATGACTGCTGATTTGGACTGCAGCTACGACTGAGGGAACAATCCCGTTTCCACAGCCAGCTACAAAGAGAGCTTTGTGTAAATCTCAAATGTTGTGCCTCTCTGATGCTTCTGGCCCATTTTGTAATTCTGGAAGTCAAGAGAATAATAATCTGACTGTCTGACTAACCTCTCAACCTCTCAGCTTTATGTGATCAGAAATACATCCGTGCTCAAGTAGTACCTGATCGTACTCTGACGACGAAACCATGAAGAGTATGGATGTGATCCCGTCGAAACACTGAAACCACTTCTGCCTCTGGGACCTCTGCCCTCCGACGTCCACCATTTTGAAAGGAATCTTCTTGATGACAAAGTCGTGCTCGACGATGCCTTTAGTGGCCTTCCTCGCAAACAAAATGTCCTGCTTGCTTGGAATGTAGTTCTGAAAAAAGGGGAGATGAGCATTTTTTTTTTTTTTTTTTTACAAGTTGAAAGAGGTGAAGAAAAACAAAGTGGCTTTAATATTTAACCACGGTGACTCACCAGTTGACCAATGCGATCCAAGTTATCCAGGAAGTATTTGACCGACTCACTCTGCAGACAGGAAGACAAGACAAAAAGTGAGTCATCTTACCAAAGTTCAAAGACCCAAATAATCAAATCAAAGCACTTTATCTGAACTGTTTAATTACTTGTATTTCTTCCTTATATGATTTACTTTTCATGGTGGTTGATTTATTAATACATCAAATGATCCCCAGTTAGCAGTAAATGACAGGAACCATGTGACTGACAATAATCATATCAGTCCCATTATATTTTTATAACATACTCTGCTACATGTTGAAACTACTTTTATGGACAGGCTTTACCAACAGCACCGTCCTTTGAACTGAAGTGACTCAAGTGACATAACTGAATTATATCTGGATTACTGTGTTGACCCATGGTCTTATCACCGTGTTGTCTCATAATCACATCTGGTCTACTTGTTCGCATTATCACACAGAAATGATCGCAACGCTAAAGCTGCACTAATCAATATTTTTTATATTATCTAATGGATGTGTTTGCCATAAGAACAACTTTATAAAGTGATAACACATAAATGTTGTTCTGCTTCCTTCTAAGCAACCACATATAAATTAATAGTGCAGCTTTAAGATTAGTGAAACCTACAAAGACCAGACATCCCAACTATTTACATCAACATATACAGATTCTTTAAGTCTTCAGAGTCAGAAACTTGCACATATAGAACAAGAACAAGAGGTGGGCCATAATTTAAGTTGCGTCTCACGACAAACAACCTTAATAGAAACTGACATCGATCAAAAAGAGCTGCTGATAGTTGTTGTGTTTTTAGGAAGCTGTGAAAGGAAAGCTAGAAGTGAGGGAACGTCAGGTCTGCTGTGACACCAAACCCTAATGAACTGAATCATAAATCAATTCTCATATTTGTTTCAGTACATAATGTAGACGGCCCTGATCCCTGTTATAGAAATCAAAGATATTTACAATCATGAGAAACACAGGCAGCGACTGCACCAGAGGGCGAAACAAGATTTTATCTCCTGACTGTCCAAACCCTTTGAAGTAAACTGTTCTGAACTGGGTGCAGTTTGTTTTGATCAAAATCAAAATCAGAACCAGTCAGCACTAACATAATCAGCCCAACAATTGTAATGGGTGTCACACCAAGTTTTATTTGATGGAACATAAAAGTGTGTTCACAAGGTTTACGTCCTTAACTCACATATACTTGCTGATTATTTCTGAATACGTGCCGAACAGTTGGACGGATTTTTCATCCTTTTCATGCAGCAGCTGAGTTCTTTTCATTCTCATACGTATGACAATCAATTAGCCGACTCTTGAAACTTGAGCTGTGTGATGCATCACCGCGAACATCGAGTCTGCCTTCATTTTTGTCAATACGCTATCGCTGAGTGGCGATGTGGTTTAACTGCAGGCTGATCTTCACTGTAATGGATTACAGCGCTCAAAGAAGAGGCTGCTTATTGATTTTCATGCTGTTTGGAAATGAATGGAAAGCAGTGGGTGCCTGGAACAGCAGCAAAGATGGATCCAGTTTGCGAAAGCGCAGCAGCGTGATTTGAAAAATGGTTTGCTGCGGTGTGTAAGTGTGTGTAAGTATATGTGATTTGTAGTAAATGAGGTAAAACTGTAATATAATACACACCGTACACAGAACATAAAAAGCACTGGGTTCATGCTGTGAGCTGCCGAATCTTAGTTTTAATATTCTTCTTTACACTTCTCTGACAGTAGTTTAAAAGTGAATCTCTCTCTTCCTCGCTCTCTCTCTCTCTCTCTCTCTCTCTTAAACACACACACATTCAACAGGAAACAGCTGTGTGTGTGAAAACAGTGTGGAGAGACATGGGGGAGGGAAGGATTAGCGAGTCAGACAGAACCCAGATTCAAAGTCATTTTAGCGCTCCCATCTCACACACACACACACACACACACCTAACTACAATATACCATTATTCCTCTTCAAACCCCAAACATTGCAGATTTTTGGTGTCTGTCTCTTCACATAGCTGTTAAATTCATCTTCATCGGCCCTGACACGTCGCGTAACGACCAGGAAACGTGACCCCTGCGCGGGTGAGATGTGACCCCGTGACCCCGCCGCTGACCTACAGTGTCACAGCAATAGGAAACACAAAGCCAGGGACTCTGATTGGTTCAGCTGGACATGAACAAGAGGAGGGACCGGTCAGAGGGAAAAGCAGGGAGAGGGGAATTCCCAGAGATGAAGGGATACGCAAACACAGACAGAGACACAGACACACACGTGAGCAGACACACACCCACACACACACACCACACACAAAGATGATTTCCACACACGCATACAGCCTGATCACTGACGCACTGGAGGCATCGAACTAAATCAAACTAAATTCACTTCATTATGCCAAGGATGAGTCTTATCCCTTGTAATGCAGGTCCGTACCTTGTAAAACTGTAAAATACAGCTCTCTGTTAGCTCTGTGTGTGTCTGGGTGTGTGTGTGAGTGTGTGTGGTTGAGTAAGGCTGGAGGAATGTCTCCATTCATGGCGTGTATGGGCAGATTAGGGGCTTTATTACAGCAAAGACCTGAATAAGCTCACATTCTGTCGTGTGTGTGTGTGTGTGTGCGTGTGTGTGTGGTCACAGGTATATGTGTGCCACTTGTGTGTGTGACTGGGTGCGCCACTGTTGTTTGACAACCACAGTCCTTTCACTACAAACTACGATATTAACTCACCTTGTGATATAGTGAATAAACTAAACTATGCTTTGATTAATTCATCAATCATTTAGTTGATAAAATGTCAGAAAATAGTGAAAAATGTCTGAGGTGACAAATTAAAGTTGCTTGTTTTGTTCAGCCAACAGTTCAACATTCAAATATATTTAATGTGCAATGACATAAGCAAAGAATTATCTTGTCTATGAGGCAAATGTTTGACATTTTTGCTCAGTAAATGATCAGAAATGTTGTAATTATTAAGTTGTTCAGGTCAGGTTGTGACAGCAGTTGCATGTCAGGAATTAGTTAAGATGAGTCTATTTGAAACTTTTATTTCCCTTTTATACAAAACTTTCAGTAGTTGTTTAAATAAGAAACTAACATTCTTCTGGTAAAACTTCACTTTTAGTTTTTTTATAAATCCTTGAATTTTATTTTTTTTAATTTCATTTAATTTTGTTTCCTCAAAGTGTTGAAAGTTAAAACTAAATCAATCAGATGATCCATTTGAAAATATTCAGATCACATAAGTGACTTCTATACTGGATTAAAATTTCATTAAAAAAAAACCTTCTTTATAACTTCAACACTTTTCAACACTAGCTGTAACTGTGAAGAATAACTTAAGACTTAATTGCTATTGAATGGATAATAATTACAACATGTGTCTTTGTTGTCATAGTTCTGACCATCATCCTTTCAGTAATGATAACATTGTATAATGATAACATTTAATCGGGTTCTGAACAAAATCAAATCCAACTGGTCGAAATCATGAGCAGTCAAACAATGAGACAGGTTTCAAACAAAACTTCCAGGTTCGTCAAACTTATTTGGAAGTTGCTGTCCATCAGTTTATGGCCCAACTTTGACCTACTGTATTTTTGCATGTGCATAGTTTTCTGTGCCATTTTACCTCCACATAAACTGGCTTAGATAATCTGCTTGTGTTTCTTTCCCAGATGCACTTTGTCGCACGGATGTTGCTGTGTTTCCAGATCTCAGGTGTCAAAACTGATAAACTGCAATAAACCAGAATTATCCTTTAATTCTCAAGCCAAAAGAAAGAAGTCTATCAGCACGAATGACGTTAGTTTCGGTTATGAGCGCGCACTCACACACGAGGATGCCAGGAAAATAGAACCCGAGCCCAGAGACGGGGATGCACAGAGAAATATTTTTCCACTCTGTAAACACTTACAGTTACATACTGTACATACAGTATCACCAATACTAACTCATGAAGCACTGCAGCAGCCTGAAATCTCATCGAGTCAACCATATGGGGTGAGTGTGTGTGTTCAGCATTTATGGCCTCTTTACATCTATGTGTGGCGTCAAAGTTCCCTATACAGTTCACTCAAGCCTCCTTCATTCAGGACGTCTGTGCTGCTGAAGACAACAGCAACAGTTTACTGTCACAGCTTGATATACTGCCTTGTTTTTGTCAAGCAGGAGAGGTTTTGGTGTTTATATCGTACAACCCCGGCTCCAAAAAAGTTGGAGCATGCTGTGTAAATAAAAACAGAATGCAGTCATTTATAAACTGTGTTTACTGACAAAGTCTTCCTGAGTCCATGTTTTAATCTCCTTCATACAACCATGTGTTGACCTCTCTCCATCCTCGCTTGAGAACGATGAGTCTTTCCAGGATGAACCTTTCATACCCAATCATGATACTATCACCTGTTAGCAATGAACCTGTTTACCTGTGGAAGGATCCAAACAGGTGTTTTTGGATCAGTCCACAACTTTCGCAGTCTTTTGTCGCTCCTGTCCCAACTTGAATAGGCATAAATTTACAGAAAAATCTAAGAAGTTGATGAGGTCAAATATGAAATATAGTGTCTTTGTGCCGTTTTGGATTGAGTATATGTTAAAAAAGGACAGTCAGTTTATCACATTCTGTTTTATTCTTGTTCTACACAGCCTCCCGTGTTTTTTGGAATCTGGGTTGTAAATCAAACTGCGTGTTCTCTGGGTGTGGTGGGAACACAGAGAAGCCTGCAAGTAAACAAAATCCCTGCATGTGCTCGCTTTCGGTTTGTTTTTCTCTCGCTATCTCTCTCTTCTTCTTCATGTGTTTTTTCTCTCTCTCTCTCTCTACTTTCCACTCCTTTTCTTTCTTCCTCCCATCGGACTCTCTCTCTCCACCTCCCTCCCTCTCTTTCCTCCCTCTCCCTGTCAGCCTGTGGCCCGGCTCCAGCGGTGCCTGGGAAAAGCTGACTGTGGTATCCCCGGAAAACCTCTCAGAGAGCGGAGCGAAGGGGGAGGTGGAGAGCACCTAACTCAGCACATTTACTCCACAGTAGACATTTTGGTTTTTCTTACGTTGAAAGGATAATGCTGGTGTTATTCTATATTTTTCTCGCTGTCAACAAAGCCAACAATGCGTTAGGCCATGTCTCAATACATTCCAGTTGAGCCGTCTGTGACACTCAACCACCAATTTGTTCCCATTTGTTCCTACTGAAGTTGTAAATCTTTAGAAAGATGTACTTTCATTTTTGCAAAAAGGCTAACTGATTTCCTAAAACACTAGTTCTCAGTATATAAGAGCAAAATGGGGGCAAGTGGTGCTTTTTTGGGGACTATTTTCAGCTGCAGAGCCACAAGAGAATTCCTGTAGTTTTTAACCTTATTCACATAATTGTGGCCATACTTCTGACCATTGATTCAGGAAATGCGGCTCCATCCATGTTTTCCTATGTTAACTATTATACTACTCTTCTTTTAGCTCTGTTTTGGTTTCCACCGTCTCCTGAGAGAAATATCTCTTAGCTGTTAACTTTGTCTGTCTGCAGTTTGTTGCAGATCAGGTGCAGTGAGCTTTTAAAGCCTGGAGGTCAAAGTGAACACAGAACAGTTCACCTGCAGGCTGTAAACCAAAAAGCAAACAGGTACCAGTAATCCTCTACACGTGTAGCCGACACGTGTAGTTTCTCAAACATACAGAAAGCAGCCGTTATGGAGCCTTCAGCGGTTTCATAGGAGAACCAGTACAACTAGAATATGTCCACAATTACAACAACACTTTTTTCCCAAACTAAGGTGTGAATATGGAAATGTAACCTTTTTTGCTGACTTGTGTGGATGATGCTATTTGGTATTTGCTTTCTTAGTGTCTGTAACGACTGAAGGATCTGTGTGATCAGAGTTCCTGTATAATGGGTATAATAGATGATCATGTGTGTTAATACAGCTTCATTCTTTTGTTTCATCATATGTGATTTCATCTGTATCATTTCATCTGTATGCTTTCTCATTTATTACTATCTCTTTATCATTATTCACCATGTGTGTAAATGTTAAGCTACTAAATCATACTGCCTTGTGTAATAAGGGCTTTTCTATATGCAAATTTAAAATTGCCTCAAGTAAAAATTTCTTTCTTGTTTCTTGTGAACATACAGTTTTTTGATAACAAGCTGCCATGTTGATGATGTTATTTCAATCGAAGCATTTGATATTTGTACATGTGTATGTGATATTTAAGTGTTTTCTGATTTAGTTAAGTGTGTGAAATATTTCCAGTTAAGAAGCACATAATAAATGCGCCGCTGAGATGATGAAGCTTCAGCTAGACATGACATATTTGGACATCATTTTAATAGTTTTAGAAATATATCCAGACATATATAATGGTTGTCCTTGCAAATTTGCATATGACAGAAGAGCTATTTGCCTCGGTGAAGGTCTGTGCTCTCCAAGTGCCCATCTAGTTCTGAAAATGAGACCCAGGTTGAAAAAGATGAACATTTTCCTTTAACAAACGCGCTCATGAGGATTTACAGCAACAGAGCGTGTATGTGTGATTGATTCAAAATAGTGCAACGATGTGACTTATTGATGTGATCTTAATTGTTTTTGGGCCACAGTGGAGCTCTATGGCACAGAGGAATAAGCTTTATCAGGCTTTGGATACACAGGCAGTACTTGTTCAATTTCTAGTTGGTTTTGGTCTTGTGGTGGAATTTGTTGACAATAAGAAAAACACAGAAGCCAGAAAGATGTCTGCGAGCCTGAGCAGCTGTGCCATACAAGCTTTATCAAACAGCGACTCCAGATAAGACAAGGCCGTCTGACCCAAAGCTGTGCACTGACATCTCACACACACTTACAGTATGTTAAGTGAGACGGAGACGGAAGTGGCTTCTGTCTGACTCCAGATTGCTTTGTCACTGATAAATGTGCAACAAGGTAAAAGGTCAAACTCACAGCTCTGAGCAGAGAGTGGAGCTGCTGCGTCACGTCCAAATTAAGCGCCAATAAACTGGTTGCTACAGCCAGTACAAACTGCACCGGCGACGAGGCCGGCTGGCGATGCAGATGCTGTGAGACATTCACCATGTTGACGATATGGTTAGTGATCACTCATGACATGCTGCTCAACCATTAAGTGTCGTTAACAGTCTGTCTGGTCCTTCGCAGCGTATTTGTAGACACTTACAGAGTGACTTGTAATATCAAGTTGTTCTCCGGCTGCTCTTGAGTTCTTTAAACTATAATAAGCTGCTTTAATCACGTCTCAATTTGGTTTGGTCTCTTCATGCAGCAGAGACGGAGATGAAAAAAAAGACAAAAAAACCAAGGGATCATCTGACTAAAGATGGTCTAAAGACGTCAGCAAAAGAGCTGCCAGGTATCATATGTTACTCTTTCTGGACATGGACAAGTGTTTCTATAATTCTTTATGCCTGCATCAATTACTTTATGGCCACTTAGGCAGCATTGCGACAAACTGTGAACTCAACATATTATCATCTTATGAAGTTGATGTGGGGGCATGTCGAGCAGACACAGAGCAATATTATTATTCATTTTCAGTTTATGTCCAATATTCACTCTTCTTTTAGCTCTGTTTTGGTTTCCACCCACTCCTGAGAAAAATAGCGGACTCTCTGGCTGCTAATTGCTCAGTTCACAAGCTCCTGTGCCAACTTCGTCTGTCTGCTGTTTGGTATGAGGTAGGTAGTGTACAGTGGGTTTTTAGAGTCTGTGAACCCAAAACAGTAATACAAAGCTCGAGGAACAGCAGAGTTGGTGATAATTCTCTGTGGTTTGTCAATACAGGTGACCACCCCATAACATAAAAATATTGATTATAGCAGCTTTAAGGCTATGAGTTAAATGTCAAATAAGCTTGTCTCATTGGCAGAAAACAAATTGGCACTACAGCAGAGACATGCTCTATCTTGTCCTGTCTGATATGAAATTGCCCTTAATTTTGTCAAGCAAAAATAAAATGAAAAGCATCTCTCCAGAGGAAGTAATGAATTGTAACTCAAGACATGTTCTGGTCTATGAATAAAGCACTGTCACCATTCACTACCTCCATCCCCACTTCTCACTGATAACAGAACAGGAGGGCGCAGATTACCACTGTCACCTCATGATGTCTTTTTATGATGATTTTGAGGCTTTCAAGTCATCAAAGCTCAATAAATTTACAACTCTTATATTTGAGTGAAGGTGCCATTTTCTCAAATCCTGCTTTAAAGACACTTTGTGAAATTTTCAAAAAAAAAAAAAGAACAGCCTTGTTTTCCATCTATTCAATGTGACTACAGGGGAAAGAGTGCAGAGTAGCGTGGCAGATGAAACTCCACAGGGCTCCCCTTCATAACTCCATTTTCACTCAAGAGAAAAATAATTACATCTTTGGAAAGTGTCCAAACAAAAAAAAAGAAAGAGAGGTAAGTTATCACAGTCAATCCTTCCACAGGCTTCACTCAGTGACTGTGACTTCTTTCTATAGTTGACAGGTAAAAACATGATATTCTCCAGTTACTTCCTCTGAAGTTGTGAACTTCCCAGTTATTATTAGCTCTATGACTCGTGACTGTGGTAAATCAGTTATACAGTATGCAGATATCTAGTACTCTGGACTGTTGACGTCACCGTGGCGATGTGGAAATATTCATGGTATTGACGTCTCTGCTGCTCAAAACACAAACACTATATTTGGTCAAAACTGAACTACAACTCATATTCTGACATTTCTCTCACTACATATGAAAACAATATGTGTCATAGAAATGTGTAATTAATTAAGCTTAAGCATAATTCAGCTTAAAACAGCTCACAGTAGAGTGAGACAGAAAGGAAGAGAGGAATGATGAGTAAAAAAGGCCCCAGGATTTAGTGATTTCTCTAAAGAAAAAGGCTGACTTACTTACTTGTAACCAGAAATTGTTGTTTGCCACCACACTGACACAGAAATGTCAAACTGCATTTTCACATGGTCTCATGATTTTGGGCTGTGTAATTATTTATTTCCTGTTTTATTTTGATATAGCATTTTCCTCCGATGTCTTTGTTGACTTTACTTCTTGACTTTTTTTTCTTTTCCTGCCTGTAGGATTGTCAATTAGTTTCACCTGTGACCCTCCCCTCGTTTGTATTTATCCTGTGTCTTCCCCTCTCTTTCCTGCTTCATGTCAAGCTTGTGTTCTCCCTGTATTTTGGATTTGCCCTGCATTTTCCCAGACTTGCTTTGTATTTGTTTGCCTGTTTTGGACTGCTTCATCTGGTTTTGACCCTTGCCTGCCTCAACACCGGTAAGTCTTTGGATTTTTATCCTTAAAATCCCGATGTGCTCCAATCTTCCCTTTTGTCTTGCCTAGGAGTCCAATTCCCCCTTTGCAACACATTGATGAACAAGTGGGGTCTTGATCACTGGATACTACTTTGGCTACAGAGATGCATTACATGTTAAAGCATCAGTTCAGCCAGTGAGTAATTTCTGACTGATCATGACTCCTGGTCACTGAATAAACTAGAGGCTGGTTTTTAATGCAGACAGTCATGGGAGGATTTAGTGTCAGAGGCTCGTTTTGAAATTTCCGATGGACTCGTGCAGCAGTACCAGTCTTTTCACTCAGTGTAAACATTATATAACCTCAACAAAAACTTGGAACAAACGGATACAGAACATACATACTGATGAAGATGAAATGTTGAAAGACAACCTTGAAGTTACTTAAGGAGCTATAAAAGGGGAAACTGTATGTTATGGGGTTAATCTACTCACCAGCTGGAACTCAGAGCGCCGTGCGTAGGCCTCCTGTATCCCGGCGTCGGCCCAGAGCGTGCTCAGTGCCATCACGTAGAGCTGGAACTCGCTTGGCTCGACCCCCGAGCCGCCCACGCGTCCCTCCCACGACATCACCAGCATGCCCTGCTTCTCGTTCTCACAGCTCTGCCAGCTGATGCCCAGCTTGTCCCGGGCGTCCACCAGCACACGCATGCCCTGCAGGACAACCAGCACATACATATGTAAGTCTGAGCGTGGTGTACGTAGAGTAAGAGCTGCTTTTTCAAATGTCAGCAATATTGTACAAATATTTCCTGACCACACCGAGGGAAAAAACCTCATACTGCATGAGCTGCATCCTGGGAAAAACGTCAACACCAAGTCTAGCGTTACTGGTAAACATGGAGCAACACACACATAGTGAGACATGTACATGTGTGGCTGCTGGTGGTTTTCTGAAGAGAACCATGTGGACTGATCTGTGTGGGAGGTCCCGTCCTGACTGATCAAACTAACCAACACACACACACAGACAGATATTCACTGCTTTATATCTGTCACCTCCTCTCTCTCTAGTTTTATTGAACTTTTTAAATCCAGTCCTTTAATCTTTCCAATTCAGCGTCTCATGATCCGAGTTTATATTTGCGACTTTGTGATTTTAAACCTCATTAGTCTATTTTGTTGCTTGTTGATCTGTAGCATCTATTTCTCCCCTCCTGTTTTTATGGCTTAATAATTTACTCCAATCTTTCACAGCATCTTAAAGTTCAAAATCTGCTGTATTACTGTCACCTGTTTGCCTGATTTATTGATCTCAGCAGCGAGCATTATCAGTGAACTTTGAAGTGTTTCAAAGGTCACAGCAGGTTAAGGGTTGTGAGTACGTGTGATGTGTGTGAGTGGGTCAGTGAGTCATGACCACCTAACGCTTGTGCAACAGTCAAGTCTGGTCAGGTTTATTTGTACAGCTTAATATCACATTCAATGGGCTTTACAGGCCAACAACACGAACAGCTGCCAACCCAGCTCAACCTTGTTTCCACAAAGACGAAGAAAATCCTCTAAAACTCCTTCAGCAATGAAAGAATCTGGAAGACATCTCACACACGAATATTCAAAGAGGGCTCCCCTCTTAAAATCAATGGGTGTGCAACAGGCAAAAGGCAATTACAGCGAAATGAAAAGAAGATGTGACAGTTAGTAGAATTTCTCACTAACGCAGCTGCTGTGGGCGTGTGTGTGTTTGTGGGTGTGTGTCTGAGATGAGATGCTCCTTTGTGACTAAATGGTGTGGTGCCTTTTTATGTCTCGTCCCTCATTTACAACTTTTCGTCAGCGCTGATGTTTGTGCTTTTGCAGTAGGAATGAGTAAGGCTGACAAACACAAACTAGCGTTCAACACACAGACACACGTGGAGCCATAATCCGACACACATGCAGATCCAACGCCAGCGTGTTGGCGGTAAAATTACGGGAGAGTCACTGTGAGCGAGCTTTGAGTCACGTCGAGTCACATTGTTACCTCCGCCAAGAGGTCATGTTTTTGGTTCGGTTTGTCAGCAGGAAGAAGGAAAAACTACTGACCTGATTTCATGAAACTTGGTTGAAGGGTGTAACAAGGGCCAAAGATGAACCTGAATCTTATCAATTTACTAATCTGGGTATTGGGAGCACAATCTTCTATGGTCTTCTCTTCCTGTATATTTACCACCAGTTTGTTCATTTTGTCCGTCTCTAATAAATCAGTAAGTGTGTCTGAAGTCAGTGTAGTGTCTTGTCCTCTTCATCCCTTGCTATGTGATTTACAGTTGTCATGTGAAATTTGAACCTATGTTCTTTCTTAAATAGCCAGTTTAGACGTTAAAAGATGAAACTGAGTTCATAGGTTGAGTGTCATTTTTACAGCTTTAGCAGATGTTTGACCAACTATGTGTGTGTAAAGGTGAGGGTTTGGAAAGATAAGAAATCACATATAAGGATAGTAGTTTGGGCTGAAAGAGAGGGATCTCACAATTGGCACCAGAGACTCTCAGATTCTGCGGGTTCTTGACATTGTTCTCTTTTGTGTAATAGAGTCTTTTTATGCACAAGTGAAGATGTGTCATCAGTGGTCACTTCTTTTCATCGACACATCAAGAAACAACATCAGCATGTCTTCATTTCTTCATCAAAACCAAAACCAAGTTGACCAGGTCTGTCCTGTTTCAAAGGCTCCTCTAAACTGTTCTCAAGAAATGCAGCTTTCTTTTGCCCAAAATTGGAGGACGATACTGGAGTATCTTTCCCACACTTTTCCCACACAAAGAATTTCCCAGCTTGGGACAATAAAGCACATCTATCTATCTATCTCTCTCTCTCTCTATCTATCTCTCTATCTCTCGATCTATCTATCTATCCTATGTGAGCTGGCCTATATTCATAGCCCTATATTCAGGCTGAGTATTATCCAGTTGTCCTTCATGTATTGAAGTGAAATTTCACAACTCCTCTTGTAAACTCAAGTGTAATTTACCTTAATCCTAGTTAAGCCCTGGCATTTTTACTTTGCTGTCTGTTTGAGGAGGATTTACAGGCGATAAACATGGGAAAGTCTGACATTGACAAGCTGAAGGACCACATGAATACGACATTAGCTTTGGTCTCTTTGAGGCTGCGGGTTGAGCCCGACCTCCAGGTCCTCTGAAGGACACACAGACGTGGACTGCATCCTTTGAAAGAAGCAGCCTCGGTCCCTAAAGGGCTGGTTATAGTAGAAAAGAAAGTGGTTCTTGCAAATAAGTGTTTATACTAGATCGGGATGGCCACCCGAGAAGAGGCAAATCAGCTGACCCAGTTACAGAAATGGCTGGACATGGATCCCAATAATTTGATGACAGATGTTAAACCCAATCATGGAGGACAATGCTATGGGAAACATGACTTAAAAGGGAGGGAAACACCACTGAAAGGACAAAAGACCGGCTCTTGGTGTTTGTCTTCTGTGTCACTGGCCCTCAGTGGTATCTGACCACATGGGGCTAGAAAAACATGGAAATCTGATGTCTGAACTGAAGACTTGTCACAGTCATGATGTAGTTAATGGCATTATTATAACAGCAGTTGGCAGCCAGCTGGGGCTAAAACAGCTGTTTCATTTATCACTATTTTGTGGGTATAAGGTAGCCGCTGATCTGCATTAATGTCGTCACTGGCCTCCCCCTCTAACACGGTCAGTCCACATGGGGAGACAGAAAACATCCTCCCTGCACGGTCGACGTCAAGAACTCTGAAAATGCCGCAAACTTAAAATGAAAATTTAAAGGAAACTGGATGATAAGGGACTAAGAAAAATGTTGGTATTGGACAACACAAGCTGTTCAAACTGTGGACTTGGGTTCCCCCCCTTCAATGATGTATTTGGGGAACCACTTGGTTAAACAGTAATGAAATGGAGATAAGAAACACTCATAAGCATCATTCGTTCAGCTTGTAAACTGAATGGTCCAAACCTATTCTTGATGTATGAGGTTTGACATAGTTACATTAAGACCAGCAGTTTTTTAGTTTCACTTTCATTCACATGAAAGAAATGAATCCACTTTTATTTCAAGGACTACACCTGAGATTTATCTGTTACTGCTGGAGGGAAAATGATTCACATCCAACAAGCAGGACCACACCTGAACTCTACCTCTATGTTATTTATTTGCATAAGTCTAATTATGCTACACACCTGAGTTCCATCTTTATCCCTCCTTCCTTCCTGCTTTGTTCTCTTTCTCTATCATTAGGTTCCCATGAAGGAGGGGGGAGTCCTGACAGGTGAGGCTGATCCTCCACCCAGGCCCCAAACCACAGACACTATACTGTTCAGGTAACATCCTACATAATACACCAGCACATCATCTTCAGTTTTTCAGAGTCATGACACCTATTAAATGTTGGTTAACGCACTAAAAATTGGTTGAATAAGTTGGTAAAAATTGCTTTTCTTTGTCTTTGTGATTATAAAGTGAACATATTTAGATTTTGTACAGTTTGTTGAATAAAATTATTAATCAATGACATCACCAAATGATTAATCAATTAGTCAAGAAAAGTGCAATAAGATGATTTTGACAACCTTAAAGCTTAAAGGGAAACTGTGTCGTCAATCAATTATAACATGAATCGGCAACTATTCTGACAGCCTATTCATCTTTATGTATTGAGTCCCTGGTTTCATCCTGTCAAATGTGAAGATTTGCTGTTCTTTCATTTTCTCTTTTGGGAGTTTTTCACTGTTTCAGCCAAACAAGCAGGATGTGCACTTGGGTTCCGCGAACTTGTGATGTATACTTTTCTCTGTTTTCAGAGATTTATAGTCCAAAGAAATATCAATTAGTCAAGAAAATAATGGACTGATTAATCAGTAATGGAAATAATCATCTCATTGTTGTTGATGCTGATTTGTTAGTAATTGGACGACGTCACTTTGGACAAATTTTGCTATTTTCTAATATTATACAGACTAAATGATTATATTTAATTGCAAGCCACACTTTAATATTGTCTCCTGTGTTGTTTCATAAGATGAAAGGTTCTCAGGCCAATGAATAACAACAGGGCGGGTTGTACCTACTACTTTACATCTCTGAATGTGGGCAGGCACAAATCCTACACTTCCAAACATGTGATATCTTGCAATTTTGGCCTCTCCTATGTCTCCTACACATCGCGCATTGTGTGTTTTTCAGAAGGTTAAGTGGTGGTCGAATGTGCGTAAGCGGGGTGGGCGGGTGTCCCTGCTCATGATGTGGCCTGAGACAGCACCGCCACTGTATGCTGGTATTCAGGGGAGGGTATTGTACACTGCTGCCTTGTCTGCGTAGAAGTGCAGGCTCTTATCATCCTTGTCTGGGCTGTGTGGCACTCAGGGCGGATGTGCTCATCCCTCAGGAATAGTCTGGTATTGTTAGCTGGTGAAGGAGGCCCAGCCATGACAGCAAACAAAGGGACACACACACACATGCACACACACACACACACACACACTTCAGGATAAAAATATGTACTATGTCAACAAACCTCTCTGTGCTTTTCAGTGTGTGTGTGTGTGAAGCTCAACTGTGGGATGAAAAGATCAATATTAAGGCTGCAAATATTGATTATTTCTACTACTGATTGATCTGCTGATTATTTCTTGATTAATTAACAATCATTTAGTCTATAAAAGGTCAGAAACGGTTGAAGATGCCCATCAGAGCTGAACTGCTTGTTTGCCTGAGAAAGAGTCCAATATATTCAGTTTCCCATAATAAAAGACACAACAAATCTTCACAGATTTTTTTTTTAACATTACTTTCTTAATAAAATCACTTAAACATGAATCAATGGTAATATTTGTTCCTGATCACCTTTCTAATTGATTAATTGTAATAGATCATCAAATACTAATTTACTAATTAACTTTCAGCTCCGGTTTCCTAATTGTCTCAAAACCCTTCAGTGTATTTATTAAACACGTTGACAGGTTTTATATGTTGTCAACAAACAAAAGATCAAATCACAATAAAAAAACAAACACACATGATCAGTGTTGTGGTTGAAACTTTGGAAGTTTTAGGCCCAAACTTTCTTTCTTCTTACCTTCAGTATATTTTCATAGATGGTGTCCCGGAAGTCCAGAAGAGCCTTTTTATCAAACTCCTGTCCGTTAATGATGCGCATCTGTTTGAGGAATGTGGACTTTCCGCTCTCTCCGGCCCCGAGCAGGAGGATCTTCACCAGCCGTCGCACCGCTCTCCTCTCCCGGGCGAGCATGGCGTCGATCTCCCGGCTGCGGCGCCGCGCCTCCCGCTCCTGCGCCGCGTCCCGCTCCCGGCTCCGCTCCTTGCCGCTGCCCGGGTCCCGGCTGGCCTCGGCCGGCAGCAGGCAGCGGCTCAGGGTGCGGACCACTCCCGACATGTCGTGGGAAAAGTTCACTTCAGGGGGGAAATGTTCATTATAGGATGTGTGAGGGTGGAAACAACATCCAGATTATAGAGGTTTTTTTTTAAAATCGTATTGCTGAATAAAATCTACATTGAGATGTTTTATCCTCCAGCCGGCGGAGAACCGGGCTCCATGTTGGTCCGACAAAAAACAGCAAAAATCAACCTGATCAAAAAGGAAACAAAGACGGGAAAAGTTCAAAAAGTTACAAAAAGAGAGCATAAAATACGATGTAAAGTTGTGGAGTCTGTTCATCCACAGCAGAACAGCAGCGGAGGTAAAGACCGTCCGTCCGCAGTCTCCGCTCAGCCGCCGGCTCTGTGAGCTTGTGCCGCGGAGGGAGAGCAGCTCCTCCGGGCGGCGGTGGGCCGGGCGCACCGATGAGGAGGGGAACCGGAGCGCTGCCGGGGAGCTCCGACAGGGGGCGAGAGAGAGCGAGAGAGAGAGAGAAGGGGGGGCGCTGCTCCCTGTCTGAAAACACCTGAACAGGAAGGTGAGATAAAGTATAATTAAGTGTTTTTTGTTTGTTTTTTACAATGAGTGGAGGTGATGTTTGTTTGTTTGTTTGTTTGTTTGTTTTCTGTCATTTAACTTCTGTCATAGCAGTTGCACTAAAAATGTGCACATACAACATTGATATAATCTTTAATTATCATAATTAATGCGATGAAAACAAGGTCCAAGCACAGCTGTTGATCCCGATACAACACACACAACTATCAATGAATTATTCACGTCACCACATCTAATTGAAAATAAACAAAGATTAAAAGTGCTCAGAGCAAGTGCTTACAAATGACAGATAATTATAACAATACAGGGACATTTAAGCACGTGATCATTTTATAGTGTTTCTACAATAGTGTCACTAACAGCAAAGGTCAAAGGTCAAGACTACAGTTTGCCGACCATCATTTTACTCTTGAGAGACCAAATCATCTTGAGGCATTTGGGGGAGGGAGAGATCTCTGCACTGTTTGAACAGTTAGCAACCTTTAATTTTGCAATAAGATAACTTTTTCCAGCTTTTCCTTTTCCAATATATTTTTGCCTTTTTATCATCAGAAACCAACTCGTGTTCCTCAGCTGGAATATTTACCCTGAAGCAAGTTTCCTGTATCAGTCGGCCATGTTAAGATGACTGTTTAATGGCGGGATTATTAATGCTGAAGGCTTGAGTCAAAGGTGCGGTGCAGACCAGGAACCTCTCCACTAATTACTACTTGGTTTCTCCCAGAACCTTTAAATTGGTGCTTGGATAGCCTGGGGACTCTTTTAGCCTGAACACCTTGTGGAGGAGTTATGATAGCAGAGGTGATTTTTGACAAAGACATTGCAGTATTATCTCCACAGCACAAATATTAATACAGAATAAAAATGCAACAGTTTCAAAATGCATTCAACTCCAGAAGTGTGTGTAATTATTTCCTCTACCAGGTTGATTTATGCACATTGATATAGTGTGGACCTAATGTAATGTGCTTCAAGCCAATATATATAATCATTGCAGTGCACAAGTAAGCATCATTCATTACAGACAAGCAGATCAGACTTGGGTTGGCTTCGGCAGTTTTCATGTGCAAATGTGTGTAACTTTGTGTGATCAAGGCATCACTGAAAAAGAAGACACCACTCTCAGCGAAACTTTTTCTCCAAGCTGCTTCCTCAACCAGTGTCTCTTTCATCAGCACAATATCTCGACACTTTCTCTTCTCTTCTGTCAAACAGCCAGACAGGCCAAAGCACCCGTGCCTGTACAAACCAGTCCGAGTCCCCGGAGGACTTGAGCCTCTCACTCAGCCAAGGCAACAGAGACCCTCCGCTTGACAGCCTCCCTGCCAGAGAAACTAATCAGCCACGGGATCCAGGCTGTTCCAGGGCCAGTTTCATGACAAGAATAATCTGCCTCACACACGAGCCAGTTGGGTCCGCCGACCTCGAGTACTCCGGCAGACTCCTTTCTGCCCACCAACTGTCTGCTGTTACCAAGATGGTGACTGCGAGCCAGAGGAAGTGGACCCAGCAGAAGCCGGCCAGCTGGATGAAGCAGCAGACATGGAGGTGGGAAGCTGTGAGGAGGAGTGAGGTCCACCTGACAGATTCCATTTGGACACAACTGAATTTGGCATGGCTTCAGCTAAACATTACTTAGACACATTTTCCTGTCCAAAACATCATCTCAGTTTAGTCATTTCATGTGAAACCCCTCATTTTTTGCAGAGATGTAAAAGAATAAATTAGATCCAGAAATATGCTCAGTTGTTGCTAAAGCCAGGAAAGCAGATGTCATCAAAGTTAGAGCGAACACAATCCCTGAATATCAATTATTCAGCCATTAAAAATTAATACAGGCTGGTTTTTTTGGTGCAATATTGCACTGAATATGTTGGATATTCCATCGTTTTTGTCCTCATTATTTTCTGTCTCAATTTATCCCGACTGTTTTCATGATTAGATCGTACTATCACACCCACGACACCAAAATAAAAGTGATGAATTAAAGGTTATGAAACGAGCAAATGTTTGATTAATGCAGTGAATTGATGACGGAGTACAAAAAGTCTCCAAACTAAGGGTTTATTAATAGATCTCATCAAGCCTGTTGTAATTAAAGATGATAGAATTAAATTGGAGGATACGTTTCTGTCGTATAAGCTGTTTCTGATATCAGATTTTACTTTGAGGCAAATACAAATTCAATGCATGAAACATTTTGTTCTTCGGAAAATGGATGCTTCTGTCAAACAAATGGGAAATGATGCCTCTGAATCAGTTTGCATCCTTCAAACCCCTAATGGGACGTGACATTAGAATGTGGAACTATTAAGTCAACACCCCAAACTACAGAGCAAAGAGGAGACAACTGATATAGAAGAATACAGTTGTTTTAATGTGCAGACGCTTTGAATTGTCATATTGGAAAAGCACAGGTGTCACTAATGACATTAACAATGGCTCTGCTCTATTCAAATGTCTTAGTCAGCCGTGACGAGCAGCATGAACAACACCAGGATCCCGAAGCAGCTAATTGAATTCATCATTACTTTTATTATTTACACCTGTGCTGTTCCTACTTTGACGTGCCAAAAAATCTGCTGTGTAAAATGGGCTATTGTCTATATGGGACTGCCAAACCTGTGACAAGTGGACGAGCCCTCGACCTCTGAGCCTCTACTGTTTCATTTGCATTTGTTTTGAGTAGGAATCCTTTCTGCTTATCTTCCTTTAGTTTCTTTCTTTTTTCATGCTACGTATGTTTTGTGAGTTTTTCCTCATCCACATCGAGGGTCTACGGGGCCCCTCTGAGACAAATTTATGATTTTGGGCAAAGTAAATGATAAATGATTTGACTTTGACAAAAAAAAAAAAAAAAACAAGCAACAGTTTCTTAAATGCCAGATCAAAAATCCTGCAGTTCTCACTGTCTCTGGACAGAGGGCGCTGTTAGATCAGTTTTGAAAACCAAAAACAAGGCACCTGTCCCCAAAGAAATCTCTTTTTAACCCTCATTTGGAACAGAAAAGGAAGCGAGACACGCTGAACGAAATGCACGGTCAACAAGCAAAGCATCAGCAATGAACCGAGTCATGCTCGGAACATCATGTTCGTTATTGACTCATTCATGGAGTTTAGTGTTGTGGAAGCCGTGACAGCACACACACATAAGCACATAAGAGCGAGTTATTCTATTAAAATGACTCCCCAATTTAACCGTCCAACAGCAGTGGCAGTTTGCTGAAGCAGAGCTGTGTGTGTCTGCACATAATATTTGCCTGCATGAGGAAGCCAGAGGGAAGATTAAAATTTATCTAGATAGCAACAGTCGTCTCATGTAATTAGCCTAAAAGCCTTTTCATCAGGCTCGGAACAACACCTCACACACACACACGCACACACACACGCACACACACTAATGGACACCACCAGAGTCTGCTTATACCCACTAATATTCTACATTCACCTCTTGACACTACTAGAAAAGGCATCCGTGTAATGGCACCATTGCCTTGGTGTGTGTTTTTGTGTTTGTATGAGTTATTTATATGCTAATGAATTTGGAAGGGCATGTTGAGTGGTGAGACTATGTGTGTGTGTGTGGGAGACGAAGGCAGGAGTCACTGCAGCCGGAGAACAGATGGCGGAGGAGAACCTTGAAGACGTAAGTATGTTGCCTTTCTGTTTAAACTCATAACAACACGGCTGTAGCTCCATCCTGAACTATGTTTACCCCCCCCATCCTCGTCCCTGTTATTCCCACTTTGCTCTGATGAATTATTGTTATTCAGGCACACTGTCTGAATGCCTGTCTGACTTGAGGTACTTTGGCACCAAACACACCTTTTGTACCTGACTGAAATGCCAAATGCAGCTGTTAGCGTTGATTGACAGGCCCACACTCCAGTCAGCGCAACATGCTTCTCTTCTTCCGTCTCTAATGGCAGAGCTGCTCTCACCGCTCCCTGTCAGAGAGATGAGACCCAGTGGGCTGAGTGGCAGTCGGTACGGAGGATTTGCAACTTTTGTTTGCGTTTCAATTTGACTGCTTTTGCAGGGTTTATTGCAGTGTTGTGGTTTATTGTCATATTTTCATAGTTTACCATTGGTAGTTAATGCTGCTATAATCAACATTTTTAAATGTGACATTTGCTGGGTGGTCAAAAACACAACTCTGAATGAACACTTATGTTGCTCCATACATGCTGGATGTATAATAGACACCTGTTTGCAAATAACTACTCCATATCAACTTGAAATGTCATAATGTGTCAGTGTTGTGTTCCTTATTGTAGATTTATAGGATGCAACACAGGGTTAAAGAGGTTAAAAAAAGAGAGAAGAGAAAATGGTGAAGCTAAGTTTACAGACCTCTTAGTTCAACTTTGACCTGCTATATTTTTTGTAGTTGTCTGCATGCGCTATATTCCTGTGTAGTGAGGAGTTATTGGCAGTATTTTCAGAGCACTTACTCTTCTGCTCTTGCTATCTGTGCACAGCTATGCAGCGAGGCGAACAGATTTCCAATTAAAGCTGCAATCAGCACCGGGCCCTCGCACCCTGGTGTGCATCGGGGTGTGTGGCGGCCTTGTAACTGGACACCGACCGCTTAACGCTGCCTGGAGGACTTCAGTGTCACTTTCCGTGTCCACTATGTGGTGCTAGAGAACTGAAACTTTGTAGTGGGCTCTATTGACCCATCTGCAAGACAAATATCAGATATGAATTTCTTTTTTTTTAACCACTTCTGATGCAAGTGCAAAGTTTCACAAGATTTCGAGCACCTTTAGCCCCTGAAAAATGCGATTCATTTGGACAAAGAAGAACAACAATTCACTTGGCTCCTAATAAAGGTTCAAGACAAGGAACTGGCATTGAAAGACTTTACTGGGAGAAATTGCGAAACTGCAAAAAACAGTATTGGATATAAGACCAATACCAATGGAAGTACTGGAAGACTAACTAGTTGCCCCTCATGGTGGGAAGAAACAAAGGGTCAACGTCAAAACTGAAATCACCAGCAGCTACAGAGCGACATTATCATTTGTATGAAGTTGTGTTTCTGAGCACTAAAATTCACTCTCTTTTAGCTCTGTTTTTGGTCTCTACCAACTCCTGAGGGTAATATCTGACTCTTAAGCTGCTAAAAGCTCCACTGTGACCACCAGCTGACGCCTTTCGCATTGTCATTCAGGGCATTGTTATTTTAAGAATATTGATTACGGCTGCTCAGTCCCCAAACAGCAGGCAAAAGTACAAGAATAAGACCAAAAGTGAATGATCCTTTAACTGCACATTTCTCAGACCCAGTCCAGTCAAACTTTGAAAACCATGTCTAAGAAGCAGAGGTTTGATTTAGTGCTGAAATTATTAGTCCATTAATTGGTTACTCAGTGGACAGAAAATTAATCATTTTTGACAATCTTTTCAATATTTAACTTGTTTATCAAGCAGAAATATCAGGCATCCAGCTCCTCAGATTGGATTGGTGCATTTCTCTGTTTGATTTCACTCTAAACTGAATATCTTTGGGATTTGGACTGTTGACAAATCCAACAATTTGAAGACGTCACCTTGGGCTCTGTGATGGTGTGATGGACATTTTTAATCAAGAATGAAAATACTCATCAGCTGCAGATGTGCTTTGATTTATTTATGGTTTTACTTTACAGGAGCTTCCTCATTAATGCCTGTCGTTGATCACTGCATTGATGCATTTGTTATAATAACAAATGATACAAACCGAAACCTGTAATAGTTTTTCTAGGTGTGGGTCCATTGATTTGCTCACCGAGGATCTGGCAGGCTCCTTGCATTAATACATAGGAACACAGTATTTCAACACCTCGCCACCCACCAGCTTTCCCCCGTCTGCAGGCCATCGTTTTCCATTTTACACTTGAGGCTTTTAGCTGGCACTCTTATTCAGAGTGAATTAGCTTGGATGGAACAGAAGAGTGGGCTCCAGATCCTGTATGACTGAAATGATAAGCAAGAAAAAAAAAAACTGGAATGCAAGGTCAGAGCCTTGTACTGTTGCCATGCAATTTTCTTAGTGGCTCTACGGCAGCCATGTAAAGGGTAAAGTGTTCGGAGAAGAAACACGAAGGGTTTGTCAGAGTAAACGAAAAAGAAGAACAAAGAAAGTGTGATTTTGGTGGGGAGACGGTGATGTCAAGTGCTTCTTCGGCTTTTAGTTTTTTTGTGGAAGTGGAGAGTCGCTTTGCAGATCTGATTTGTGAGAGAAGGTCGCAGAAAAACAAGTCCATGCATTTGTTACTTCCAGGCTGGATTATTGCAATTCCTTATTATCAAGCTGCCCCCATAAGTCTCTGAAGACTCTGCAGCTGATCCAGAGAGCTGCAGCACGTCTACTGACAAGAAGAAATAGGGAAAGAGATCTTATTTCTTCCATTTCAGCTTCTCTGCACCGACTCTCTGTCAAATCCAGAGGAGAATTTAAAACCCTTCTCCTCACCTACAAAGTCCTCAATGGTCGGGCACCATAATATCTTAATGAGCTCATACTGGAACTCTGCACTCCCAGGTTGCAGGGTTACTTGCAGTTCCTTGAGTCTGCAAAAGTCGAATGGGAGAGAGGTTTCAGCTATCAAGCTCCTCTCCTGTGGAACCAGATCCCAGTTTGGATTTGGGAGGCTGACACCTTCTCCACATTTAAGAGGAGGCTAAAATCTTTCCTCTCTGCTAAAGCTTATAATTAGGGCCGGCCCAGGTGAGCCCTGAGCTCAGTTGTGCTGCTATAGGTCGAGACTACCAGGGGATTTCCCATGATGCACCGAGCTTCTCCCTCCTCCTTTCCCTCTCCATCTGTATGCATCCTTATCCCATCAATGCATGTTATAAATTCGACATCTTCCCTCTCTTGTAGTTTTGTACCTTCTCATCTCTCTTCTTTCTCCTCCTGTCGCTCTCTGCAGGTGTTTCTGCCTCTAAAGCTGCAGAGTCTGGATCTGAGATTGAAACCAAATCGCTCCGATGTTTCTGCTCAACACCTGCTGCTACTACTACCACTATTACTACTATTACTATTATTATTATTACTTTAGCTCTAAATGTAGAACTTGCATTGTGCTATTATATCTCTCTCTCTCTCTCTCTCTCTCTCGCCCACCCAGAGTCCAGTTCTGCTTGAGGTCAACTGGAAGTTTTTCCTTGTCCCCACACGTTTGCTCATGATGGAAATTTTTAGATCTCTGTAAATAACAATAACAATGACAACTATGGTATAGACCTCTATGTGAAAAGTGCCCTCAGATAACTTCTGTTGTGCTATGTAAGTAAAAATTGACTTGACTTGACTAGTTCTTCGAGCATTAGGGAGTCATTAAAAGAGCAGACTGGGCGGGGTGGATTGATTAACAGGCTGGAACTTGGGAAAAGGAGCTTAGTAAAGCAGAAAAAGCCCTTTTCCCCCTCAGTGCCTCAGATGGCACTCAGCAGTGAGAGATAGGGGACATAAAGGGTGAAAGCAAAGAGTCCAATAGAGTTAGATTTAAAGCTCCTTCACAACCATGGTACACTCACACAGGTGTTTCCACTTAATCTGACTGATTAGACCTCTTTTCAAGACTTTGTAGACATATACAGACTGCGGTTGTTTGAAATCGTCACCCTCTTGTTAGTTTTGTTGCACCTGTTAGGCCACGACAATGTCATCCTTTATCTGCCTTAAGGCCTCATTATGCTCCAAATAAACTGGGTCGTACAATGCGTTGCCCATGTGTGAAGGTAAAAGTAATTATACCTGCTCTGAATGGCCACGCTTGAAGGTGGAGTGAAAAAAAAAAACGGGACGAGCGGTCTCTCACCGCCTCATCGATCTCTCTCCAAAAAATTTTGTGTTTTGCAGCCTCGACGTGATCAATCATACAGATGGGGGTAACGGCACACACTTTCAGGACAGTCCCTTTCTTTTGCAGCTTTCATTGTGTTGCACTCGATAGTACGCACTCAAAGTGACAGGAAAAACCCGCGTGAAGAATGAGAGCGCTCGATCGAGATGTTCACTTTCGAGTCAAAGGTTTATTTGACATCTGCACACCTGACCACCTGCTGCGTAAAGTAGACAAAAAAAAAAAAAGTTAGATGCAGCCCCCGATGCCAACATTGAAAAGGAGGTTTTAGATACTGTTAGAAAATCCAACTTTTGTTTGGAGCAGACTGAGACCTACACAGACCCATTTCACTCCGGGCATTTAAAATTTGTCAAACACAGGTGTAACCAATAGCCCACCGTTAAAAATCTGTCTGCATCTCATTGATGTGTTTAAATTCCAGAGCCTTTTTTCCCCAGCAGATGTTTGGTATGTCAAATCAGGAAAAGCAGCTGTCATTGATAAAAATGAAAAACATCTGCATTCCTTTCAGGTGAGCCAGTTCAAGGGTCACGGTGTCGTTGATACTGATTCTCTGGCTTGACTTACTGGGACACCTGATGCAACTGAGCTGTTAGCAAAATTTGTTTCACTTGTAGTTTTCCTGCCATGACAAGTTAAAATGTCTTAAAAATCTGTTACAGGCTACACGTTTATGCTGCGTCGACATGGATTCAAGGAGATGGACAACAACTCTGGACGGCACAGGAAAATTAAATTATGATAAGATAAGATAAGATAAGACAAGATATTCCTTTATTAGTTGGGGAAATTTAAAGTGTACAGCAGCAAAGATAGAGAGCAAGTCAGCAATATGAACAAGACAAGTATAAAAACCTAGTGACAATTTAACTAGGATAAAAAGTATCAAGTATTTAACTAGAATAAAAAGTATCAACAATTTAACTAGGATAAAAAGTATCAACAATTTAACTAGAATAAAAAGTATTAACAATTTAACTAGGATAAAAAGTATCAACAATTTAACTAGAATAAAAAGTATCAACAATTTAACTAGGATAAAAAGTATCAACTATTTAACTAGGATAAAAAGTATTAATTTAACTAGAAGAAATACAAAAGTAATAACAATTTAAACAAGGCTAGAAAGTAAGAAATTAACAAGAGAAATCTAAAAATATGAGAACAATAGTTGAGAAAGAAAAGAAAAAGATGAGGTGCACAGAAATGAAATATTGCACAGGAGATGATATGTTGCCATGATGCTGTAGTTGAGTAAAAATATTTTCCCTTTTATCATTTGTGGTACCTTTCGTTAAATATTAACTTGTGCATTGTTTTCTGTGGTTCATGTTTGCTTTGGTTACTGGGGCTGATGGGGTTTAAAGGTGAAACAAAAGTGAGGCACACTCTTCATTTTTCCTGTGAGTGGGCAGTCACCAAATCAATAACACACCAGAAGTACACAGGATGGGTAACATTACTACCGAGTTGATAGTAAACAAACCTAAGGCGCTCTTCACAAAGCCTGGTGGAGCAGAGCGTCACGCGCACTCAAAGGGGAACGAGTGGATTCATCAGTGATTTTACTTCCACTTGTCCTTTTTCCTGCTGTAATGAATCATGTGAAAAAATGTCTGTTAGTTAGTATGTCGAGTTTGGTGGCGTCGAATAACATCCAGTATAGCTCCACCAAACTTGAGCAAAGGCCAGAACGAGTGAGGACACCTGTGTGGGTGTGCAGGGCCAAAAAGATGTTTTACATATCTCAGGAAAGCAGGTCATTTTCACCGACAGCAGAATTAATGACACGTTTGTGGAACGAAAATCAAGCAGACTAAACTGTGAATAATTTCCATATTTGATTGTGTCATTGTTGATTCTGTATCATCCATATTTCAATCTTACATTATGGTATTTTTTAATCTTCACTCTATTGCGTCTCTGTGCTGCTTGAAGATTAACAGATCAACACGCTCACAGGAATCATATTGAAATGTTACAGTCACACAGGAAGTCACTTACTTTGACTGATTAGACTTCTGCTTCATTGACATCTCCCTAAATATCTCATTCATGTTTCTGCACCTTGTTAGAATGAGACGACTTGTGCGTTTTGTCTGTAATATACGAGCTGTGTCGTGAATCACTCCCTCGATCACTCATTCAAAATACTCCCCGTACAGTCGACGCTCAGCGCTTTATACTATAGGGGGCAATACTCACTGATGGATAGTCTTCATTTTGCCTCAACACTCGCAGGTGTAGAGTTATATGACTGTGATTTGGGATTATCAGCAGAAAGAAGCAAATGTTAATTTTCCAATTTTCCAATTTTTCATCTCAGACATCAGACACTTAAATAAAATGGGAGACAATAGAGCCCTATGTAGTAATCAGGGAGTGACAGTAGAGTTTGTTTGACATCATGCAGTTATTGCTGTTTTAGTTCCAAGAGTGTTTTCCTCTGTCTTTGTTGTCTTTATTTCCTGTCTTTGTGTTTTTTCTCACCTTCGAGATTGTCAATGATTTTCACCTGTGATCCTCCCTCCATCTCTGTTTCGTCTGTATATTCCCCTCTCTCCCTTTGCCAGTCGGTCCTTGTACCTCATGTCAAGGGTTGCAGTCTTTCCTCGTGTGTTTCCTCATGTTGTCCATGTGTTTTGGATTTTACTTTGTTTCCCTGGACCTTGCTTGTTTTGAACTTTGTCAGCTCCCATCTAGATGTGTTTGCCTGTTTTGGGCTGCAATATTTGGTTTTGACCCTCACCTGCCTGACCATCAATACATCTTTTGATTTTGTTAATAAAAATATTGAACTGCTCCATTCCTGCCTCTCGTGTCTCGTTCATCCCCAGCTCCACCAAACTTGATCCAGATAAGATCAGATATCAGCCTGATAAACTGAAAAGACCTGTGTCGGTTTGCTGGGTCTTGACTATTAAATGGACTGCAATGACAATGACCTCTTACATGAGGACGTTTTCAAGAAACTAGCTTGGATTTTGGGATGATTTTGTTTTTTTCTTTTCTTTTTCAGAGTTGGAATAAAACCACTTTACATACAAATAGACTAGACTATTGTTTTATTTATTGCTTTCTTATTTTCCTGTTCTATTTGTCTAAATGTCGAAACAGTATGTTTTACAAGCCAGAACTGTTCTGTAATATTGCATGATTATTACTAATGTATGAGGGGCGAGGACAGATTAAAAGGTGGTAAACAAAGAAAAAAGGCATATATAAAAAGTTAACCAAAATCAATCTGGACATGGACTGACAGCCAGTAAATACAGTGTGTATCCAAAACCATATAGACTGAACTGAATTTCGTTCACATTCAAAATGATTGTATTGATTCTACATCGTTCACATTTCAAACTTACATGATGCACTTTTAAAAGGATCGACTCAAATTTAGAGGAATTTTATTATTTTACTTTTCATTTTCCAGACTGAGACAATATAACAGACAAAAATCCATCCATTTACTTATTTTGACTAATATGACTTTCTTAGTGTCTCATTAGTGTTAGTGTGTGCAACTTGACAACTTGCACCTTCATCATTCATAACATGCATGATAAAACCAGAGTCATTTATTTAATATATGCACCTTTCATACGCCTTGCATTTGCATTATTGTATTTGCACACAGCAGACCGGCTAAGTCACGTTGCTAAACTGTGGTGCGAGCCCCTGGATTAAAGGTTAGACTCCTTCACCCTCGGCTCTGTGCACACGCCTTGCTTGTGCTAGCAGGAAATTAGATTTATGTTGACATACTCTGTCCAGATATTGCATCACACGGTGTCCTCAAACCTTTTGTCTCGTCGTAATGATGTTGACTTTTGAAATGGGCCTTTTTTTTTTTTTTTGCTGCTCACTTGTCATAGTAGGAACAGCACAGGTGTTACTAATGATGTTAATGTGGTCAACTGTCCCAGTTAATCATGAGTGAACCAGCATGAACAATACCAGCACCCTGAAACTGAAGAAGCTAAATGACATGGAGCCATCATTATGCTTATTTACCTCTGCTTTTCCTGCCGTGACATGTCGAAATGTCAGTGACAAAAGGTCTGTTGAAGCTTTGTGTGAAAATATGAAAAGGCCTTTGTGCTTCTGTCTAGTCTGAAACTGCACCTTGTTCATTAATTGACTGCAACCCTGATTCCAAAAAAGTTGGGATGCTGTGTAAAACACAAAACAGGATGTGATGTGAAAAAAATTCCTTTTTGACATTTACTCCATTGAAAACAGTACAAAGACAATATATTTAACCTTTGATCTCATCAACTTTGTTTTTTGTAAAAATATGAATTTACACAGTCTGCAAATGATTCTGTTTTTATTCTTTACACAGCCTCCCAACCTCTTTGGAACCGAGGTTTAATTCTGTGGCCAAACCAAACATTAAATTCTTATCTGAATATCAACCTTGAGACATTGATTGACATGGATATGATGTGGTTGAACACCGTGTCCCACTGGAGCAGCTCTGGGTTCTCATTTTTACAATAAAATCACCAAAAGACAAAAAGGAAAAAGTCCTTGGAAAAATGTCCTCCGACCGACAGCCTGTGGATGGGCTGATGTATCACCTCAAGTCTGTCTGAACATCCTGGCAAAAACAGAAAATGAAGAATCTTATTTTTATAAACATGTATCTTACATGTATGTTTTATACCATGTGTACCTGCGTGAGCCGTGTCAAAGACAAGTTTTTCTGATTCCTATAACCTTCAGGTGCTGCAGCAGGTCGACGCGGAGCGGAGACGCAGGGGGAGGAGAACTGGATCACAGAGAGGTGAACGAGAGGAGATAAATAGGTGGAACATGAGGGGGAGACAGAAGGTGAGACGGACAAATGACATTTTTATTTTCACCTCAGAGAGGGAGAGATGGAACAGCTGGTGCCACACACACACACACACACACACACACAAGCACATTTTCTTCAGTCTTTCCATCAGTTAATATTCAGTGGAGATCATGTTGAGCACAAAGCAAAGAGATCAGGATTTTTGCATAATGGGTGTATTTGTGACACTGTGGGTGAGCCGGTGTGTTTGATTAGTTCTCTCACTACGCTTCTCTTCACCGAGATCATCGCAGAGTCACTAAAACACTGCTCACTGCACTGCACACACACACACACACACACACACACACACACACACATTTGTCTGTGTGGGTGTGTTTCTGTATGCGTGTGTTTGGCAAGTGTGTTGACTTTGTGCCTCCGCTATCTGAAATGGCATCTTCGTTGTCTTACCCTTAATCACTGTGTGCGAGTGTGTATGTGTATATGCATCGACGTGTATGTCTGTGTGTGTGTGTGTAATGAGGAAAAATGCCATTTGGGAAAACCAATTACCACAGGTAAATAACATAACCCTTCGCTCTCAGATTTAGCCAAACAATGAATTTATAAAAAGGAATAACCTCCACACACACACACACACACACACACACACACACACACACACACACACTGGTTTTGTATACTTTTGAGAACACTGCATAGTCTCATTCCTTACCCTCACCACAATCTTATGTTGCACCTTGGAAAATTGATCCCCAAATCTTTATCACTAAAATCTCCTGTTCTCTCTGTTGGGATCAGCAAAGATTGTGTACAGTTAAATGAAGTCCTCGCAAGTTTAGATAAACCCCAACATGTGCACACATTTCCCTCTGGGACCGAGTGTAATTATGAGTTTGGCCTGGAATGGTTTGATAACTAATAAAACCGAGATTTCCGGGGAAAATAAGGGGAGAGAAAATTAAAGTGTTGGAGTGTACAAATCCTAATTAAAATAACGCAGTGTTTATGGCGTGCAGGACACACAGAGAGGAGGGGGAGGGGGAGGAGGAGGTGGGAGGGCAAGGGATGAAGAAGTGCTGGCATTAGAGCAGGGAGGGAGAGGGGAGGGGATACAGTGGGTGAGGAGGAGGGGGTTATCATATTTTCACAGGAATTTCCTCATTTAAAATCTTCATTAGGCGCTGCCTCACTTTGTATTTGTTCTCAGCTCCTCCATCACGCTGCAGCAGCCTCTGGTCCTCGGCTGTGTGGAGCGATATACTCCGCCTCAGTGTATGTGTGTGTGTGTGTGTGTGTGAATGACAGTGTTAGACAGAGCGAGCAAAGCCTGCATGTCCAAGTACGTGCACATGCTGGCTCCTGATTATCCTTTGAGTTTATTAATTACAACTCTTTGTCATTCATCCAGGTTCTATCAGCCGCCGCGCAGAAACACTCTTTCCTCTTCTCTGCCATCTTTATTTCCATTTCCTTTCTGCCTCCTCCTCCTCTTCCTCCTCCTCCTCCTCCTCCTCCCCCTCCCTCTCACAAGAAGAGCAAACACCGGTTTTGCATCAAAGAACAAGAGACTTTTAACGTGTGAACAAATAATTTGCTCGTCTCCGCAGTCTATCTCTTGCAGCTGTCACTCCAGCACAAGCCTGTTGATTTGATCATCCTTTCTTCTCTGTAAATAGGCCTGACTGACTTTAATCATTTAACACACATAGGCAGAGGTATAGATCTTAATCGGACTAATCCTGGATTACAACGCCGCTATCAGACGCTGGATGTGACTGTGTGAGTTTGTCTGATGTTTGAATGAGCGAGTGTGTGGATCTTTTTGCAGTGCTCAGGCGACACGAGTCTCTCGTCTCACTCTTTATTCGGATCCTCATTAGCTTCCGTGGCGTAGTTAGTATTCCACACACACAGCAAAGAGAGAAACACACATTTGAAATCAAACTTGGAAAAAGAGCAAACAGAACAAACAGAAACTTGACAACACCGGTAACTTAAAATGATCTATGTGTGTTTACCTGACGAGCATCTTGAGGTCGCGCAAGAAACTACAAAAATTGAGCAGTTGAGGGTGGATGGTGTAATTCATGCTCTTATTGTTTCATGTTAATGTGACACTCCGTCTATGTCTTACGTCGTCCTATCTTATCGATCGATGCCAGTTTGCAGCAGGTGTTAAATGTTATCTCTGTGAAACTGTGAGATCTGGTCTTCGACCTTTAGTTCTCAGCAGAAAGAGGCTGAGAGAGAGAGAGAGATCAAAGCTATATATGAACGTGAAGAGTGCTGTGTGTACAAGTCACTGACCTTCTTTCTCGACCTTTCAGCCTGACAAGCTTTGAGATCCATTTGCAAATGTGAGTTCTGATTATTGCAATGAAACTTGAAAAGACAGAGGTTCTGTGTGAATTTGACTATTAAGATGAATAATCCCACGACAAACAGTTTCTCTGACACAGACATCAGTCTTGTTTCCTTGTCTATGACGACGACCTTTCCTTGACCCTAACCAAAAAGTTTTAGTAGCCTAAACTCAACCAAATGCTAACCCGTGAGCTATATACCTTATTACTAGTATTTGACTCAACAGACTGTATGTTACCTGTATTTACCTTTATTTGCATGTGTCTTGCAGTAGAAGCATGACAGTGTAATAGTATCAGTGTCACTCTGCTTTTTCTAGCTATAGAGCATTTTTCACACTTGAACTCTTGAACTCCGACTCGCACACAGGTGACAATAGTTTGACATGAATCAACAGAGGGAGGTAACGTGCCAAGATATGCAGCAATGAGTTTGCAAAGGCTGCAAACTAGTAAACATGGATATAAAGAACTCTGTATTTGAAATACTTATTTTATAAAATTGGTTTGCAAATGTTGTACGAGGAGGGAAACAGGCTCAACACACTGTTAGAGCTCATGGAGGTGGTTTGAGTTTTGGTGAGTAACACTGAATGTAAACCTAACTTTTGTTTGTTTTGATTGTATGTTTAACAAACGTGTTGGATGCATTTCCTTCCTCCTGTAAAGCTCATTTTTTGAATATTTTTAATCCTCCCTGGTTTACATTCATGTTTATTTACTTGCAGTCCTTCCTCTTCCTCGTCTTTGTTGGTCGGAGAAACTTCCCACAAACTGTCAGTAAGTTTATTGAAAAATGTAAAGTTTCTCTAACAGACGTTTGTCAGGCATCAACACACAGAATGAATCGATTAAGAGTCAAACATTAGATCTGAAGATATTAAGCTGTTTTGCTATTGATTAGTGAAAAGGACAAGAAAATGTTAAAAATGCATCCATGTTTGTTTCAGTGACTTTCTGACTAAACATCTCTTTTCCATCTGTATTGAGTTGCACATTCCAGGCAGAAGAAGCTCTCCGGTTTCTCATTAATTTGTTTGAGGACAAGGCTCCACCACAGTATCTGATGTGCATTATACCAGTGGAATAAACCAGCCTGCACTAGTTTTTCACAAAGACTTGTGCTGTGTTATTCCAAATGACATTTTGCATAAATAATAGAATTTATGCAAATTTTAATTTCGCCTCCACAGTTAGCCATGAAAGTCATTCTCACACACATTAGCAGGAGAGAAAACAATGAGGCACTAATGTGGCTGACTGGTAGCTGGTCTGGGTGCATATGCATGTGTGTGTTTTTTACTCTCTAAATACTGTATGAAAATGTGCCAGTATGTTTGTATGGAAGCAGCGTGACCGTATTTGTTTTCATTAACAGCTCTGACATTTTCATTTTTGAGAGAGCTGGGGAAAAAAAAAAAATCAGTTTTCTCTTCTCTCCTGCAAACTTCCCCTTTCTGACAGCCCAATATTCCACTTTAATAACACTTTTAAAGGCATTCTTTGTGTGCATTGTTGAGGCCTTCATTGTGTGTGTGTGCGTGTTTGTGTGCCACACATAAACACATATATGACCTCTTTCCCCTGTCTGCTCAGCAAAGGCTTCAGCTTTCCTGCATGACTGAGCACACACAATGCAGCTGTCCGAGTAACCCGCAACAACCAAAACACACCCGTCCATGACCCACATGTCTGTTATTGGTGTCTGTCGCCAACCAGACTATACACACACACACACACACACACACTCAGACATGAACACCTAAGACACACAGACATCAGTATGAGAACTGACAGAGACAGAATTGCATTTTTTAACTGAACATCCAAAATGTGTTCTGTAATATATAATAGAATATTTTCTAAGTGAAATGAAATAGTTTCAAGAAAGTGAAATAACCAAGCATCAGGCACTTTTGACATTTAACTCAAAATCAGTGTGTCCTTGTTCAGTGACTAAAGCGTTTTCTCCAGAAATGCAAACAAAGAACTTCTCTATTGTCTGTCACTCACTTCATAATCATCAGGTTGATCTCGAATCCAGTTTGTCTCCTTGATAATCACAAAAGTGACCCAGTTTCTATCTGGTCTTAAACGATTATCCTCTCAGATAGTCTTAACTCTTCAGACATGCACGCAGGCTGGTCATTAGCGCCCAGAATTCAAATTGTGCTCATTAAAAATGTAAAATATTTACAGTTTGAAACCCTGTGCTTTTATAGTAAGATCAGCTGACTCACATGCAATCCATCCTCGATGTTAGTCAGTGTGTGTTTTTCAGTCGCTTGTGTAACGAACACAAACACTAGAAAAGATGAGAATAGCATTCATTACTTCTTTCATTTGAGGTCCAAAGTTCATTCTTGCTTCCGGAGGTTTCACTCGCGTCACATGACCTTTGTCAGTCGATGTCCAGTTGTCATGGAATTGCAGATGTTCAGGTTTCCATTTTTGTTCAGATGACAACAGCGCAAACTCCTCAACCTGCTGTTGAAGATCATGTGATATGACTGAGAGTTACTAAAGAGGCTTTGAGAGATTGTTTCCTCAACTTTTACTTTATATTTCGAGTGAGACTGATGACATTTGACCCAAAAAACATCTTCATTAGTGAAAGTATATTTCTGTTTTCTTTCGTTTTAAATCAAGTGGTTATAATTTGTGCACTCAGGTCAGCCCTTAAAATGAGATCTTAAACTCAAGTGGAATTGACCTGATTAAATAAACGATATATATATAAATAAAGACCAACAGCCAGTGACTAAAGGCAAGAACTCACAAGTTATAAGATAATTGTGCCTTCAATCATTTAATGTGTGGCTCAAGGTGACCGAGGTTAAAAACAGGCTTTGACTGACATGATGTGTGTCCCTCTCTTTTATGATTTACAAAGCCTGCTGGTGTGCGACAGGAGGAGTAACGTGTTAAACAGATCGATGCAGCTGATGTAGGTTTGCACCTACACACACGAGTTTACCCGGCTGCTTTCTTTCTACTGATTGTTCCATTATGCTCGGTGTCTGAAAAACCCATTCTCGTTAGCTCTCTTTAGTCTGACCGCTGCCCACTCACATTGCCACATTTCCTTTGTGCCGTATATAAATGGATAATAAACATCACATTCACACTTTGCATAACCACCTCCACAGATTTTAATTGTCGAATATGATCTTTATTCAGTGCATACTGAATATATTTGCACCTGTATTTTTACATAAGCACTGTGAATGTGAATTAGAGTCTCGGGGTGCAGGTTAATGACGGGTTTTATGGGGTAAAAGACTCAAATGTGGAAAAAGAGCGGTAGTATTTCAGTTTTTTTTTTGTCAGGAGAGTCACACAAACAAACAAACAAATGAAAGGACTCTGATATGATATCAAGAGGAGGACCCTTGCTGCTGCTATGAATAGCTTGTTGAAGGGAGTTATGAAAGACTGGAAGCTATAAAATCATGACTTCGTTTCTAAAAGACACAACTGGGTTGAAAATGTCTCTTATCTTTCTTGCACTGTAAAAGTTGCTTCACTACACAAACTGTATCTGCTGCTGTTATCCACTCGTGCACCGACTCTCAATATGCTTATGTGTGTACATGTGTTTGAAACAGTGTCAGAGACTTTACAAGCCATTTTTTTTTTCTGCAGGAATTTCACAAAAGTTCAGATTCTGTTTCCACTGTTCTCTCACTGTTTCTGGAGCCTCATTTCAGTACGATGGGGGTGATCCTAAACGCAGCTCCTATTATTGCTGTTGATCATGGCTGGTGGAGCAGGTGTGTCGTCACATCACCACAACAACAGTATATAACTATATCTCTTATTATCTCTTCATTCAGCCGTGTGTGTGTGTGTGTGTGTATCCGTCTGTCTGCAGCTGACACAGGCTATTGCACCAATCAGACTAATATTTTTGTGCACATTCATGACTCAAGGACCTCTCGTGGTTGCAGTGATTCACAGTTTCTGAAAAACCTATTGACTGCTCTGTTTCATATCGCCATTGACGGCTGACTTAAGTGGCTGCTCTGTGCCATAAGAGATTGAAGACTGCTTCAGTCTGGAATCTTGTTTCCACTCGGGACAACGTACTCATGTGTCGAGAATACAAACATCAGCATCATGCGATTGTGTGTTTTATTGCTTATAAATTCGACTTTTCATTTGTGAAAGGAAAAATGTGCTCGCCCTCTGTATGTAGGTTGAAGTCAGTGGTCGGTCGGTGCCGACACAAACAGCGCCTGAAAATTAGTTACCTCTTCATTGAATCCGAAAAGACAACTCAAGTAAACAAGAACGCAGAAACTTTACTTGATGAAGACTTTGGCATCAACCCAGTTAATTGGATCGATTTCCAGGGATGAAGCCTTCGAAGCAGCCTTGAGACCGTGGGTAGCTTAAGTTTAAAGTTGCAGTGAAATGGAAGTTAGAGCCTCTTTAGCTTCTGTCATGTGACACATTTACAAGTCAAACAGAATATATGGACAGACGTTAGTTAAAAGAGCGATTTAGATCAGATCCTGCAGATGTGATTGGATCACTCAAAAGCTTTATACAGAAGGATGCAGAGATCCGCTCACCCACCCATATTATTAGATCAGAAGGAAGAGGATAAGGATTGTATAATGATTTTGGAAATGTAAGCAAAGTTCACTATGATGTTGCTGAGGGTCGGTTATTATCCAACCGGCCCAGAGTTCAAGATGAGTCATTAAAAAGCTTTTCACATTTTACAGGAAGTGTAATGAGGGAGGTTTTTGTTAGACATGTTTTGACGTATTTAGCATGTAAGAGTTAGATCAACAAATCAACAAATGGATTAACACAGGATTAGAATTGGTGTTTTTGCAGATTTTAAATGTCACGTAACATTTGCAGCAGTGAGTCGTGGGACAGTACTGTGCTGCATCCTGCTGTCTGTTCTCCACCTGATGCTTCACCTCCACCTCCTTTTGTTCTGATTCAAGAGAGAATAAAATAGAAAGAATCAAGTGAGCCGGTTTGATGATTCGGAAGGAGAGAGAGAGAGCAGGTTCACGTCTGTCTGCCTCTCAGTTTACTCTGCGTACGTTCAGCTCGGCGGCTCGCGGCCTGTCTGTCAGTGCGTCCACTCACCGCACTTTTGTTTTTCTCGGTTTATGTTTTAATTAGTTAATTAGTGCCGGAACATCGTGATGACTGTTGTCAGGAAGCTTCAGGCTTTATTTGTAAACACCGCCCCGAGGACACACACTCGCACACGCACACACACACACACACTCGCACACATAAGCATCAAATTAACATTTAGAAAGAAAAATATCAACAAAACCAGGACAAGAGAGCATGGTACTGAGCCAAAGTCTTCAAAGACAACTTCTGACAGAATTCTTGATGAGTCAGAATAAAACGGCGAGAAAATGAGAGGGTGAAAAGAGAAAAACAAGAAAACATCATTCTCTCTCTGCCTGTGAATGTGTGTGTGTGTGTGTGTGTGTGTGTGTCAGCCCTGGCTTTCATGTTCACAGCTATGTCAACAGTAAATAGCAGAGAGATTATTCTTTCAATTTTCTCTGATCAACCACTTAATTATTGAAGCTGTATGTTGCTGCATGTGTTTTTTTCTGACTGAAGAAGCACTTAAAATTTTGTCTGTTTGGAGTGAACGGCTCTGCTTTTACAGTTAATTATGTGTGTGCGCATATACTCCAATTATGTGATAAAACAGCCTGTAATTTTGTTCGTGAAAGATGCTTTAAACTGTTAAGAATTGTCTGTCATTGTTCATTAAATATAGCATTAAAAAGCCGTTTTTTTTTTTCACATTGAAACCGAACGCCCGAAAAATAATGGTAAGGTCAAACACTAGAAAACGACGAGCAAACGCCACAGAAGTAAAAATGAGTAATGAAATGATTAAAGCCAAATTCAGCCTTGAAAATGAACCTCGAGGCTCACAGCAACCAGAAACACCAGCCACTGCATTTCAGGGAAACAGCCCAACAATAAATACTACCTTAATGGAGTAGTTTGACATTTTGGGAGATATCTCGAAGCACTTTCTTGCCAAGATTTAGACGACAAAGATTGATCCCGCTCTCGCGTTTGTCCATTAAATATGAAGCTGCAGCCAGCGGACGATTACCTTAGTTATCGGAAAGATCAAGGTAGTTCTGTGCAAAGTTAACACAATCTGCCTCCCAGCACCTTGAAAACTCACTACTAAACATGTTAAACACACTGCGTGTATGTGAAAAACAAGAAAACAGTCTCCTGGCTCCAGCTTCATGTTTGAAGGACGGGCGTGAGAGTCGTATCTCATCTCATTCTAGGTAAGAAAAAAAAAAGCACGCGGGCCAAAATGTTGAAATACTCGTTTCAGGATGTTCACTTTTTGTAGAGACGACTTCTGAAGCTGTTTTTTCATTGACTCATTATTGTGGTACGTTTTCAGCCTCTACACTGGTTTTTCAAACTCTTTTTATTAGAACAAACCTACCTCACAACATTTGCACCAATTACGATATATTGCACTGCTTTTTACATATATAAAATATACTGAACTGTCATCTGTAAATACTTATCAATTTGCACATCAGCCAGGCAGTATTTTACTACTCTTTTTGCACGATCCATTACATTGCATTGCATGTTCTAGTGTCCTATCTATTTCCTGTACATATGGCAGAATTGACAATAAAGTTGACTTTGACTTGACTTTTGACCCTAAAAAATTAGAAACACAGTAGTACATTATAATCCATTAAAACAACACTAACTACTGTAAGACATAATTGTAGGTGCAAAGAAGAGATTTATACTTGTGTTGAAAGACCATGTAGTTCTTATATCTGACAGGTGATCAAGGTGATGAATCTCATCAAAGATGGTTTTCATGGTTCATTGCTCTTGTTGCTGAAATGGAGAGAATCCCTGCAGCCGGCGTGAGACGATCTTGTAGTTTTTTTCTCCACACAGAAACCGACACTGTACCGAAACACAGGCGGTGACCTTTTCTCCAATGAAGCTGATATTTCACTGATGAAAACACTGATCATGTCACCCTCTTACTTGCAATCACAGTAAAAACCTCCTTCTCCAACATTATTAGGCCTCTATTGTTGTTCCCCTTGTTAAATGAATTGAGTGAAGTAGACCTTTATCATCCCCAACAAATCAGCCAAAGGGTGAATTGTTGCGTTTGATTGCTGTATTGAGACACGTGTGGTGAACTTGTTCATCGCATGTCGTTAACGTGCCGCTGAGAGAATTGTTTCACAAGTGCTTTGTAAGGAATCACAGCCTTCGGCTGCAGTATCACACACATACAGTAGCATGCGTGTTTACTCCTCGTCTCGTTGGAGTCTTTATACGCTCTGTCGCTCCATCGTCAGTGTCTGTTTCCAGCGTTTGAGTGCCGCGGTTTGACAGACATCATAAAACCGTGTTTAGCTATTTATATGCAAAGCAGAGACAAGGAGAAAAACATCGACAGGAATGATGCACAGTTCACAGGGAGAGATCTAATTGGACAGAAGGCTGCTGGTCGTGGATACGCAAGATCGCTTTTGCAAACAGAGAAGAGAGAGACGCGCACGCGCGCGCGCAGTTTAGACACCTAGACAAAGACGAGCGACCTTGTGAGAGCTCTTTAGCAGAGGTCGAAGGTAAAGCTGATGCTGAGACAAGTCTATTCATCAGACCTGAGTGGGGGCTCTGCGATTCTTCCCCTGCAGGCTGCAAAGAGTGGAGGAGGCGGACGATTCATCTGAGGAGGTTTAATACAGAAACTGAAGAGTGTATGCGGTTTTCTGTTACTGCAAGTTTGTGTGTGGATGCACGCGGAATATTTTCTTTCTGTAAAAACAAATACAGTGAACCTGAATAAACTGCTCACCCCACAAGGAGAATTCAGTCATTATCTAGTCGTCACCCAAATGTCAAAGATTTTATTTTTAAGTTCACTGGATCACTTAGCAAATATCGAGCGGTCCCATCTCAGCATCCTCCTGCAAGTATGATAATAATTATTACCGTGCAAGCAGCAGAGTGCAAAACAATTGCTGTTGAAGCTGTTTGGAGAAAGTTGAAATAAAAAAGTTGGACCCATTAACTGCAACAGTTTGTGAGAAGTGATTAGCGAGCCAATGAACTGTGGCGAGTACGTAACAGCTGAACTTTAATTTTGTTAATTTTGTTCACCATTGCTTTAAAAGTGGGTGTTTTCCTATTTTTGAGACAAACTGGTGCGACTGCATTAATATTTAAATCACCAGAAGTTGAACCGTTTTGCCAAAAGTCATTTCAGAGCTCCACACCAGCCTCTACTGAAACAGTCCGTCTGGGCTTCATTAACATAGCACATCATAATTCATGATCCACTGATTGGCTGGATGGATTGCCCTCCCTCCACACACCTAAATCATCACACCATATTATAACATATACTGCTTCATAATTGCTACCCATATCTTGATGTTTTTCAAAAGGGCTCTGTAGGTGGAATTAAGAATTTGAACCTCATCTCGTTTCTTTCACAGTTTGTGTTTTTTAGTTTAGTTATTTCCTTTTTTTTTATTTTGAAGAGTATGTCCACAGGTGTGTTCAGGTGTCTTTACTTCCTGTCCTTGATTGTTAATTGTTCTCACCTGTGATCCTCCCCTCTTGTGTAAGCAGTCTGTGTCTCATCTCTGTTTGCCTGTTCACCCTTGTGTCAAGCGTTTCAGCCCTTCCTCGTCTATATTCCTCATGCTCTTCTACAGTTTTTTGGATTTTTGGTTTGTGGCCTTCTGCCTGTTTGGATTGCCTTAACGTTTTTTGATCCTTACCTGCCTGACTGTCCAGTAAGTCTTCTGTATTTGTTCATAAATATTTGAACTGCACTGGCCCAGATAGGTGCGATCAAGGTCTAACATTAACCTCCATGTTCAACGATATGATATTTACTTGTTCTTAGACTCCTCCGCTGCAGTGACAGAATGTACATGAGGCAAATATGTCAATCACTATTAATGGGTTAATTAGCTTCAGGTCTAAACATCACGATGTCAGACTGAAAAATTAAGTAAATGTTAACAATGAGTCTGACCATTTTTAAGCAGCTCACTGTATCTAAAGATCATATATACAAACCTGATTCATACATAAATTACAGAATGTGCTTCGTTTAAGTGATTTGTACAGTCGTAGTGTCACGTTGGGAGTCGGTTCAGATTGCCTGTTCAAGTAATGCAATTTCATCCTGTTAAAAAGTTGCTGAAGCAGTGAGGAGTACCAGCTTCATGCTTCAGCAGCACTCAAACATCTTTAACTGCAAAGTGTGATCCGAGACAAGACGACTCTTGTTCTCCATTATACCACGACCCCTCTTTAAGGCCGATCTGCAGTGGGAGTGTAACACAATGATTCACAGCTTTTTAGGCCGGCGACCCCTTGAAATTAAGCCGTGTCTGCTTGCAACACCTCATCACAGGTTGAACGTGTCCATGAGTGGAGAGCACTTAGACCGAAGAGTTATTTCCTCCTTTAAAACACTCAGATTGTTTCATTTGAATAACTGTTGGAGGCCGCGAGGGGTCAAATTCAAATTTCTAAATTCAAATCTAAAATTTGAGCAGTGGAGAGTATTTATCTTCTTTCATGTCCTGTTAATCATCTCACGACTCCTCAGATATATCTCGAGACCTTTGAACCACCAAACAATGTTCTTCTGGCTGATGGTCGCGTTGGAAAAGTCTAAATCATGTTTCCAACTGTATCCTAAATCCTAAAATCATTTTTCATGACAGATTCAACATCCTGGTGGAAAAACACAGCTAAGACAAAACATAGAAACAAAGTCGGCTTCCTTTCGTCAGTAATCCTCTGATTTCAAACAAAGCTCAGAACTGTCAAAAAGCAGCTTCCATCCTTCCTTCTTGCCTTGTTTGATCTGGTACAACCGCACATCAGCTTTGAGTACTCCAATCATATCTTACCAAGACCGAGAGGAGAGAGAGGGAGAGAGACGGGAAAGCAGAAAAACACACACACATAGACACACACTTGGGCAGAAAGACCAGTGGAGAGTGAAGTAAAGGAGGCTCTGGATAGCAGCTTAAGAGCTCTCATACATCATCTCATTACCTCTGCTGCGTTCACGAGTGTGTATTCTCACATTTCTCCTCGTGTGTTTCCTCGTTTGTTTCTGCGTGCCGCCCTCATGTTTGCGTGCGTGCACACCTTCGCTTGTTTGCGAATCTCACGCGTGAGTAGCCAGCAGACAGATGCTATTATTTGCATGTAAATGTTTCCTCTGCTGAATTTACAGCCGCCATCCATCACCAAAGATTTCCACCGTCCTCGGACGGGCGAACGCTGGTCTGACTCTGGTTGCTGCTGCACCGACTAACGCTGCTTTCCACGCCAGCGGGCCGGTATCAGGATGAATGGTATCAGAGTGTCAGATCATGTCTGCTGTGTCACCGTGGAGCACTGAGCAGAGGAGTTGACTGGATGAATGATGGGGGGGCACGGTTGCAGTTCAATCAAGAAAGCCAAAGACAGTGGTCGATGATATAATACAAAAGATCAGCCGAGAGCAGGGAGGTTGACCAGCAGAGTCTGCATGAGGGAGGATTTCTGGCAAACTGCCCAACAGTTCTGAGATGAATTTTGAGGATGGATGCTTTTCTTTTCAGGGTGGAGTAACAGAGCAGCCGTGGTTTGAAGTCTGTGATGTTTCCCTGGTCTGAGCTTGACATCTTGACTATGAACACTAACAAACAACACACACACACACACACACACACACACACACATATATATATATATATATATATATAAAGCATGATTCAACCCTGTCCTTTAACAGTGTAATGATGTCATTCCCTCCTTTTCCTTTATATATTTTTGTCATATTTTACCATGAAGAAAAGGAACCGGTTGACACATACACTGTACTGCACTGAATAGAGTTAACTCTACTGAGAATAGCCTGTGTGCATACTAACTTCCACACCAAGTGCTCAAGCTGTAAAGACTGACAATTACACCTTGAGGTGGACGGCCAGTCCGCGCCTTTACTTGAAAAGTTTACGGACTTTTTTTTTTTGTCAACAGTGTCACAGCTCTTGTCAATCAGATTTACTTGTCTTTTTAGTATCAGCAGCAAATATGCTCTACCCAAATTTTCATCAGCATAATTAGGAAACCGTTTTAATGAATCACACTAAATGTTGATACTAAACATATTTGCAAAATGCTCAGCAATGATATATTTAATTTATTTACAATATCTGCTTGATTCATGTTCAGGCACTCAAAACACTTTATCTGGACAGGGAACGATTGTGATATTTAAATAAGTGCAAGACTGAATCATAACATCTCCAATCATAATCTTTCTTTAACCTCAACAGCTTGACTGCTTATGTTGCCTGAAACTGACCACATATGGGACTCAGGGTGCAAACCCCAGGCTCCAGTGTCAGTGTCTTGTGCAGCCACCATCTTCCCCAACAACCTCCTTACAGCCTGTGTGTGATACAAACATGTAGCTCTTCCTTCACTGGAAACAAAATCTGTGATTTGATCTGGAGCTGCTTCAACACACATAGTGATGGACAATTATGTTGGCTTGATCAAGGCAATGATTGTTGGAGAGAGCTTAAATTCTGTTCAGGAATATTCAGGCTTTTTATAAGGATGAACATTTCCAGGAGATTCCTTTCATCCATCATGTTGCTGTGGTGTCACATATGCAAAATGGCATCACATTTGCAGGATTTGCCTTTATTTGCACGATATGTTCAAGAGTTACGGCACACTGACTTACAGAGAAACTGTAATGTGGTATTTTAAAAACAATGAATAACTTTTTTGGGGCCTCGTTCAAATGTCTGTCGTACCAAATGTTGTGAAAACTGGACGAAATTAGTGGACGTATCGGTGAGAAAACTGGTTTACAAAAAAATTCCAAATGGTAAAAAGTCTGTTTCGCCACTGCTGACGCTGACAAATGTGTCTTAAAAGAGGAAAACTTTGCTTGAACACCTCAGAGTTCAGGAGTTATGCGCCAACACTTAAAGAGCTTTTGTAACTGGCGCTTTGTGGCACTATTTGAATCTGGAGACGCACCAAAAACTAATCAGTTGTTCCTTGGCCTAACTTTCCACCAAATGTCATGAAATCTGTTACCAAGTTATTTTTTAAAATATCCTGCAAACTAGCAAACACACAAAAGGTAACCGGTTCCCTCGCAGCACATGAGTGGAAAACCAAATATAAGCATCTATTTTGTATTTGGGTATATTTCTGCTGGATGGTAGGTCTGTCAGTGTTTATCTGTCACTGCTGCTCAGCTGTGCCCTGCAAGTCGCACAGGAGAAGGAGAAATGTGTCACTAAGATTTGTTCAAGCATACATTTTCTGTTTGAAGCTCGGAACACATCACACGATTTAAAGCCCAATTATAACCCTGTTTTGACTGTGACGACGGGTTTTCGACATCGCGGAAAGTCTGCGGCGGTCTGCGGGAAATAGGACGGGTCACCTTGGACAGTCAGCACGCATTATCTTCAGGGCGCGCGGGGCTTTCGGATCTGAATCTCGGCCTTCCAATCGAGCCTCAAACTAGCTTCGAAGGGAGTCGAGATGATTTCAAACACATCTTATTTTAGGAGTAAGATTGGAGCAAATTTGAATGTAATCCTGTAGTTTGAAGTGTTCAGCGACTGTAATCTGCATGCAGTCTGCACTCTGCATAAACCAGTCATATGAATGTGTGATGAGTTTTTAAACAATCATAGGGTGTTAAAAGTCTTCTGGTGTGTTCTCGCGACCGGCATCTCTGTTTGTGCACTTACTGGAGTGGATACTTGTGTGCAAATTCAAAATCCTGCCTGGAAAAACACTCTGAACCAGGCCACCTGTGTCTTACACTGAGAGGAAGGTTTCACTTTCGCTGCCTCCTCGCTGTGGATTTCTTGTACTGTATTTTGTTTTTTTGTCATTTTGAGGGAAACGTCTTTGCGACTTTGTGTCTGAGCTTGGATTAATGTGAACATGATCAGACAGAAATTTATCAAAATGTGGATGTCGCTCTTTTTTGTGCACATGTGTCTCGCTCTCTCATATTTTTTCTCTAGATAACAGCTTGGCTGCAAAAAAAGGCTTCCACTTGCTCCGTTTTTTCAACACACACACACACATATACACACACACACACACAGGCGCTGGAGATGAGGAGATGTAATATGTAGTGACATGTTTGAGTGGAGCTCAGAGACACAGTGAGTGAAGCGGGGAATGTCTTTAATGTAACACCTACTCATCTACATCAGAAACAAACAAGTCGAAGACAGCACCTCTTCAGACAGGCTCGCACGCTGACTCACACCAGCACACACACACACACAAGTACGTGCACACACACACACACAAACACAAATGTTTACTTCGGTCACTTTTGAGGACATTAAATATACTAGTGTTAATTTTCTGGAGACTGAGCCTAACCTTAACCACTGACCAAAAAAAAAGTCTAAAATGTGACCCCCCCGCTGCCCCCAAACACACACACACACACACACACACACACACACACACACATAATACACTCATCTTCTCATATTCTGGTATCACATACTCATCAATTTTTTTGGTCAGATTTTTTGCCCCCATTTAGACTTTTTGGGCAAGTTGCAAGAGCAAAATATAAATGCAACCAAGCAGCACAGGGGTTAGCAGGGTTTCAGCAGTGTTGGCTGGCTGATGCCTGCATGTATGCGTTTCCTCCAACAGTCCAAAGATGTGGTGAGCTTACATGGAGACTCTAAATCGCCCATAGGTGTCAATATCAGCGTGAACGCTTGTCTGTATACGTATAGTTTCACAGTCACAGTTGTCATTTGTCATTGACTGGTTGTCAAAACTTCAAGAAGACGAGTCTTATTTAACATGAGCTTGTCAGTGGGCAGGAGCGGGGAGACGGGGACACATGAGAGCTGATGACGAGCTACTTTTCACTGAGACTGTGATGGACACTGAATGATAAACCTCAGTTCAGCAAAACGACACTGAGCTGTTTTGGTTTAGTTTCTCTCTTTGTCTAAAGGGACACAAGAAGGCTGATTCCAGTAAGACCTGCATCCTTTGCTGCTGGATACTGAAGGCTTTCAGTTTATGTTGTGACCTGTAGCTGGTACATCCATAAATCTTGAGCCCTGTCAACAAATCATACCAATACTACCTGTGCTGTGACAATAAGTCAACCTTATTATGGACTTGCAACCTGTCCAAGGTGAACCCCGTCAGCCCTGTCTCCTGGAAATTACTTCTATATCGTTCTCGTACTTGTTTCCTCAATGTCGCTGTGGTGATAAATGTAATCAGTGTCTGAATTACGTTCAGTGCCAACGTTTTTCACTGCTACGTTTATGGATTTGCAGGGAGGTGTGGAGGTGGATGGCGGGTGTAAACAGGATTGGACTTTGACACCAGAAACCGTTTGCATCCAGACTCCCTGTCTGTGGTTCGGCGTAGGCAACAAAAGCACTTCGGTTAAGGTTAGTGAAATCTCAGTTTTGGTTTGTTGTTAATCAACATGTTGTGCAGATGGTTTCTGCATTAAACCGGGACCCTGATGTTTTCCTAACCTTCATAAAAACTTTAAAAATGCTATATTCACTACAAGCAGATATTATAGATTTGGGGGGGAAAATATAAAATACATTGATACGTGAAGATTTTACTGACACCTTCAAACATTAAACATTTTTGCATCTTGCCTGAAATATTATTCAACCACAACATTACATTTCATTCAAAACTTATTTGCTCTTGCAAATTAGTTCTATATAAACCTAATTGCCTAATGCATGGCAGATTGTTCAAGGTATAGATAATGGATGGGTGATTATTCAAACCCCTCTGGCCAGTGGTTTCAAACTCGCTAAACTCGCCAACTACTGAGACAAACAAAAAACGCACGGATGACTCATGTTGATGTCCAATAAGTGAGATAAGTGAGTTTCTTCACCATATTGGAACTTACTATCTCTGCTAGTGAGCATTCAGTGGTTGAAGTAAACACTAGGCACAACAGTCGGTGTCGTCTCTGAAATGGCTGCAGCCGCTCTCCCTGTTGAAAACTCTGGGTTTAGATAACTTCAGTTTTATTTCGGCCTGACATTATCAGAGGAATTGTATATAAGTGGCTGCTTCCACACACTGCTTCCTAAAGTAGTTTCACATCAGAGGAGTGGGGATTGGGTATGCAGCTTGAAGACAGAAGCATTTCAACTTTTTCAACGTCTGGAGAGAATGCGAATCAGCCGCAGTCTGTCTTTAATACTGCTCTTATGTTTTTTAATATCCCATAGCTGTCTGATCCGCACAAGAAGCATGAAGTTCCTACATTAAGTTTAAATTGAATATTCGTGTTGTGCTTATATGTATAAATAGGTGTTTGTGTGTAAAACGGGCGAGTTGGCTGTGTGTATGTGTGCGAGCGAGAGTGTGTAATTGGTGATTCTGACCGGTTTGCTGCATCATTCAACGGCAAAACAACTGCAACGGACGGCTGAACAAACCCATTACTCTGGCTCAGTGCTTCTGACGCGCACACACACACACACACACACACACACACAGTCGAGACTCAACAGTGACCTGCAGTGACTTCAAAATACCACATGACCTGCGACAGTATACACTCCGTGGGAAAAGGGCAGAGAATGAAAGAAGTCGTGGAGTGGAATGAGAAGAAGGTGAGATGGAGAGTGAGGAGAAGTGCTGCAGGAAATCTGAGAGATTGTTTTAAATAAGAGGAAAAGAAAGAAGAGTGTGTGAGAGAGGATGGATTAATTCCCTCAGTGTCTGTTGTCACCAGAGGGGGGCAATAGAATATTTCCAATACACTTCCCCACCTCCTGACAAGCAACCCTACCTGCCCTGTCCTATCATCTACAGGTGTGTGTGTGTGTGTGTGTGTGTGTGTTTGTGTGAGTTTGTTGGAAGGGTGTGGGCATTAAATTGAGCGATGGAGTGCTCTCATTGATTTCCACAGTAAAGGAAAAGTAATCTTCTCCGGGCTGGACTCTCTGTGTGTGTGTGTGCGCGTCTGCGTCTGCGTGTGTGTGTCTACACCTGCGTGTGTGTGTGTGTGTGCGTGCCAGCGTCGCTCTGTGATTGAAACAGTGGTCAGAAAACAGTATTAAAGATTTTATAGGCTCTCCTCATGGATATATCACTCCAAAATCAGTTGATAGCAGATTATAATAGCAGCAATAAAACAGGAACAGTGGCCGTACAGTCCAGCAGAAGCCCCAGGAAGCCTCGCACGCTTTTATTTGTGAGGATATGGAAGGTTTCAGGTCAGGTTGCTGCTACAGCTCTAAATTGCTTTCCAGTGAACTGGTACATGACATTTTTCAACCTGTAGAAGGGAGAAATACGCTATTTGCCTCGGAGAGCAAGTCGTGCGGGCGAGTAAAGTGTCAGTGGCTTGTGAGATTTATAATGCACTGTCTGAAATTGAGGCCCCTTTTAATATGAAAAGGAGTCTAAAAACACCTTTTTTTCCACAATATGCACACTTGCACCATCTTCACAGCCTCTGCCTAAAGTGCACATTTAGATGTCCCTATTTAAACCCACTGTCGTCCACACGCACTGTATCGACGTCTCTCATTCGTCCTTTACCACGTTTTTATTCTTCTCTTCTATCAGTGGTTCCATTCGCACAGTGGACCTTAATGTGAAACATGCCCAAGGTTAATTCAATATAATCTGTTACTAGTGTGATTTATCTGTTTGTCAATAGTGCAGACAGACACCGTGTCTGCAGATATTTATCTTATTGATTTAACAGCATATTGTTTTTATAATGTATCAAGCATTAGAAAACTGACATTGCTTGGACACATGAAAACATATAAATCTCCTAATAATGGATAGTGGTGACGGGTGAGGTGATAAATGGTCTGTGTGTGTGTGTGTTTTTGCGCAGATGTGTGAACATGTAGTCGCATTAGATAAGGAGTTTTCTACCACGAGGAAAAACGTATCCAGATAAACACTTAAGCAGTAAATTGCGTCCAATAGATAAGTAATTACTCGCACACAGTCTTAAACACAGTCTCATATTCTGGGAGCAAATATTCATCAAGAGCAGAAATGGAGGCAATTCAGATGCATAATCGCTTTTCAATAGAATGTTATGTGACCTTCCCTGCTCTGGGGATTAATAGACTACCACCTGCGGAGGATAATATAAATGTGGTGGACCTCTGCAGAACATACTAACATCCGATCCATCACTTTCACATGACAAGTTAAAAACCAATTAAAGCCCTAATACTGCTGTAATGTCACTCTGCCCAAACATAAAGGTCTAAAACCGATTCCAAAATGTCACTCGCCACCTCTGACAATCAGAAAATCTTATTATAGACTATTTGGCGTCGCACTTGTCGGGTTAGTCTCCAGTGATTGGCGATCATTACGGCAGCGGTGTTGTGACTGCAGAGCGGCGTTCTGGGTCAAATGAGCTGTTGTGCAGAGCGAACGGAGGCACCGCTATCAGTGGAGAGTCAATGAGATGACACGGGTTATGGAGACCGTGTCAGTGATAAGAACAGGGCGCTGAAGGCACCTTCTCCTCTGTCCTCACCTCGCTTTCTTTCTCCACTGGAGCTCTGTGAATACTGTAGATGCACCGAGTCGGTTCATGTGTCTCCAGCTGAGCGGTTAAGCTGCTGGACGGCTAAAAAGTCAAACTATCGACTGGAAAGACACACTGGGGGCAAAAGTTGAACAAGTGCAAGTGCTCAACTTCCCGTCAACTTAAAGCAGTGATTTAGAAGTAAATTACATCCAATAAATAAGTAATTACAAGTTTTGAACTTGGCCTGAAACAATGAATATTTACTTAAAGTTGCCAACTCACGATGTGTAATATGAATGGTGCTGTTTATAGTCACAGGGAATTATCACGTTTTCTTATTGCACATAAGAAAATTCAATCATATCTTCTGTGTATTAGTATGTCCATTTTTCTGTCCTGCTCTTTTTCACACCCTTTTAAATCAAAGATCCAACATAAAACAGCAGTAGGCGGCCACCTTGAATTTCCGGGCTCATTTTATTTTTTTGGTTTGTCATTATCTTGATTGAAATAATGGCCCAGTGGAGAAATGTTGCGCGTCTTGTCACAGGAAGATAACTCTGATGCGAAAGATAAATAGGAGGAAATATTTCAGTCATCTAAAAACATCCGCATTAACATCGGGGCTTTGATCTTAGTCCTTCAGAATCAAAAAGCAAGAGCTTCTTTCAAGGCTCACTATTTTCCACAAATGGCAATCATCATAATTATAACAATCATACAGGAAGAAATCCATTGTGGAACAGGATGACAGCATGATGCAACATAAATGAAGATAAAAAAAAAACCTCATTTGTAGTAAAACTGGCACTTCTCTTTGATTCTCAACCAGAGAACTTGCTCACAGTATGGCTCTTTGCTATTGTGCTCGGTTCCTGCATGTGTAATCAATAGAGCTGTCTAATCAATGACACTGTGATTCAGCAACTGATTTCAGCAGTTGCAGTCACCCGTTCACACTCACTTTATTGTTGATTACATCTGTTTTGATTAGTCGACTTACAGTATACCTGCAGGGGGGAAGCAAGATTCGTTTATGTGATTGCCAATCATACAATCAGAACAGCTATTATGCCATTATGAATTATGCCTATTCAACTGTTGTGCTTGGTTTGACAGGGAAACTTTGTGCTCTGCATCAGTTTTAGTCTTACTTCAACCTGCACGCTGATGAAAAAGAAATTTTGCTCAGAGTCTGGGCCCCTTTGCACCAAATTTACGAGCTGTGATTTGCAACACAAGATCTTGCCTTGTGCTGATTTTGACAGATCTGACTAATCAAATTGAACGCCATAGATACATGTGTTGGCAGAGCTCCAACATGCATATGTATTTGGACTTTGCAAGCGACAGTGAATTGTGAAATACAGCATGTATTCTTGTGAAATCAATGCTTCCCGCAGCGATTCACCTTTTGATGTTTAAAATGGGCAAAAGTCTTTTTTTGTTTTGCACAGAAGGCTCATTAATTGAAAATGGCACAGTGAAAGCAAAAGTAGACGAGGAAGGCTGAGAAACAGTGAAGTCAACAAAGATAAACTCCTCATCATAAACTAATTCCTAAAATGGATCAATAAGTTAAGGTCTAACAGTGTTAAGGATTTCTTTCAATCTTTCACATTTTAACAGAACCGTAGTTTAATGGTGAGAGCAGCAGTTGTGTGTGTTTGCATAAGAACCATTAATATTTCACATCATTCACGTATTTATATTTATTCATATTATGTTTTTCTTTACTTTTATTGCTATAAATGCTGCAACAAGCTACATTTTATTGCAACTATCGTGAAAGCTTGGGTTTGATGTTATAAATTCTGTTTAAACACCCAGAATGAATGAAACATGCTCACCTTCTTTTTCTTGCTGATCTATCAATATATTTTAGTTCCCTTGGTTGTAGGATGCACAGATGCAGTATTTACTAGATGCATGCATGGAAATATATTATTGAAATATTGAATGAGTATGCAGAATATAGACTTGCTGTCTCCATCACTAGGAAAGACAGTTGATGTTTGACTACTAGATGCAGAGAACTGACTCAACTGGCTTCATTTTCTTTTGTCAATGTACGTCTCTGTCAGATGTTCTTATACAGTGATACATTAATAAAGAAAAAGTGAACACAACTATTATACAATATTTTTTTCTCTCCATGGTAAGTAATATTCCAAAGTGATACATCTATAAATGAAACAATATCCTAATATAAAGTAAATCTAATATCAGGTTGATGATATTTATTCATGTTCATTTTACAAAACAGACTAATTCTCAGTGAGTCATTCAAAATTACAGCAAACTGGAACTGGAAAGAAAATCATGAATTTAAAAAAAAATTTTTTTTTTTAATTTGCCAAATTTGTTTCAGACCTTGAGGACAGATAATGAAAACAATTTCTGCAATGTTGTACAGTAATTTTTACTGAGAATTGGGAGAAGTGAGGGTAAATAATAGGGAAGTGAAAATGAGTTTAAGGATAAACAATGAAGAAGCTCATGAGAAGACAAGACAGAGTGTGTGCTAAGGAGGGAACATAGACGGTGGTAAATATGAAAAATGATTTCGTGTTGATGTAACACACACAAATGCACAAACATTCATCAGCTCCTTCATCCACCAGGTGACCTGTGGCATCTTCATCAACCCCGTTTGGCTGTGTTACAGTAAGTGGACAGTCAGTCGACACCCTTTTCTCATCACCCACACATTTTGTTGTTCATTCCTGAGGCAGTAAAAGTGATGTGAGACCTGCTGCCAATAAAAAACTTAACACGGGGGACTTCGAGATCTTAATAGAATAACTGCTGACGCACGTCTGCAGATGCATAAAAAATGTCGTCCTGCACCAGCAAACAACAGCACATGCAAGTAATTAATTACCTGGTGTGACTGCAGTCCCGCTGCCCCCCCCCCGACTCTCTGTGCTGCTAATGTTGTTCTGCTTTTTTGCCATTATGTGTTTGATTCCTGCAACCTAATTTAATTTCCACTGCTGAAAGCTTCCTGACGCTGCTGTCACTTTGTGTGTAAGCAGTGGTGCCAACAGCTCTGCTAATTTCCCTCTCTGTCCTCTCTGTGGAAGCTTAAACCTTATGTCTCAGTATCAACTACCGTGACACACACACACACACACACGGAGGCAAACACACAGTTGCACATTCATGCACACTTCCCAATAGCCTGAGGACAGCCTGGAGCAACTCCAATTAACAGCAGCAGTCACTAAACAAAAATTGCAAATTCCTCTGTTCTGTAAATTTTGAGGGACTTTAAAAGGAGGACGCTATAAATTCTGTCCTTTAGGGGGAATATTTGCCTAAAGCAACACGGTCCAGGACACGCACACACACATGTGAGCATACATGCTCATACAACACACATGCACACGCACTCCCACGCGGGGGGATGTTTGATCAGTATCTTTCCGACGACTTTTTATCTTTATTACCATCGTCATCATTCTAACCTCCGCAGTAATGAACATCTCGCCCCGGAGAGAAAACACATGCACACACACACACACACAATGGTGCATGTACAAATAAAGATGAACACACACGCTGCCTAATGGAAGGTTGAGTGTGGGTGGATGAGAAGAAAAAACGCTGGTAGGGAAGAGATAGAGGGTCGGATGTAGAGACAGGGGAAAGGCTGAGGGAAGATTAAGGATGAGAGGAAAGTAAGGGGGTGGAAAACAGTGGTAGAAAGGTGTAAGGGCGGGGGAGGTACATGGTGTGTTGAGGAAAAGATGAAAGGGGGATTAAAGGAGCGAGAGAGTTAAAGTGAAAGGGCAGGAAAGCAACGTAAGGGCTTGGAAGAATGGCAAAGGAGGGATGAGAGCTTCTGCGGTTAATTCATCTGAATTGGAAAGTAACAAGTGAAGGAGGGAGGAGGAAATAAGAAAGACAGTAGAAATAGCCTCGAGTGGTACCGGCGATATGCACGATGAATAATGGAAGGACAGGAGGTGCATAAGGAATTGAGATGCTTAGAGATGGGGATGACAAGAGGGAGGTGGAGAAGAGACGAGTCAGAATTAATAAAACAGAGTGAGACCATCTATCATCCCACTTGTTCCTTAAGAGTGTAGACAGAAAGAAAGATAGGGACCGCGATAACACAAGAGAGGCTTCTGAGAAAAGACTCAAATTAGATGGACCAAAGAAAAGCAGGAAAGCCTGACATGAGAGAGACGTTTAATTAGGTTAGGAGTATTATCAATGCAAATACAGCTGTCACTCTCTTATTTGCCTTCCTCTTTTTTTTTTTTGGTCCCAGAACCTACATGTACCTGCTGCACCAGCCGGTCGAGTGGACGGACAGTTTCCTATTTAACTGTTCTTGAGAAATCATATTTTCAAGTCTGCTTGGTTAAAGGAGTAGTTCAACATTTTGGGAAACATATATGTCCCAAAAATATTCTCTTCTTTTTGAGAGTTAGATGAATGTCTGTGCGTTAAGTAGTGAAGCTGGATGTTTTTAGCCTAGCTTAGCATAAAGACTGGAAGCAGGGGGAAACAGCTAGCCTAGTTCTCTCCAGCTCCTAATATACTGTTCACAAAATTCAATGTAGACCTCTACTAAACTCTGCATTAGAGCTGCACAGAAGTTACTGGGTAGATGTACAAACTGTTGTTCATTAAGAAATAATCACAATGTGTAACTCCCCCTAAAATTTGTTTGCTTTTCTTCTTGCGAACACATTAAACAAATGAGATGCAATTAGTTAATTAGTGAACTTTAGAGGCGCTTGTAGGCGTATTTCCTCAAAAATGAAGCTATACATTCTCAATTTTCTGTCCTCAAGGGGAAACTTGATTTGCAAATGAAGAAACATTAAAAACAAATTTAAAATGCAAATTAGAGGTACGTCAGAACTGTAGTCTGCACATGACATATACTGATGGAAAGTTACATAAGCAACTTCATTAGTGTAACACAAAAACACATCAATAGACAAACATGAAGTCTATAAACAGAGAAATCATCAGGTGCATGATTGAAAGAATGCATTTTTTTCCTTTGACTAATGAATTAATAGCAATTGTATTTTTGCATGTGATATTTGGATCTATTTAATGATGATCACCTGCTAGAAGGAACCTGATGAAGGAAGTTTGAGCAGAACAGGGACTGATATAGTCTTTAACCTCATGTTAGACTGAGCAATTCTGAGTTTTTTTGTTGGTTCAAAGTGGAAAAAAAAAAAAATCTGAAATGGATGCATCAGTATCTGTGACTGTGGCATTTGGACTATTTCATGTGTGAGTCGACAAGCTGAACCCTGCTGCACTGGGAAAGTTTGAAAAGAAGTTGAACAGGCACCATGATTTTTAGAATCTTTTCATAGCGACTGAATGTACCAGACGGCATCAGGATGGCGTATCTGGCTGAACTACGAGAATTCAACCCCCCTGTTGGTAACAGTGTTCCCATGTAGGCAGAAATGGCCTTGAGCGGGACGCACAGTCTACCAGGGGTCACTGCTCGTACGCTGACCCTGCCCTACCTGCGGATACACAACCACACGTTCTCTCGGCTGATCAGAAATAAATATGTAATATTAATGCGGCTCCTGATACACAAGCAGCTCAAATCCGATTTTTGGCACCCAGAAATCTGATAAAAGCCACAGTCCGCGTAAAGGCTGATTTTTGCAAATCCGATTTCTCTTATTGACTTTCAAGCACTTCTTTTTCCCTCACCAACTCCACTTAAGCTCTAAACATCATTTTCAGATACTCTCTGGCCCTCGTATCTTCCATACAACTGAGGAAAGTCTTCAATGAGTAAGCTGAACTCTAAACTTTAACTGTGAAATTGACCAGATGTGACAATACAAATGATTTAATATGTCAGTATAATGGAGCCTTTTCTGCACTTCCATCAGCAGTTAGAGGGTCCCTGCATGAGAGGTGATGGAACAGAAGCACTTAAGTTAATTAAGCAGCCTTATCTATGGTCCCCGCGCTCGGAGAAAAAGAGACTCGTTTGAATTGACGATAGCTACGTAATTACCCTTTATCTCCTCTTAGAGAGGTTAGGAGTTCTTTAATGAAGAGCAGTTTTGTTTAAGAGAGAACTGGAATATAAATGGTGGGCTCGGGCATGTGTGTTTGTGCCTTTGTGTGTGTGTGTGTGTGTGTGTGTGTGTGTGTGTGTGTGTGCATCCGTGTATAATGAATGTGTGTGTGTGTGTGTGTATGATTAGGGTGACTATTTTAAAATTTAATTATTGCTGTCTGGTGCGATCATTGTCCTTCAGCTATGAAATGAAATTCTATATCCACGTCCACACACATATTGTCTCCTTCACACACACACACACACACACGCGCACACACATGCACGTACACACGCATGTTTGCATCACTATCTCTGTGGGGACACTCCGTTGACATGATGCAGCCTAACCCTTATCTTAAAACTAATTCTAACCTCAATTTGGTCCACACAGTTAAAGGACGTCCCCACGGGTTGGTGCGCAGTCAGTTTCAAATCCCCACTGAGATACAAAAACAAAAACACACACACACATATTTATGTACTTTTAATGCTCTGCAGCTTCTTTTGGGATTTCATCAGCCATCTTACAGTGAAGATCAGACGAAAGATTCAGCCAATGAAATGAAAACAATACCTCTGAAACATAATCCATTTTTTGATATTGATGGCCTGCTTCAAATTGTGTGTATGTGCGTGCGTGTGTGTGTGAAAGCTATTGCCTCAGATTTGGAGTGTTTACTCCAATCTTGGGAAGGGCGCCACACTCCTCCGCTGGCCTTGTAATACGGTCTTGCGCTTGCAAAGAGAGGCGGCTCATACATTACAAAATCCTGCTTTGTACCCTCCAGCTCTGCTCCGTCTAATGAAAAGACAGCTTGTGCCCTGATGAAAGTAGCCTGGCAGCAATTATGAGAGCTTCGACTGTAAGCTGTTGTCAGAATCAGAATCATTTCACAATTTAGCAAAAAAAAAAATAACAGGGAATTTGTCCCGGTGCCATCATTGAGCGGGTATGAGCGAATGTGCTCGTTCTGCATGACTCATTATCAGTGAATAGGCTAATACCAGATCAGACAAACTTTCTGTCTGTGACTTTATACTGAAAAACTTTTTTTCAGGCTGTGGCCTTAAATCACTGTTACTCACACTACAACACAATTCCAGTGAAGTCTTATGAAAGGGAGCTTGTTTGTTTTCACTGGAAGCTACAATGAAAGACTCAGAATCAGAATAAGTTTATTGCCTAATAGCTTTTTTTGGTGCAAAACAATAAACATAGCAAAAAGGAAATTCAAAAAAGATAACGAGCAAGCCTAGAAGCATAAATAGAAAATTGAAGGTTGACAATCAAATATGTAAAAATGTATATATATTTATAAAACTATATATAATTAGTTGTTTAAATGTAAGAGTTGTACAGTTTTGTGCAGGAATGTGCAAAGTATTCACCGGGGAACGTGCAAAAGTTCACAGTATAAAGTTTGAGAATTTTTGAAAAGTGCACAATTCAATAAAGATGTAATCCAAGAAGCATTAAGCATTAATGTAATGCAGCGAGTCAGACAGCACAGACCTTATGTGAATTTAACATGTGGTGCAGAGGTGCACTGACTTTTTCCCTCAGAAGGACAAAACTGAAACTTTTACTCATTGTATTCTATTATTAAGGTGCAAAATGGCACCAGGATGCCACGTTCCCTCAGTTGACTGACTGTGCATCACTCTGACTGCTATGTTGAGATTATGAAAAATAATTCATAATTAGGGATCTTTTGTATAAAGAGAATTTTCACCTCTGTAAACATCTAGGGAGCTAAATCGAACTTTAGGTCGAGTGAGAGTCGGTGTCAGCGAGGGGTCTCTGCTCTGGTTGATGAAACCAACTGCAGTCAGGAAAAAAACTGATCTTGTGACATGAGGTTTTGGTCGTGATGGACTGTTTGTGACCGGGGTGAGAGGGGTCAGTCACAATCTTTTCTGCTCACCTCAGGGTCACAGGAAAACAATGAAAACAGCACTGGACAACAAACTCAATGATGGCGATTACTGATCACAAAAAGATGAGATGGCACCAACAAGAAGATTTTGATTTTTGTGACTGTATTATATCAGCTTTTTGTGCCGACAGGGAGGTCAGATCAGAAAATGTGTGATATTGAAGGCATGGACAAACGCGTTTTGTTGTGTAGCTTGGAGAACTTGTTGCTCACTCGCATATGGACTGAGCATCAGGACTCGTCTTTCCTCCACGCTGGATGTTGCCGGACAGAGTGTTTGACAAACTGTTATGCTGACAGCACAGCGAGAGTGTTTCCAAGGAACCGAGTCCTGGCACAACACCGTTCATGTGGATTTATATGAGCTCACAACAAGTGTGCCGACAATATGGCACCATAGACTGAGCGACAAAAATCCTGGAGATCCTGGTTTGTATTTTTGTTTCATTCTCAGAAGGGAGGTTTGGGGTGAGACTAAGTTGTAACCATTTTCTGTGGTGGCTTTTTTGTTGCCCTTGTGAGAGTCGTATGCTTATAGAATAGTTTCCATTGTAGACACAGACTGGATTTAATAATATAGCAGACCTCGTAACAGTTCGCCTCCAATGCAAAGGTATTTTCAGCTGACGTTATAAGATAAGCCACAGAATACAAAATGATGACAATTGTTTGTTTGTGTGTGAGGGAGACGCTCCACTATATACGAAGAATGATGCTAGATTTTTGATCCGAGGTATAATTACGAGTCAATGTGACTCACGGACAGCGGCTCCTTTGTGGTTCCGCAGTGAGATGATAAATATGTATAAAGCAAGTGCTTTAGGTGAAAGAGATGGAAGAGTGACAGAGAGAGGAGAAAAAAATCGGAGGGACAGAAAACAGACATGCAGGAAGAGCTGGATTGGGGATTTAAAAGAGGGAGAGAAGTGAAAGAGCCTTTGATCAGCAGGGGGAGATGGAATAAAGTCACCTCTGTTCCATTACCACCCTGTTGCTGTGAAAGTGGAAGTGCAGTGTGTGTCTCCACGGGGCTTTGTCACACACTGAGAGGCCTAGTGGCACACACACACACACACACACACACGCTCAGTCCACTTTTGTTCAAAGACACACTCGTCCAGGCTACTTTATGACGCACGGGTGAGTCCGGGCTTTTTTTGTGGAGCAGGTTTGAGATGGTGATGGTCCGGGGATGATAAAGGTGAACGAGCGTTGGCGGTGGAGTGGACTCGATTGATTATCTCCCCTTTCAGATCATTAAAGAGTGTCTCTGCAGAGAGTACATTGTGTGTCCACTTCCGAACCGTCTCACATTTAGGAAAAATATTGAATTCGTGACATGTTATTTAGCTGTTTTGTCCTCAATTTTTTAACCTCGTCCACTGGCAAAAAAGTTTGTGACAGGTTGAAGTTGTGATTTGACAGAGCAGCATGAGATCGAAAACATACACATCTTTCCAAATTTCTTTTGTGTGCAATTTGATTTCTTTCACTATTCTCCCAGCTGCACGTCAAACCGTCTCTTTAGCTCAGACACTGAAATCATCAGTTGTTCGGATGCTGTATTTGTTTTTGACACCTGAACAGCAGCTTCATAAATGAACGTTTGTCACTCAGAGAGGCCATGTTCACAGAAATGTCCCATAGAAAAGCTCAGTGAAGCCGCTGTGGACTGCTCATTATCAGAGGAAAGTTACCCAGACGTGCCAGATTTGCCAAACCCAGTAGTTAGTCCTCATTACTGGAACTTTCTGTGACTTCAGTATTACTCTCACCTTTGTACGGCTTGGTCATGAAAGCTTTTAAATTCTTCCCCCACTGCGACTGCAGTCGGTGAGAACCACAGGTGCAGGAGTTTTTTTTTTCCCACATTGGCTGCCAGCAATGAGCCCATTCCACACTTTGACACAAACCTGGACAAGTCACACAAAGATTAGATTTATATCACGTCTTGTTTTATTGGAAGTGTTTTCAAACCAGTTTTACAAGATGAAAGATTTCAAGGACTAACTGGTAGGTTAGTCAAGTGCAACCATGGTTAACTTTGCCATCTCTGATAAAGTGCGGTGCACAGCTGCTTCCCTAATATTTCTAACAACTGAGAGTAGGTCCACATGATGATCTGAGTGTTTGGCCAAATTAGGCCCATTTCCTGCAAGCTGTGAGAGGAGGCAAAGATGTGCAGCTCTGCGTGGTACAGTGCTGTATGTGGTCTAGTTCAGTTGGAAAGCTGCTGGATAAGAGCTTAGATTTCTGCTTGCACCTGCAAAATCATCTGTTCGTAAATGGTCTCCACTGGTCTGGCAGGTATCAAAGTTTCATACGGTCATTCTGTCTGTTGTTCAGTCAGTCAGTCCACCACTTTGGTCCAGACCGAAATATTTGGTGGATCGCCATGAAATTTTGTGCAGACGTTCATGTTCATTCAGTCTCAATACAGCCTCACAGAGCTGCCAGCACCGCTGCAGAATCTTCTTTAATCATTTGTGCACATGGATTAGTGTTACTACTTTGTGTTGCAAATTAATAACCTGCAAATTTATAATTCTTGTACGTGAGTTGTGTCTCTGGATGTTACATGTTTGTGCTATGCAAGCTGCTGGGTGAGTGCAGAGCCTCCCAACCTGGAGGTCAGGACCCCCCGAGGGCTCACAAGATAAATCCAAGAGGTCACGAGATGATTAATAAGATAGGAAAAACGAAGAAATGTTTCTGCTGTATGAAATTATGCCTTTTTGACTCACTTTTCTCAAACTTTTGTTGCTTCGTTTTTTTTTTTAACTTGTGGCAAGCTGAAGAGTTTTACCTCTTCAAGGCTTTACAAACTAATGAAACAATCAGAAAAAGGAACATCATTATTTGGCTCACACAGTCAGTAGGCGAGCTGTGAAGAGGTTGTGAGTACTTCGGCTCGCCTCTAAAGGGTTTGAAGCCAAACAAGGTTGGGAAACAGTGGGATTTTTTTCAATTCAATCACTGACTCTGTGCACAAAGTGTCATAGAAATGCATGTATTCATTTTTTTAAAAAACAAACAAACCTGTATTTGTGCCATTTTTGTGTATGAAAATGTTCGGAATAGGTACCAAAAAAGGATGGAAATGCAGTTCTGCAACGTTGCAAAGAGCCACAAGGCGGTAGATCAGTATTCAGTGATGAATCATCTAATCAGTGATCAATGGCTCTTGACAGCTACTTTACAAACCAAAGGGGAACTCCATGCACTCCATCTGTTTTTGTTTCCACAGTAATCCATATACAAGTATGACATTTTTCTCTCCTCCAGCGAAGGTGAGAAAACAAGTTGCTTTGGTGACACGTACACAACACACACACTCAGACTGCGTAGTTAAATGTGTGTCTGCCCACACACACGCACACACACACGCTGACATACGCATTTGAAATGAACCATCTCTAATTGGTGTCCACTAATCAAATTTTTCTACGAACGTCGGCCACAAACACCTGCTTTGCAGTTCGCTACTGTTTATCTACACACACACACACACAAATATATTATTAAAGAAAGCTTGAAGAATTTCTCCTGGTCACCTCATTTGAAATCTCTGTCTCCCTAACAACCTTTCTTCTCTCTCTCGCCCGTCTATCTGTCACTCTATCCCTCCACTTCTGATTCGCTCCTCAAGCAGATTTCCTCTTCCAAAGGCCCAAAATCCTTAACTGGGGGGTTTCATCTTTTTACGCTTTAACAAGAGCATGAGATGACACAAAAATATGAATGGAAAGATGTCGACTAAATCCGCCTCTATCTGTCTTGCCTTTCTCTCTCTATGCTCAGACTGTGTATTTATCTGTGTGTTTGTTCCTGCAAATGTGTGTGCGTATGTGTGTGTCTGTGCATGTGTGTGCGTGCGTGTGTGTGTGTGCGTGTGTATGTTACGAGTACAATGCTACAGAAACAGAGAGAAGATTGAAAAGGGGATGATGTAAACTAATCTCTGTTAGCAGGCTACCTCTGCCTGGAGGCAAGAAGTTCATTTCACACATACTCAAACTGAACACATACACACACATACACACACACACACACACACACACAGAGAGAAACACAAGAGGGTTTTCATTACTTCAAACAGAAGATACCCTTAATAGCTAAATGAAAAAACAAGAAAACAAAGATTGTGAATGTGTGTGTGTGTGTGTGTGTGCGTGTGTGTGTGTGTTGACTGATATGTTCTTATAAGTGTATCATGAATTTCAGAGAGTTTCATTATTTCTTTAGCGCTCTCTTGCCACTATGGAAATATTAAAGGGCGAGTCGAGTGAAGGTGAAAATGGTCAGCCATTGTTTTTCCACCACACTGTCTCCAGCATCTCAGGTAATTTTTGGAGTTTGTGATATTAGATAGTATGTTGTAGTTTGTTATTTTTAACCTCATATGCATCAATGAATATATTAACAAAGGTAGGTTCGCCATTCTCCGTTATCCAAAGAATCGAGTGGTTACTGGATGTTACTCCAGTTCCATGAGTACGTGCCCTCTGACAGGCTTTGCCATTGATCAACCTAATCAAGACTCCACCTTGGCACCTTGAAAATCAGTAGGTGCTATCTACACACCACAAAACACCAGCACACCTGCTGTTCATCTCCCTTTAGAATCGAGGAATAGACCAGGGGCCACCTGGGTCTAGAGTTAGAAGGCTATGCACGTGCCGAAAGAACTGGAGTTACGTCCACTAGCTACTATTTCTATTTCACATGTGCTACGCCCTCTAACGGGCTTCGCTATTGATTACCACCGGAGGCGAAGGCCGTTAGGAATGTGATGTTTTCCCAGCTGGGACTGAATCATACAGCACCTAGCAACTCAGATCCAACTGCTGCATGAGAGAAAAGAAGTTGTGAATCAGTATCAGGTTTATTGCCCAGTAAGTTTTCACATACAAGACATTTACCTTGTTGTGTTGGTACAAAAGGATTAGTAGAAAAATATGAAGAAAGATACAAAAGCAAGAACTCCGAGTCAGAAGCATAAATAGAAAATGGAAACATGAAAATAAAATATGAAAACTATCATAAAAATCTGTACTGTTATTCAAATTAAAGAGCTGTGAAGAATGTGCAACACATTCACCAGTGAATGTACGAATGTTCACACACATCTTTTATCAGAGTAGGATCCTGAAACCAAACCATTAATGTATTATTTATTTTGTGACTTTTCTGATTTTTCCTGCTGTGATATTTCAAAATGTCTGCTGTGGAAAAGTGTAATGGACCAGCTTCTGTAATGACTGCACAGATTGATCTGTTGAGAGGAAGTGAACACGTTCAGAGTCAAGCAACCACTTAGCGGAGCTGCTGGACCTCTAGTACCACATCTCTCTTTGTTTCCCCTTCCGCTAACAATTTAAGTACATCTTAGGTGTAAATGAGTCCCTGATCGGACAGTGAGAATGAAAACCAGCTGGGTCTTTGTTCCTTGACATTTGAAGATTAGCCTGTAACCTGAGAGAGACATGTTGAATGCAGAAGCAAGTCCAAGAAAGGTAAGAGGGAGAGAATGATGTATAGTGAGATAAAGTGTTTTCAATCGAATTGATTCTCAACCAGTGCAGCTGAGACCACTCGCGCACACACACACACACACACACACACACACACACACACACGCCATTCTACAGCTGCACGTTCAACCTAAATGCTTGTGAAAACCAAAACCAATCAAATGTCCCCCTGGGTGAGAGGGCAGGTGTTCAGCTGCAGTTGGCAGCTAATTGGGATGTGTGTATTTCTGCATGTGTGTGTGTGTGTGTGTGTGTGAGTGATAAAGCGTGAGGTTGCGTGTGATATCCACTTCAGCTGTCAGGCAGCCATCCCACGCACGGTGATCTCTCAGGGTCGGGTCAACCGCTGAGTGAGGGGCTCTGATTGGTTCGTGTGACCTGGCAGTTCGGTGGTAACCCAACACTACACATTTTTATTTCAGTTATAATTTAAGCACACACACATGTTCTGTCTCTCTACGCACCAAGATTTTTAAAACTTTCTTTTTTAAGGAGTCAACTCAGCCTCATATTTCTACTGAGACAGATAGAGGATTGGCTGGCCTGAGGGGGGCAGTGTGGCTCTGTGGTCCAATGGGAGACCAGAGATAGACGAGATAAGAGATGAAGAGATCCTCACCTTGTAACTTTTACCCTTTTTCCTCAGAGTCTCTCACAGCTTTGCTTCATACACATGCACATCTTGAGAATAGGAGTCATGTGTCACTCTCTTCTCATTCCCTTTGTTGTTGCTGGCTTCAAGGTCCCATCAGCTCTTATCTCAGGGTGCAGCGAAGGAAGATGGAGCCTAAAAATAACTTGTTGTGCATTCAAGGACTTTTTGGTCAAGAATGAAAAATCATAACGGTTGTGTTCAGTTTCATATATGTTTCAAAGACAGAATGAATCGCAGCAGGTTTGTAGTGAATCTAAATGAATGCCACAATAACAAATCATATTTTATTGTGTATTTCAACCAAGTGTTGTGTTGAGATGTTTTACAAGCTCTCTCTTGCATATGTCATGTATCAGCTTGAATATAACAGAGAGCAGTTTCTTTCCTTGTTGATCCGTATTGTTCACTTTGTCGGGTCTTTGACATGTGCTCAACTCCCAGTAGATTTTTTCTGACAACTGCAGTGAAGGCAGCATGTGTGTATTTCAGCAGAGGAGTAGGAGACACATGGAGGAGATGTGTGTGTGTGTGTGTGTGTGTGTGTGTGTGTGTGAGAGTGAGGGGGGTGAGCGGGTGACAAGGTGCCGTGATGTGTGTATGTGACAGATGTGCATGTAGAGAGCATGTCAGGGTTGTACATGCACCAGTGACCAGCTCAGCCAGGTGCATGCGTGTTCACTGTACATATGTGTGTGTCAGCTGGTGTGTGTGCATGACATGAAAAAAAAAAAGTGCATGCGTTTCTCTCCCTCGCTCAAAAGCTGGAAAGGGGGAAACAGCTAACCAGGCTCCGTCCAATGGTAATGGAATACCAGCACCTCTAAAACTCGTTAATTAACATTTTACATCTTGTTTGTTTATGTTATGTACTGGACGATTTCTTGGGACCTGTAACTTCCTGGAGTTTCCGCTGGTTGCCTGGAAACTGCTCAAAGCCAAGAAACAGTCCGACACACAACCCCCCCTTTGGTTTTGTGCGGAACAAACAAACAAGACCTAATGAGTTAATTAGTGAGTTTTAGAAGTTCTGCTAGGTGGATTTTGTAACCGCTGGACAGATTCAGGCTACTTGTTTCGCGTGTTTACGGTCTGACAAAATGTTGAACTATTCCTTTAAGTGCACACATTCTCTATTCATATCACTGTTTGGATCACAGATGGTAGAAGACAGAGGATTTAACTGAATTAAAATGAATGGGTTTGCTTGGACACTTTCATCATCAGCAACATTCTTGTGTTTTCTTTCACATTATGTTTGTGAATAAAAACACTTTTCACCCTTATGTGTTTATTGTCTGTTCATGTTGCAAACAGAAATTGTTCTTTTAATTAGAGCGTCCACGTTGTAAAATCTTATTCTAGTGTTTCTAGTGTTTTGCAGTAATATGTTGAGACTGGTGTTTTCTAGCTGTGTCACTCTTGCCAATAACCTCACTGGACACCATCAACTTCTGTCAGCATTCAAATACACATATTGATCAGTTGTAAAACTTGATACTGGAGTGTTCAGAGCTGCAGTTTGTGCAGCAACGTATTGATTGGAGCCAAACAAAAATGAAGCAATATAATGATCCAGGCTAATGAAAGCTTGCCCTGCCCAGTAATTAACACTAAGCAAATTAATAGCTGTAAAACTGATGGGCCTGGATCAGAAAGGCCAGTACGCTGAGGAACTTCTGTCTGATCCCATTTATCTCTGTTCTGAATTTAAAATCCCTTTTTTTCGATGTGTGAAACAAAAACAACCAAACTGTGCTGAGGTGACTTTAGAAAAGTTTTCCTCATCATCAGTAGTGAACTAGAGGAAGAATTCCAGACACAAGGAGACATTTTGTCTGACTTCAGTCGTTGTTATGTGCTACACTTAGAAACATATCTTTGTTGTATTGAATTGTGTTTCTCTTCCAAGGTGTTTTTGAAGTGTATTTTTCTGCAAACCAAGCACCCTACAGAGAGGATAAAGTCAGTAAAGGTATTTTTAAACCACTAATGGAGCATGTTCATGCTTACCAGGTTTTTACCCCTCACATACTTTATATGTCGTATTGTGTTCATGATGTGTCTGCACACACATGCACTTCATGTCATGCTGCTTTTAATGAGACTGTTGCATTGTTCTGTACAGAACTTCATAATGTACCTGATTGAATCATCACACCAGCCAAATGTATTTTAGATAGAGGGGAGGAGCAAGAAATGGAAGAGAAGGCATGTGAGAGGAACAAAATTAAGAGTTTCTATGTTTGTCATCCCCACAGGGAGAAGAAATTTTATATATGGCAGAAAGATGGAATTGGTTGAAAGTAAGAAAAGAATTGAGTCGGGAGGAGGACGAGTAAAGGGCAGCGAGGTAGAGAGAGGCAAGATGGAAAAGAGGAAAATTAAAGCTCATGGTGTGTTTCCCTCAGGGCATGGTATCACTTTTCTGTGAGATCTCTGTAACAACGTCCACGCCCTGTAGACTGGAAGGGCCGGGAGTGAGCGCCTTTGGGCGTCCCCTTGTGCAAGTGTGCGTTGGAGCACATGCTCGCACAGGCCTACGTGTGCAAGTACAGGCATGCACACAAAAAAATACTAATTAAGAGGTTGTTTTTGTTTTTGCTGCATCTCCTGTTTCATGCGAGCAGTTTGAGTCCTGCTTTGTGTTTGCTTTTCTTTTATGTGTGGTTCACGAGTGTCTCGACTCCGTCTCCTTCTCCACCACAGTGTGATGCTGGATGATGTGTATGTGATTACAGGTGCGCTGGGAAGAGCCGTCCCACAAGTCTGCACCACAGCTCTCTGAGACCAGTCGCGAGGCCCCGCGGTCGGGTCGGGCGCGTGAGGCGCCGGCCAGCGTGAGACGAGCCGGAGCTCCAGACCGACTGTCCACTTTGTTGCTGCAGGGTTGACACACGGCAGGAGCTAAGAGATCAAGCGTACACACACACAAAGAAAGTAAAACAAACAGAAAAATCACTGGCCCACGGACTCGTCCACTAGCACACAGCTTGAGCCTTTCTCTTTGTATTTCTCTCTGCACCCTCTCTGCCCATTCCACACAATGACCCTGAAATCGTTGGTTATATTTTCCCTTTTCTTACTTCAATGGCCTGACTCTCTTTGCTTTCTCACTTACTTTTCTTCATTCTCCTTCCATAAAAGAGCCCTGAAAGCCTAGACTGTGATTTTCACACCCCTTTCTATCTGCTTGACTCACTAAAAAGTGATCCCTCTCCACGGCGATCCTCCCTTTCTCCCACTGGTGTTACACTTATCCCCACATCCCTCCCTGTCTCTTTGAGTCCGCTACAGGTGTGACCTAACTCCTTACAATTCCCTCTTCATTTCCTTACCCGCTCCGTTTTTTCACATGAAAGGCTTCCCGCTACCCTCAGCTCACCCTCATTCCTGCTCTTTCTTCTCTGTGCACCCTTACCCTCTCTTTTAGCCCCAGGAGATAGGTTGGATAACAGGTGGAGCCACTGGTTTTGGAGGATCAAGTTCCCATCTGCCTGTAATGCAAGAATGCAGCGTCACCCTGGGCTACAATGAAACCAAACAATAAACCACACACAGGTGCATGCACACACACATACACACACACACACACACAAGCCATCCAGCGAAGCCATTGTAAGTGTGCTTGATTAGAAAAGTTGACTTCTATTCATCCAGTTTATTCGCTTTTAATATTGTCTTTCTCTGTAATTATTTTTCTCACAAACAAGAGAGACAAGATAAAGAGGTCAGGAAAGAGGCAAAATAATTCCTGAGCATGAATGCACACAAGCACACAAGCAAGAATGCCGTAAACACACACACACACACACACACACACTCAGAAAGAACTCATTTCACAGGATGAGCATTTTTTGGATCCTGACATCTTTGATATCACATTATGGCAACATGGAAAGCCCGAACACAAAGGCCACCACATTGTCCCTTTATGTTTCTACGCACAATAGAGGATGTACATATGTGATATTGATGGAGACTGTGCACTCTGACTAGGTGTGTTGTCCATGCTGTGTTGAAGCTTGATTCCCATCCAGCAGCCTGCGGCAATTACATGATGTTGAAAGAGCGGTTTACAAAAAAACAGCCATTGTGCTGATGGGAACAAGAGTTCTTAGAGCAACAAGAATAAGCAATTGATGCTGTTAGTCAATGTCCCACAGCTATGCTTTAAATTCTCTGTCGTTCTCTGTCTGCAACCACTTTCCCATTGTGTGTATCCTCCCAGCACTCCACTGCTTTGACAGGTCAGTTAATATTGACATTATCTCCCTCCACCACTATGACAGCTCGAGCTGCAGGAAGCCACTCATTAGCTCTGCATGCGCTTGTTACGCCTGTGCATGTGTTTGCGGGTGTGTGTGCGCACGCACGGCTGTGTTGATTGCCGGGACAGAAGGCATTAGCCTAATCAAACAGGTGTTAAAGAGACAGGGGACAGTCCCAATGTTTGCCTCCGAGAGAATAACAGAGATTGGTGTCATCGTTCAGCCCCATCATAGGGCCCTCTGCGGAGGTCATCTCATCACTGCACCGTGAGTGCATTGAAGAGAGAGTGGGAGTACTGCGTGTGTGTGTGTGTGTGTGTGTGTGTGTGTGTGTGTGTGTGTGTGTGTGTGTGTGTGTTGGACAAAGAGAGGGTGGGTGAGAGGACAGAAAAGGATAGATTTGTCGAGCTGATGTAGCTTGATGCCTTCAGATAGATGTCCATGCATCTGTCAGGTTAGAGTATATTGTGTGCGCAAATGTGTGTGTGTGTGTGTGTAATTATATGTGTCTCTCTCTGGGTGAGAAGCCATAACAGGATTCTTTGGTGATAGTGAGCAATAGTTGGATTGAGGGCAGAAAATGCAGTAGTAATTGTACTGGATACACAGGTAATTGGAAGCTAAATTGCAGTCAGTTTGTGTTTTGGAACCAGATAACCCACTGTGTGTGTGTGTGTGTGTGTGTGTGTGTGTATATGTGTGTGCATGTGGGTGTGTGTGTGTTTGGGGAGCTGAATGACTAATAAGAACTGGACGCGTTACAGAATTAACCCAATAATGTTATGCAAAATTAATGCTTGAAAAAATGATTCCAAGCCACTGTGGGTTTCATTTCAAAACATTTTGTGGTATTAAATCTGACATTTATTGGGATTTATTTTACTATCAACTGTTGGTGTATGCCCTTGTGAGTTCTTATTAAGGACGATGTGTATGGACAGCAAGGACTTTGCTGGAGTAGGGACGTTCAAGTTTGACCTTGAGAACACACATCTGTAATACGATATTCTAAACTAAAGGTTCGCTTACCAAGTTTTTCCAGAGCTGTTGATAGTATCTCATGGCTTTGTTCAGTAAATGGAACTGTCATAATGTGAACTAAGTAAACAACTTTGGTCATGTTTATTTAGTTGAAACATGTAACAATGGTAAGAAAGGCTGCAGAAGCACATTTGCAAACAGACTCATTGGTGATTGTTTAAGCTTCAATTCCACAGTTTCATGTTTTCAAATGATTTTTGTCACATTTAAGTTGTTAACGTCTTGTTCACAAGCAGGGGATGAATGTTGCAAACAAGCTTAAGCTATAAATGCTGGAGTATACTATGTACTTGACCCTATAATAAATTAGTGTATTTGTGCACGAGGAACAATGAATACAGTGAATATTGGGTGAAAACACATCTTTACTCTGATAGTTCACAGAGAAAATATGACTCTCACTGCTGTTTAATAATATTAGGCACATGTGACTGGACAGCCCTAACATTTTAGCTTCCCACTCATTATCACTAACCCAGGCAGCACATCACTAAGTCTTAGTTCTGTAGATTTTAGCTCTTGGTGAGTGGTTCAGTTTTATAAATAGTTACTGGGCGACGTGGGTATATAGATCTTCCATGAATAACTGATCAGAATTGTAGAACTTTCAGTCCAAATCACTGCTTTTTACAGGGTTTTTATCAAATAAAATCTAGCCTGTTACACTAGGGGCTAAAATATGGACAACTTATTACCTTGAACATTTTCCTTTATGAATTTTCAGACTTTTTTTTTTCAATTTATGATTCGGGTCAGTATTTTCCCCTGCAGCTAAATGTGTTAAAATGCTGCTTACATTCATTCACATAACATTACTGCAATATCCATGACCTGCCTCCACTGGAACCGGACAAAGACTGGAGGAAAATAAATGAGATAGCTGTATTAGAAATGTGAGCTTTTTGGAAGAACAGCGCTGGGAATCTGAAACAATTCAGAGGCAGTTGGAAGAATGAAAAAAGGGAGGTCAGAGGTGACTCAGGGCATCATTGTAGTTAGAGAATGGTAATATATTCCTTTTTAAAAGTACCTTGCTCAAACTCAAGGGCACCAAACAAAGTGGGACAGAAAACTGTGAAAAAAAACACCTTAGAAATGACAAAAATCATAGTTGTGTCTGAGCAAGCTTGAAGACTGTAAAAAGGGTGATGGTATCATAGCAACTGGCAGATGTCCAAAGTTTAAGAGCGGTCTTCACACTGTCTCCAAACATGCTGCTGCTTGCCTGGTGTTTAGATGGATGGTGACTAGGGCGGGGGCCAGGAGGCCACGATCCAAAGGTGCAAAGACCACAGGGTGGGCAGGCAGGGCGGGACAGGTCAGCCAAGTGTGTGGTTGTTATATTTTTAGCAACTTGTAAGTGAGAAGATTTGATAGGTGAGCTGTTGCAGAGATTGTGCAGACAAGCAATGTTGAAGACCCGAGCAGCAACATGCCTGACATACAGGAAGCAATTAAAGGCCTTGCTGGTGCCACCACAGCAGGTTCTCGGTTACATTTGTGACAGATATACGGACATGTGACAAAACCAACATAAAGTCGAGGTGTTGGGCCACCTCAAGCTGTCTCTACAACTTTACTGGATGGGCCAACACCAGTCTTCCAAAAGATATTCCATCATTGAGAGTTTCAGTGATGGAGGTGGAGAACACTATGGCTCCGATATAGGAGTAAAAAGTTCTTTGCCAAGTCTTAAGAATGAGACACAGTTATCAAGCGGCTTTTTCTACTTACAGCGATGTGTAAGTAATCTTTAAGAGCAGTTTTTGATTGAGCTCATGATTAATCACATGTGTGATCAGAGCAGAAACATTCAGTTACAGACAAGGACTTGCACCTAGGATTTGACTCAGTGATGCTATTCTGCAAAAACATGTGTGACAAATAATCTTGATCTTTAATCTAAGAAATCCCTATTATTCCCCCCAGCAATTAACATATGCATTATACAGTATATATGAATAGGAAATTGACTAAAATGTTCAGATCAAATGCAAATAGTGAACAACTTAATTACTCATACTGATTCAAAAAATGTATCTGTCAAGACCAATGACATTTCATATGCTCATTGCAGGACATGCCTCAGAAACCATCTAGGATCTTCTTAAGTTTATGAGTAGGCATAAAAGTGAAGGATTTTTACTTTTATCTTTCACTTTGGTCCAAAATTTCACTTGTAGTAGTTGGATAAATATGGATCCTGGTGACTGGCAAGGTCACAGCATATAATTCACATAAGACATCTGCATTCCTTATTTTTATCCACTCTTTTATTGAGGCTTTACCCATTAATTTGTCACCCCTCCACATAAATTACGACACAGTTCTGATAGCACTTTTGAACTTGAAGATGGGGCTTTGGGTGTTTTAATGTGGAATCCAGAGCGACCTCTGAGGTTTGGCACTGGAGCCTGAGCGAGAGAAGCTTTTCATGGAAACTCCAAGCAGCATTACAGCCACTTTACTGGAAAAGGAACGTCAGAAGCCAACTGCCAAATGATCCTGGACGGAAAGATACTGTGAAAATGAGGTGAGGTGAAGGTGCTTGAGGAGAATGTGTTAGGGGACAGGATGGTTAGGTGGTGTAGGGAGACTATTTGGCCACTCAGGGGATGGAAAGTCTCTCTCTGAGGATTTATTGCGGCAATAAAAGATAAGGTCACTGTGTTGTAGGCTTTAATATTAATGTGCCATTTAATGACCCCTCACCATGGTAGAAACTAAGTTATCACTAGTACTAAGATATAGCTCGGGGTAGTTATTTTGTAATGAAGCAAGTGTTTAAGTGTGCAGCTGGTCTCTCTTTAGTCAAATAATATACAGTCAAATTTATTTTAAAGTGAAAAAATCCCCAGGCTTTATTCTTGCTCTTACTGTAGTCCTGCTTACTTGTTTTTTTTTACAAAAACCTTATTAGGTTATATATAATAATAATAAAACTAATAATGTTAGCCTCTAAATACTATAATTAGATGTTTTATAAAGAGAAAAACTTGTTTCTCTATGTGAGTGTTTTGGGGGTTTGGGGGCGCCGTCCACCATGCTCTCACTGCTGGCATTAATTCCCGCCCCCTCACTCGGATTATCCAATAGCAACAGCGGGAGCACTCAGTTTAGCCAATCAGCGACAGGGGATGATAGTGAATGGAAGTTAAGTTTTAGAGTTTGGGATATTTTGAAGGGGAGATTAACGGAGAGGAAGAAATGGAGATTTATTAGGGGGGAAAAAGTACAATCTCGTGATTATTGACAGTTGCTTTCACGACAGGTTGATGGTTGAGTAAGGCCGAGCAGGAGCCGCTCTCTCTCCCCCCGAGTGTGTGTCGAGGAGGGGAGCAGGTGTTCGGAGGAGGGAGACGCATCGCCTCAGTCGGCTCCCCAAAGCCTCAACAGGGTGCGGGGAAAAACGGCCAAAAATCCGCCAACAAGGGGGCGAAAACTCCCGTGAGTATGACAGAAGAACGATAGGAGGTTTTTTCCAAGTGGCCGTTTCGGGGGACCGGTGAAGACTGTGGATGAAAACAGGGCGAAAGGCTCCGGTGTCGCAGCCGCAGCGGTGAGAGTCACGTTAGCGTCTCCAACGGCTGTTTCTCGGCTCAAAGCCACTTTTTTTTGTCCGGTTCTCGCCACTAAAAGATGGAAGAAAAACTCTCAAATGTGGCCCAGAAAGTTGTGACACGGTTGTGTTTTCGTTAACCTGTTGTGGCGGCTTTTCATCCGCGTAATTTGAGACGCGGCGCATTACGGCAAGTTAGCCTATCTGGTATCCGAGGAGGGAGTCCCGTTCTGGGCGAGCGGCGGCGGGTGGCTCGGTCGGGTCAAACTCATTAGGATCTAACTTCAGATAACAGGACTTCTGCATCAACACGGCTGGAAACGGCCAGCTCGTGTGCAGCCAGAAACCAGCTCTGAGAATCAATAACACATAATAGTGGATGGATAATTTCTGAATGATCCGCGGCTCAAATCCTCAGTGAAGACCGCAAAACAAGCGCGGATTTGGGGCTCGGTAGCAGAGAATAAGCCGATAAGTCGAAAACACACTCAGATGTATTAATTCCTGCTTTGGATCAATGCAAATGAGAATGAGGGATCTCAGGACGCGCTCGGGCTCCGCAGCACCACAGAGGGACTGACACCGTGAAGACACACCAGCCGGGGAAAGTCTCTCTCCCCCCACCCCCGCTCCTCCGTCCTCCTCCCGCCGCCTGCCGAGTTCTGGACACCGGCAGCTGGGTGAACTCGCACGGAGGCACCGGCGCTCCTCTCCGCCTTGGACTTCTTCCCATTCAGAGTTGCAGCTGAAGCGACCCCCTCCCTCCCTCTTTCTCTCTCTCTCTCCCGCATGATGAAGCCGGGGATGTGCTGCTCTGTGGAGGGAGCTGCACCAGGAGGCAGCCGGACCCGGAGCCGGAGCCGGTGTCCGCCTCTCCTCCTCCTTCTGCTCCTTCTCGCCGGCAGCTGCCACATGTTGCACGGCCAAGGTAAAAGCTTTTACTCCCTCCTGGTTCAAATGTCACATGATGCACCACATATCCATCTATATGTATTATATGCATGTAGATCCATTCATACCACACATGTGAGTGTGTGTTTTGAAAACACTGAAGCCAGACTCATTTGTCACTGGGGCCGTGGTGAGCAAGGGAAAAGTGAGATGATGACTCCTAAGCTGGAAACAAGGGTGTGATTTATTAGAGCAAGTGTGGCAGTTTGCTTATTAGTTGAGATGTGTCCCTGTGGGAGGGGGATACAGAGGGGGGTGTTTTTTTTTATGAGGCCAGCAACAATGTTTTTTGTAAATGAAGTGTGGTTGATTTGGTTGAGAGACAGATAAGGGGGGGGGGGGGTATGTGTGAATTACTGTTATTGTTATGATGATGCATAGATTGTAGGATGATTATTGCAGGATTAAGGTATTGAGGATGTATTGGGGGGGTGTTACAGTTTCCAAGCATCGATAATCCCCCTCTTAGTCAATGACCTGCTTAACTACAGCTCTTAATTTGGCACAAACACACAGACACATGCAGCCGCACATAATATATTCATTTAAGTTGCCTCCGATTAGTCCAGTGTTGACTCTGTTGTTCTGGCGGATGTCCAGATTAGTGTGTGACTTGTGGGTTCAGAGGGCTACTGTGCCGAGTAATTGTTGAATACAGCAACAGAGAATATGATGAGATATCGATTCCTGACCAAAGTCATACGGGAAAATTGTGTGTTGCCATGTTACGTGCATTTATGTGCTTTATTTTTCTTTTGTAGCTATAGAGACCATAATGCAGAGGAATATTTGTCTATGTGTGTATGTCTGTCTTTGTGTGTGGTGCATGCGTGTACCTATGGGAGCACGTCAGAGTGGCAAAACAAAAGCCCAGAAAAGGTCAGACTGGTGTCGGCTCACAGTTTTCCCTGGGTCACAGATGGTGTGGTGGGCAGAATGTAAGGCTGAGACGAGGGGTTATGTGGAGGAGGGGTCTTAGGAATGTGTGTGTGTCAGAGGTGGGGGGGGGGTGAGCTATTTGCGAATGCATGGAGAATGTGTGTGCTGCTCAAGTGCAGGAAAGTGGCTGCGTGAGTGTGAAAGAGGGACCACAGGTAGAGGAGGAATGAAGAGGGAGAGAGAGTCCGGATGAAGGAGCTTGTGTGCCGAAGAGGAGGAGGAGGTGGTGGTGTGAGAGAGGAGCAGAGCAGGGAGAGGGGAGTGGCAGGGAAAGGGGGTGAGAATAAAAGATGTAGCAGGGGGGTTGGAGAGGGAATGCGGCGCGGCGTGCTTGTCACTCAGAAAGCTGTGCCTGCAGTTCAATCGATGATGATGGTATGACAACACCTCTGCTTGTGTCAAAAGTTGCTCTCCTCTCCCTTCTTTTCCCAGGCGCCACACTCTCCCTCTTTCTCCCTCCCTCCTAGGTGTTGAGGAGGAGGTGGGAGACGGAGGGATGGTGTGGCTGCAGAGTCAGCTCCTTCCGTCCTCCCTCTAATGTCAAGGTCTAAGCAGCAGCACCCAAGTTACCACACACCCCATTCCCCACCCTCACACCCACCTACTCCTTCCAGCTGTCTTGGCTCAAGAGTGGGCGGGGGGGGGTACCCTGCTTCAAAATATCTATACCTCAGGATGGCTGGCAGGGGTGTGTTTGCATGCGTGTGTGCCGGTGGGTAGGGGTGAAGTGGAAATTAGTGAAACAGATACGGGATGGGGCTTGTGGTGGTGGAGGTGGGGGGGGTCTATTGATTTGATAAGCTGTGCCAGGCGGCCAATCGAAGGCTGTAGATTTTCCAGGTTCCGACCCCTCTATCCCCAGCATTTATTAGGACGTTTTATTTTAGGAGGAAAAGGATGAAATTCATGAGCCAAGGTTGATCCTCCTGATCTCTCCCCACCTCTCCCTCCCCCCCCTCTGTCCCTCTCCCTCTTTCCCTCTCTCTCCCTCTTTCTCTCAGTCAATCGATGCCCACACCCCTCCCCATAAATGTGAGGCTTTATATGAGCCAACTCTCGTCTCTGGGAGCACATTTAAATAAGCTCATCGATCTTTCATTTTAGAGTTTAAGTGACGGCAGCATTTTACTGTCTCTCTCCTCCTCTCTCCCCCCTCCCCCCTTTCCTCCACCTCTCATCTGCTCACCTCTCCACCCTCCCTTCTTTATTCATAACTTATCCCTCAGCCCCCCACTGCCTCCCTGTCACTGAGTGGGTTCTGCTCCACAGCTGTTTGACAGATTCACATTTCCAGGATGGATACAGACAGAGCCTGGATCCTAGACTTTATATTCTGACTGAAGTCAAGGATGGGTCACATTCGGTGTGTTTCAAAATGTAAATCATATTCTGTATCGCTAACACAGTCGAGAATGCCTCCATATCCTTAATATTACTGTTGTAAAATGGAAACATGCCAACTGTTCAAGATTTTCTGAGAACAGCCTCGTCTCAGCGATGGATTTTGGAGATCGTCAACATGATTTTTAAACATTTCTAGAAACCAGATGACAGATGACCACATGATACTTAGAATGACATTAAAGCATGAACATGTTCAAAGTCAGAAGGGGTTGACATAACAACAGTGACATGGACCATTAGGTTTATAATACGTGGAGATTGATTTTTTCCCAGTTGCTAATGTGGATAATGATAATGGTCTGTAAGTAGCCAAAGTGTAATGAAAACATACTGCTGGTCGTCATTATTGCTAACCTTGCCCAAGGTAATTGCATTAAAATGGGGCTCGAGCATCCCAGCTGTTAAACTATTGCACTTGTTTTGGGTCTAAAAAATAAATTGTGGTCACAATTTTTCGGACTCCTTCTAAAGTTCAGCTTCTTACCATAAATTTGCAAGTTTCCTTCTGCTTCAACTAGGCCAAGCAAAGACTTGCATGGTCATGCTGACCCACTTAGTGAATCTATCAGTGTGATTAGGTTCGATATGACACATGTCATTGGCTCAACTAAGCCAGAGCTTGATCCTGATTGGACCACTGGGCATGCTTAAGTGAATTGAGGTCACTGATAGGACATTTGGATGGTGGGCTGTGGGCTGGGAGAGTTCTGAGCGTGATGTCAAAACCGAAATCAAATAGACTAGCATGCAGTTTTACACATGTGCGCACACCCACACACTCGCATACACACAAAGTCCTTCTCTCTCATCAGTGTCAAACCGTTAAAGCGGACGTGGAAATTTGCTTAACCATGTTGTAATGAGGAGAGGGTAAATTAGGAGCCTCGTCAAACTAATTATCATCGTCCATGCTGCACAACCTGACCGTGACTTTTCCACCTCTCTCACTCTCTTATGAATCTTATGTCTGTTTAAATGCTCTATTATCTTCCGCTGATGGTTACAGCTTATAATACCGATATTTCTAGAAAAAATGTGATTTGCAATTTGAATCAGAGGCTTTTTGCCACCAGAATTATTGTAGTACACTCCAATATTTTCGCATGCAACCTTTTGGATTTTGATGTATTTTAAACTGTAAATTTACTGCTTGTAACAGTTAGTCACATGTTCTTTCTTTGCCCGCAGACACAAATTTAATCCCACATTCAAGTAGTTTGAATTTTGGAGGCCTCGGGAGAGACTTGGCTGTCTGATGGATTGTGTGTGTGCGTGTGCATATGTATTAGAGATGGAGAGCCAACGACAGGGGAGAAGACACTGTGGATGTGTGTGTGTGGGAGTGTGTGATAGACGTCAGGTTAGTCAGGTCTAAGAGGAAGTGAGGTCCCTGGTCAACTCCCTTATTTCCTGTCTGTCAGGAGGAACAAATCACCACACTTCCACAGCCACCTGACACTCTGCGGCAGCTGTGTGTGTGTGTGTGTGTGTGTGTGTGTGTTGTTGGAGAGGGAGAGAGTTTGTGTGCATCTACCTGTCTCTGTGCAGACTTGCTATGTGAAAGAGATTTTAGTCTGACAGGACTGCAGACTACATACAGTGTGTGTGTGTGTGTGTGTGTGTGTGTGTGTGTGTGTGTCAGATTGATGCTAACCCTCTATCAGTCCTAAGTGTTTTCTTCTCACAGCAGAAGAAGTGGCAGATATAGAGGAGCAGCCAGAGTCTCCCAATGGAAAATAATCACCTGTGTGTGTGTGTGTGTGTGTGTGTGTGTGTTTGAGAGTGTGTGAGACCAGCAGGTGCATCTATCTGGTCCTCTTTTGTTCACTTACGCACACAAACTTCGCTATATGTCTTTTTTGTTTGGTGAGCCTGTAAGTTGTGTGGGTGAAATGATAAAGAGGTCAGCTGGGTCATGTTTCTCCAGCAGTGTTACCATGACTGGTCAGCTGGAGACATAAAATATTAAGTATTAATATAAGGCATAGATATAATTGCCTAAAGCTTTGTGTGTGTGTGTGCGTGCGCGTGTGTGTGTGTGTGTCTACATATGCTTCTGCCCAGTCAGGATGGTTTCCTATCTTTGTGAAAAGATGCATTTTTATAGGAGTTTTCCTCAAAAACATCCTTCAGAGCTTTGAAATAAGAGCCAAGTGGGATACACTCCAGTCTCCCTCTGCCTCCCTCTCTGTCTTCCTTCTTTTTGCTCTTCATTTTTTTGTGTTTGTTCTATCAGTATTGCTCCTCTTCTTTTTGGTTTTCCTTTCTTTCTTCCCTCCTTGTCTCCCCATATGGGACTAAAGAATCCATTGCTGCAGGCCACACAGGTGGAATGGAGGCTGTTTTGCTGTTTAGGCCTTGGTGTTTATTATGTAAGATAGGGGGAGGAGGTTGCTATTGATCCACTGTGTGTACGTGTGTGGGGAGTGAGGGTGGGGGGCGGGTGTGTGGAGGGTGGTATAGCACAAAAGCTTATCTTGTACTTTTCAAGATGGTTCTACAGCGAGACATCCAAATAAAGCAGAATGCTTGCAAAACATGAACTCTATTGATTGACTGAACTGCAAGACACCACAAAGCAGAAAGACTGACAGACAGATATCGAGATAGGCAGACAAACAGAAAGACAGGTGAATGTGCATGCACACACAGACCTTCACAACTTTTATTTGTCAACTAAAGTGTTGGAAAAGTTTAAATCAATGGCTTATAGTGGCTTTTTAAAGTTATGCTTGTTACAGAATTTAGTTTAGTAGGTTCGAGCTGAAACAAAAAGTTAATTGTCAGCTATTTTAATAATCATTTGATTCAAACAAAAACACCAAGCATTCTCTAGTTCTAGCTACTTGCTACTTTTCTCTGTATTTTATACTTGTAAATTGTGTGCTTTTCCATTTTGGTCTGTTGGTTGGACAAAACAGGACATTTAAAGATCTCACCTAGAAAGCTGGAGACATATTTCTCAATTTTCTGACACAGACTAAAAGTCGAAGCAATTAACCAAGAAAACGATCAGCACATTAATCAATAATGACAATAAATCGTTGTATCTCTATTTATATTCCATTGTTTAAACATGCTTGCTACATGTAACTCTACAGTTGTTCTTAATTGTGTATTTATTTTTCATTTTATCACATCGTATGATAACATAGTCTAACAGTAGCCATGCATTTGTTTTCTCAATTCCCCCCAAAATCCTAGCATAGAATATATTAAGTGTTCAGCGATCAGTGTCCCAATTCATCTTTGATAAACTTGTATATATATTTTTCGTCGAGTGTAAATCCTGCAGAAGTATGTTAAGCTCATATATTCTGCTCGATCAGTCACCTACTTAAGTATTCATCATTCAGCCATCTGACAAAAACAAGTGCAAACAGAGGAACACGCAGCTCTGAACAGCTTTGGTGAAGTGCAAATACACTCACTGTAAGAAAGAAAGAAACAACCTTCTGAACCTGAAAACAATGTTTTATTTTGTAATGTGGAACATTTGACAATTGGCTTTAATGCAAATCACTTACATACATCTCGATATGTTGAATTAAACAGGATAGCGAAATCCACTTGCAGATCTTGTGCAGCTTGCCTGAGGGCTATAACTCTGCCCAAAAGTAATATAGTAATAATTTATTGTTTGAATTTGCTAAATAAGAATTATATTAAGCGTCATGAAGAGACAAAACAAGACTTTCTAGCCGTTGCTGTACAAATTATTGCTGGTTACATGCTAATTTAATAAGACCTCTGGCTGTTGTGAGAGCAGAATGGCTGTGGGGAGCTGTAGTCTGAAGAAGAGTTATTTTCACTGTCGAGGACTGACACTGTGCTACCACATCCTGCACTTAATAAACGAGGTGCCTCACTCACACCTTCATGGAAATATAATTTACATTTACTTGAAATGAATATTTAATAAACGTTACTGCAGAGGTTTATAACTCAATTCAACCATCTAAAGTAGCAAAAGCTAGAAATATTAAACTGATAATAAATAGGTAACATTGCATTACGAGTTTCCTATGTATTACTGTGTATGATATGCATGTGTATATTTAAAGATCATCCCTAGAAAGGTAATACACTGTGCATATTCTGTGGAAAGAGAGGCATCTAAAATCTTTGACCAACAATCCTTGATTCATTTTCTGAACTGGTTGCTTGTAATTTTGTGAGAAATTTAATTTTGGCTGACACGCTTGGTATTTTCTTTTTACAGCATCTGATAAAAAGATGAGTAAAACAGGGAAACCAAAAGTGCAAGACAGAAAAAAAATAAACCACAGCCACAAAACACCTTGTCAAATGTGAAAGGGATATAGGGTATGTATATTTAAAAATGTCAAAAAAAAAAAAAACAGTGACATAACAGATTCTTGTTTGAGAATATTTTTATCTCACATCACTGCTTTGTTCTTGTTTTTGAGATAACCCATATGTGATGAATAGTAATGTCTTTTTCTCAGTATTTTCCGTGTTTCGAAACAAGCTGCAGGCAGAGGAAGATGAGACAAGAACTAATAGATGAAACCAAGAGCCACTGTGACAGTTTCATCATATGTAGTACATTTTATGGGGCTTAATGGTATTAAGAACTTTGAACCCAGTGATAGCAACACGCACTGAAAAGTTGTACACAGCCGAATGTCTCTGGACCGCAGACTAATCTCTAATCAAGGCAATAATTACATGGGTCCACATGTGCAAAAAAGGTTTGTGAAAATTACTTTGCCCTAAATACTGCAGGATGTGTACTGTATAGTACGTTGCACGGTTGTATTAAATATGACCCTGTGACATATTTATTACCATATTTATCAAGAAAATCATACTCATGATAGCAATTTACTTCCTTTTTCCAAGCCATCCTCCCCAAGGTCAGTCTGAGACCACTTAGTAGAGTGAGATAGATGTTAGCAGATGTTTACAGGAATACTGCAGTTTCAGATAGAGGCTCAGTCATACTAGTTGTTGTATTTTTATGATTTGTCTAAAATAGAGGTTCATGAGGAAAATCAATTTTTAATTTTTTTCTTTAGTTTCAATACAGCACTGGCTTCTTTATGCAAATGAAGATAAGTTGTGCTCTTCATATCCTTCAACAATAATAGAATTTGACGAGAATAGAATAGAATCCCTGTGCTTTAGCCTCTTATACAAGCGTACTGCTTTTGAACAAAAATCATTTTCAGAAGATCTCTGTGAAAGGCTATCACGTTTTTTTTCTCTTTTGCATAAACTGCTTGCCACAACCGTTTCTCTTCTGTCTAGAACAGGAAATTCAGGGTTATGAACGAGCACCATAACACAAAACTGTTGTGATTATGTAGTGGTTTTGTAGTAGATGGTGGTGAAATGGTGGGATGGAGCTGATGTTGTGGGCAATGTGGCTCACAGCTTTAAAGAAATATCTGGTCATAAATGGCCATTGACCTTTTCCAGGATGGGAATCAACATCAAATGTGACCATGTCCTTAAATGAAAGCGAGTATATTCATTCATCATCAGTCCGTCTTCTCAGCTGATCTTGTAAATCAGATTTCACACACTGCAGGGTACACATAAAAAAATGAATTTGCTTTGTAATTAGCATCCCTGCAGTCAGTGACAGCCTATGCTCTTGCAGATACCGGAGTCATGCATGCTGTGCCTAAGTGTTTCCTGATAGAGCTGTTCACGTGCTGTGTACAGTGTATGAACGTGTTCTGTATGAATGAATACACATAGAAATAATAATCAGAGGTTTATTCATAACATATTTGCATGCATTTCACACCAATATGCTTTGACATTTTACCCACACATTACAGTCCGTTTGAAGGGATGTATGAAGACAATATTTAGTACAGGAGAACGGACTCGGTTTGAAATGTTTTAAAATTTGGATTTATGGAGCAGTTTATGGGTTGTTCAAATGGGAACAACATTTTTGAGGCTGACAATCAGATTTCAGGCTTCTGTGACATACACCAGGCAATCTAGGAACAGATTCCTATTTACGGGAACAACTGGTGGAAATAAAATTGCAGGTGGCTGGAGATAGATCAGAGAGACACACTCAATCTCTCTCTCCCAACACCTGGGAAATGCCTTTAAAACCTTCGCCTTGTACTGCCAGTCATTTAGTGGCAGCATTAGATTAGCTGAAGGCTCGGGAGCAGTCTCACTGCGGGGTGAAGAAAGTGACTCTCTTTCCCTGATCGAGAGTGTTTCAGTGTGTGTTTGGATTCGAACTGGCAACCTTCCAGTGGATCATACCCCAGGCTGTCTCTCATTGTGTCTCTGCACTTTCTCTCTGTTTATCTCTCTCTGCTTGCCTTTTGCTCTTTGTCTCACTTTCGGTGTGGCTGTAGTCATTTTTACTGTGACACTCGCAGGGCGGGAAGCGATGTGGAGTGAAGATTGCTCCATGGAAGAACATCAAATGTGCCCTCCCCATGCTGCCCACCAAACGCACCTGGCCGAGGCTCTTTATTTGTTTGTGTATGTTTTCATTGTGGTCGGGCCATCGAGCTATTTGAATGGGATCTTTGCATAGTGAATCGCCAGTCACGGAATATTACTGAGGTCAGGCTGGGTTGAGTAGACGTGCGGGAGTCCACAGCATTGTGTGTGTATCAGAGCAGCATGATTTACTTGTTCAGTGCAAGGGCTTTACCTTGCTGCAGGTGTGTATTCTCAGCTTGATGCGTTTGATCTGCCACAGGTGTTTGAGAGGGGATGGGTGTGTGCGCGCTTGCATGCACGCGCGTGTGTGTATTTGTACACACGAATCTGCGTATGGTGATTTGTGCTATAGGCTTAGAGCAAAAAAGACCCTTTTTGATCTCACCCAGGAATAAGCAGGAAGTACTGTACTGTATGTGTATGTGTGTGCGCGTGTGTGTGTGTGTCTGAGAGAGAGTGTGCGTGTGTGTCTGGCCAGAGGTTTTTAGCTTAGTCCTTTGATCCAAGCTAGAGGTGGGCATACCTCTGTGAGGAGCCAGCCAGTATGGAGACTTGGCTTGTGCTACAGAAGTGTGTGTTTTTGTCTGTGTGTGTGTGTCTGTGTCTGTGTCTGTGAGAGAGAGAGAGAGAGAGAGAGAGAGTGCATACGGCAGAAGTTTATAGCCAGAGTCAAAAAGTGGTGGCCTGTGTTTGTGCTAAATGTCTGTGTGCGTCATTGCATGTGCAGCACTCATCTGTTTTGCATGTTCATCTATCTGTCTCATCTGTAACATGATGTCTCTTCAGTTTCCAGACTGATGGAAACTTTTTGGCTCTGCTTTTTACAGTGCTTGTTCTCTAAAATGGCTCAAAGAACATAAAGACTTTTTTGAATGGTTAAGTGAGAAGAAGTGTAGAATAAAGCTAGTGTTGTGCCGATAGATCATCATAGGACGGAAGAGGCCGAGGATGAAACCACCGACACAGAGAGTGGTGAACAGTCCACTCTACCTCCTAAGCCACAGGTGTCCCCATGAGGAAATCCTGACACGCTCTCATTCAGTTTTGGATCATTACTGAATATTGAGGCTGGTGGTCATGCTGCCTCCTTCTACCTGCTACTTTCCTCCCCTCACAACCCCAGCCTGTTCTGCATTCTTTGCCATTGTTGGCATTTCACAGTCGTCACTGTGCCTGTGTGTTCTGCTCTGTGGAATGGCTGCTGGGTCCTGGCGTTGCAGCCTGGTGCCGCCCGCTGAGCTACTGTACAGAGATATAAAAGGCACCCAGTGACACTACAGACAAAAGTTGCGAAAGGCTCAACTTTATGCAAATGTCCGACAGAATGCGACTGAAAACCTGGCGAGAGTCAATCACACTCATTTTGATTCCCACAGAAACTCAGAGTTTTTTACTACTCTGCTCCACAAGATGAGTGGGCATTGTTTCTTGGCAAATACAGGACACAAAGCAAATCAGTCTCACCAGCTCTGGTGTCACTGTTGTTTCAGAACAGATTCAACATCACGTACAGCAAGGTGAAAAAAGACAACAAACACGGCTTTTGTGTACTCATGAAAAACTGTACAACAGGAAATAAACTTCTTCCTCTTGTGTGTGTACGGCAGCTACAGCAGAAAACATACGTCCAGTCAGAGCAGAGGATGTAAATTATGTGCTCACAGAGTTACAGATCTGTATGTATGAATGCAGTGTAACTCTTGGATCCGTTCAGCTATGCATTTCTGGCAGCTGACATACAGAGTGCAAAGGATTACAATTAGAGATGCACCAATACTTAGCCAGTATAGCGTTAACATCCTCGACCACCAGTTTCCTTTCCACCTCGGACTGACATCAACTGTAGGAAATGCCTGAGGGACGTCATATCCAGGACAAACCTTGCATTGCATTATTACATATTGTAGCGATGGCCCTCATTTCCCATCATGTGTAGTGCTGGACTGAGTAGCTTTGACATCCTCATATTGATATCTGACATCGGCATCGGATTGGTGCAAAGGTGAAAAGATGAAAGGGAAATCGATGAAAAGGGATCAGGATTTATATATAGATATACAGATGCCAACAACTGTCTGGTTTGGTCCCGAGCAGTGTTGTTGTAAATGAAATGACCATGTACAACAATTTCACTTTCCATCACTTCACTTTACTTGATTACTCTATTTCATGTAACTTTGCACTTTGTTTTGACATTTATGGTCTGCTGTCCTTTTATATTTTGTTTCATCATCTTCACTCAGGGCAATGTCCTCTGTATTGGGCATTTCACACTAAGAGGTGTTACTAAAAACTGGACAGCTTTACCAATTAGTGTTCCCACTTTTCCACAGCTCAAGTGGATTTTTACTAATTCGGAGCAAGGTTCATTTGTGAAATATTGCTTTAAAGCATAGTGTATGTGAGCCACCAATTTTATTTTAAAGTAATGTATCAGTGCTTTTGATGATGACTAGCATGCCGTGATTAAATGAATTGTGAAATTGAGTGGTTTTGTCTCCCTGATGTGTATATATTTTTCCTATGTGCTGAAATAGATGTTTTGACTGACATGCAGTTGAAAAGATAATGATCAGGATGAACCCTTTCTTTTAACAAGTGAGAAGAAAGGTGGTGTTGATTGATGGATGAGGAAATTAATGGGCACAGATACTGCGAGAAGATGTGCTGGTATGAAGAAAAGTAATCAAAGAGAGAAAATAAGTAATTCAAAGAGAAAGTAGGTGGAAAGAGAGAATAGATTGTCAGTTATGCGGTCATTGGAGGCGATGGATGGATGAGAGAAGACGGCAGAAAAATGAACAGACGTTATCAAAACAGAGTTTAAGATACTTAGTCAAGACAGATGAAGTGAGTTCCTCAAAGAGAAAGACTAAGAAGAAAGAAAATAGTTTGTTGGCTAATGGATTCACTTTGTCTATTTTTTTTGCCATTCTTCTAATTCCCCTCTTACTCCCTTGATCTTTTTCTCCAATCGTTGCACATCATTCTTTTCTCCTATCCTTGCCTACGTTACATCCTTTCTCTCCTTTCTACCACTTATTTCTCTCCTCCACTCTCTATAATTGGGAAGGGGCGGCGCACACGCATTCATCTCATTAAGTGCACACGCCGCACACAAACACACACCCTTCTCACAGACATTTTGTTATCCTGTAGTAAAATGAATGTGTGTGTGCGAATTGAATCACAAGTCATCTCTCGCAGGATTCACTTTATCTTGTGAATGTGGGAGTAGAAAGGGAGAAAGGCAAACAAATGAAAATAAAATGAAAGCATTCAAGCGAAAGAGAGAAATTAATTATCCTGTTTTGCCTGTTGATGCACACCCTTCAGTGGTATCCCGCACCGAGTTGCTGCGGAGTTTGTACACACAAGCGTATAAGGACACACAACACAATGATACAGATACTCTCGTACCCTCAGTCATCAGGAGTTAGACTCCAACCTGGTGGCTCAGCTGTGTTTAGTATGGTGGTTGTGTTTGAATCAGCAGAATCGCCGTGACGGTCAACAATGCCGCTCAGTGTTTTGTTTGAGCTTTCAACCTGTCACCATATCCCTCCTCTGGCCATGAGTCAGATTCTTCAGAGTAGCCACCGTTTTGCCTTGGATGACATCTTTGCACATAATTGGCATTCTCTCAACCAGCTGCAAGAGGTAAATTAACAGGTGTGCCTTGTCAAAAGTTAATTAGTGGAATTTGTTGCCTTCTAAGTGCATTTGAGACCATCAGTTGTGTTGTACTGAGGCAGCGTTGGTCTACAGTAAATAGTCCTGTTCCACTACTGTAGTAATCCATATTATGGTGAGAACCACTGAACTCAGTAAAGAAAAACGACGGTCCATCATTCCTTTAAGACATGAAGGTCAGTCAATCCAGAAAAATTCAAGAACCTTTAATGTATCTTCAAGTGCAGTTGCAAGACCATCAAACACTGACTGAGGACCAAGACAGAGATTTACCTCTGCTGCAGAGGATAAGTTTGTTACAGTTACCAGCTCCAGAAACCACCAATTAACGTCCCAGCCCACATAAATGCTTCACAGAAATAGGAAGCAGACACATCTCAACATCTACTGTTTGGAGGACACTATGTGACTGAGGGAGACCAACAAGAAGAAGAAGAGAACTGCTTGGGCTAAGAACCACAAGGAGTGGACAATTTTGGTCTGGTGAGTCCAAATTTGAGATTTTTGATTCCAGCCACTGTGTCTTTGTTAGACGCAGAGAAGGTGAACAGATGGTATCTGCAATGTGTTGTTCCCTGTGAAGCAGGTAGGAGGAGGTGTGATGGTGTGGCTGGTGACACTGTTGGTGATATATTCAAATTTCAAAACACACTAAACCACATCATTCTGCAGTGACATACCATTCCATCTGGTTTGTGCTTCGTGGGACCATCATTTGTTTTTCAACAGGACAGTGACCCCAAACACACCTGTAGATTATGTAAGAGCTATTTGACCAAGAAGGAGAGTGATGGAGGGCTGCGTCAGATGACCTGGTCTCCGCAATCACCCAACCAAAACCTAAGTGAGATGGTTTGGGATGAGTTGGACCACGGAGTGACTGAAAAGCAACCAACAAGTGCTCAGCATATATGGGAACTCATTCAAGACTGTTGGAGCATTTCAGGTGACGACCTCATGAAGCTGGTTGTGAAAATGCCAATAGTGTGCAAGGTGTCATCGAGGCAAAAGGCTTCTACTTAGAATTTAAAATATGAAACAGATTTTGTTTACACTTAACTCAAGAATGGCTTTTTACTCACCATTATGTTACCATTACCATAAAGCTTTATGGTAATGGTAACATAATGGTGAGTAAAATGACATTTTTCATGCAGGCCCTTACTAGATTACTCAGTGCGTCCTTCACATGACAGCAACAAACCAATCTTTAATGAATTTTACATTTAATTATCTTCTTTAATTAAAATAGACGTGAAATTTATCAAACGGATCACTTGAGAAACAAAAGACTGTAAATGAGCAAATTGATGTGACAAGAGCTTTAAAATGATGATGATGTGTTTTTCCTGAGGATGACTTTTTTCTGCAGTGGCAGTGTGCAGTCGACAGTGCTGAACGTTGTATGTTCAACTGTGAGTCAAGACTATCAAAAGTTTATAGTGTAGTCAATTTAATTATAAAGATGGTTATTAGCCAGAGTTTACAGCCTCACAAATAGGGGGAGTTACTTGCTTTTCTGCCTTTTTCAATGATCTTTAATTGAATTGTAGTTCAGTACGTTCACATTTCATAGAGTGAAAAAATGAGTGAAACGATCAACTGAAAAAATGATTAAAATTTTAGTTTCTTGCAAGTGCACATGTGATCATGAAAACCGCAGACTGTTTTCTTTTTGTATTTGCTTGTGATACCTTCATTGTCAGTGTGTCAGTAAACCTGGCTACCTGGAAGCATCCATTTAAATCACTAATGAAACTATAGGCAACAGACAGTTATATTTTAAGTTCCTGTGGCTGTTGCCAGAGTGCAATGATGTAATTTCCATCTAATATTACTTCACATGAACTGGAATTTTGATGTCTTTTGAAATGTAAATTCAGCTGGAAATGGACATTGTCCGACCTTGAAAGCACATTTGAGTTCCCGTATCTCAATATTTTGGGCTGCCTATACAATATTTTTTGGAAAAGTCCGCTTTGTAACTCCATTTTTTTCCTCACAGAAGCTGGCCTCAACACTCTTCTTGGCCCATTAAACTGTCTGTTCCTTATAAAGAGGATTAGAGGAGCTGATGAGATTGGCCCTTATTGAGGCTCACATCAACTCCACCTGCTGATACTGCAGTCCTCCTCCTAATAATATACTCATCCTGGTTCAACATCTTAGTAAAAAATACTCTGTGACACTTGGAAGTTTCATCATAGAGCTGAATTGATTTGATCTGAGGTGTTTTGATATATTAACTGATGAAGTGTGTGAAGCAGCTGTGTTCATCTTCCCTCAGGGCCGTCAACAGATGAAAGTGTACATTTAATCAGCTTTAGTAATAGATAGAATGCTTTTTATGCTGAATTCTAATCATTTACAGTCCACAGGGTGGGAGTCATGTTGTCTTTTTCATAAAGACAACATGAGCGTGATTACCCACAACGAGAGAGTTTGTATTGGATTTTGAAGAGTACTTGAGATAGTGTGAAGAGGGTGACGCTGGAGTGGATCTTCACTCCTGTCTCATCCCACTCTCACAAAAATACTCGTGTCCCGTACCAATCCTGAAAGAATGACTCCCATCCCGTTTTTCAGGCGAGGTAGTCTTTTACACAATGCAATGATTTTGATTTGATGTTCTAGCCATCTTTTTGGTGGCTGCACCACATATAGTCAATCCACAGTCCACACACCAGAGTTTCGTAAGACAACCATAAACAAAATATTATATTAAACATCCTTTAATATCCTGACAAAATATATCACTATAACCCTATGAAAGTCCAATAATATTCAACCAAAACTTTAAGATCACGTGTCGTACAGCTTAGATTGAAAATTAATTAACATTACTGTTAATACAATCGTGAAATACCACTGTTTATGACAAACTCTGAAGGTCCTGCAGGTGGGCATATTTACCTTGGAAAGAAATGATTTTCAAACTACAGTCAACATAAAACATTCCAAAAATGGTCAATGAAAATCATTCATTTGGTACATTCATAACAAAATTAATACAGCCTTAAGGAAATACACATGAAATGAGTAAACATGAAAAATGATAGATTATGTCGGTCATTTACAAATACTTTTTTAGTCATATGAGAACTGCATATTTATAACTAAAGAGCTGAACTATTGTTATTATGCTTTTCTCTCCCATTGAAATATTTCCCTGTCTCATCCCAGTCTTGTGATGAATAGCGAACTTGACTCCCACCCTGCAGGAATCCCACAGGAATCCCGTGACCCACAGGAGTCTGAAAAAAATGTCTCTAATAGGGTGATATGTGAGAACAGCAAAGCTCCTGCACACACCTGATGGGTCACATGGTATAACATTTATTCACTGCTCAAGAAAATACGCCAAAGATAGATTATTGGCTTTATAATTGATATTTTCTTCAGGAAAACCTCTGATTGATATGTTCACAGTCAGGCTACATTTGGCCCTCAGCACTTGAGTTGTCAATGAAATGTTCTGTGGCTCTCAATAGGACAACCAGTACTCCAGGCTGCTGACATGATTTTTTTAAGTAAGGCCATGAGGATTGTTTACTGCCACTACAGCACAGCGTGCGGCTCAGCTCCGATCCTTGTCCTGCGTTCACGGACAGCCGCCCACCTGCTCAGTTTTTGAGCGCCAATTTGTACCAACCTCTGGTAAATATGTCACGCATAGACAAAACACGGCCTGACTTGCTCAGCGAAAACCACAAATTCTCATGCGGCTAGTGTAACATTGATATAACAGTAATCTATAATAGTTCTCTGTAATAATATGATAGTGTTCTCTGAAAGGCAGCGTGTGGGTTTTGCTCCAATAATCCACTGTTCTAAATGTCAGTCCACGGCTCTAGGCAAACATTATGCTGATTAGTGCAACCATCATTTCTAAACAGCTCCTCATGCCCGCAAACACACCTTGAATGGCCTTTGTGTGTGTGCTTGGGCTGGGAATTCGCTGTTCAGTATAGTTCTTGGCAAAAATCTACTTGATTATGTTCTCTCAGAGTCACTTTATCTGACATAATGGCTTATTAGGATGTCACTTGCTCATCAAGGTGTGTGTGCATGGGCTGTGTGTGTGCGCGCACTTTGTGTATCTGAGCATTTCTGTGCATCAGGTGTGTGGATAATTGCCCCGCGTCTGTGTTTTTGTGTGTGAATGGGCTTTTAAACCACCTGCTTTCAACACGCTCAACACAATCACTGCTGAAAGTATTTCTCAATCTTCAGCAGCCTCCCCATCTCAAGTCTCTCTCTCTTTCTCTCCGTCTCTCTCTGTGTCTTTGTTTTCACCACGGTCCTCCTGTCCATTGCTAGTCTAAATCAAATTAGCTTGTATCATGGATGTATTAGGCCCGTATAATGACACAGCTGGCCCTTTCTCTCTTTTCACACAAACACACATTCGCACTCACACAAGCACACCAGACATTAGATGCAAACCTGTATTGTCATAAATGAATAGAGCGAGGGAGATGGAGGAAGGGAGAAGTGCGTTTTGTTTATGTGCGCATTTGCAGAGGAACAATACTGTATGCAATTCACCGTCAATTTATTTGTTCCCATTCTCATATTTCCCCACAGCCATGGCTCCCCAACACAATGAGAAACATATTGAGCAAATGTATCCCAAAAATTAAGATAATTTATGAATAAGCCAACTCTGAGCAAAAGCAGAGTACAGCAGGTATCAAAATTATATGGACAGGGACACAGATAAAACACACACACACGTGTACTACACAGCCTACACACATGGGTTTAGGAGGACTGTATATGGATCCACTTGGCTGGAGGAAAACAGTTTTATTCTTGAGTTTTTCAATTTTCTGCAGCACAATTCTGCTGAAACAGTAAACTGCGTTGTGTTGCACGTACACACATGCTTATAAAAGCCGACACACACACACAGAAACAAGTTACCTGAACACAACACACACAAACCAACAGCAGGTTTATGTGCTGACCGACCAGCAAGACACAAGTTTACGTGCTCAGTGGTTTTTCTCATGTTAGCAGAATCGTAACAGTATTAATTTTTCATTGTTCTGTCAGAAACGCACATACAGAACGCACAACTACGTACACGCTCAAAAATGTGGTGACAAGCATTACGAGATGCAGAGAGAGGCTCAGTGCGTCTGAGTATATGCGGTTTACACTTCCAGTGGTTTCCAAATTTCGAATTTCAAGGAGTTTTTGCAAATCCTCTTTCATTTTCCCTCTCTCTTCCGTTCTTTCTCGTGCTCTCTCTCCTGTCGTGGACTGACTGTGTCTTTCCATGCTGTCATTTCCTCCCCTCTGTGGTGTCACATTACATTCAGTCTGCAGAAACTTTCCTTTTTCATTTCTCCCACTCCTCTCTTGCTCTGTCTGTCACTTCCCCCCCCCTTCCCCTCTCCTGTCCCTATTTCCTTCTCTTTAATCTCACTTCTCGTTGTCCCTCTTTCCCTCTGGCTCCATACAAGGGGAAGGGGGTGGTAACCCATCCCAGAGGGGGGATCCGCTAACTGCACCCTTTGGCACCAGCTGTCTGTCTGAGGCCCGATGTATGTGTACTCTTGCATGGCTCTGGGTGACGGCCTTTTTCCTTGTATGTGTGTGCGTGCGTGCATGTATGTGTGGGACAGCGAGTGAGTCAGAGGAGATGGTGTTTGGTGAATGTGGTCGGTAACTCTATCTTGGACGACATGCAGCTAAAAGCATTAGGTTATAACAACTGCCAGGCCTGGCAGCATTTGACAGGGCTTTGGGCAAGGATAGAAGGACAAATGGGGTGTGGTGCCTTACAGCTGTGTGTATGTGTGTGTGTGTGTGTGTGTGCGTGCGTGTGTTTGTTTGTAGCCTATTCCATCAACGCCAGTCCCTGTGTGAGCACTTAGTGATTATGGTGGCCCAGAGTTGTTAATTTGTGTAATCAGTGTTTAATTGGCATTGAGGAAAACACATTAATCAGTCCAGAATAAGTCTCCGGCTTCTTCACGCAGTCATTCATTAGTCTACTTCAATCAGCCAATCACAGCCTGGGAGCCTGGTATCCTGGGTTGCAATCACAGGTTCCACTAAGGCAGAAAGATTGCATCTTACTGGTCACACCATGTTGCCATAATGCCACTTCATGAGAGCAATTACTAAAGTGCTGAAGCCTGTGTTTGAATGTTTGTGTATTAGTTCAGCAGTCAATGCACTTATTGCCAATTTGATGTGGAAGGTTGTTCCTCAACTTCATTCCCATGTGCTCTATGGGTGTGTGTGTGTGTGTGTGTGTGTGTGTGTGTGTGTGTGTGTGTGAGAGAGAGGGGATTATGTCTCTGAGGTATAAAGGTCTTGAAGCTATATTGCTCTCCAGTGTGTAAGAGTGTGTGTTCATGTGGGTGGGTTTACCTTTTCTTGATGTGCAGCACCTTTGTGTAGACATGTGCTGCATCTATAAAGGTATCTCATCCTCTGCAGACACGACGCACACAAACACACACACAGACGCAAAACGAGAAGTCAACTGTAAACAGGCAGGCTATCAAAACCATAAACCCACAGCAGCAGGAGCGATGATAGATATTAGATTTCTGTAAGCAGAGAAAAAGCCTCGGCCCAACTTCTCACACTCTGGCTCTTTATTTGTGCTGCTGGCCGACAGCACAACCGATGTGTTTTAACAGCTCTTATCCAAACACACATACACCAACACACATCACACATAATATTATACAGTATGCTTAGGATTTGAATGTCTAAGCTGAGAGCTGGGAGAATTAAGTGGCTTCTTCCTCAATACTGCTTCATTCAAGTATGGATATGTTTAACATAATTTCATTTGATGCGAAACTTTATGTGGTTGTTTCTGTGTATAGGATTTTTGAATGTGGTATGTGGATGTTGTTGTTGCAAGTGGCCTTACCCTACCCACTCATTTTGATTGACCAGTACAGGAGCAGCCTTTGTGCTGTATGAAATGTACAAAAATGAGAACAGAGCTCTGCCATCTCCAAATGGACTGGGAAGACACAATGGTAAAACTGAGAGGACACTTTCTTGAAAGCGTCGTTGCCACGTTTAAAAAGCCCTCCGCTCCCCTTTGCCCACTCAACTGCAACATAAAAAGAGAGAATAGGGAAGTATTTGCTAAGAGCTCCTTATTTTCCAAAATTATAGATTGGATATTTCAACTTAGGCATTGTTGAGCCAAGCAAGCTGGAGGTGACAAAATGTTTTTTTGTGCAGACAGCAGTTTTAGAGAGCAGCAGACTGAGCAATGCAAAAGGAAATAATTTAAGTTCTGAGCAATGCAGTTTTATGTGTCTGTTCTCCACCAAAATGATGAACACATCATAAGAACACACTGGTCGTTCTTGATGCTTATAATTGGACCTGGGATTGGATTGTCTGGTATCTATCAAGCCAGTGTAGCAAAGCTATTATAAAACTTTCAAAGGAGACTGCACGGTATGGGCTTGAAGCATTCGATAACAAATATGAATGGGGTTGAATGATGGTGCTGACAAAAAGGAGTTTTTTTATGTGTCTCTAGAGGAGCTGGGGAAAGAGACAGGTAGGATGTACTTTCTGCTTTACAATAAATACCTCTGAGACTGAGGGAGGACTTTTTTCCACAGTTGTAATGATGGGATTATGCTGGCACATCCATGCAGGTGTTACAAACTGTAACTAACAGTTGAGAGTCACAAGACATGCAACATGACAGGCATATAAGCCTCAATGTCTTTGTCTTAGGAGCTTTAGTTGTTGTGTGAACCTGGCTTGTTTGTTTGGGTGGATCAGCGCGGCATGGTTTGCAGACTGCTGATAAGTAATTTAGTTGTAGCTAAGGAGGATGAAGCTGCATCTGGTTAGCTCGTTATCTCTAAAGGATGAATGTTTTCCTCGACGTCAGACACGTTCTGAACTCCAAAAACTGGTTTTCTGATTACACTACCGGATAATCATATGATAATCTTAAATCATCAAGAGCATTATTACCTGTTGGTGAATAAACAGGTTTTACAAGGATTTCCGTTGAAGTGTGAATTGTATGCCGCCAGATGACAGTTAATCTCGCTTTATGTCGTCTACAGAATCAGCTCAGAGTTGCTTCTGAAATGAGGTACCACTGAACTTTTTCAGTACTCGAGTACACATCTTGGATCTTTATCTTTTTATAGTATATGTGTTGATTCATTGGCTCTTACACGCAGACAGGATTTTGTTTGTTAGAAAATATAATTAAGGCTGCGAATAAACATTGAGAACATTGAGACACATATACTCCAGTAAATTATAGTCCTTTGTTTTAATTCAGAAACTTACAATGTCAACTTTTTTTTCTCACCCCACTCGTTATGGCATAGACTCAGATGATTAGTTGAGCTTCAACTATCTCTAATTTAGTGTGCACGTGTGCGTGAATCGGTGTGTGCGTTTTGGCCTGCTTGTTAGCACCATGCAAGAACCAGAGTGCACTTTTTAATTACAGCTCTCAGATAATTTAGAGAGGAGGGGAGAGAGAGCTCAGGAGGGAGCAAGAGAAAGTCGTGGAGGAGGGTTAGTTTAATCTCACAGTTCGTTTCACCCGTTGCTTTTGGTTTTATACTTCCTTTTAAAGACATAAATCACTGATCATCCTAGAGAAAGGCAGAGAGAGAGAGGGAGACTGTTAGATTAGCAGCAGTAGTTATATAATCATATAATCAGATTATAAGTACATTAGCCATAATTTTCCTCTCTATGATAAAGAGGTAAAAGCAGGAAGGAGTAAACGGGAGCTTTGCAGCCGACCAACCGTGGATATGCATAAACAAATTGGGTCACGGTAGCATATATGTGTGTGTGATTATGTTTCAAGTGAATAAATGTTTATTCTTGTCTCTTAAGTACATCTGCTCTCAGAGACTTAGCAGTGTTTACCAGCTACTCACAGTTGGAGCATCCATAGATAGACATGAATTCATTCATTTAGGCACTATGTACAGTATGTCTTGCTGTCTAACCTTAATATAATATCAATCTCTGCCTGTGTTGACATTTGCATTCTGTGAGTGTGTGTATCTGCATAAATTGCGATACATCAAGTGTTTACGAGAAAAGGAAAAACTGGATAATTTCCGCTCTCCTCTTCTCAAGCAAATCTCGTAGGGAAATGTTCGGCAAAGGAGAAAGCAAGCAGAAAACAAGCAAAGAAACTCCAATCTAACTTTCTGCTGTTTGTCTTGGTAGAAAAGGAATAATACATGGAGAACTTTCCTTTCCTTTCCAGGCCAGTAATTCCCTAATAGGAAAAGCAATCATTTCTGGGGATTTTTACTCCAAATTTGTTAGAAAGAAGCATGAAATGAACCTGCAAATTAAAGTGTTGCCAGTTATTCATATACACAAATTGAAACTCTGTCGCTGTCGCTGTCTTTGACTTTACCAACATCCTCCCTCTGCCCATGTGGGAAGTTCTACTTCCACAACATGTTTTATGGAAAGAGAAAGAAGAAGAAAGCGGGTATCATTTAAAGAAAGGAACTTTTTTTTTCTCTATTCATGGAGGAGCGAGAGGGTGATAGAGAGTCAAGAGAGCTAAAAGCAGAGGGGGAATGCTTCTTTGTGTTGCGATCCAGTGTAGGCTGCAGGACTTTATAAATAGACGCGGATATGCATCATTGACTCCAGGCTCTATTCTGGTCTTTTCATGTATGTATGGTTGATTGTTGTAGAAAAGGTCTATTCTAAGGTTGCGCTTGTGTGTGTGTGCCCGTATGTATATATGGGTTGAGGGGAATATCTGTGTGAGTGCGTGTCTTCGCACCTTGGCCACAAACAGGAGTGTTAAAACCTCTCTGGCAGTGTGTGCAGACAGCATTTTCACTCCTCTCCCCTCCATCTACCTCCCTCTGCCACTCACTCTATCCTAGAGGACATGTTCTGAGACATTTACACCCTGGTTCTGTCCGTGTGATATTTTCTCCCCCAACTCCCACCGTCGACGCCTGTTTTCTCCACCCATTCTTCTGTTCTCTCTTCTCCCGACATGCGTTCAGACAACCCGCTCACTCCCACCCCATCCGCCGCCCCCTGCTCCCCACTTCTTCCGCCTCCTTTGCTGTTGATCCCTCCTTCCCTCCTGGGTTCAGGTGTGTCTAATCAATGTCTAAGCTGTTTAATCCCCTCTAGATGCCGCGCTGCCGTGTGTGTGTCTGCGAGCGCCTGTGTATGCGTGTCTGCCTGATTGTGGTGTCCTTGTATTTAATACAGACACAGAATGAAGATGAGGGAAGTCAAGGTAAGAAAGACAGAGGGTAGAACTGCAGTAACCCCAACAAAGAACTACTGTGGATGAATTTGCGTGCGTGGTAATTAATTTGCCAGGAAGTATCCTGTGAAAACAAATATCTTTCAGTGCGCAGTTATCCTCCTTAGATGATGCGATTCAAACCTGTACACAACTGACAGTATGATCCACAATGGGCTTGGACATGATTTGATTTGGCTGCCATTTAAAGGTAATTCATCTCAGATTTAATATACATTTTGAAATGGAGCTGTCATGTTTCTTCAAGTATTATGTCAAACACTGAACACTGTCTGCTGCCAAATCCAACAAGAGTTGCACTGGTTAACTTTGTGGCCAGTTACCACAGAAGATGAATTTTTCACATTTTGCCAGCAGGGTGTTGTTTACCTGGGTTCCCGGGTCAGTGTCATCCATCCAAATTGAGTATTTCCAACAATGTTATACGAGCGCATTTCATGGTTAATAAAACAGTTTATGGCCTTAAATATTGCCTTCAGCCAAAAGGAGTTCAGGGCCAGTGTGTTTTGGAAGTAGCATTAGCTGCTAACATTAGTCACACTGGCTGCTGCTGTCAGTAACTATACCGTCAGCGCTCACTCCACCTACTAGTTGCGAGGTGTGTGATGCCAACCGGGCACGCAGTTATCCTTACTATTATCCTTAGATGCTTGCTAATAACTTATTTCAAGAGTTTCCAAGACTGCCAGCGTTGTTCTTCTAACAGAAATACTAACTTATCAGTTAACTTGAATGCATCAATTTTGGGCAAATTTGTGCCGAGGTACACTCACCATTCACAAACTCTGGATTGATTTTATGCAGGAATTTTGCCAGCCATCTTCTCTCCGGGGTAAAGCCAACAACAATCCTTCCTCCTGTGCAATGATCATGTTTTGCTTCAGAGAGTGCTCAGAGAGGAAGGGCTGTTCACAGATGTGTCCCTCATCAATGTGTTTGGAGGGAGAGAGACAGAGAGAGACAGGAGGACTGAGTGAATCAATGCACCGCGAACGGCTCTGCAATGAAATAAGATTTTACCCATTTTATATAGTAAAAAAAAAAATAGAAAATCAATATGTGGTGATCAATGTTGATATTGTGGTGGACCGTGACAAATAAATCAATGTATGGGAAACACTGGCTTAAGGTTGGTTGGCTATTTAGGGTTTAGGGGTCCTGTAGTTGTAATAGCTGAGTTTATAGTCTACTTAGCCAAGTCAATGACAAGGTCATCCAATGCCCCGACCATCACTTTCTCTCCCTTATACTAATCCAAATACTTTATACTGATTTATTAATCTCTCTCTTACTCCCTATCTGTGTGTGTGTGTGTATGCGTGCTGTAAAGGCCCCGGGCAGAGTACAAGCTTATATGTGCTTAACTCTGGTCTCAGTTCAACTCTACTGGATTAGCTCCTGTCCTCTTCTCTCGTCACCCTCTCCCCTCCTTCTCCTCCATCCCAACATTTTCTCTTAGCTCAGACCACATCTGTTTCTGTTGCCATTCGTATGTATTTATTCACACTTACTGCAGCAAACAGATTTTTTTCTCTTCCTCTCCACCAGTCTTTTCCCTCTCTTCCTCCTCCTCCTCTCTCTCTGACATATGGCAGTGTGATATCCACAGCCGCAAGGCTCTAATTTATTTAGCTAACGATCTACACCACCTCCCTGAATAGAGAATGAAGGTCTAGTCTCTTCCTCTTTCCTCCTCTCCCTCTCTCCGTCTGTCCTCCGCTCTCTTTATGCCGTCGAGCGCTGTATCCCTGCCTCACCTGTTGTTCCACGCATGTAAACGAGCGCACACTCACACACACACAGAGGCACAGACACACACACACACACACAGTCACACACACACACACACAGTCACACACTCTTGTTTAATCTAATTAAACAGGAACATGTTTTCTCAAGCAGGTTGTAAATACTGAGACTGTATTAGTGGAATGAAATTAGGAGCTGCTCTGTGTGTGGGCGTGTGTGTGTGTGTGTGTGTGTGTGTGTGTGTAGGTCTGTATATATTGATGTTAAGTAAAATTGTATGTATGCATGTGTGCATGTACATATTTTTTGGTATATTATGTGTGTCAGATGTTAATTGCTACAGGGCTTTGTGCCGGTTGCATGACTGAACTAATGAATCCAACATGATATTAGTGCACCTCGTCTACAAAAAATGTGTGTGTCTGTGTTATTTATGTGTGCATCTGTGTGTGTTAATGAATGACCACGCTGTGCGGTGTTGCAGTATTTTAGGCTAATATAGGAGGATCAGACCAGATTTAGGTTTTTGTCTCTGCTTGACTGCTTTCATTGCAATCTGTCTTTCCTTCTCTGTCTCTCACATTTAAAAATTCACTCACACACATGCGCATGCACACACACTCAAACACACCTCCTTTCTCCAGCTCTCAATCTAATCCCTAAATTAACATATTGGTGCATAGCGGAGATACACACCTTGAGTTCATTAGAACCAGGCTAATTTCCAGCTCTGTTTGTTTCCGTTCACCGCTCTTCTTCTCCTGCGACCTGTGGGATCGTTAAGCATGGTTGGAAAATGAAACAAGGATGAAGCAAGGGGTCAGAGGAAAGTTTAGGTTCTGTCATGAGGGCTTGGCTGCCTGTCCCGGTAGGTAGAGCAGCGGGGCCACCCTCGGACCAGCTGGCATGTGTTTAGGGACGGGGCTGGTTGTTAGTGTCAGTTTGGATCACGTCAAATTATAACAGACTGCAAGTTCCATTAGTTGCTGTATCCACCAGATTACTGATGATTCTCTTCTGGGAGCTCTTTAAGCTTTATTGGAGTCTGCATTTGTATGAAAGTCTAAATGTGATGTGAGTGTAGCGGTAAGAAATAAGGGTCTCTCTCTCCTATTTTGTGTGTGTGTGTGTCTAAGTAGGCCGGTGTAGCAGTTTAGTTTGAGTCTGGCTCCTAAGAGGCAGCTTAATAAATTGCTTTTTCTCTGCATCAAATCAGCGGAGAGATATGTGATGGGGAGCTATTTCTCGACTGTGAGCAAGATGGAGACTGCGAGGTGTGCATGCATGTGCATGTCTGCGTGTGTGTTGCTCGTGTCAGGTGCCGAATTGAATTGTATTCAGCCTGTTTTTATTCCCTAGAAGAAAAAAAAAGAGCTTCAGAAGGAAGTGAGGTGTATATAAAGCTTTCCTGTAAAAGGCAAGCGCCAAGATTGAGTCTCTCTCTCGCTCTTTCTCTCTGTTTCTGTTATATTTGCAGTTCTGTATGTTTGCTGGCATCATTTGCTTCAGTTGTACCTCATTTTCATGCCTTTAACGGACACTTTTTACCCATGTCTTTGTTGTTTAAATGAATAAAGTCTGCGTGTCTGTATACATGTTTTTATGCCAGTGAGGGCCTTGCTGAAGCCAGACAGAGAGCGAGTAATTAGCTAAGTGTTGTATTTACTCCCAGTTCAACCTGCAATCATTTTAATTTGTTTATTCAAACCGGGCAGCATTTGTTTGCTCTGTACTAAGGAGTCCTGCACTTTTTCGCTGCCACAGACGTGTCTGTGTGTGTGTGCGTTTAGAGGATGTGTCTGTTTACATCTCTTGCTGCAAATCCTGAGCGTATTTCGAGCGTGCATGTCTTTGTGTGTGTGTTACATCTACACATGTGTAGTTGTGTAGTGTGTGTGCATTTATCTGCATATCTGAGTTGTAGAGTTCATTAGCTATAACACTATACTTTATGGTTTGCTCTCCGGTTGTGGACGGTTTTATTGGAGGACTAATTGGCAGTATAGATAGTGGTGTGTGCGTGTGTATGTGTCTGTGTGTATTTAAAGTCGTGGAATTTCTCTGTATTACCCCATGTAGCTGATCGACTATCACATTTCCATAACCATTGTTTCCAGTGGATATTGTCACAGCTTTTATGCGTCTTGTTAGTATATGTGGTCATACGTGAAGGCTCCTGGGGCTGTTTTATAAGTATGTGGATCCGTGTTACTGTGAGAATATATTTGTGCCAGTCAGAATGTGGAACAGGCAGTGGCAGATGCAGATCAATGCATCTATTAGCAGTTATATTGATCTAGAGCTCTGTTAAGCCTACTAAACGCTGATCAAAAAGTCCTCTGATACATTACAAACCCATAACCCCCCCTCCCCTCTCCTTTTACTGTCTCCATCATTCATCTCACTATTGCTCTGAACTGGCCTGAAATGTGAATCTCGGACCTTCTAACATAGCTTGGATGATATTACTACAGGAAGGTGAAATATTATATCAGAACAATAGGTTTTCCAACGATCCGGTGATACAGAGCATTTATTTCAATTTATTTCAGACAGGCCTTGTTGCAGCGTCGACTCAAAAGTTCCCAAAGTTAGTTTGGGTTACAGCAACGACTGATGTGTACAGTTTTTGGTGTTCTCTCCGGCAAAGGCATGGGATTACAATGCCCCACGCACGTGCGCACACACACACATAATGATACACACACGAACACACCCACATGCAGCCTAACCTTTGGCCAGGGTCCCATCCAAGGTATTAGGGGGTCTTAAGAGGCAGAATTCACTAATGACTTCCTTTATCTCCTACACACAGCTTTAGACCTGATCACTGAGGCTCTACACCCACACACAAACACAGGCTCGCTCTCTCTTCTCACACACACACACACACACATACACATGCACACAACCCAAAAATACCCTGGGTGGATAAAAACAGAAAAGCTATAGCAGCGTAGGCTAGTCAGGCTGGATTTTTTCTGATCAGCTTTCTTCTTTGTACTTTTTTGTGTATGTTTGTTATGTGCAAAGTCACGCACACACGGTATGAGCATGCGATGTAATTTAGTAGTACTATTACTAAGTACTAAAGCAATAGATTTTAGGCTGGTTACCCGGATGGCATGTATGATATTGTTTTTACACTAGACATGAGAAATTGTGTAAAAGCTCTTCTCTTGTCTCATCACCTGGTCGGATATGTAGTTGGGAGTTTTCACTGCCCTTAAAATGTTGCTTTGCAGTGGCAAACTATTGTGCTCCTGATGTACAGGTATCGAGAGAGGTGAGTAAAATGTAAAGAAACATGCAAACATGGAAAGAGCAGCATTCATGTGGTAGCAGCCAAGGCTTTTATTTAAGAAGCTTGTGCAAGGATTTAGGGTAAATAAGTCAGGTTGGAAGATGAGACCAAAAGATGAGTTGAGAGGGAGAGGGAGGTAGAAGAGATTTGGGCGGATGAAGGAATGAGGGCAGCTAAGCTTGGTTGCTCATCTAGCTAGCTCAAAACACAAACACACACACACACACACACCCAACACATGCACTGTGGACATAATTCCTGAAAATACTTTAATATTCTATCCCTCGGACATGCTTAATGATTTGTGTCCAGACTTCACATGCTGTGTGTTAACCTCACACCTCTGTTCTCGAGGGAGAATTTTCTCCCCCCTCAGAGGAGCTGCTCTGCCAATTCCCAGCGTCGAGCTCTGCCACTACATGCCACACTGGGGGCTCAAATCAGATAGGCCCAGACCTTCTGGCTTCATATCAGATGTAAACATTCCTGTTTGTATGAGTTGGACCATCAATATCTTTTTATCACAGAACAGAGTAGTTGGTGAGTGTGTTTGTGGGGATGAGTATCTCCTGCATTGTAGAGAGAACTGTCTAGACCGTCTGTGGACACCTGCTCTCAGCCTTTACCCTTTTCATCAAACTACAAACACCATCCTGAATGTTATATGTCTCTTGTCCTCCTTTTCAGTTCAGCTTAGCCTTTTTCCATCACTCCACTCATGTGGTAGTTGTGTGAGCAGGTTTCTGTTTGCAGTTTTTTTGTGCAGGCAGAAAATTACACAATCACTTGCTTAATGTGGGCAATTTGTATCCTTCTTTCTATTTCTGATTTCTCTCTTCCGGCTGATCTCAGTGTGTTGGGGTTTTTGTGCCCGTGAACCAAAAACAGGCTGATTGTGCACACTTATGTATGTGTGATGAAACGAGAATATCGGTCTGCCGTTTCTAGTCTGGTGCTCTTTTTTTAGGATGATGTCAGCCTCATGTCTGCTCACAAAGCACTGTCTAATCCTCATAATGTTTAGTATCAGTATACACATTCTTCTGTTGTGTATAACTCATCTCTGAAGGGATATTTCATGCAGCCATATTGGGGATTTAATTAAATTATGTCGTGCATATTACCACAGATGAAGAGGCTCAGTTACCTTCGCTAATCGTGCTGGAGACAATTGCCTTGAAAATTGTTTGTCATTTATTAAGCAACAATGGCAGATTTGTTTGTTTCGGCTTCTCAAACGTGAGGCTTTTTTAAAATATCATTGTTGGACTGTTGGACCGACAAAACAAGAAATTTGATTGGCACATCGTGCTCAGGAAACTTTTGATGAGCATTTTTCAGCCTTTTCTGAATAAATGATTAATTAAAAAAAAACTTGTCAGTTTTAGCCCTAAAAGGCATGAATTCATCCCTCAGTCAGCAACAGAGACTGTAAATGCTTTTGTAGCTCACAAAGTGATTTTCTTTCAGAGTGGCCTGATAGCTGAATGGTTAAAGCACATATCAAATAACAGCACAGTCCACAGTTTGACTCCCCCTTCAGGGACCTCTGTTGAATGTCAAACCCCACTCTTGCCCCACTTTTCCTCTCTCTCTCTCTCTCCGCACTGATTGTCAAGTTAACAAAGTGATTATTTCCAATCGTCCGTTTGCGTGCGTCTCCATACACTTGTCTCTGTATGTTTCATTCATTTATTCACTCATTCATTCACTGATAAGCAGCAGTGTCTTTCATGTTCTCCCTGAGGGACCTGCCAAAGGAATTTTCAGGCATGTGGTTTTTAAGTGGGATCTAGAAAAGGATGAAGAATGTAGCTTTTGTCAGTGTGAAATTGAGGACATAAAGCGACCATTTTTATTCTGTCACTATGTTGATTTTTAGATGATTATCAGAGGGTAGTTAGCTTCAGTTGTCACATACTATAGTCGAGTATGTGCGAAGTGAACTACAATTGAAAATGTGTGTGCTGGAAATGTAGTGGATCAGTAGCAGTCCAGCAGTGTCAGGGAGGCAAGCCTAATTAGATATTGGCTGAAAGTAGCATGGACAGGTCTGAGTCTCGTCTGCCTCAACATCCTTCATAGTCATTATAAACTCACCAAGAGAGACCAGCTGTTATGGCTGACAGTTCTACAATGGACTTGGTCTTTGTGTGTCGAGGTTCAGCGATAACTTCTAAATGTTGGAGAGTTTGAAAGCGCTCGGCTAGTTACGCGCACGCCCTGACTCCCCTGTGATGTGAAATTGAAAACTGTGATTCATGCAAAGGCTTTCAGACTTTCTCTGTCTCCCGTTTTCTCTCTCTGTGTCTGTCTGTCCCTCTCTCTCTCCGGCTCACCCTGACTCATGGCTTGCTTAGAGGATGGAAAAGAATACACGCACACTCATGCACTTAGGTACTCAGACGAAAAAACTGTGAACTTTGCTTCTGCCATTTTTCAATCTCTCTCAGGCAACTCTTTAGTAGACTGGGTCCAGGGCTTGCAGCCCCAGGGTGCTTTTTATAGCTTTAAACCTGGACTGGTTTGTGTGTGCAGAAAAGAGTTTGTGTGTCTATGTGTTTCATTGAGTCTGCGTCTCTGTGTTTCTGCGTGTGTGTGTGTTTGTGTGCACGCACACACTCTAGGGGGACTGCTATCTGATCCATTGAGATGAATGGCCTGTCTGTATCTCCTCTATACAGCTGACACTATCAAATAGCCGCTGCCTTTCTCTCTCTTTTACTCTCCGTCTCTCTCTCCCTCGTGTTACCCCGTTGCCCATTGGTCTCCTCTTACTCTATTGCGCCCTCATTTGTTGTTTACAAGTAGAGCGAAGGATGACTGGCATTTTATCTTGCAGACGAGAGGAGCAACAAAGATAGAGGAGACAGAAAAATAGAACCAGAAAGAGAGAGAGAGATTCAAAGACGAAGAGATGTAGGAAGCCTCTCTGTCTGCCAGCATCTGTTGCTGCAGGGCAGAGACAGGGAGGTATGTGTGTGTGTGTGTGTGTGTGTGTGTGTGTGTGACAGAGAAAGCGTGATGGTCAGGATTAATTCAGACAGACCATTTGATGCCTGAGTGATTCTAGTCTCCCTGTTTCTCCTACTAATGCTTCAGTCTTTCTGATCCTCCTCCGTATCCTTCCTTCTCTTTCTCCACTCGTCTCTCGCTTTTATCTGTCCATCTACCAGTCGTCCTGACCATTGCATCATTATTATCAACTTGATGACTTAGTTTTTACAGTCAGTTGTTGAGGTGTTGAGGTGTTATTCACCGGCAGCTGTTTTGCTTGTCGGGGTTGGCAGTATCACTGGTGCCACACTAGTGTAATTGTTTTCCACATGTACCAGCATTTACATCTTTCCTGAAAATCCCACTTTACTCAGAGAGCTTCACCCCAGACGCGAAACATTATTTATGATTAACAGCACCGTGAAAACAAAACTGATTAAATTGAACATCCTCTGACTCATGGAGCTCATGGGGTCATGGGAAATGTTGTAAATTCAAATCAGGGAGAATTTGGTCGGCCAAAGAAACACAAGTGCACCAGTGTGTCTGCACTTAATGTTCAGTGTTAAACCCACTAATCTCTACAAAACAGTTTAATTAGGCTGGTGTTTTATTTTGGCATTCGTCATTTCATCTGTGTTTATTTCTTTACTCGTCCTGTTGCCTGCGTGATGATGGTCGGCTCAGTTCAGTCATTCGTTTCTGTTCCTCCACAGCGATGCAACATTCGCTGTCTCACATCTTCTATATTACTTAGTCCTTTGTGCTGAGTTGAGGGCTATGCCTCATTAGGAAACATTAGCAGCTCAACTGGGCAGTAATAACAGCTTCATAAATCACACTGTTCCAGCACATAGTTCTTACTAGTATTATGGACGGCTATAATTTTTTTTTCCACAGGTAATGCTGCAGGTCAGTTTACTGGTCAATCCAGTGCTGTTAACAGCAGATGGGCGATCGTGGCATTGTTTGTGATAGATTAATTCCTTGATGTTTACTACCTCCTCCTGCTGCTGCGGGCTGTTTTACCAACTCCATCGCCTCTGAATGTAACTCACACCTCATGGCCTTGCAATTACCCACAGTGCCTTGTACCTAATAGTACAGATCAGTGCATTTGCCTGCTCAACTCTGATGCCAGATTGTAAATTGATGCTTACCAACAACTATGTCTGGTCTAATTGTCTTATATGTATTGCATATCTGAAAATAGGTACAGTCCTTTATATGGCTCTGTGAAATGTTCATGTGTGTTTGTGTGCTGCTCTGCTGTACTTTCCTCTGTTTGTGATAATCTGTGATGTTATTGAGGGTATTATACAGCGTCTCGTATTCTCCTCTTATGACTGTCAGACACTCTAATCCTCTTTCCTTCTCATGCGCTCTTCTCCTACTCTGTCCTCTTGTTCTCTCTGGTGCTTTTCTACAGGATAACCAGACTCGCGGGACGCTGGACGCACAATTCCACCTTTGTCTCTTCAACAGCCACTGTTCTACTTTATCATTTCATTGTGTCTTATTATTTTCTGCAAAATCAAGGTCTTTTCGATTCTGCTGCTATGCTCATTCCTCCTCCACTCTTCATATTCTCCTTCAAGAGCAACTGAAAAAACAATAGCTGTTTTGTCTTTGTGTTGTCTGTTGCACATTTAATTGTCTAGCTGTGTGTTTGTTTTACTGTGAAACTGTGTGTCTGTATGACTGGCGCCTTATTTGATGTTTACCTGTAGTGTTCTAATTAATTATTCATAATGCAGCTAGTGTTTTTAATTAAGCCCATACTCAGAAGCTGTTGTCACCATCGAGCCTTTCTGACGCTTTAAAAAGAGGCATAAAAGCTTCTCTTTCTCTCCCTGCCACCTTCCTTCTCTCTGGTTCGATCTGTTCTGCAGTTGACAGGTAATTTATGAGAGAGAGAAAGGAGGGGTCTACTCTGACACAGACCTGGCGTCAGCAGACAAACACACACACACACACACACACACACACACACACACACACACATACACTGGGGTAAATCATCACCTTGTCTGTGTAACTGATGGGTGAGTTCAGAGGTCAATGACCAATACCTGACCTTACTTGATACCACAGATGACGTGTGTATGTGTGCGTTTGCGTGTGTGTGTGTGTGTGTGTGTGTGTGCATCTATTTGTGTGTGTTCTGCGTTTTGGTGTATTTGCTGCCATCTTTGCTGGGAAAGGGTAATCAGTTTCCTTGTAGAGGTGATTTAATCTGTGGGTCACGTGCACAGGATGGATTCATCACAGGACAGATAGATCACTGTCACACACACACACACACACACACACACACACACACACACACACACAGCAGGTAATTTATATGAGGTTAAATGGTTGGTCAAATGGCAGAGCTGTGGCGTTGACCTCGAGGTCACTGTAGGTACTTCTACCTCCTACCTTCTTCGTCTCTGATAGCCCTCTGTCATTTCACATCAGTCCGGTCTGAACAACAAATTCGCACACTTCCACTGTTCCCCTGTTGCAGCATAGTTTTAAGCTGCAGCTTTATCTCAGTCTGTGTTCCTAGATGTGGGAGGACTCCCCTCTCTTCAGGGAGTAGGATGTGATTGTGGAACTATGAAGAAACAGAAAACAAAAGGAGATAACGGGGTCATGGGTAGTCTTGTTTGTCGTCTTTCTTTTGTGAAAGGTTGTATAGCGTGCGCGTGTGTGTTTTGGCGTGTTTGTGTATTCTCTCACGACTGATGCCGCTCTCTGGGTAGTTCAGAGCACAGGCACTGGGTATGTATCTTTTTGTTGCCTGTATACGTATTGTGTTTTAAGTATATGCTAATGTTTTTATCTCACTGCATCCAATCCTATTTTTCAGAGCTGAAACCTTGAGAAATATATTTTTGGCTTTTGTTGTGTGGTAGCTTGCGTGTGTGTGTGTGTATGCATGTTAAAGTGTTTCAACTAAGAGATCTAGGCCTTAAGTCAAAATGATAGTGGAGTACAATAACAGTCTTTGTCTCACCAAATTATATGGAAAAACCTTCAATCTGCATTTGTTTACTGCTTTCTCTTCTCACTCCTGCACTCTTTCGTACACACACAACCTGACCCAAAAAGCAAAGGATAAGAAGTTACGGATTGTGAGGAAGTGAAAAGGAAAAAGTATGGATTAACAGTATGGATGTATGGCTGTTTGTGACTGTTTTGTTCTTCATTTTTCTAATTAAAGACCACGGAACAATGAAGGGATTTGCTTGCTGTGGGGCTGCATGTTTCTGCTTGTTTTGTGTGTGTTTATTTGTGTTCTGCAGCACATCAGAGAGGCTGTAGTGTTTATGTCTTTTGTTTAATGTCCACATGACAGCATAATCACCTTTATATGTGCATATGTTAATGTACATATGTTTTGTTTGTTTGCTAAATATTTCCATCTTGTGTGTTCCATCTTGGGTATATTATATGTGTAAGTACACACTCATATATATACATGCGCGCTGCAGGCGGGATGAAGGCAGGCTCTTGACATTTGCCATATCAGGCAGGCTTCAACCTTCTTTCATGTCAATTAAAGCAATTAAGAGATTAAGTATGTGAATGGAGATTAGCATGAATTACCATATCTGAGGGAGGGACCGGATTACTTCCTCTGCTGCCTCACTTGCTCTCACTCCTTCCTCTGCCTGTATCTTATCTCAGATTCTCTCATTCGTTAAAGGAAAATCCCAATTCTTTAAACAGGATTTCTTATGATTTTTGGTGTCAGAAACACACTCAGGGGGGTCTATGCCATGTATCCGTTAGATGTTTTATCGCAGCTGATCATTTAATTATCATATAATTTAATTAAAGTTATTTACAATTTTGGAAATTTCATTGGAAGGAATTTCCTAAGGAAGTAAATAAATGGTTTTGTTTTCTCACAATGACAAATAAAATGTGAACAGTGGCAGTGGCTCATAAAACAGCTGGATGTCATCCAGTTTGCTGTACGTCTTCCAAGCCCATCCCACAGTGCATTGCTCCAGTGCAGTGTCACCACATCACACACCCTTGTTGACTGTTGTTGGCTCGCTGTCAACAAACTTGTGGTCTAACGTATGCTACAGCCCGCCCCACACCTGCTAAAGAGAAGGAGGATACTTTGGCTGGTCGTAAGGAACGGTTGAATATTGGTAATGGTGATGATGGTGTCATGTTATTCCAGTATTTCACCATGTCAGCTTCTGGCAACAGGCTGGCAAATTAGCTTCGATTGGAAAAAAACAGATCAGGCCTGTGATGAAAATCAGGAAGTGCTCTATCAGATTCACGAGATAAGAGGGTGAAACAAGGATGGCTCTAACATGGCTGGATAAGTTTGCATACAACACTGTATTTTCATACAGTGTCTATCTTTGGACAAGTTCCGCTTTGGCCTTTCAACGGTATCAACAGCTCTTTAATTTCACAGCTGTCTGCAATTCAGGCTGATGTACAGTCATGTAGCCTCATTTATTTGTTTTCACACCAAGTCCAAAATTTTCCTGCACATTTTTAGGTTCATTACTTAATAGTGATGCAATTGATGGTGAGACTGATTCTTGTGAAAAATCTCATTATAAAAAAAAAAAAGCAGCACTCAAGCGGTGATAATTCTACCACTTGTGGTGAAAAAAAGAACGTGCGAAGAACTGGGAGAATTTCACAAGCTGTTATTGGAGCTGAGGAATCGCTTCAAGATCTACTTTATGATGTCAGCAGCCCAGTCTGATAAAATGCTGAAATCACACAACAAAACAAATTGTCCCAATTACCACGATCCTGTGGATCCCGGATAGCAACTGACAGTATGGTAGAAACACACACACACACACACACACACACACACACACACACACACACACACACACACACACAGAGCTACACAGTATGTTACCTCAGGGAAACATCATCTTTTAAGGAAATGCTCACATCTCTACAACTGCTAAAATGTCTTGTTAAATTCAGTTCACCTTTTTGACACTTTTAGGGAATGCATAAAATACACCAAGTTTATGAAGTCTCCGTTGGTGTGTAAATTTTATTGACTAAATGTGAGGTTGATTCAGATTTTTGTGTCCAGAATTTGTAATTCATCAAGAAACACTGACACTGTCTTTCTGTTTGTTTAAATTAACAAGAGCAGGTGTGAAATACATGTGCTAGGTGAAGTGAAACACAGCCTATGTGTGGAAAACACTGCTTTAATATCTGTGAGCAAAATTCTCCCTGTGCTGAAGCTACAATCTACAGAAACCGTCAAATGTTCAATGCATCGCTGTTAAGTGACACAACCCTTTTCTTTCCTTCCTATACTAAATGAAACAAATCATTGAGGGACTTAGTGACTTTGCTGAATGTTTGTCTGAGCTTCTCAAGAGTTCTTAACCGGAGAACGTGCCCACGTCTGCAGAGGATCACCCTCAGTGCTTTCCCATCATCCCAAATGTCTGGCCTTTTATTTACTCTCAATGAAGCATTTCCAGGCTGTGCCTTTTGATGATATCACAGACAGCAGTTTGTTGCTCTCTTATGTTTCTAAGAAAAGAAAGATGGGCTCATATTCAGAAATTTAACTGAACCGACTTAACTGATTTTTTTCATCCTTTGACTGCTTTTTTTTTTTTTTTTTTTATGTCTGTTTCTTTACCCTGTGCATCTATTCATCTGTTTTCCGGCTTGTTTTCCGGCTCTGCTGAACTGAGAGCTAAAGTGCTTCTGTCAAACCAAAATAGAAGCTCGAGAAAGGTGGTTCACACCTGTCACAAAAGGATGCAAAGGAGTTTTTATAGAAACGCACATAAGATGTAGATTAAAAGGGAGAGAAAGTCAGTCGAGAGGAGAATGGTCATTTTAGCACATTGTGACTGTCCGTCTCTTTAACCTTAATGATTCAACGACTGTGCTTTTGCATGGGAAGAGACCAAGATAGAGCGAGAGGACAGAGTGGTCATTTTAGCACTTCCTGCCATCTTCTCCATCTCTTAGTAATGACCTCTAACCTCAGTGCTTCAGAGCGTAGGCAGGGACAGCACATCGCCACATAACTACAAAGGTACATGCACAAATTTACCTGCATATAAACTCACTCTGTAAGGCTTCCAACTCTGCTGAGTGCTTTCACCTGAGATAGACTAATGCACCAACAAGCCCCTCCCTACTTTTTCACCGGCACTTCTCTCCTTCAGACCCACCATCTCGCACTTACCTTTCTCCAACCTATTATTACATCATGAAGTAGCATCTGACAAGTAGGAGACTCTTTAACTTCTGCGTGTTCCAGCTCTAACCGGCGGCTCGTGCAGATCTCAGTCTCTAGGCTTCATCTCCTAATCGCCTGTGAAATTGATTGTGTTCCCTCCGTCATCCATCACACCCTGGACACCTTTGACCACCTTTATTTCACTATGCATATGCATATGAGACCTTTCAATGATGTGCACAGTTCCCATTTCTGTCATACACAGCTCCCATAATAGGTCTACAGAAAAACACACACAATTGTATTCAGTCTTTCAATTGCACATATGACCAAACTCTCACATTCTGCCGTTGGTCATTTCTCATCCAGATACATAGCACTTGTTCTGTAAATCCACTGAATAATTGATATGGAATGACCACATGGAAAGGCCTATTTCTTATTACATTTTCAATTATATAGTCAAGAAATAAAAGGTACTTACTCAATTTGATTATTTTTCTCAGTTTATTGTAGAACGTTTATGCAACAAAATGTGAATTATGAATGTATAAAATATGAAAAGGTAAATAGAAAACTCTTGGCTGTGCTTCTGTGGCTCTCATCCTCAGACTCTCTCCGTACTGTTTGACTTGACTTTTGTGTGGGTGGTAAAAGAGGTTAGAAGTGTTTGAGTCTGTTCAGTGTTTCCCACAGAATGATGGCGTAACTGTTGCGTGAGGACGACACTTAGTGTGTTTACTCACAAACTACTTTAATCGTCTCACCTTGCTTTTCCCTTCAGTCCTGTTTTCCCCACACACACACACCTGCACCTCCAGTCTCTTCCTGTACGCACACACCGACTTGCCCCACCCGGCCTCTTTCTGCCTCTGTCCCTGTATGTGTCAGGCTGCGTTGATTTCCTTCATCAGCAGTATGTTTAATAAAGTCGCCCGCGATTCTGTTTTCACAACAGCAGGTGAGCCGTGTGTGTGGAGGAGGCTTGTTGTTAATGATTAAGCCCATCGAAACGATCAAAAACAACTTGGTACCAAATGACATCGGCACTCTTTAGCTCCGTGCACTTTCAAGCTTTACAAAACAAACAACACAAGTCGGCCAACATTAAACAGGAGAGGTCGCACCACAATCGGTGCACGTCTCGTCTTGTCTTGGATGTCATTAAAGGGTTGACATCGCTGAGAGCAGCTTCCTGTCTCTCATTCTGTGCTGCTTGCCACAATATTGCTGTGAAGAGTTTAATTTGCAGCACAACAAAATAAACCGTGCAGCATAATATGAAACAAGAAACGATATTGTCGTATTACACATCCCTACATGGATGTATGAATTCATTATGCCTGCACAGACATTTCATTTTGACGCAGTCCTACAATGCAGCATAAGTGATGGTGTGTGTGTGTGTGTGTGTGATCATAAATCTGTAGTGCTGGATGAAATGTATGTGTGTCGCTGTACCAACGAGGACGCTGGATCTTTCTGAGTAGGGTAAACATTGCTGCGGGCTTGACACTCTCCTCCAGTTTCTCCACCGCCAAACCCCCCCCAACACTGTTCCTTCTTCCTCTCAAGGGGAGATGAATCTTCTGGTATTTGAAGTCCCTTTGATAATCCCTTTTGGGGCAGATCATCAAATCGCACACGCACAAATACACACTGACAGACAGACGGGCAAAACACGCATGCATGCCATGTGTCTGTCTCTGTGAGGGGTGTTGACGAGCGGTTGTGATCAGTGTAATGCTGATCCAGATCCTGCCTGTTCCAGTGCCGGGTAGCGTTTCTAGAATGCTTCGCCATCACATCAAATTACATCAAATCTCATTACGTCTCTTATGATAGAGGGCTGTCGTCAACGCCACCCCTGTGACAGGCTCACCCTTTGTGGTCGACTCATTTCCCCCTATCATCCATCCCTATCATTTTCTTTGTCCCCGCCACCCTTCCTTATCACTGCCTACATCCTCTACATCTGTCCTCCATTATATTCCCCTATCTACTTCTTTTTTTCCTCCCTCACACTCATTTGATAGCTTTACACACACATATATTCTCAGACGTGCGTGCAGAGGAACAGACAATAGGGTGATAGACGGCCTATTGAGTAGTAGAAATGGCTCCCCGATGGTTTGAATGTGTTTAAGTTCTTAATAGCTGCAAGTCAGCATAATCCACTGAGATAAGCACTACATTATGGCAACGCACAGACACACACAAGCCCTAAAATACAAAGTTGCTCCTGTGCACACCATGCACACACACATTCATACACAGGGGTGTTTGTTCTGTGTGTTGCTTCTCTCTGAGCAGCATAGCATGAGTGGTGCGCCGGGTATTTACCTTTGCTTCAGTGACAGCAAAGCACTTTCTCCACTTCCCTCCCCTATTTCATACTTTCATGCCTCCATCCACAACCCCCCTCCCCACCCCCCTCCACAACCTCCACCCATCACGATCTGTCTCATATATTTTTTTTACGTCCCTCCTGCGTTTCAATAGCAGCATTTTTTTTGCACACTGCCAGAGCTCTTTCTGTGACTGTTTCGGTGTGTGTGTGACTCGACTGGTCCTTTTCTCAGTCACTGTGTGTCAGTGTGTTTGCTCACTTGTGTTTTGTCACTCTGTATACTACACTAACCCTACACACACACACACACACACACACACACACACACACACACACACACACACAGACTGGTACCATTCCTTTAGGGAAAAGCTGCTCTCTGCTTGACGACCTCATGCTTTCCTTGGGCTCCAGGAAAATTGTGGTTTTGGGAATTTGATATGCCGTACACGTGACTCTCTGCATGTGCACCCATCTGTGTGTGCGTGTGTGTGTGTGTTGCATGGCATGAAAAAGACGTCATGATGCTGACACCGTCTAATGACACTGTCGCTCTGTCCGTCTCTCTCAGCTATCACAGACTGACACAGGCTGCGAGGAAAAGAAAGAAAAATGAAAGGAGAGAAAAAAGCGCTTCCAGACGAGATGGTGTGCAGCTGCAGGAGAGTTGTATTTTTCCGTGCTGTGCTAGAGTGCAAAAAGTTGAAAATATGTGTTTACTTCTGTGATGGGTACAGAGAGTTTTTCACTTTATGCCTCATTAGAGAGAGTGAGGAGGAAAGATGGGGGGGGCTGAGGGATGATGTGAGTGTGAAGAGATGAGTGTTTGTGTATGTTTGCGTCCAGCACTAGCTAGTTTACTATGCTGATAAACAGCCTTTTACAGACAACTGTCTTCATTATATTTCAGCTTGTGGCCGGGGAGGAGGGTCTGATTTGTGTTTATGTGCATGCAGACAGACAAAGAGGGCGAGATGTTTGATGACCTCTGCCATTGGCTGAGCATGTTTGTGAAAAGGTGTGTGTTGTGGGCGGCACAGTAGATATAAAAGAAGACATTTTGTGGGTTTCTTTTCCTTTGTTTATGCTGGATGATACTCCTGCTCTCTGTGTTGTGCGTTATAATCTGCTCTAGCCATACATGTGGAAAATACCTTGCATTGTTCTTGTTCAAGTGCCACTGGCTACTCTATGAGAAAGTGATGGTGTGCTTTCACTCAGCCCTTCGGTAACTTCTGTACTGTTTTCATTTTGACATGATTGTCTGTATAAAGGATGCCACCACTTTTCCTGCAGTTTGTTTGAGATTGACAGCATATGCTGATATCAGTTTTGTGTCATTATCCTGGCAAGACCCATCTTGATTTACAACATTAGCAATCTATTTTTTGTCGCTGCTGACAAAAAAAAAAAAATCTTTCTGAGCTTCCTGCTTGAGTAAATGTGTATTTGCCGTCTTCTTGCTGTGTGTAGTCCACAAGTATATAGCACTGAAGGGGCACCTCTTGGGTTCATTGCCCTCTAAATGTCTTGCTTGTGCACTGGCCCTGACTTAGTATGCTGAAAATGTATGATGAAACGCTTGAGAAAGAAGACAGGCCATAAGTTTGTTGGATTTCTGGGTTTTCTTGGATGTAAAAGTCTCTTCTGAAGTGGAGGTTTATAGGACCACTTTCTGATTCTGTACATTCCAGCCTGACCTATCCTCATATTTGAGCTTAACAATACACTAACACAATCTTTTTGACATAAACAGAACATTTTGATAAGGACCCCTTAATTTAGTTATTAATGAATCATGACCAACTAACATTTTACAGTTGAAACTACTACTCTACTATGCGATGGTGATACTGTTTCTAAGATACACATCTTTCTTTTTTCTGTACTGCAATTTCTTGTTAATAGGCCAACATGCTTATACTAATATATCTGTGATAAGCTCATATCTGCTCAAAATAATGGCCAGCTAATCAGTCAGGTTCTGCTGTACATATTTTACTTCCTAAAAGTCTAAAGAAGATTTTATAGGGTGTCCTGGTTGCTCATTGGTTTTGCACATATATACCAAGTAGACATGATGTCCCTGTGCGCTGTCCAGTTGAGACAAAAAGGACATGAAAACAATCATTCTAAAAAATAGAGTTCCTCATTAATCAAATTTCCTGACGGTGCACATCAGGGATCTATCATAAGATGGAACTATTCTCTTGATTAGGACATCCTGAACATGAATGTGAGCTCTTGTTTTTTCATCTGTTTAAATGTCCAATGCCTGTTGATTGTTGCTTTATATCTAATTTATTCCATGCTGAAGAGTAAGTCTGTGACAGCAGGAGAGGACAGGACGCAGAAGAGTGATGAGAGATGAACAGCCTTTAACCTCCAAACCCTCCAGACTGCTGAACATTTGAACATTTAAAAAACACTTTAAAGTTAGACATGAACGTGCGTGCCGTAATGGTTATAGCCTTCCCACACTTAAAGCAATCAGTTTAGCCTTTCAAAATCCCATCAATGTAAACAGAGCAGCACCACTTAAACACACTATTGAGATATTGGACAGTATTACTGCTAAGCTTTTATAAAAGCTCTCAAAACATGCGTCTCACCAGTGGTTACACTTCTGATTGAAATTATCTTCTCAGAGGAACTCTCAGAGGAAAAGGGGCTCAGAAAAGGTTTTTCTGAAACGTTCTATGATGTGGGGCTTTTTTTTTGTCGTCACCTTTCCCGACCTTTAGAGGAGCTTAAACGTTACCTTCACAGGTATGAAGAGGGGCTGACGACAGTATGACAGCACGAGATAACCCTTTCATCTGACAACAAAGGTTATTAATTAAATTTAAAAGCTGTATGCAAAACCTTTGCCAGTTACGTTTTCATGTCAGTGGCCATGAAACACAGAAAAGATGGATTTTGTAGACCAGACATTCCCTGCTTTTATAAATGTATTTACATGATTAAGAGAGAAATGTACGTTTATAAAAGAACACTTAAACATAAGTATGTTTTGAGCATCAAACACTAAGCGCCCATATGTGTGAAAATGACGCTGAAAAGCTTTTCACTTGCTCCTTTTTCGGAGGAGGACAGTTATAGTCAGCTTGGAGTTATAAAGTCCAAATGGAGTAACCGTTCATGTCTGTGGTCTTTCCTCTCAAAACTACTCCTTGCTGCAATGTGCTATTTTGTTGTTTGCCACCTGAAAGAGGGCGGAGAAGAACAGTGAGTGTAGAGGGTAAAATGTAAGTGCTGCTCTCTCTTTCAACAAAATGAAAGTGTTTTTCTCTGATGCCCTTAATCAGAAGCTCAGTCTGAGGTGCATGTTGCACGTCTTATGTATGGTCCAGAAGTAGCCTGTTCAGGAGCACACTCTCAGATTTGTTCATTCATTGTATGTTTTACTCATCTCAGTGTACGATTCCAACACAAAACTTGCTCTGTGATCTCTCCAAATTACACAAATTACAGTATAATACATGATTGGAATAGAGCAGGGAGAAGAAAAATCACAGCAAAAACATCAAAACTCCTTATTAATTTCAATGAGGCCACAGCAGTGAGCTGCACAGCGAGGTGCCACAACAAAAGGTTGTAGCTGAAAACTCCAGGATAGTCCAGCGAGAAGTTTATCCTCATGGCTCAAGTTTTGCCACAGCACAGTGCAACATCATCTGCCAACGTACGCCGGCGGCCAATTAAATACGTGCATCCGTCCATACAGGGTGGAACACCTTGTAGCATAAAACTTATGGTAATTTTACTGTTCACCTCGCAACCAAAGAGACAGGGGAGAAAATAATTGCTGCTGTAATAACTTCACAGAGTTTTACAATCCTGCCTCAAATGACAAGACTGTAAATGTGTAGTGTCTTTGTGTCTGACAGAGTTTATAACACAGCCACCTGCAGCATTTCGCCACGGAAGAAGAACATACATAAATGTGACCATACCACCTGACCCAGATTTATAGGTTGTTCATTTATTACAGTTTATTCAACCATATTCAATACACTCAAGGTTCAGATATACTACACTGTACATATTCTAACAAAAGCATTTCAGCAGATATTGCTACCCTGCACAAAAAAGTGAGTATTGCGTGTTTGGCGATTTGTCTACGTAGTCAAAATGCAAACTAAGAAGGTGGTTTTATCGCCCTATTTTAATTTAGTTTCTGGGTTATGTTTGGAGGATTTGAAATGCCTCATTAAAGTGGTATTAATGTATCAGAGTCAACAGCTTTTTTGCATTTTGAGAATTTAATTTTTTGGCTATGTGCATGTCTAGTTGTAACTCTTTCATTCAGTTGGCAACAGAAACACACAAGGTGCTCTCTCCATCTCCCCCTCTCTCTCACCGCCCTTGTTAATGGTTGTATAAGTGAGAAGTGGGAGCCAGGGAGGTGATTGTGATCTCCCAGCGGGCTGAGCAGCAGATGGACCATTCCACTACCCACACTGCCTCCCCCATCCCCACGCTAACATCACCGTCTTCATTAGCCGCCTCAGAGGCTACGACCTCATCTTCTCCTCCCGCACCCCTGAACCTCTTCCCTTCCTTACCTCTTGCCCTCCTCTTACTCCTTTGCCCATTTTCTCTCACCTCCTATCACTTTCTCCATTCTCCCCTCTGCACCTCCACCCATCGCTCAACCCCTCATTTTCTGTCTCTTCTCATAAGAATCCAGCTCCGTCCTTCTCTCCGCTTCCTTTACCTCCAGCTGCTCTCTCGAACTCCCTCTCTCCCATACCTGTTGCTCCCTAACCCTTCCTCTGCTCTGAGCGCCTCCTCCCCGCCTCTCTCCATCATCCCTCCTTCCCGCTCCATCTGTTTCTTTCTGCCTTTCTGGCCAACTGACCTGGTGCATGGTATTATGGGGTTTCCCTGCGGGGGTTACCATTGTGGTCTCTGACAGGTGTTTGTGTGTGTGTGTGTGTGTGTGTGTGTGTGCGTGTGTGCATGCCCCATGTGTGTTGCTCGCAGGCTTTCATTCAGCATGAGAGATTAGTGATGGTACAGATGGAGAATACAGGGCATATAAGTCTCCTCTGTCACTGACTTGGAATACAGTGCTTTCACTCACTGATAACCTTAACCTTGGCCACTGAAATGTATGTGTGTGTGTGTGTGTGTGTGTGTGTGTGTGTGTGAGAGAGAGAGAGAGAGAGACAGTGAAACAGAGAGAGAGAGAGGAAGAGAGAGAGAGCAAGGGACTGTGTGGCTTTGTCCATGTGGTATGGAGCTGCATAGAGAATGAGCTGCCATAACTTGTTATGTCTCATTATAACACCTCTTAAAGGCTGCACGGCCACAAAATGAGCTATTTTAGCACCGTTGTCCTCACTTATCCCAAGAAGAATAGGATATTAGTGCGCCATAACGTGTGCACGCACACACACACACACACACACACACACACACACTATACAGATGTGAACTGAAGGACTCCAGAGCTGCGCATCAATTATAGTGATTGTGTGTGCCTGCATGTGTGTCTGTGCGTGACAGCACTAAAGACAGTATTTAAATCTCTCTGACAACTACAAAGAGTATTGTGGTGGAGACCTCATGACAACCTCCCAGTTCCAAGCAGCTCTGAGACGACAACAACGATAGGGTTTTTGCTTTCAACACATCACTTTGGTGCGCTCAGACTGCGGGAGGAGAGAGGAGGTGCAGAGGGGTGAGACAGACAGTCATTTAAAAACTGAGAGAGGAAAATAGGTGGAGGCAGGAGGTTAGAATAGGTGAGGAGGCAGTGCATAGGGAAATTTAAAAATGGTCTTTTGTTTCTGCGTGCGTGTGCTTCTAAGTTAGGATGTGTAACTTGTATATGCCTGGCTTCTCAAAAAACTGTGATTTAAAAGCACAAAAAAATCCAGCTGGTGCGAAAAAGAGTAAGAGAGGTAGAGAGAGGTCTGGCCTTGTCTGATCAGATGTGCCTTTCCTGTGTCTGTCAGATCACACAGAGAGACATAGCAAAAACTGAATGGAGCATGTGTCAACCCTGATGGATGGAAGGAGGGATTTGCAGAGTGGATATAGAGTATATAGACCGGGAAGTGAGGACGACTGAATTGTCCTCTATGTTTGAACAAAGTACAAAGGGTAGGAAGTAGGATTTAAGATTGGGCCGTATCCAAGGTTTGATACCTTTAAACCTTTCACAAATTTTCCCGCGTTAAAAGGTATTACCAGCTAACTTTAAAAATAAAGGGGGACTGGAATACAAATTCACCTGTTAAATGCTAAGTTTGTACTGTCTCCTGCCGTAAGCCTGCCAATCAAATGAAAGTTGTCAAGCTTTTCTTAATGGTCTCTTTTTAAACCCTAAGGTTTAACACTTCCATCCTCTCATCATCAAAATGCAATTGCAAACATTACACATAGATGATGTTTTCTTGTCTTTTCATGTGAGTGTGGTTTGATGCCTTCATCATGTAGCCCTGCCTGGTCAGGTGATTAGCATTCAATGTGTAAGGTAACAGAAGAGGGACAAACAACACGAAACACAATTGCGACTAACTGACCGATGAAAACTTGGTAAACTCAAACTCTTCTCATTGGCTTGGCTCAACAGTTTGATTGATAATTTCTCTGTTACCGATGATAGGAAGGATTAGTTCCATTTTTAAAAGTTGTGGGAAAGCACCGCACACAATTTAATCATTTATATTCCCAACAAAATAATCAATCTTTGAGATTATAGTGGAATGTTTTGTTTTCCAACTACACTTTTGAGCCTATCAAACTTTAATCATTGTGTGACAAAACTGATAAAAAAAAGGGAAAACTAATTTTTGAAATGCAAAACAAGGTGTTTTGTTGCAGAAACTTCAAAATACAAAGTAATGTTGTGCAAAATAATGTAATCTGCATTTAATCTTCCACTTTTTTCATTTATTTGAACTTGAGAACTTGCAGCCAACTGCAGTTTGAACAGCGGAACATGAGGTAAACAGAGAAAGTAAAGGAGAGGTCAGAGTGTGCAGAGCTGCGGCACACACTCGCACTCCGCAGTGATGCATTTGACCCTGCCTTCTCTCTTGTTTCCTTGCTTGACAGGACAGCTAGATAGGAGGGTTGATAGGGCCACTGGCCTCCAGGATAGGTGGAGGCACCGCACAGCTCCGACTGACTCCTGTTTTCTCATTGATCCCAACTGTGCATGAATGGGCGCAGGCACGCTCGCACAGATGGAGATGTAAACGCAAAACGGGGGCAGGATAATAATCTTGATTTCTTTGAACCCGTGGGAGGACCCGCACCCAGTGATTGGCTCATTTATCCTGTTGCATTGTGGGAGGTTGAGATCTAGCAGAAGTACACTTAGGTTGGTGTGTGTATGTATGTAAGGTGTGTGTGTGCCGGCATATACTTTTGTGTGAGTAAGGATGTGTGTTTGACTTTTGTCAAATTGTGCTGTTTCTTGTGCGACTACCTCAGTTGATTTAAAGGTCTTTGCCATTTTGTGTGTTACCCAGTGGGTCTGTGTGTGTGTGTGTGTGTGTGTGTATCCGTGACCCAGTGTGTGCGTGTTATTTTCCAGCTCACTTAGTGTGTGAGGCATGTGTTGGCAGATTGCCAAGCCCAGGCTCTAGACCCAGTAGACGTAGTCTCAAATGGCAACCCCAGATGCTGCGGCTCACAGCCCATACACACTCAGCGCAGGCACACACAGGCACACACACCATTTTCCATTCTTACTCCTCTCCTCTACTTTAACTAGTGATTATTTTCATTCTGGTTTAATCTTCAGATTATTATTACAATTAACTGATTAATCGTTTCGTCTATAAAACATTAAAAAATAATTTCCCTTAGCCCAAAGTGATGTCTTCAAATTGCTTCTTTTGTCCAACCAACAGTCCTTTTTATTTACTATTGTAAATGACAAAGACTAGGAGCAAATCTGTACATTTAAGAAGCTGGAACCAGCAAAAATGTGACATCTTTGCTTGAAAAATGACAAATGATTAATCGATTATCAAAATAGGTGGTGATCAATTGTCTTCCGATTGTCTCGTCGACTCATTAATCAACTGATCGTTGCAGCTCCGCTCTACTATACGTCCTCCTCTCTGTGTTTCACTTTGCGTCTCATTTCTTTTTTCGTGTATATAAGAGATCGTATGAAAGAGCGAGGCGGCAGACTGTGTTTGTAGCTGGAGGACAGAGTGTGATAGGCAGCCCTGATAAGTGAGGGACTTTGATCTCTCCTCTTTCGGACCGAGCAAGAAACTCAAAACTCAAAAACGCACTGACACACACTCCCGCCACAGCACAACAGGAGGAGCTGTGTCAAAATGTGAGAGATTTAGTGAGCACTCTTGGCTCTCGTCTCCTCTCTCCTCTCCTCCTCTCCTCTCCTCTCCTCCTCTATGTTGCTGATGAGCTATGAATTCAACCCTCAGACTTTTTCAGACTATAAAAAACGCTTTGCTCCCGACATTTTATGGCTCTGTTTTATTTGTTTATGTGTGTGTTTGGCTCGGTGGGGGCACCGACACAGTCACAGTGTTGCATTTATATACAACCCCGCACTGTAGCCCACAAATTCACTGTGTTTGTTTATTCTGCTTGTGTTTGTGCTTCTTGTGTCATATATTTTGAGCCATCTTTTCTTTCCAGTACTTCCAATTTTTCCACAGCCCCTCCTGAGGAAAACATGCTATAATTGTGCAGAGGATGTATGACTGCAATAAGGCTAATTCTGTCTCCTCTTCTCCCCTCTCCTGCCCTGCTTCCCTCCCCTGCTCCTCTGCTTTGTGCTGCTGCTGTGTGTTTGGACACATCTGCTCCCTCAGGTGAGTTGAATTTTTCTTACAGTGCAGTTCACTGCTAAACTAAGAAGACACTGAATTTCAAGGACTTGGGTACACAAGTGTTGTGTTGAGTTTATACACTGCCCATAAACTCTATATCATGGTTTACTTTAAAGTAGTCACCGTAAAATCGTGGCATATCATCAATTAGGAAACATCCAACTTAACTCTGAGCACCAGTTGTAAATTAAAACAGTTATGATGGCGTGCTCACACTGTTGAGTAGTTATGACCACTGGCTATTAAGTGACATGTGTCCCTGCTGCCCTGTGATCAAATACTTTCTCCAATCTGTCTCTCTTTCTGCTTCCCCAACTCTCTGAACTGCCCACGTCCCCCAGTTCACCAACAGTCATAATCATGATTTATAATTGTGATCACAACACCAGCGTGGCAATTTTGATTATGACTTTAGCCATAATTGCTCGGCCCTCTTGCACAAAGTAGGACTTGGAGTTGATGCAGCAATCAGCAATACAGGCTGTTTCCAGTTTATGTAAACAGAAACGCAGAGTTTTATTGAGAACTGTCCCTATTTCACAGCTTTCCTCTCATCATGTCATCATACTCTTTGCTTGTCCTGGGAGAATTGTGTGGAATGAAAATACCAAGAAATAGTAACGCTGACTGTCAGAGTGTTCTCAATATTGGCTCGTGTAAATAACTTGGCAAACCACCAGAAGCATTCATTCATTGTCATTTTGTTTTTCCATTGATGTGAGTAGTGTTTTCAATGCACATGTCCACATCCTCAGGGCACCATGGTCTTATTTTTGTAAATTATTGCAATGGTATTAGTGCAAATGAGCAACACAAATATGGTTTTATTAATTTAATCACCAACAGTGTTTGCAGTGAAGCAGTGGGATCCCTGTGCTGCATTTCTTAAAGGGGCTGGATTAGAAAGAATTAGGCAAAGATATAATGCAAAGGTGTGAAGGGGACTAGCTGTGATCATGGCCAATCAGCTCCTGGCTTTTCACTCTTAATGGTATACGTTTGCTGAGCTGTTTCAAAGACACAGATGCTCCTGATGCACTTCTTCCAGTACAGTGTTTTTTTGATGAGGATGTGAGGATTGATAGGAGCGGGTGTTCCTGACATAGCTCAGTGATTTTATGTGAGGAGAGATCTTGAGAATGGATCTGTGCAAACTACTGCAGCCATTATGTTTCCGTGATGATATTATTCATATTTCTGTCACCTTTATGATAAGATTAGCAGTTGCATTGCATAAACTTGGAAAGTTCTGTGGAAGACCAATCTGATGCAGAAGCACTTAGAAGAAGCTCAGTCAAGGCTTCCACGTTGAATATACAACAGAACAAACATTTGAAGAGGCACAGTAAATAGTTGCAGTATTAGAAAAAGGTGTATTTAACCAAAATAAATAGCCTTCATATAGAACATCATACACCTGTTGAGGATGACAGATGAAGATAAAACTCCATCTGCAAACACAGGGACATTTAACCGTATATTGATTTTTCAAAATTGCTTTGACAGACTAGCAGAAGATCAGCAGCTTTCTCCTCAATTTCTCCTCCATTTCTAATACCTGAAGCATTTTCTGAGCTGTGCTTATTGCAAAGAGACCATGTTTACTCTAAACAGTAATGATCTGCGTCTTCTTGCAGCAAGAAACACAGCACCTTGTAGATACATTTGGTTTTTGGGATATGTGTGACCAAGGAAATACTCTTGCTCGGAGTTTAAGTAACTCTTCTTTTTCAAGGATTTAAAGTGCTTTTTCTATAAAGAGTAGAGTATTTATGAACAAAACTCATTTTTTGTAAATTTTACTTTGGGTATAATCATGTAATGTTTTACAATACAGTTATTATATATAGAGAGAGAGACATGGAGCATTAATATTGAGTTATTGCCCAGTCCTACATCGTGTATCAGTCATTTATGTGATTTTGGAAGTGCCTGTGTATGTGTGTGTGTGTGTGTGTGTGTGTGTGTGTGTGTGTGTGTGTGTGTGTGTGTGTCTGTGTGTGTGTTCGCTTATGTCCAAATTGGGGATATACACTAGACTCAAGACCAGTTGATTCGGGACAGCGGTGCAATTGGGGACAAAAAGTGGTGTCCTCAATTTGGAAAACTGTGATTTTTAGGTCAACAGTTAAGGTTATTGTTAGGTTAAGGTTAGGTAGTCCTTCAGGTTAGTCTCCAGGAAATGAATGTAAGTCTATGTAAATTCCCCAAAAGTGACATAAGTAAAGACTGTGTGTGTGTGTGTGTGTGTGCATGCTTATGAAAAAAACAGTCATGAAAATATCACAAAATACCAGCGCTTCCACTGAAACGAACTCTGTCGGCAGAAGCGCAAGTGTAATTTCTTGCCACTGAAACTGTTCTCTGGCACCCAATTTGTACTGATTATAGTGTCATGGCTCACTATGTCATTGCATGACAAAATGTGAACTGGAGCACTCAAGCCTGGAGTGCCAACAGAATTGTCACTTTACTGGCCTAAGGTCACGGTGCTTCATCTGCATCCACACAAAATTGGGGCCAGAAGAATTTTTGAATGATTGTGAGAGTGTCTGCAGTGATGTTAGCTCACTAATTAGATATATTTTCATGGAAAATTTATAAGAGTTTGTGGGATGGCTTCTTAAGCATTTTGCTTTACTGGCGTCATAAAGCCTGGAGACCCAAATGTTCATTTGCAGTCATTATGTTAATGGCAATTAGTATTGACTTTTGCTGCTTGCTGGTGAGTGGGCCAAATGTTTGCAGGAAATTATAGCAGCCGTCACTGAGAGCAATATTTATGCTGACGTAATCTTTATTCTGACCACACAGAGCTCTGGTACACAGACACAACTGACACCTGTATGTGTGTGTGTGTGTGTGTGTGTGTGTGTGGCTGGATGTGCTGATGTGCGTTTTGAAGTGCATTGCGTACTACTCAGGCAGAAGAGAGTGCGTAGGTTTTATGAAGGGTGCATTACTGGACAGAGAGCAGGGAGAGACAGCTCTCATCGTCTGTTACCCAACATTATTCACTGTGTATTGGTGCGTGTGGGTGTCTGGATGGAAAGGTATTGGCATGATACATTACCTCTTTGGAATATTGCTAACAATTTTTTTTGCACGTATAAAGGCATATTTTGTGAGAATGTAATCAGAAACTAATGGCGCAGAAGTTATTTATTAAGTGGTTATTCAGTTGATTTTATTAATCATGTTCAAATATTTATACAGTGGACATTATCAGCAACATTAACATAAAGTTACCGGATACTTTTGGGTGTTTTGGGTGTTGGTCAGACATCACTTTTGGCTCTTGGAAAATGTGATGAACATTTTTTTGGCATTTTACAAATAAATTCAGTTCATGAAATAAATAATGAATGGCTTAATCTGTAATGAAAATAATCACGAGTTGCAGCCCAAGACACACAGCATGTACCAGCTGGCGCGCTTCCATTTTTTTGTACATTCTGTGTCACAACTCTCTCTGCCGCCAGTTTTTAATCTACATTTTTAGTTTTTTTCCTTCGGTTTTGTTCATCTCTCATTTGCCTCCCCTCAATCTCCATTTCTTCCCTCCCTCTCTCCTCCACCCTTCCTTGTACCACCCTTCCCCTTCTCTTCTTCCCTCTGTCTCCTTCATTCTTTCGGTCTCGTCGCTCTCACCTTTCTTCTCTCTCCATCTCTCACACTAATCCGCAGAAGACGGTACGGGTCTGCTCTCTGGGATTGAAGGAAAGAGGGTTTAATACCCTTCCTGACTCTGTGTGTGTGTGTGTGTGTGTGGATGTGTGCATGTACGTGAGCAGGTTTGTGCATGCTTGCGTGCACACCCCTTTGCTTGTGTGAAATAGGGAGATATTGGTCTGAATATATAAGTGGATTCAAAGGTGCGGTGTTGAATTTACATTCTCTCGCTGCCGAAGGAGGACACAGCGGCAAGATGGAGACGGGGAAAGTTTGTCTTTTTGTTCAGAGCTGTACCCCGCCACCCCCCCCCACCCCAAACACACAGTAACAAACACACAGCCTGTTGGAGAAAGAGTGTGAATGATGTATGGAGCTCTCGTCTGTGATAAGCCTCATCCACCACTCCTTCCTATTACTCGCCTTTTCTACCATTCGAGGATTCGGTGCTCTTGTTAGCGGGTCGATGAGGGCAGGAGCAGGGGCAGGAGGAGGAGGGCTGACTGCAGGGCTCTCCGATGATACTACTCATTCTGTTAACTCTCCTCTTCCTCTCCTCTACCTCTTTTCTGTCTTTCCCTCGCTCTCTACATCCATTCCTTCCTCCCTTCATCTCCCGGGCAGTAGAAATTACTTGTCCCCTTGCAAGGGCGCATCATCAATCCCATGATTCATTGCGCGTTGCCACCGTAATGGCAGCTGCTTTGATTGAATCGAGGGGGCGCGTGCATTTGTGTCTCTGCTTGGACACAGTTGTGTGTGCGTGAGAGATGACTTCTGAATGAAAGGTTTATTTTTTTAACCTTTTAAAAGCACCGTGTTTGTCTGCCCTCCACCTCTAGCACGCACTCCCTCGCTCCCCCCCTCCATCTCTCGCAATATCACCCACGCTCTTCAGGGCTGCAGTCATGTTTGCTTGACACCCCCCCTGTTGTTTTTCTTTCTTTTTTGCAGTTTAGTACTACATTTAGTACTAAATGCTAATGCTGCAATAAATTGTGTGTTTTTGTGTTAGGGCTACGCTCATAATGGGTAATACAATCAGAGAAATGGAAGGGCTTTTGCTCCCTGTTAATTCACTGCTTGCTAATGCACATCTTTCTCCCTGTTCAACTCTCGCTCTCTCCTGTTTGTCTCTCCCTGTCTCCATTTTTTTTTCTATGCTCATCCCCTTAAATATAATTTCTCCATTCATCCAATTTCGGTAATGCTATCGACTGCTCTCTCTGCTTCTTCTTTCTTTGTTTCTCCCTTGGTGTTTTCTCCGTGGCACCCTCGCACCTTCCCAGACATGAAACTTTGATTGGGGTTAAGGTGTCAGATTGTTGTCACTGCTTTCAGTGAAACTCGAGTGAAGTTTCCCTCTTTTCTTGTCTTGTCACTTTTTTAATCAGTCACTGTCTGTGATGCATATGGTGTGTCATTCGTTATGCTTGTACTATTTCCTGTAAGGAGGGAAGGCAGATTGTTCTTGTCTAATTTCTAACTAAGAAAGTGATTAAAACACCTCCTTCCTTTAAAGTAACAACTAATTGGGATTGAGCAGCCATCACAACTTGTCAGGGAAAGACATTTATTTTTTTTCTCTACTTATATATTTATACTCTCTTGGCTGCTTCGCTGGCTGCCAGTTCTCCTCTATATTAGCAGCATTGTTTTTTGCTCACTGGATGTGATGACCCCTGGTCTACTAACCTGTATCACTGTCAGCTCTGCAGGTAGCTGATTAATGTGATCTGGAACACCTGTGGCGCCCAGTGTGTTCCAAGGTCACGTAGGTCCTGGCTGCAGTCTGATCACTCTCTCTGCAGGCACACACCAGTTTGTTTTGGTTGTTGCCTTAGTTTATCCTTATGCTCTGCTTTGCACCTTACAACACCTGCACACACATCCTTCACTGATTTCACTGATTTATACACCCCTTGCTGCAAATATTTAACTTGACACTTTAATTTGATTTAATAATGTTTTTTTGTTAATTATTTTAATTGGTGTGCCTCCCTTTTGTTGTAATCACTTGAGCCAGGTCGTAACAAACAGCTGCTTGTCCATTAAGGTTATTTTGTTAAAAGGTTTGTTTTTGATATCTGAGCCCATATTTTCTAATTACCATGAAGAAACTGGTGTCAGTGTTTTCCACCAGTCTGCCTTTTATCTTGACAGACAGTCAGAACTACCTTTTTAAGATCATAGTTTCCCATTAAAGTTACCTGTTGACATATCAATTGCAGGCTCATGTTAAAATCCCAATTATACCCAGATGATTCCAGTCACAACCACAATTTTTACATTGAAATGGTTTTGACTGAAAATGCTGTCTTTGGGCTCTTCGTGCTTGTCATGGTGTTACAGATTTTTTAGAATAATAGAATAGAAGAAAGAATAATAGAATAAAGTTGACATTTCACATTAAGGGATACAGCTTATTCCTAATATGATGAGAAAAAAAGCACCATTTTACCATCAGTTGTTGGCAGAGTTTCCTCCTGTTAATCCCAGCAACTTGCGAATTGGGGAAATTCCCAAATGTCTCTGTCTTATTTACACCCTCGTTCATATTTTCATGGGTGTTTAACTTGTAATTCTTGTATTTCTGAGAGAAACCTTGGGGAAACATACTGTTCTCTTGTTGTGTTGTGAAATCGCTCCCTAATTCACTCCCTCACTACTCCCTCTGTAATAGACTCTTGTTAGTTTCCTCTGTGGTGAGCAGTAAATTGAGAATTTGAGCACTTGAAGCGTCGTCATTTAGTGCCATCACTGATGAGGTGCAGTGTCATCTCTCACTGTAATTTTCACATATAGATTGAGGCACGTTGCATTGTGGGAATTTTAGCAGAAAGTAATGTACATGTCGTTCACACTACTTTTTCACTCCGCTGTGGGAAATTTGAGGGCACTATTTACTGTAGTCTGTAAACTGTGCACTCTGAGTTTGGACACTGAAGCAAAATGGCGGAGGGTAAATTTGGTGCACTAGGAGGTAAATGGTGTGTGATGTCAGACAAAGTCAATCATTGTCGTCTTAGTGTAATATACCAAAGTAAATATCATAGAAGACTGACTGATATGATCAATTTATGATCTCGACATATGTTCCTTTACAAAACTCTACAACACTTGTATTTATCATTGTTCCTCGTCTCACAAATTTAATCTAAAATCCATTTAGTCTCCAGATAAAACCTATTATCCCTTTTGTACCTGTAGTGTACCTTTGACGTATTCAAATTTTACAAGCTGACAATCGGATATTCATGTGGAGAGAGGAGTTGAATAGAAACTAATTTTAAGTGATTATCTATTGGAGAATGGTAAAAAACGATTTGATAAAAAGTGACCCACGCCTGTTCTTATTTCTTCTGTGTCTAGTTTCTCACTTTGAGGGCTGGAGCTAATACTCAGCTGCTTTGGCTATTAGCGATGAGGTTATTAGTGTCAGCTGAGCAGCTGATTGGACCGATAAGTGTCACACAGTGATGTCATCCTCTCATCATTGTATTGATTGCTGTGGCTGTGCTGCTGCCTGGCCAATCAGTCCTAATAAAACCACCAGGTAAATGTCTGGGTGTGTGATTAGTCTGTGTGTGTGTGTGTGTGTCTAAAATTGACTTTTTGACGGCCAAGGGAACTGGTAGATGAAAAAATCCACCAGCCAAGCATATTTTTTAGCTGCCAAAATAATAAATTGCCTTTTTGTGTCACATATACATTCATTTCAGCACATTTACTTGTTGAAGACTAAGAGGCTAAAGCGAAATTCGAAGCAAAATTATTTTAATACAGTGATCAACAGTTCAATTCTGAATACAACCCCAGAAGTCTTGATCTCCAAATTCTACTGAAGTACTTGTAAGTAAATGTACTTAAGGATCAAACACACAAGTAAATTTGAGGGTTTTGTAAAACTATTGAATGCTTAATCATCTAAAGCCTTCTGAGATTCCTTGCCAAACAGAAAATCTACCCACATTTGGCACTTGGTGTTAATTTCAGACCCTGTGTGTGTATATATTTGTTTATGTCTAAAAGAGGCAGAGATAAGGAAACGGAGACAGGGAGAATTACATAGCCACAGACAACTCTCTCTCATGCAGGCATGTGCATATGTACACACACACACACACACACACACACACACACACACACATACACACACACTTATGGATACACACACAGGAAAAGTGTGGCTTTGCCAGGGTGTTTAGACCAGTCGATAGGTAATCAGCTTGGTGGGTATGTAACAGTAGTAATTCCCTGCTACCCACCACTCGGCCTTCTGTGGGAATTAGAGAGGTGCTGTCAGATATCACAGCAAATTGGAATCCTTACACACACTCACACACACACACTCACACACACACACAAAGACATAGGACTCGGCAGGAATGAATTTTTTCTTGAATGAATGTATCCACAACAAGTAAGAGACACATATACGCAGACAAATGCATAAAAGCCGTTTGAGATTTAGTCATACAGAAGACAAGACTTGACATTGTGTAGGATCCATTTTATCAGCACATAAAAGAAACTGCCATCAATGTTTTTATCATTCATTTCAGACTTCATCTTCAGGCTGAACTGAAAAGATAATTTACTTAAAAGTCTGTCTTGATGGAATGATAAAAGCGGCCGCACAGTATCAGGACATCTAACATCTTATTACAGAAGGAATTACGGAAGCATTTAGAGTAATGAAAAAGGCAATTGTATTAAATTGACACCGGAGGAACCAAAGGATAAGAAAGGAGGATAGCACTTATGAAGTATTAATGTACAAGCTGTCTATTGGGGTCCCCGTTGTTCCACAGAGGTTTATATCTGTTGTGTCTGCGCCGTCCGACCACTCACTATACTTCCCTTTACCGTCTGCCTCTCTCATCTCTTACTCACCTTCTCCTCCGCCGTTCTTTATCTACCTCCCCCTCCACTCCAATAGGCTGCTCGAGTGACACAGAGCACAAGTTAAAACACACCGCCTGTCTGCGTGATGAATGAATCAGTGGAGGAGAGAAAGGAGGAGTGGATGGGGAGGTAGAGGAGGAAAAGGTCACAGTGTTCCCTGAATCAAAACCTCCACTGTTTGACCACGGAGAGTGCTGGTGTTGATCTTCGAGGTGTGTCTTGTCACTGACGACACACGGTTGGATGAACATGGTGGGGATTCGGTGTTTGTGGGGCTGGAGGAGGAGGTCACACCAGGTGTTAGATGAGCTAAGGGAGTCACAGACGATTTTAATACCATTTCCCGTTTCCTGCGTGTAAGAGGGAAAGAGAGCCGAAGGTAAAGTCACTGGCAGCCTGAACTAACAGCCTGACTTATTCACTGTAATACATAGTGTGTTCTCTTTTTTTTCTCTCTCTCTCTCTCTCTCTCTTTCTCTCTCTGTTTTTCCCCTTTTTTTTCTTGCTCAATTTGTCTCAACGTGTCTCTTGTCTCAACAAATGATGAACAACCATAATGTGGTTTATGAGTGATTAAAGCGGTCACAGGCCCATAAATTCAAACTGAAAATGTTTCATTCCATCTTACTTTTTCTGTTTCTTTGTATCTCACTCAACTGGGGATGCAACCATTCTTTCCATGTGACAAAGTCGGTCTGTCGGCTCATTACTTTCGACCAGACGAAAAATATCTCAACAGCTATTGGACAGATTGGCATGGAATTTTGTAGAGGCATTCATGACTCCTGCTGACTTTGGGGATTCTGTGGCATTTCCCTCTAGCGCCACCTCATGCTTGACATTTTTGCTTTCAAGTGAAATGTCTCAACAACAATCAGATGATGTTCCATGAAATTTGGTAGACATTCATGTACCACCTGTTAGCATGCCGAAGTTAGCATTTACCTCAAAGCGTCGCTGTGCCTAAGTACGTCCCAGAATCCAAGGCAATTTTGTCAAAATGTCCATTTTGTCCAACCAACAGTCCAAAACCCAAAGAAAAAGCTGTTTCGTTTACAACAATATAAAACAGAGAAGAGCAGTAAATCATTATATTTGAGAGGTTTTAACTGGCAGAAAATTGGCATTTTTCCTTGATAAAGGCTCAGATGATTGCTCTATTATCAAAATGTTGATTGTTTCAGGCCTGCTCACAAACATGAATTACTGAAATAAGCAACCATAAAAACAAACAAAATTACTCTTTTTTTTAATCCAACATCTCTGGTTGTCTGCATTTGTCTTTGTCTTCATCTTTGTCCTCAAATTCATTTTCTTGATCTCTTCACCTTTATCTCCCGTTGTCAGTGTCATCCTGCACATGCAGCTTCATACGGACCAATCAGATCTGTTCTGATGATAGAGGTACAGCATCATCTGCATAATCGCACACACATTACTGTAGCACGGTACAATGTACATGTACACCCGCATGCATCCTCACCGAGACGGCCTCTAATTAAAACTGTTTTCCTCCTGGCTCCCACAATCCCTTCATTTACGGGATGTGGTTGCATTATTGTGGAAACCTGCTGAGTGGCTGTCCAATTGTGGTCAAGTCGTCTTTGACGTCTCACACTCAGTATTTTTCCTTCCCTCCTTGCTGCTCACCACACTTTTCCTTTCTCACTTTTTCCAGAGCAATTCTTCATTATTTGGTGTTATGTATACTCTGCCTGCAGGTTTTGCCTTAAAGAGCAACTTGCAGGTTGGTGATCCCAGTAAATCAATGTAGAAAATGTACATTTTAGAGATAATACACACATCATATATTACAAATGTCTGAACCTTGGAAACAAAGTCATCAAGCTATGTAACCAGACTTCAGTCTTCTAATGTTGGAAAACTGAAGTTACCAATTATGCCTAATCAGCTGGTAAGAATCGACTTACAACAATAAACTCCAACCACACATTGCTTCTCATTATTGAAAACATTATGCTGACTAATTTGGAACTTGAAACGTTAAAAAACAGGACCCGGCGAGCTGAATCTCTGAATGATCTGTGACCTGGGACTCTTGCTGGCAGCTGTACCAGAAGCTGCTGCTGACAGTGGGACTGATGAAGCAGCTGTGTGCGCTGAAGAAAACGGACCAGCTATCAGTCTCACACAGTCCTGGATTGGACATTGCGTCCCCGACTCCATCATATCGCTGGGAACATAATCCTCCTGTTTGAGGAGTGCCACATATACCCGTGTTTTTTTTATTACAGATGCAACAGTACAAACCTCTTCACCTGCACAAACGCAGCCAGGCATGAAAGCCACAGTGACTTTCCTTTTCTTGTTTGGAAGGTTTGAGTTTGTGCAACCTGTACAACACAATAATGGTAAAATGCAATGTAAAACCAAGACAGAAAGAGGGTGTGCAGAGGCAAGACTCACTAAATTACAGCACATATTCTTCTGAATTTCTGCCATTATGTCTTCCAAAACAAAATCATGCATTAATGTTTCATTTGTTTCCAGCCTTTCCTTGGGTTGCTTGTTACTGATTCCAACTTGAACAAATCTCCACTCCTCCTCTCTTCTTGCCTTTCCCTCCTTATGTTGCATTCCTCATCCTGACCTCTCCAGTCCATCGTGCTTGTTTGGAATCCGCTGCTCATTAGATATTGTAGGCATGGATTCCGCAGTCTGTCTATGGTGAACGAAAAGACAGAAGATGGACAGGAGGAGGATGATGGTAGAGAAACTGGGAGGGCTGGGAAAGGACGGGGATGAATAAAGACAATAGGAAAGAGGAAAACAAACATGAAACACAGACGTTCGATGCAAGAGGGAGCGTAAGAAAGACAGCGAGAGGAAGAAGAAGCATTCTGGAAAGCTAAACCGTCTACTTTAGCTGCGAGTAGATAATCACTCCTTCATAGTTCCTTGGGGATGGATAAATGCAACGAGCGTGGGGACTGATAAAAAAAAATGGGGAGTGTGTAAATGAGAGCTAGTTTTTCTAAAGCTGCGGATGGAATGAGTTTGCGGACCTGAACTCCTAATACAGCTGCAGTGAAGTGAGTTGAACCAATCTCAGGCTAAGCTGTATTAGGCCATTTTGACAGGCAACAAAAGTCACGGCGCGTCGCAGAAAGGTTCTCTTTGCTGAAAGTCAGGCTTAGTGGCCAACGTCTATGACTACTTTTTCTTAGGTCAAGCATCTCAAGAACAGTTATTGCTGTTAAAACGAGAAACCTGGGACATGGATGACGTAACTGCTGTTGCACTGAAGGAAATAGCTCTGTATATTGTGCAGAATTTGACTTCAGCCATTATAACACAGGTTATTCCACCACCCACCGACTTTTTTATTTGTTTGTTTCAGCTTTGATTTGAGAATTTAGTAATATCAGATGCAGTGAAAGCATAAAAGGGGTAATGCAGGAAAGCAGCAGAGCCAGTGGCAGGACAGGTGCGTTAACGCTGCCTCTATCTGCCTCTGGAGTCGGTGTGACTTTGCATTCACTAACTGCTCAGGAACAGCCTTCACTAAGCCTGCAGCGAGAGACAGATCTTACTCAGTAGACTAGCAAGCTGATAAGGAAGTACACAGCTGCATTATAAATAACCTGCTCAAGAGAATAGTCCCCACTATACTTGACACGACAGATAAATGGCAAGAGAGCAGTGATGTGTGTGTGTGTGTGTGTGTGTGTGTGTGTGTGTGTGTGTGTGTGTGTGTGTGTGTCTGTGTCTGAGCCAGTGTTTGTGTGTTTGACGGTTTCTGGAGGTTAATATACGCCTGGTGTAACGAGAGGGAAATTGCTTTATGCCGCTAAGCCCTCGGGCTAGAACATCACAGTTATGATGAACAAGAGTTTTACAAAGCCTTCACTTAAGAGGCTGCCACACACACACACACACACACACACACACAACACACACACACACGAGTGCATGCATGTTTTCCTATGATATCCCCACACACATGCACATGATACAGGCATACATTATATGGAGCCTTACCCTCTATCATTTTGTGTTCAGACAATGAGTGTGTCTCCCTTTGGGGTGTGTGTGTGTATGTCACTGTATGAGTGGAGCTGTCACAGAGCAGATTGTCCCATCTCTCATCATGGCATGGTCGTAGGGTCAGGGGGGGGAGGGAGGGGGGTGTGGGCGGCTTGATGTCTTTGCTGATATAAAACCCTGTCAACTGGAGACAGGACCTGTCACTGTGTGTGTGTGTGTGTGTGTGTGTGTGTGTGTGTGTTGTGTGTGAGACAGAAAGACTCTGATAAGTGCCTGCGTCTATCAGGCAGTCAGGACAGTGAGGACCTGATTGAAGGCAGTCTAAAAGGTCAAAGTCAAGAGTCAGTTCAAAGAGCTGAAAAGTATCTGTTTAGTGATTGAGGTTTGGCCATAAAGATGTGCCTGAAAATACACACACCCACACACACACACACACACACACACACGCATAGGTGCAAACACATTTCAGGGATCAATAGAATCAGGGACAATGCTGTAATTCAGTGTAACAATAATGAATGTTCCAATTAGGCTGCACTCAGCAATACATCCTCAGTGTACAGCTGTTACATCGAGGTGTGCCTGTGTGTGCCGGCCAGGATGTGTGTGTATGTGTGTGTTTGCGAGTGGTTAAGTGTGTTTGGGAGATGTATTTCTACTGTACCATCTATCTCTGTCCTGCCTGCACTCCAACATTCACAGTAAGATTGCAGCTTATTACCTGTCCCTGCTGTGCTGTCCTGAGGGACGACCACGGGATATTGCTGCTCAGGGAGCTGCTGTGTGGAGGTCAGAGGAGCGTTGGCCCTCTTATGCTGCCGTGGCCACAGGAGTAATACCTACAGCTGCATGATGGTGGCTAAGTATTTTAAGTTAAATGCTAGAGAAATGTCAATATATTTGGACAGTTAATCTCATGAAGAGTTAGGCTTGAGTTTGCGCTTAACTACTTTTAAAAAAAAAAAATAGTCACGATAAAATTGATGTCGATAACGATGATAAGCTTTTGATATTTTTACTTTGTATTGATAGATCTAACAGCGTCACACAGCAAAAATAAATGCGACAGTAGCCAGTCAGTCTGCAATTTTACACGCATTTCCTACTGCAAAACACTGTTTGAGAAGAAAGCGGATGTAAATGTGGATGTCCTCTGAAAAGGAGGAAAAATAACGAGTGAAATTGAGGGGCACATAAACAGCTTTTGACTCTCTGCCTCTGCTCTCTGTGCTTCTGCCTGTTTGCACGAGGGCGGCCAGAGCTCCTCCACACACAGACAGTGGACGGCAGCGTAACTTCAGAGCCGAGCTCACAGTCGAGGGAATGAAACAGACTTTAGGTTGTAGTATTTTACCAGAGTAAACAACGACAATGCTCATTACTCATTATACATAAGTGCAACAAAAAGACAGTAGACAGTATGTTCAATTTATCAAACACCTGTTGAACACAAACCTGCAGAAATGGGAAATGTCTTCGGGCACTCTGTCTGTCTGCAGTAACTTTCTGCACCCTATTTATCCATGGTTTGTTTTACGCAGCCATACGGAGCTCGTTATGCTTAAGTGCTGATTGTGAACTCGTGTTATCCTCAGAACTGTTTGAGGAAATTGTCTGCGAGGAAATACAATATGCACAGATAAGCAGGATGTTACATCAGTCTTTATCAGGATACTCTTCAAACTGGCAGCAAGTCAATATCAATATTGATCAATATGGTATTACTGTTAACCTGGCATTAATAAGCTTTCTTTACAGCTTAAATTAATTGATTAGTTCATTTATAGTAAATAATCAGTTAATTGTTTGGGTTTACAAACAATAAAATCAAACATTTTTGCTGCTTTTCTTTGACCTCGATGATAGAAAGGTGAATATTTTGGCTTTGTGTTAAGACAACAAAAGAAGTTTGAAGAAAAGAACTTTTACTTGAGAAAATAATCAGAAGTTTTATAGATAATTGAAATAATGGGTAGCTGCTCATTATCACAATTCTGTTCCCACTGTGATCGGACCTATCCAGGTTAGGTAGATGGAGCCAACAGACATGATGCTCTCAGTTCTGTAGTGTTTGAATCTTGCAGATTGCATTTACATCTGGATGAGATCTGTTCACAGTCAGTAGCAACCTAATCACATTCCATTATAAATGCATGGAAACCTTGCATTAACATGCCTTTTTCCTTCCAGATAACATATCCAGTAATATACTGTTCATACCAGGTGTAAACAGGGTCTCAATGTGAGCTCAGGCTCGTGCAGTACTTTGGTTGCTAATTGAGCAATTAGCCTGATACCTGACGAGGTCACCGTATATCTCTCTATTCCATTAATCATACTGGGTTCCACACTTTTGTTCCACTAACCTTTTGCAAAATACAACCACAACCTTCGTCTGTCTTTGACACATCCTCTTGCAGCCCTCTGTGTTTGAATGAATAGTGGGTTGACATTTTGTGAATCCTGCTAAGGAAGAGAAATCATTTTGGGAGGTGCTGAATTTGTCTGCTTTTTGTGCAAAATGAAAATGTTGTCCCTGTCACCACAGCTATGCCTTTAACACCCACACAGCACAAGAGTGATTGCGACATCCCTGCTGCATATGCCACCGTCTGCTGAAAGGATCCCAGGAGAGATGGAGGTTTGCTAAAAGTTTTAGCAGTGCAGAGGTGGTGTGACTCCCTCTGCTCTTTGACTCCGCATCGTCTTATTTTTTTCCGGGATAGATGGAATTGCATGACTTGCTCGTGTATATCTGTTTTTCACCTCATCCTTTCACGTCTTCAATACCATGATGTTTACCTGAACTTTTCTCTCAGACCACGTTTGACCTCTGGGAAAGAAAGCTGCAACCAGGAACAGTTCAAGATTCTTATGTCAGGTATAAAGACAGTACACAACCCAGGGTCATATCATCAATAGAGAATCTCCACTGTCCATCACAATTCAAACATATGATTTGTTATGTCAACCACAGGAGGTGAAAATGACAGTAGAAAATCATGCACATTTATTTGTGCAAACATTCTTATACTAACAGATTTTGGAAAGTTTGAGACCAGTTCAGGTGATGATGAATTAAGGCAATGAGAGTTGTAAGACACTGTTGCTAGTTTATCTACCAGAGGTTGTCAGGTTGTCTTTTGGGTTGATGCTTTGTGTTTGAGGATCCATCACTCAGCATCGGTCTACCTGAAGAAAACCATCACAACTCATTTTTAATGGTTTATTTCATTATTTAAATGTTTTAATGAGGCGGCGTTCAGTGCACATTACTTAGCACTGATGTGACAAGTTACAGTGCTGTATGAATTATTTTCAAATGTAATTTCAGTTATAAAAAAAAAAAAGGTCCAAACATCCCAATTTCAACTTTATTTTTTATTTAAAACATTTTCTTATTTATTTACAACATTTTTTTTTTTTTATATTTTAGATACCGCACAAAACAAAACCCCCACTAACCCCACCTCCCTCTCCCCTTCCGAACCCATCCCTGTTTAACCTCCAGCCTGTCACAGTCTGTCACAAAGCCTAGCGTGAGAGCGCTGTCATGTGTGTCTCGGAGGAAGCACTCGTAATTATGTTGTTGTTGTTGTTGTCATCACTGCCACAGTGCTTGCATACTGTAAAAGTACGCAGACATACAAAAAAATATCACATACTGCTACACATAACTAGAGATGTCAATGTAGTTGTTGATGCCTTGTTTAAAGTTTCATCGTCCATGGAGAGTTCAAGTTAACGTTAGCTGCAGGTGACTTGTCTTTCAGGCTGTCAAACACAGTACACTCTTCAGCTTTTGGATATATTTTGTGTTTGACCTGGTGTTTCCTCAGGTTGGACATGTTGCCCTGGACAACCTCGAATTGCACATTACAAACATTGCAGTGAGTGTAAACACACTTGCGACAGGTTTCAGCTGACTTGAACAAGCGGCCGGGGTGATGTAGTCTTGCTCTCTCTCTCTCTCTCTCTCTTTCTCTCTCTATACTCTCAGCATCACCCAGATGGTACTGAAATTTGGCATCACTTGATTTAATGTCAATTGGTTCTTGTTATTGCTAATGTAATTTGGTCCGTACACTTAAAAGTACCAAGTTTGGTACCAACACTAATGAGCACTTTGTTGTGTATTTTCTGCTTGTGGTGTTTTAATAAGTTTTTAATGTCTGTGGAGTTAAAACCTGGGACTCCCCACCAGTATCTACCACCAAGTCCAGCTGCCTTAGATTCAGCCGCCCTTGGATAACCATGACCTGGATGACTGAGAATCATCACAGACATTGTTATATTAAATGCATCTCTATAAAACATTAGACATTGGTGGTGTGACATGTTATTTTTTTTAACTGATGTGATTTTGCCCAAATGGCAGATGTTCGATTTTTCTACCAGGCCGGTCTTCTCTGTGTGAGCAATTTCCCTCTTGCATGAATTCTCTTTAAAAGCAGGACTTTGACTGAAAGCCTGTACAGCATGTTCAGTCCCAGGAAGTTTGAAGTAGTTAACTCATATTATGAAAGGGGGAAAGTATTTTCCTTAACATTTACCATGTTCACATTTTTGCTTTAGGTGTTGTAGAGCGCTTTTAATATGCAAGAAAACCTCCTGAGCCAATAGCTGCTCTCCACAATGAGGAAACTGCTGCAGAGCCCCAGCCAGGGAGAGAGACTGCGGAGCAGGGAGGACTAGCTGCCAGGCCCCCTGCTGATTAGCTTGATTAATTAGACCTAGACTTTATCAAAGTGATATTTAGAGTTTGTATGCAAAGAGGCCCCCAGTAACAGCAGTTGGTGCAGTATTTGTGCTGTCATTGTGCCTGTTTGCTTTGCTCTCTCTCTTGAATAAACATCCACTGTTTATTCCCGTCTCACTCCCATAACCCTTATGATACCAATGTACTTAAAATACTACAGCCTCCTTTTGAAAATCATAATTTCCTTTTATGTCTTGATTTGTCAGCATCACTGTTGAACAAAATGAGTGTCACTCTGAGTTGCGCAGCTTGAAGTTTGTAGTTATTTTCTTTATAGATCTGAGTTCTTGGCTGTCAGAACTCGCTTGTGGAGAGGCTTTTTTTCATAAACACTCATTGACTCTTCTTCCTCAAATCACAGGAGAAACCCTCTTTTTGCCAGCTATGCAGGGCTTGTCAGCCCGTGCCAGAGGCGAAGGTGTCACTGTGCCAAAGACCAAAACATTCAAATGTTCTGGCCATTTTTTTACTCCTATCATCAGGTCTCCTATAGAATTCTCATATCTCCGTTCCCTCTTTATTTTGGCCACAATAGCCATCTCTGCCAAAAGCGTTATATTGTTAACCAGAGAACACATGCAGCGTTCTTGTGTGTCAGAGAGGGAGGAAAAAATACTGTTGTATGTGTTCGTTTATCAGGTTTGTTTATCATGCGTGCCGATAAGCCCTTCAGACAGACTGGCAGATGGGCTGCGTGTGAAATTACTTTTTCTTTCGCTTTCCAATAACTTCATATAATATCTTCCATTTCTCTTCTTCTCTTTCCCTTACACTCGCACACATTGCTACTCTTTCATTTACACACACACACACACACAGGCGTGTTTCCATCACTTCAGAGGACATTACATTGACTTCCACTCATTCCAGGGAGACTTCCCCTAACCCTAACTATAACCACTTCCTGCCTATGTCTAACCCTTAACCTAAGCCGAACCTTAACACACATTTTCATCCTAAAACTTAATGATTAACATGATGGGAACTTGCATTTTGTCTCCATAAGGAAGATGAGTCCCCACAATGTGACTGTGTAAAAAGATTTATGTCCCCACAGCACACACACACACACACACACACACACACACACACACACACACACGCACACACTCAATTACTCTCTCTCCCAGACACATATCGCTTTACTCTCTCACCCTTTATGTTCGATCAATCTCGCCCCTGTCTCTTCCTACCGGCAGCCAATAGTGGAGCTGATGGCGTAAAGGCCATTTTCTGTGAATCAGAGCGTTGTTGTGTCTTTCCCATTAGCTATTCATGAGCTCTCCTGGCTCAGGTTTGTGTACCTGGATCGGAGCGGGCTGCGTTCAGGAGATGCAGTGGCTGACTGGATGTGGATTAACGAGAGTGTCACGTTTAATACAGGCATGTGATGTCACCAGGAGAGAGCGAGAGGGAGATAGAATACTTGTTTATCTCATCAGCAGACTAAAGGAAAAGCAGGTCTTGACCCGCACCAATTTGTTTTGTACGGCTGAAACAGAAGATAGATTAGCCATGTCTGCGAATGTGTGTCGGTGTTCCAGCAAGAGCCGCGTGCACTTGTTGATGTTTTAACACCTGCGCCGTGCCTGTACAGTATTTCTCAGCGCTCGCCCTTTGTCATCATAATCATAAAGACAGATATAAATAATAAAAGGAAAGAAATCAAGAGCGATGGAGAGACTGAAATGAGGGAGTGAATGAGTAAAAGTGCTGACTGTGTGAGGGTGGGGGGGGTTGATGGAACGCTTCATCATCGCCCGCAATGCTAAATGACAGCATGAGAGGGAAGGAGCGAGGCGGAGGAGATGGAGATGACGGTGCAGGCCGCTTAGGTGGAGAAGCAAAGAGAAGAGAGGAGGAGGAGGAGGAATCAAAGGGAACTGAGAGGGCATTCAATGAAGTGAGAGGGAAAGAGAGTGAGCGAGGTGAGAGGTGGTGTATGTACTCTCCTCAAATCACTTGTCCTTTTTATCTGGAGTTCAACTGAGCTGGACTATAAAGGACACGGATTACCAGCCACTTCTCTCTCTGTCTCTATACCTCTCTTTCTCTATAGTATATCAATAGCATATTTTAAGTCCACATAAGTCCGTATATTGACTGCAAGATACCTGCATACAGTACGTGCACACACACACATTTCCCCACATTGACTTACAAATTGCAAGAAGAGTCGGGGAGATGAAACTCTGAACTTTGAGCTCCTGACTAGCTTTGAAGTTCTCAGACATTTCTCTCTTTCAGCCTCTCTTGTCCCTCACCTATAATGTGTGTGTGCTGGGGGGGTGGAGGCTTTTGTAATTGTGCATTTTTTTCTTTATGTTCTTCAAGCTCCCTTCTCCCAGCTACAGCTTTCTCTCTCACGACCGTTTATTGGAGGTGACCCCATCCTCCTTGTGTTTTTGTGTGTGTATCTATGTGTGACACCTGAATGTGTGTATAGATGTTCTGGGCTTCAGTCAGTGCCTCCAGATTTTTTAACATTATTTCTTGTTTGGAGAGAGGTGAAGGCAAGGTTAAGTCAGAGAGGTTTTTTTTTTAGCAGATCTGTGGTCATGCTGATATAAAGACATTTTAACCCATTTTTTGCCATGTGTAATAATTTGTATTGTAACATATTCAAACAGCAGAAAAAGCATACTAATGTACTTGATTCCCATATTGCATGAATCATTATCCACTGTCAAAAAACTGATGAGCAGTTTAACAAGAGTTGGAAATAGATAATGGAAGAACTCATATTTGGCCCGTCTTATTTTAGTCCAGTGATTCAGTAACTCTTACACATACACACACACAGATCCACAGTGTGTTTCTGTATCTCCCCTGACATGAACTCAGGTTATGCAGAGTTTGAATGAGTTGTCCTGTCTCTTTGCATTATGTGCCGATGACTGTTTTCTTGTCTGTCTGCACATGGACACTTTTGAAATGTTGTTTTTGTTTTTCTCTTGAGCCCAGGCCAAGAATCTGTTCACTTACCCCTGAAAGGTTTATATTCCCCACTGGAATTTACTCATGCAGGTTTGTGTGACTTAATCTGAGTGTTATAGTGAAGGTTCGTGCAATTTTCCACCGGTATCTGGTGGAAAACTGCAGGTAGCTCGAAGCATGTGGTATTCCTGCTGTTCAAAGAACTTCAGTCATGAAGACTAAAAGAAAGTAATGACTGACTCGCCCACCACTCTGCTTGTTAAACTGGGACAACCACTGCTATTAATGACTTTTTGGTGAAATTGAGAAAAGTGTACCTGCAAACAAGCGCAACTCAAGTTTGTCTCAGAGTATTTGTGACAGCAAGATAATTAAAGATATTTTCAACAGCCATCTCTTTAAACCGCCCTCGCGAGCGTCTCTTAAATTTCCACCCAAAAGAAATCTAAAAATATCCACTCCATCAGCTCACCGACACGCTGAGAAATTGAAAAGCTAAACAGTGAATTATTCTGCAAACAATGAGAACATATGCCTCAAACACTTCTTTGTCTGTGCTTTCTTAGTCATTATCAGTTGACTTGTTTGCTATTACTGGAAACATCTGTGCTTGGATGGGTATGTCTCTGACCTTCTGTGTGTGTGTATATTTGTGCCTAAGCTCTCGCATATGTGTATAAACGTGGAAGTAAGTAAACACCGAGAAAAGAAAGTCATATTGTATCTTGGCAAGGACATTTGTCAGTGTTATTGAATTAATTTGAGTCTGTAAGAGGAACGCTTACCGAGACGGAGTCTGCCCTTCAAACGGTGTGTCACTGAGCTGCCCTTGTCTGAGGGGGAGGGAGGGAAGTTGGGAGAATGAGGGAGACGAGGAAGACGTGGTGTGTGTTGCAGTTGGTGGCAGATGTTGTCACTGTGGAGAGGAGGAAGAAGAGGAAGTAAACATCCACATTTGCGCACACGTACTTGCATCCACAGAGCATATGGACTCATTCACAGTCAGACACAAGCACGACATGCACACACACACACACACACACACACACCCTGAAACACCTCCCACGTACCCGACAACAACAAATTAGTTAAAATGTGCGAAGAAAAGGGCAGAGGGACAAAGACAGTGAATGAGTTAGTGAGAGAAGCAGGTCGGAGAAGTGAAACTTAAAGCTATTAAGTTTTTCTGCACCCACACAGGTAACAGGTAAATGGCACAGCCAGAGGACATAACATGCACTCCTTTTGAATAGTGAGCCATGCTTCAGTCCAGCTCCGAATCAATGCTACAGGATCGAGATGAAAAGAGGATGGAGGTGAACACAGGGCGAGGATGGTGGAGACTGATGAAGGCCGATTTGATAAAAGGCTGGAAAGGCAGATGAAAGAGTGAAGATTGCGGCACACAGTTCAGAGTTTATGGCCAGGATGGACACTGGAGACGTGCTCCTGGTTCTTGCCTGAGTTTTTTTCCGGGCACCAGTACAAATGAACAGAGCATAAATTACTCATCACCAGCACTGACGTCAGTGTTTCCCCGTGGGGTTGATTCCACAGTCTTCAGATAGATTTCCTTTGAGGGGTGACGTCAGGCAGTGAGAACATTAGCGCCTTTTCAGAGGTAAAAGTCTGTTTTGTTGTTTCACTCTGTATCGGAGTGTTGGAAAAAAGTTCAAATTTAGACATTAGTCATGTCTGTGTCGAACAATCTCGTTCTTCTTGGTGGTCTATTTTAAACCTGTCTGTTCTTCTGCATTTAAACCTCTGCGGTTTTATTCACACCATGATGTCGCATGAGAATTGTTGAGGTCACATATGATCCGTTAAGGTCACATGCCAGTCACATGGGAGTCAATACAGTCACATGAATTAAGATAGGAGGAAGTGTGAAACCGCCCGGTAGTCAGGATGCATCGCAAGTAGCTGATAGCCTAAAATATTTAGACTACCTGTTGAAAATGCCCCAAAGGTGAGACACCTTCTGAATATGATGTCTCAGGTGACGTGAACTTAACCACTCACATGTGACCTCAGTGGCTCTCATGTGACATCCTGGTGTGACTGACTTGCAGAGGTTGGATGAGTTGTGCATTCCAAGTTCATCGGTTTGATAAAAGTCTAAAGCCCTATTTGCTTGGGACTAGTTTCACCTGGGGACCTAATGTGATTAACAAATTACCTCCTTACCTACGTCTGTTTTAGTCAAATTTACTGACATTATCACCTGGATATGAAGTCGAGGCTTCCTGAATGACAAGAGAAATGAACCTGAACCTGCTCCCACAATGCTGTTAAAACTTTACTTATAATGCAGCGTCCATAATTCACCAGGAAAACAAAAAGCCTTGCAAAAAAAAAAAAACCCTGCGAAAAGCCTGTGTTTGGCTAGTGTGGTTAATTTGTGGTAGAATTTTTACTTTACAAATGAGAGATTCACGTGGGATTAAGATCACAGACGATCTGCAATTATTACAAATTACTCAAGGCCCCCCAGGTAACACTCATCCTGTGCATATAGGGCTTAATTCTTATTTTAATTAACCACAAACAGGATGGGATTGTTAAGTGGATAAAGCTATGTTCACCTTCTCGACTTGTTAGTCTGTCTTCAGTCTTATTTTTAGATCTTTTAAGCCTTTTTTGAGCAGAGGGCCGGACACAGACTGAGCCTCAGGATCTCTGAACTAATGCTCGGATAAAAAAAAGAGAGTGTATAGTGAAACAAAAAATAAAGGTAGTGCTGCTGTTTAGGATGCTCCCCCTCCGGCTCTCTTTGCGTTTCCCCTCCCTCACCCTTACTTCTCACCTGCCTTTCTTCACTCAGATGACCTTCTCCCTCTCCCACGTCCTCCTCCTGCTCCCTCGCCTCTTTACCTCTGTCTGGTCTGCCGGGCTGTTAGGACGATATCCTGGGTGCCACGGTTTTGATCTCCGCCTTCAATAATGAATGAAAGGATACGATTCGTCAATCACTTCAAAACCACCTAGCCCACAATGCCCAAGGTCAGGACAGTGGCAGCTGTCAGAGGGGATGATGGCTAGCGCAGACAGGTGTGCGGAGGGCTCCCGGACACATGCACCACACGTACACACTAAAGAGAGCACCTGCCCTTTGGTAGAGGACGGCCAGGCGAACATTTTGCAAAACAGGGAAAGAAAAGGAGCTCCCTTAAGAGCTGGGATCCTCCTCTGAAGAGGCGAGGAGAGATATTGATAATGAAACAGTAGGACAATTAAAATCACTTGCTGGCAGAAAGTGTGAGAGGCAGAGAAAAGATGAGCTGACAGAGAGATTAAGTTATACTGTAGTTTGCATTCTTTGAGGGCCACTGCCTCAGGTCCGTACAGACTTTAGAAGACCACACATTGCTTTCTCAGATTTGCGTATTCTGTACGTATAAGCTTGTGCGTACATCTGTGTGTGATGAAGGAGATGGAGCCTGGAGTCACGCTGTCAGATTATCACATGTCTGAATGCGGTCGTGTTTGTGAAGTCTCTCAGTATCGGTGTGGATCTGGGTCGAATGTGTGTGTGTGTGTGAAGCCCAGTGGCTGTGATGTGAAGGTGGTGCAGTGATTGTGTACGACAGGTTTCAAGAACAAACTGGTGATGCCCCCACCCACCGTTACATGCTGGCACAAGTGGCACGCACACTTCTCCGCACTCTCTCCTCTGTCCACAAGCTCAACGCTGACTGATGGGTGAAGTTTGTTTTCTACCTGCAGAAAGGCTGTTTTAATGAGGGGATGTAAAATACTCAGGAGCAGACAGAGGGAGGGGGAGACTGGGGGATGAAAAGAAAGCGCAGCGAGTAAAACAGAGGAATAATTATTGTCTGCGTGTGTTTGCGTGTGTCATTCAAAAGTATCGAGGTGTTTTCACAGCAGCTTGTGTACACAACTTTCTTCAGAGAGAGACGGGGCCACCGTCTCAGCGGGAGGTATTTATTTCACTCCTTCCTTACTCTCCCATTCACCTCCTCTCTCCTCCTGTCTGCCTGTCTGCTCATCAGAAGATAGGAGCTGACAGTTGTGTGTATGTGTGTTGTTTCGGTGTGGGTGTATGTCCGAGCAGATGTGCCCTGCAGTGTGGCCCACTTCTTAAATGTCACTGATCACAGCCTCTTCCACCTGATTACCCCGAACCCCCCTTGGATCTCCCCGCCACCGCCCACGACACCCCTTCCATCTCCCACTCCTCCGCTGCGGCCCTTCTGCCCCATTTATTGCCCCCTTTACCTCCCCCGTCTCCACCTGCACTCCCATGACCCCGTGCATCCATAACATAGCTCCCTGAGACCTGCAGGGTTCAGAGAGCACACACAAACACACATGCTCAGACTTTCAGTGCCATAATGTGCTCTTTTGTAGATTATTGCTCAATTTAAGTACAACATCTTAACATTTTGACTAGATGTCCAGTACACACACATACATACACACACATATATATATACACACACACAGTTACACAGACATTATTAAATCCTAGAGTAAGCAATAAATTGACATTTTAAAACAACTGCTCAGCCACTGTTTTGGGTAACATCTTGCTTATGTTAATCTCCAGAGAGAATTACACACTGGCCAGTCACTGGCCAAATTGGCAAATGGCCAAAGTCAATATAATTAAGCATTAATTGCGCACATTTGTTTCCTTTCACCTGCTACTGTACCTGCGTCGAGCACAACAGAATGTTAATGTGAATCCAGACTGAAAAAGATGCGTTTTGAACTCAGCCTGCTTTTCCAGTGTTTTTATCCTTGACAACCGTTTGTTGTAGAGGTTGTTTGAGGATCTGCAACAACTCTCAGTACATTATACTATTGCTGTCTTTGACAAAAAGAAGCAAAACACACTCACAAGCAAAGTCAAGCATGTTGACTTTGAACTATTCAAGCCTGGACTGTTCGCCTTGGCTCGTATGTACTCAAGTGCGTCTGAGTGTGTATGTGCACGTGTGACGGTGTAGGCAACATGTCTCCCGGCCTGACATCTGCCAATCAGCACGTCAGGATCAGTCAGTCATCTGTCACCTCCTCACAGACAGCTGTCAGTCAAGGCTTGTGGAAACCATGATTGGGGCAGGCGAGGAAGGAGCTCGGAGGAGGGAGCTGTGATTGGCTGTTTGAGCAGGAAGAGAGGTTGGGGGGGTGTTATCCGATCTTCAGTGAGAGAGGCTTTGTTCATGTGTGGAGTCTAACATTCAGTGGTCAATTAAAGCAGCTGCCAACTTGAAAAGCCACGAGTTCAACTCCTGATCAAAGTCCTACGCTCACATCCTGTCTGCCACACCTACCGTTCTGCTCCATCTAACAGCGGATGATGCAGTGGAAACATTTTGTTTCCTCATGCAGGCTTTTCTGCTGTTTTCTCTCCAGGAAAAGGCCGTTCAGCTCCCCATGGACTCACTATCTTACAGTTCAGCTGTGGCCTGTTGGGATCAGTGGGTCAGCTGCAGACTAGTGGGTTGGTGCCAGAGCCGCTTTGATTTTGTCATCATCAAAAGCAGCAGGTGTTTTGTGCTTAACTGTCATCTTATTGGGTCAGTGGATTCCTTCAGTTAGAGGTCTGTAAGAACTGATCAGACCAGGATGGACTGGTTCCATTCCAGTCTGGATCAGACTGGTGAGTCCAGTAGTTTGCTCTTTGATCCAGTCGCCGCCCGTGTTCTCATTACGATTGTTTTAAACATGTTTTACTTTTATGACTGAAATCGTAACTGTCAATATCACTTATCAGGAGAAATGATCCAAATGGTAAATGCAAAACAAGTGCAGTGTGCCACGAGAGTGAATTATATTACAATCCACTTCATCAGCTCTGCAGAGCTCTCTCAGAGCCCACTTCTCTGAATCCACCATTTCATCCAAGTTTTGCATTTTCCTTTGTTTGTTTGTCTTTTCCTTGCAAATTGCAGCATAAATTATCCAAAAAATAGATTAGACAAACTCTTCTTGATGGATGTCTGTTTCTGTTTTGATGCAGGAACATGAAAATTTGTGTTCCCGTTGGATTTTGGGGTTGTGTGTTCATCCTCTCGCTGTCATCCAGTGTGTTGATCCCTGTAACACTGTACTCAGCAGTTCAATGTGCTCCTTTCTGACTCTCACGCCTAAATGAATATGTGTATTTTAGTGAAGATAGTCATTGTATGTGGGCTGTCTAGTCTTTTTTAGGTTGCGCTAAGCTCCCGGCTTTATACAGTAAATAATTCATCAACAGCTTCAGTGACAGTTTTTTAGGCGCAAAATTCTAATACGTTCATAATGTGTTTTCACCTGACTTGTCTTAACTCTTCGATGGGGGAAATAATATCTCATTTCTCAGCCCCTCCGCTGTATATTGTTCAATTAATTAGCCTTTTTTGACCCTCTTTTTCTGACTGGTAGCAACACGCCAAAAAAAAACCCAACTCATAATTCTCCCTCTCGCCTCACATACTGTCAGTCCAATTAAGTGTTTTTAAATGCCTGTTGAAACAAGCGCTGGCAGACTTATTAGATTAAAACGGAATAGAACTCATTTGCACCCCATAATCAAATAGACTGCTTTTACCGTGAGGAAAAAAAAAACTGCTTAGCCGTGCAACTTTTTTCACCCGCTTATTCATAGAAAAATTACTTGTAATAAAAGAGTCTGATTTAGTTATTTTTCCCCCCTTCAACCTCATGCGTCAAAAAGGCATGGTGAAGGGTGAGTGTGTGCGCGAGCGAGAGAGGTGAGGGAGAGAGAGAGAGAGATGCTATCAGTGAATCAGTATTCATAGACTATAGCCAGTTCTGCCAGCCCTGTCTCACAGTAGGTGTTCAGCTCTATGAAGATAAAGTGATTTTTCTGGAGTGAGTGACCCTAATTCTGACCTGACACACACATACGCACCCACACAGTACACACACATAATTAAGCAGGCGCTGCTAGAATGAGATCCACAGCTCAACTTCAGTTTTATCCCTGCACTCTCACTCTCTTATGTCAGTGCTCTGAAATGCATTTACGCCACAGGGTTCCCTCTGCATATCTGAATGCAAACCGGACCACCTAAGGCTTTTTTTGACCACCTCGGCCGACGAATTTCAAACTTCCAACACAAAAAAAAAAAATCAACACCTTTACCCACGCCGTTACCTGTTAGGCAGCACTTTGACCTCATGTCGAGCCAGAGAAAATCTCGCTACGGCTGTTGCAGTAAAACTCAAGATTAATTTTTGGATGTTTAATGCAGCACAATGTAAGAATAATGATCATTGCTGGCCCATTTGTAAAGGACAAGTCATCAAGGACCTAATTTCTGCCACACATACTCTCGCTGTGAACGTGCAGGGCGATGGAGAGGAGAGGAGAGAGAGAGGGCGGGATCGTGGTGGACGATCAGCCCCGGAGCAGCGACCCTGCTCCTCTTCTCCTCCTGTCCTTTCATCCTCCTCTCCTCCCTCTCCACTCTATCACGGAGCTCATCTCCCCAGCAAATTGAATTCCTCCCCAGAATCTGCCTAAGCAGCTTCGTGAGACCAGCCCGAGAGCGGAGGCACGCGCATGTTGCATCAGTGACAAAGTATGTGTGTGTGTGTGTGCACGTGCTCCTGCATGCACATCTCCCTCTTGACTCTCCTGTCACATTTGGAGGCCAATCTCTCTGTTAGGCAACATTCCTCCCGAAGAGACAAAAAGCAGAGACCTTGAGCTGCCACACACTTTGACAGAGACGGACCGAGGGGCAGCCAGAGAAGGAGGTAGGATCAAAGAGAGGGGAGGTGGTCTTGATAGACAGACAGGTGCTTGGATAGTACAACTGGAGAGAAAGAAAGACAGGTTGAGGAACAGACAGAGAGTGACGTGTTGACATTGAGTGACAGAGAGACAGACAGCGGGGAAGGGAGAGAGAGACAGGCGACATCAGCGAGTGAAACATGCCGTTAACTGACCTTGTTCTTCTCAGATGTGGAGTTTTGTGTCTCTGTCTGTAAATCCTAATGGACTCCCTTTAAAGTAGATGGAGGGACTAAAGGGCAGCGACGAGTGGAGTGGGGGGGCGGATGCAACATGCAGCTGTATGAAATATGAAGAAAGTGGTAGATAAGTGGATAGAACGGAGGCAGGCCCAAAAACAACCACATCTCCACATCTTTCTATTTGTACAGAAACCATGTGAGCCAGCCTTTCTAATTGAGGGCCTTGTTTGTCGCTGTTAAGGCTGCGTCTTTGCTACTCTCTCTCTGTCTCTCTCTCTCTCACACACTCACACACACCCACGGGCAGGCAGCGGTGAGTTATAGTGCTGGTCAGCAGTATGACATTGGAGTCTGCATTGCCAGCCATCGTCTATAGAAACGGAATATTCCAAATAAATCCTTACGCTCACACGCTCACACACTGTTTCTCTCTCTCTCTCTCTCTCACCCCTATGCACACACACACACACACACACACACACACACACACTCCCGTATAAATCTATCTTCGATGGAACACTTCCCTCTTGTGCACGGAGCAGGCAGCTATCAATCTAAAAGAGAGACGGAGAGGGCGAAACAGTGGAAAGCAGAGAAAGAGAGGGCAAGAAAAAGGTGGCCCTGAGACATCCACTGGGAATAAGGAATAAGGGAGGAAACAGAGACGAGGCGAGAGGGCTGCAGGAAAGACAGAACCGAGAAAGTTGAAAAGGCAGGGAGAGGAGAGAAGATTGAGTTGACAGGAAAAGGAGCGAGAGAAAGAGAGAATGTAAAACTCTGCCTTAGAGTTATGGACCTGTCCATACATACTGGAGCAAGCAGATAACCCTGCCCCCTCTAACCGAGTGTGTGTGTGTATGTGTGTGTAAGTAGTTGATAGGTTGAATAAATCTCATTGTCTACAACCCTCCCCCACTCTACCCCCACTGTACACCCCAAACCCATGCTGATTTTTGTTTAGTGGATCCAGGCCTGAACATTAGTTGCTGTGGACAAACTCTTTATGGCTCTGTGCTGTGTGGTGGTGAGCCAGGTCTGACCACCTGAGCCAAGAGTTAAAGACTGGACAGCATTGTTTAGAGAGCAGCTGCAGGAGAGCTATTCAGTAAATACCTCACAAAGGCAGGGTGGGCGATTTCAACAGCCTTATCCTAAGATGCAGTATTGGTATTGTGAGTTGCTGGACAGAACAGTATTGTGCAGTCTCTATGCTTGGATGCTTGACAGTCTACCACATGTACTGTAATAATACACAGTGTCCTGATAGGGGAATATAATAGATGAGGTGGAGGTGAAGAACCAGTGTCGATGACAGTAAAAGGTTGGGTCTCAGCCGGCCAGAAGGTTCTCAACATGGGTGTCAATGTGTCTTGTGACTGATCAGCTCCACACGTCTAGAAAACTTGTTAAAGGATTGAAAGTGACTACAGTTTGACTTTTGTCTTCATGTAAAGCCTAAAGTTTAATATACACTGAGATTTGTTATAATTCAATCAATGCCAGCAATACAGCAGATGCTCTGAGCAGACAGAAGAAATAGTCAAGTAATATTGTGTCGTTCCAGGAAGTGAATGTGATAAAATTGCTGCTTTTCTGGACCGTTGATGCGCAGCAGTGCAGGGAAATAGGACACGGGGACACGGTGATGCATGTCGTCATGCACATGCTGGCGTTTCGACGTGCATCGTGATATGCCATGCATGTGTTGGCCCTCGGGGTACACCTGTATCCCAAGGTATAATTTAAAAGTGATGTCATAATTAATGATGTACATCAAACACAGCACACCTGGGACTGTCAGTTGTAATTACTGCTGTTATAAACATCAAAATCTATTTAGTCCATCGAAGAATGAGCATTTGGAACATATTTTTGTGGATATGACTTTACTTAACACAAGTAAAAAATGCTTGCGGATAGTAAAAATTATTTGTGGATCATAGCACACATTTGTGGATTGCCTTCTGTTGGTTACAACTATTTAAGTGCAATAAAAACTTCAATAAACATAAATGAGAGCGTAATAAAGGCAAAAAGGTCAGAGTTTTGGCTGCAGGAGCAGAATGAAGTACATGTAAAGTAAATAAATACAGTAGCAGATGGAGTAATATTTCTCTTTAGTGTTGGTTTGATGCCTGATTTCTTTTTTAAAATCTGCCTTGACATTTACTAAATGGCACCTGCCAACAGTCTTGGAGAATATGCAAATCTCAGTCTGAAACTATATACAAAAAAAATCCAGGCATATTGGTATGTCTGTGTTTTGTTCTACTCAGTCTGTGTGCAAAGGACAAAACATGAATGCAGATAACATTTGCTCTGTTGTCCAAGGATGACTAATGCAGACTTTTTCAAATAACAAATGCATTTTCTCTGTCTTTGTCTGTCTGTCAGAGGTGGCTCCCTATCTGCGAGGGGGTGGACTGCAGCAGCAGGTGGTGTTGGAGGGAAACAGACTGGTGCTGACCTGCCTGGCTGGAGGCAGCTGGCCTCTGCAGTACCGCTGGACTCTCAACAACAGCAACATCACCGACTGGACGCCACAGTACAGGTCAGCTGTCACCGACTGGTTATGCGTCTGACATTTTGTCATGGATCTCTCTGTTCTCCAAGTCACACGTCGGCTTGTTTGTCTTACATCCTTTATTTGTTATTTGTTTCCTTCTCTCTGAGAATCTCATATGTATTCAGTCATGACTATAGCATGGAAAACCAGCGGGCCATAAGTGATGGAGTGTGGTTAGAGGAGGTCAGAACATTTAGACAGTGGAGCCAAAGTGAGATTAATAATTACATTAGCACCATAAATATGTATATGGTCTGGGGAAAGAACCAATCAATATGTCTGAGCTTCACATTCGGCTTTTCTCTCTGTACCTCTTCTTCGCTGCCTCTGCCCCGTTGTCCCTGTGTGTGTTGGCCGGTCAGAGCTAAGAAATCCCTCTCGGCAAAACTGCAGCTGTGAAACAAAATTGTTTTTCACATCTCTCAGAAATAGAAGGAATCTTGGGAACTCCATACACACCGAGGGAGGGGGAGGTTGAGCCAGCATTTTGTAGGCAGTCGTTGTTCGAGCCAGGAGGCGTTGTGTAGCTCTGGACTGCTCGCAGCGTTCTGGCTAGTTTAGTTTGTTGAGACCAGGGCTATGCTGAATTGGCAGGGTGCAGTGACTGTAAGAGTGTGTGTGTGTGTGTGTGTGTGTGTGTGTTTGAATGTGCGACCATCTGGAATCCTCTGCCTTCCTTCACTGTTAGTTTAACGTAGGCAGGTAGAGCAGGTTGTCCACTAATTGAAGGGTTAGTGGTTCGATCCCCGGCTTCCTTCCTTGTTCTTGAACAAAACTCTAAACCCCCAATTATTCTGAATTAAGATCTTGGTGCTTTGTGTGGTACTGTAGCTTGCTGCCATTGGTGTGCAAGTGTGTGTGAATGAGCAAATGCTAGACACATTGCAAATAAATCTGGATAAAAGTGCTATATACAGTAAATGCGCTCCAAATCTTCCATTTTCACACAGTCAAATAATTCTGACGTACAGAATCACACAGTTTGTCTCTTTTCATGCCTTCTGTTTAGAATATTATCTGATTTATACTATTTACCTCTTGTGCTGTTTAATGTACTGGACAGTGAAGAATTCAGAAGAGCAGTGCTGGCAGTGAAAATGATTTACACTAATAGAAGCTTCAGTTACATTTCCTTCTTCCAGCATCAGTTCAGCTACAGTAGCCTGATACTTTTTACACATAGTGAGTTATAATAAAATCATCACTGGACAAGTTAGACTTTGAAAAAAAACAAAACAGAGAAGCAGCATGGGCTTTGTTTTAGGAACACTCTACAGAACTGCATCGCATTTTTTGTGGCTGAGATTTTTTTTTTTTTTTCACAAATAATGGTTTCTCAAGCCAGCCCTTGTGTTCATTAAATGCTGCCTAATTTTGCTGGTGAAAGTATAGAAACCTGCTCCACCTGCTCCTCACTGAGCACAAACACAACACTGTGGGGAAAATAAGAGAATTTCTCACAGGCAATGACTCATTTTTTCATTAGTTTACATATTAATCACTCGTAGGTTTTATGTTTTCCTCTGTATTCACACTCTTAAACAATGTCTTCACACATCACAACATCACACATTGTAGAAATCCATCTAGTCTAGTGTTCATATTGATGCTACAGGGAGGGTTTGGTCAGTTTGTGCTGAAGCTGTCTCACCATAAAAGCTGATTCAAATTGATCTTGTCTCGAATCACACAGGGAATTTCACTGTGTCAGAGAAATTCACTGAGAAATTATTGTCCTGATTGGGACCTGTCAACATTGTACTTTGTGTTTAGTGAGAAATATGTAGGGAAACTAGTTGGGATTTCGGTAGAATACAGTGACAGCCCCACCGCACACGCTTATTAAAAAACGTAATGGAACACAGACAGAGAGAGAGAGAGATGCGGTGTTAGGAAGTGTCCAATATCAAAATCTGTTTCAGGATGAGAGCTGCTGTGTAATGTGTCATTTCTAATACAAATGGAATTGCGCGTGTGAGTCTTTGATGTACGCATGTGTGTGTTAGTGTGTGTGGGTCTGTGTGTGTTGGCAGCGTCCACTGACAGCCTGCGAGTTAAATACTTGGCTGTCCTGGTATTCATAATGAGCCCCAAAGCGATGTCCAGTTTTACAGTGTCTGTCCGGCTTGTGTGTAATATGGTGTGTGTGTGTGTGTGTATGTGTGTATATGCATTTGTGTGTTTGTCCAGCATGGCACCAACCTAGATCCTATGCCAAGCTTCCCATTAGTGAAGCACAGTCCATTAAAACCCCATTAACAACCCCTCTCAGAAAAAAATCATGCACGCAGTCAAAAATGTTCTCATGCGCAGCACACACACATACTGTACATATGCACCACTCTGCCTTCCCTTCTGTTATTGGGAAACTTTGACAACCTTAGGCCAAATCCATTCTCACATCAAAGTCATTTCAAGAGAATTACACAAGAGTGCATGCATACGGACAAACAGACCTCCACCTTCTGTCCCATCTGTCTTTGTGGTCTCAAAACATCACTCCCAATGCTGCCTTTCTCCTTCACATTTTTTTCCCCTCAACTGCTAACTCACATTTCTCTATACCGAGTCCACTTTTTCCAAACTCCTCACACGGTCAGCGCAACCGAAGTCGGCGTGGACTTTTCATTTCTTTCACAAATTCATCAACTGTTTTCTCACTCTGACTCTGTGTATTTACATTTTGCGTATTGTAAAACTTATGCCCAAAACCTAAGAAAGCACAAAATGACTGCAAATGTGGCAGTAATTTGCTCCATTCTGTTCATCTACATCTAAAGAGAAATAAAAAATAAAAATGCATAAGCTCCTAATTGGGATACTGAGCACACGTTTCCATTTTTTGATGCCTTCTATAAAAGACTTGCCAGGTTTGCTCTGTGCAAAAATGGCAAACAAATGAAGCCTACTGAAGCGTTTTGCAGCATTTTCATATTTTACTTTCATATCATAAGGTAGCTCTAAACAAGTGCCCTTCTTTTTATTGCAATGGAGTTCATGATAGGTAAATAAATAAGTGAAGAAATAAAAGCTACTGTGTTTCCCTGTTGTTGGTGATTTTTATGCTCATTATATAACGAGTGATGAAGTGTTGCCATTGGCAGACAAATGTTGTCGGGTGCAAGAGTTGATCCTGAGATTTGTATAAAGTGTTTTGGTTGCATTAGTGCATTTTAAAGATTAACTCTTGTGCTGAGCTGCATGTTGGTAAAGAGAACTGTGTGAAGAGTTTTGAAAGCTCAGCATAGAGAAATGTGAGTTAGCTCCTGTCATAGTGCTCAGATATAAAACACACCCCAATCAGCTTGCTCTCTGTGTGTCCGTCCATCTTCAGGTTGTCCGTCCCGTCTCTGAAGAGGACTGATGCTGGCCTGTATCAGTGCATCGTGAGGAATAGGATGGGAGCCATCATAAACAGGAGAACAGAGGTGCAGGTGGCCTGTGAGTACGCAAATGTTCACACCATTATAATAACACCAATAAACAAGGTTTTTTTTTTTAAATGACTCACAGTGTTGTTTTTGACAAAACCCTACCAGCAGCAACTTTGTGCACACAAGCAAGCAACTGAAATCACAATTAGTCATCACTTTTTGCAGTCAGAAATAGTGTTAAAGTTAATTTGTTGTTTTTCAGTTTGAATTTCATATCTTTATGTAATATCTGCACAGCACTTAAACACTAAAATACTGAGCATGCACCGAACCCAGTCAAAAATTTCCCATCTATCTAAAAGGTAAACACAAATTCATATTTTAAGACTCATTGCCCCGTCACACCAGCACACTTCACTTCATCCTAACTGGATCGCTGCAGCTGGTGGATTCGTTACGTCAGCAGGCTTTTAGAACCACATTTTTCTTGAAGACGCACAGGTGAAATTTGCTGTGCTACATTTTGGCTCAACCAGACCTTAGTGCTGCTTTTTTTTCGTCAGTGGTGATTTTAATTGCTTGCATTAACGTTTCTTGGCTTAACTCGACACAGCGGTATTGTAACTCTTCATATCTCTTCTCCTCCAGTTTTGGGGAACTTCTCCGCCGAGGAGCAGAGGAAGACGGTGACTCAGGGACGAGCGGCCGTCATCAGCCAGCCTCCCCTCGCTTCTTTCCCCCGACCCCTAGTCACATGGTACAAAGATGGACACAAGATAATCCCCAACAACCGAATGTAGGTGTCTCTTTGGTTCTCTCTCTCTCTCTCTCTCTCTCTCTCCTGCACACACTCACGTTTACATAGTGATTTATGCACCCACGCTGGTGTGTGTGTGTGTGTATGTGTAACAAAATACCACTTGAGATAAAATTTTAATTTTACAGTTCTTATCCCTCAGTGGTATATTAATTAGCGTGCTCTTGAAGCACAAAAGTTCTTTTTAATCCTTGCACGCCAATTGTTATGAATAATAAGCCATTTAGACAACTGACCCTTTTCATTAGACATCTGTACAATAGACCTAGGACATTATCAAGAGAAGATAAAGTGGATTTTTCAATGAACCCAATCTTTTTCACTTGTCTAATCTACAAGGTTATTAAGTAATTTTAGGTACACGGGAGATGTTCTTTTATATTAATTGTGCAGCGGAGATATGAGGGTCCCTGGATGTGTTGTGTAAGCTGTATTTCACAGTCTTTTGTTTAATGCTGTTGTCTGGCTCCTTTTGAAATGCCTGTAATTTGCATATTATTCCGTAGCTGCTACAGCTATCCCGTCAGTGTCGTTATTTTGAAAAATGTTCACACGCTGTATTAATAATGTAATTATTCAGACAGAGCAGGGAAGTGTAGGGTTTGTTGTGAAAGCTTTTTCAGAATAATGTGCTATAGACTGAGGCAGCATCTTAAATTATTTTAGAATATGTACCTGTTTGAATCTACTCATCAGTGAAAGTAGGTGCTGAGAGACAGACCTTCAGTGATTTTATTAGGCTGCTCTCACACTCTGAGATAACAAACTCCCCATTAAGAACACTAACTGCTCCCGGGTGTGTTATTGAGGGAAATTATCAGTGGACTTGCTGTACACGCAAATGGCCAGACAGCAACTTTTTCACTCCTTTAATGACAGTCACCACCTCAAAAGTGCTTTTGAGAAAGCTTTGTGGAGTCAGGTTACATAAGCAGTTTTATTATTATTATTTTTGTCGTGGGTTCACATCAAGTTTGACTTTGCTTTTTAATTTGAATGAACATGGAAAATGGCTCTCCTGCTAACTTAATGTGCCTTCATTGAGTGCGGCTTAATGACAGTGGACTGCAATTATTTTGCTGCTCAAGACACCGCCTGCATGCAGAGTGTTTACTGTCAGAGCATCGCCACTACAGAGCTCTCACCCCTCACTCTCTCACTCCATAAATAAGAGCCCTACTAACACTGGCTACTGAAAAAAACATTAATGAATAAATATCTGACTGAAGTCCGGGTAAAATAAAGCCCCTAATGGTCCAAATGTGCACCTTTCTATGAAGTAATTAAATGGCCATTTTTCCTTATTAAGGTTAGCTTGCCATAAAGAGCAGCCCGGACGTCCTTTCCCCAACAAACCTCCTCCAGATCCTTTGGTAACATTAACAAGTGTTATCATTTATGACTTCTTTTCTGGCAGGGAAACAAAGAAATCTTCATTCTAAAAAAATAACTCAACTATTTTATTCATTCAGCCATTCATTACGCTATCTTTGAATGAGCACAAATTCAATCACACAAATTTATGAAACAACTTTTAATATAACCTTCTTTCACATAAAAAAGCCTCTTTTGTCTGCTATTCAACTACCAGCTCAATGAGAAGAATGTCTGTAAAACAGATTAGAAAAAACATAAAATATACAAGTAGATAAATAATAAATACAAACATGAATCTTTCAGCTGTTGTGTTTTTCATACAGAATACAAAACTGGTGAATGGATCACGTAGGTATTTACGTTCCATTTGCGCCACTGCTGGAAAATGGAGGTGATTATTTCTCTAATATCCGAGCAGGATCTCAGTTCTGGGAATTCCTCTGCACAGAATCCTTCCAGTTGCTGTGATGCCCTCGTCCTTGGCCTTTCTGGTCCGTTTTCCTTCAGAATCTCCTTAAACATTTCATGCAGAGTGGACTGTGCCCTGTCGGTTCATGCCGTCTTGATCTATGGGTCATCAGCTCTCGAGTTGCTCGTGTGCTTTGTTTCACATCCTTATCAAAGTAGCCGTCCTCATATCGGGGATACAGCGAGGTTGCAATGCAGAAAATGGGATCGGGCTCCATTTGAGCAATGAGGGTTTAGGAGAGGTCATAGTCTGCAGCATATGTAGCGAGTCCTGGACACTTTCCATCACGTAGAATGTATTATTCCACCAAATGGTAACATCTTGGTTTAGCATTTCTAGTTTCATCCCCAGTTGGATCTGTACAGCCTGCAAGTGCAAGTAGGCGAGGGAAATCTGACTCAGGGAACTCAAGGAAATCTGATCTATTACAAATGAGTTAAAACCACAAATGTGCTTCAATTTGATTGCTGACCTAGAAGTAGTGCATAATATTTCTTCTTCATTTCAAATCTTGAATCCCCAAACTTTCTGATTATTTCCAGGTTTATGTGAAAAAGATTTTTTAATGTGGTCTCAGACTTTTGGACCCCGCTGTGTATTATTCATCTACTCTAGATTAGGCCTGACAGCAATGGAAAGCTCACCAGAGCTTGTAGATCCATGTTCATATAAACACAAAGAACAAACTCCCACAAAATATCTATGTTTTTGCCAGGACCACTTCAAAGTTTGGTGCATAAGTTCAAAAAAGGCAGCATAGTTATGTTTGGCAGTAGGGATGTGTTCTGGATGATCACCACCCAGAAACAGTTTTGAAAATAACAGAAGCCATAAAAATGAGTTGTCAGATAAGTTTAACAGAGCAAACCATTTACAATTAATAGTAAAAGCATAAATTGAAGATAATGAATGTTGAGTTGAAGCTGAGGTGGCGGCAGAGATTGCAGAGTCAGTGCTGATGTAACAGTTGCAGCAGTAGGTTAGCAGAGCATTTGAAACACAATATGATTTGACATTGAGCAATTGGCTGTCACAGTTTGGCAGGTGTACTCAGCGGAGAGCTTTGGCCTGATCACATGGCAGATAACGCTGTGGCCTGTGTTGGAGCCGGCGTATGTTGCCACACTAGTTCCATTTCTCTTTACCCTTTATTAATTTGAGAAAAAACTGATAAATAACCAACCCATAAAAATACACACTCCATGATTTTATTATCAAGACAACCTATTAAATTCAGCTTTTTCCTCAGTTATTTACTGCAGACACACTTAGTTTCTACTGAATACCTGACTGCCTCCACTAAAGTCATAAAAAAAATTAACACATTTTTATGAAATACAATTTTAGCAACATTCTGGGAATAAAAAACAGAGGTGCTGTTTCACACCGCAGTGGCCTGACACTTAATGTTGTGGGTGTTTTATTTAGACCATATAGCAATTTTATGCAAAGAGAAGGACCCAGCCGCCTCCAGTAATTTGATATAAATCATTTGCCCAATCTCAAACAACTCAAAAGACAATCTCTCCCCTCCTAGAACGGATAAGAGAAACAGACAGAAGCTGACACTGATACAGATTCAGCAGTCAGTATTTCATATGATATGTTTCATCACACGTCTGACAAACAGCTGGCACAGCCGTACATCAGCCGGGAAGGTTTCACTCTGACAGACACTAGCTCAGGTTTTCTAACTGCATTTGCTTGCAGTTGAGTACAGTGGTTAGCTACAGTAAACCCTGCGTTGGTATTAACTGTGAATTCATTACATACTCTTTTCAACATCAGCATTTCATCTAATTCAAAGGCAACGTAGACTCTTAACTTCACTGATTACACGCACCACTTATATCAAACAGTCACGTTTTTGTCATCCTTGTTTTTGTGAGCCTTTTGTGGTTGTGCAGTTTTTTTCTTAGTGTTTTTGGCAAAGTGTTTAATGTTCTTTTAGTTAGATTAGACTCTTCGGGGCTGATGAACCCACACCTTAATGAGTAGTTTAATAATGATTACTTAATTAATCCTTAGCATAAAATCTATCTAAAAAGTACTAAATGCAAATTATGGCAGCAGTTCTAACCCACGCTGTCTGAAACATATTCACACTGGCTGAATGACATAATGAAGCAAACTTTAAAATGTCAGTTTAAAATGATGGATGATGTAGAAACATTTCAGCCATTTGATGTGATTTTAATATCAAATTATTTTGTGCCTCTGCAGGACACAAAAATTAAAGGCTGGCAGAGACTTTAAGACATAAATGGAGGAGAAAGCCTCTCTCACCGGTGACTGATCAGATATGATTTCCGTATCTCTATTATGGGGCCTGGTGCACACTGGGGGACAGTGATGTTGTAACTGAATCTCACAGCATCACATTCAAGTATTAATATCATCTGGATCAAAACTTTTATCTCTGCATTGTGAGATGAAATATTCTGATTTGCTTGCACCCCTCATACGCACTGTGATGAAGATTCATGCATAACACTTCCTTTGAACCCTCATAGAAAAGACTAATTTGCACCTTTCTTCACAGCTCCCCTCTTGTCTGGACAAGACACGTCTCCCCCTCCACCCCCCCCGCTCCATCTCTCCCTCCTACTTTTCTGCCTCTAAATTATTCTTTATATTGCTTTGTTCTCTCCACCGGCTCTCCTTCTCTCACTCTCTGCCTCTTTTACAGTAATTATCATGCGACAGGATATACTGTTACAGAACCCATAAACTTCTGTTCCTGAATAAACTGCATAACTGCTGTGGTGTACCTCCACAAACACACACACGCACACACATTCTGCCTCTCTAGACCAATCTCAGTTGCGTTTACCTGGCTCGACCGTCTCTGTGTGCGCTCATGCATGTCAGAGCGAGCGCGCTGAATATTTGCGTGGCCCTGTGTGTGTTACAGTGTGCGCACGCGTTTGTGTTTGTGTGCGAGGTTACGCTGGCTGATCCTGCGGTCCGGTGAGACGGGGCCAGATGGTGCCTGGCGGTTGGCTGTCTTCGTGGTGACCGAGCTGATGATGTTGTTTATGAAGTTTATTGATCCGATATGCATTGCTCCCAGAGTCCCCAGCCCCATCTCGATGTCTGTCTTTCTGCCTCTCCCACCGCTCTCAATTTATGTCCATGTGCTTGCCCCTAACCCCACTCTGCATATCCAACACACGCACACTCCCGCTCCTTCTGTGCATCTACGCTCCCCCCTGCCTCTCACTTTCACACACACACACACACACACACACACATGCACATCCTGTCTGTGCATGAACATTCCCAAACTCCCCAGCCCTCAAAACACTGGCCAGAAAAGAACTTACAAGCTGTCACTTCCCACACGCTCTGCTCTAATCTAATGGAGCCCTCACTCCCTGCCCCCTCCATCTCATGCAGGTCTGCCATCACTCTGATTTGCCACCCACCCCATCCTCCCATTTTCACATGGGCTCTGAACTTCAGACGCACCGAGTCGGTTTTCTTTTCCGCTGTCCATCAGCAGTCAAAACAACTTCGGGACAGTAGTGCCACCTCAGCGGCTGAAGCTGATATATATTTTAGCTGTGACCTGCAGCCCAGGTCGAGAAGAGCGAGCTGCTGATTTTAATTAGCTCTGAGACCTGTGGCAGATGGATGTGAAATGATTCTCATAGCCAGCAGCTTCAAGAGGACAGCCAGGATGAGGAGAATTAGAACGCTCCTTTCTTCTTCCAACAGGGACGCAGGGAGCCCAGACTGATCAAATAAAGGCAGTGATCTATGCAGCAGCATGGCAGGGCAGACAGAGAATATTAGTTTCAGAATATTAGTTAGCTCCATTTATTATCCTTTTGGAAATTCTCTTTGTGTCTGAGGCAACTGTCTGACAAATACAGCCACGACAGAAAAGACATTTACAATTAAAGACAGTTAATAGCAAAGTACAAAGACGTCACCAATAATCAAGAATTAAGTGCAACAAAATGCATGTGACACACGCTTCATATCACCTGGATTTGTTCAACACAGCTATACTGGGAGGGAAGAGGGATCTCTGGGCGAGCCCGCAAAGGTGGTGCCCTGTCCCTCCGTCCCGATCATAAAAACTCATTCATCATAGAGAGGGTGTGACACATCACTCAGGATTGCCCGCCCTTTCCCTACCAATCAACACTCACAAAGCAGTGTCACACATATTAACAATATTACTGAGTTTGTTCTTGTTGTGCTTGTTGCTGCAGACAGACAGTGAGAAATACCAGTCAGTGAAGCAGAAAGTTAGAATACTCTCCACAAATGAACGATAGGAGAATCAGTATGTCTGTCCATCCCAAACTGTTGAAGCTGAAAAATAATCATTGTAATCCTCTCCTGTAAATGACAGTGACACCTAAATGTTTTCCACCAATTACTGTCCCTCGATATTCATATTCATTTACAAAGTCAACACACTCGTCATTTATAGCTATTTATTTGTGAGTCCTTCTGCTCGCTCTAAAATCAAAGATCACTTCCTCAGAACTCAGAACTCATCCATGATACTTGCTGCTGGTTTGATCAGTGAAGATGAAACAATCACTGTATGATCGGTATATTTAACAGTGATGGCATCAGATGAGTTGGCCTTTACAATCATTTGTGGACAGAGTAAATAGAAGTGGAGAGGTAACGCTCCCTCGTGGGGCCTCAGTGTCGGTAATAATAGGGGAGGACACTGCAGCGTTTGCTCTGACACACTGTGATCTATCAGTCACAAAGGACTCCACCCATCTGATGGTTCTGCTGCTCACCTCTCACTGTAACTGCCTTTCCATTGAAATAAGCGGTTTTATAGTACTAATGCAGATAAAAAGTCCATAAACATAGCATGGACAGTGTATAATTTGCAGTAAGCTATGAGAACGCGATCTGACACTCTTCTCCCAGGACTCAATGCATGTTAAGGCTCCTGGACAGGAATCATTTATCCCTGTGGTGTTGATGTTTTTATAACAGGCTCTATAAGTGAAGGTTTCCAGGCTCTGGGAACATCATGAGTATCAAGTGAGATTTAAAACAAGTGACTGTAAACAAGACTAAGCTCTTCCCTGCACTCCTTCGCTATCCTGCAGTTAATCTATCAGGACCAGCTGCCTTTCTGATGTTAATCCTTTTAAAACATGATTTAAAAATATTTCAGTTTCTCGTTGTTGGGGAGGTGCTTGAAGTGAAGAGCGTGATGTCACAGGTGGTCAATGTCAGGCCCGGGCCTTATGGGAGATATTCCTGCTCATAGACCTGGCCCACGCAGCCATATGGTGTGGAGGCGCGCGCGTGTGCATCTGTGCGCGTTTGTCTCGACATTCATTCATTTTAATTTGTCAAACACCACTTTAACAGAGGGAGCGATTCATTATTTTGCTGCTTTCCATCACACACACACAAACACACACTTACACACACACAGCAGAGGTCTGAACAGAAGGAACTTTCTTGCTGTCTGAACTTTGCAAGCAGATGTTGTGTGTGTTTGTGTCTGCGAGCGTGTGCACATATGCATGTGTGTGTATTAGACTGCAAGATCAAGAGAAAGAGAGCATCATTTGGAGGGAGACTGAAAAGATGTGTAGGCTTAGATCCTACCACATGTTGAAAATACAACCGGCCATTTGAAAGGTCTTCCATCTCCAGCGGCACCGCTGCAGTTCATAATGACTCCATTTCTCACGGCAGCCAAAGGGGAGGATCAAAGTGGCTCAGAGAGAGGTAGAAGAAGACATGAAAAAAAGTTACAGGAAATGAATATGGAGTAAAGAGTTTAAGCTCATCTGAATCCATTGTGTCTGGAACTTAATCTCTAGAGCCACCAGAAGCTTAGATACTGTATGTGACTTTCTTCCCAATTATATGATTTAGTTACTTTTGGATTTCAAAAACATCCCAGACATGTATGATTCTAAGACATACGGCTGCAGCCATGTGCCAAAGTTGTCTCTACGTACTCATGTATTGTATTCTACAAGCCTGCATTTGTATCTGTCTTTGTTCAGTCTTTCACTTTGTTTTATTACATAAACTGACTGGATTAGTTTTATCCTAGTTTTGATTATATTCAGCATTAATGTACATAGGGAGCATTTTGTTATTGATATAATCTGTTTACATCACATGTATTATCCTCTAAATGACTATTTCAGCAGAGTAATAATTTCACTACATTGCTTATCTTCACATTTTTTATTTTACTGACTAATGTAGCTCGTGTCAAGAATGTGCCTATGAAGATGGCAGAGAATAATCTGAAACCTGGGTCAGGCATTTACATCCCACAGTTTCTATCTGACTATTCCAGCTGGCACATCCAGCTTTGTCAAACTGGGATGAGGGCTTTGCCAGGTTTCTGAAATCACAATATCTTGTTTATGTGCACACACATAAGCTGCATACTCCTAAAACCCGATCATGGCTGGAATACTAGTTTGCATGTAAACTCAAAATGTCCACTGAACTAAATGACAGATTAGGTTGATGAACTCTAGAAGTACCTCCTTTGCTCCCCACATAATTACTATAGTCCCTAATGGGCTGGGGTTTTTTTTTGCCTGTATTTGATGCCTGTATTAGCAATCTTCTGACAACTTTCTATAAAATATGACATTCATAAGAGTTTGGTCTAGTTTTCCTTTTGGGACCCTGCTGCTGTCCTCTTTTAAGAATCATAATAGCCCTGGTCTTTTAATTGACGGCTCAAATAAGGCCTGTCATGATTAATTGTAGTCATTACTGTTTGTTGATTTTTAAAATGGCACAATAGGAAATATCTACTGTACATAAGCCAAATTTTTTTTTACCTGACCAAGACTTTGTGTTCAAGTTAATTGCCTTTTTGTCACTAATGGCAGTAAAGGACATCGGCTAAAAGATAGACCACTGTGATGTGATATGAAAATGAGCATTTAGCATTTCACAGGGGAATTTTACATTGATTAATTTTGGAGAAGAAAATAAAAGACAGCACATAAAGCAACAGGAGCTCTTTTTTGACGCCTGCCTGAACTTCATATTTTCCAATTTACCTCTCCTCTCCTTCCCCTCTTGTTCTCCTCTATTTTCCTTCCCTCTGTCCGTCCCTTCCCATAATTGAATTGCTCCTTTGGTCGCCTAATGTTGCGGCAAATAACAGAATGAATATTCTCTACTGTAAACTCTACCATTTCCACTTGGATATCATACCTCGCTCTCCCTTTCAAAGCGCATGCCTCTGCTGCTCTGTCCCTCTCTTGTTTGCTTCTTGTTCTCACCCTCTTTCCCACATTGTCCTTATTTCCTGTCAGGTAGTATTAGGGCTTGTTGATCCCGGTTCAAAGGGAAAATGGTAATCCTGGTATTCCTCTGCTCCTGACCTTCAGCTCACATTGGGTCTTTAAAGGGAAATGATGATTAGTTTTTATATTGATTGTAGCAAAGCTTTGGAAATTGATTCAGCCTCATGTTGTTTCAGTGTTTCAGTGATTTTTTTTTTAAATTGTTAAGCCAAGTATTGCGAAAAATAATTATCAACCAGTGGAACTAATTGGCTTTTTGTCCTTTGGGTGCTGCAAAGTCTGAAGCTTATGCACTTAAGTCAGAGACACTTGTGTACTTGTGTCAAGGAGTTGACCATTTAAAGCAAATGGAAAGTTTCTGCTTTGAATAAGTAGCAGCATTGAGGATCTGCTGGGACAACTGATCCCCACTTAATCAATACAAACATGAACATTAAATCTTAGACACATCAGAAATAACAAAAACTTGAGTGGCGTAGGGAGTTGTGGCAGCAAATGGCATTAGCTTTAAGGTAACAGCAGACTAACAGTGAGCAGTGTCAGATTATATCATCTGTGCTGGACACCTGTATGATTAGGATTCGACCTTACCAGTGAAGTCAGACAGCTGATGAATGAGTCAGTGATTGTGAAGCAGGAATGAAGCAGCTGATGCCAATCAGCTAATGCAAGAACGACTTCAGCGCCCTGCCTGAACTAATGCTGTGTGTCATTAGTTATAAATCACAGATGAGTTAGGTCAGGGCCGGACAAACGGCAGCACTGTGTGGAAAAGAAGCAGCCCTTCACTCATTTGAATGGGACCACTGTTTATGCAAAGAAAAGAAATTGAATCTGGTTCAACTTTTATCCAGCAAGAGGCTGCATGAGAAGATCCCTGGTCAGTTGAAATGTGACTTTATATTGCTTCTATGTTGGTGTCTGATAAGCCTTCACACTCATTGATCTGTTACTCAACTGGACATTCTGGATCGTATTGCATCGTCTCACTGGTACCTAAAGCAGCACGCCTGGATTATTTTAATACAGGACTATTTTCAGTCTGAATGCTCACTTAGTATATTTTTATTTTGTCTTTCTTCTTGCATTGTCTATCCAATGTCTTGTCAGTTGCTGATTGCCCCGTTGCTGACCTTGCCATCGGCTTGGGAAGTGCGTGGACAATGTGCCTGTTTTGATACAGCTGGAGTCGCGAGCAGTTTGTTTTCACCCCACAGCGAAAAGTGTCACCAGCAGAACATGATGTGTGTGGATGTTGCAAATTTTTGATCTGACCGTGGAATTATCAGAAAAATCTCTTATTGTTTTAGTAAATTGTTAAATAGTTAAAGCCCTGACTTGTCTGTGTCTGTGTGATTGTGTGTTTACATCCAACGAATCTGTGCATACATGCATAATGTGTTCAATTGCGACTACTAATCATCTTTCTACATTTGTAATCGAATCGAGTGTAAATAATTGCGGAAAGGATTTTCTAACCTCACATTTAGGATTCATCCATTGCCTCATTACAATTTATGTCTACTTCTCTTGTATCTAATTTAGGTCCGGCGTCTCTGCTCATACATTTTATTTGCTCACAAAAGGCTGGTTGTTGCTAAAAAAAATTGGCCAGAGGCGACTTATTCTACCGCCACACTATTATACATGAATTTTGCAGAAACGAAATCAGATGACTTGTTTAATTTTTAATGTTATCACTGTACTGCATGGGGAGTGGGGGAGCGACACATGTGGCAAAGGGAGACAGGGAACAAGGGGTTGCTTTAATTGCATTGCATTTTCTGGTATTATTCATTGTCAAGGTGGAGTGGGATAGAATTGCATTATGAAGACAGCACTTTAGGGCCTGCTGTCGGACTATGAATATTCATTGCTTATTCTGCCAAAAGCAATTTGTTGTAGCTTTGTTTAAAACTGTTGACGTGTTTTCCAAGTCTGTAGGCTATAAGTAGACCCACACGTATGCCACAAGGTAAAAACATTATGTTTTTAATAAATTACATTTTCTTTCCTATCTTGACACACAATTGGGTGGATATTTTAGAGTTGATAGCACCACTATTTCCGGAGCCCGGCTTGCAGTCAGAAGTATTTGTTGTTTGCTGAGATAACAGCCTCTATGTCTGCCGGATATATCAGATGAATTTGAGTCTCCTCTAATCTGTCCTTAACTTTTGTCCGTTACTTGTACCTGTGTTCCAAATGTGCTGTCTTCGTCCTGTCACATTTCTCAAAGAGCCAAGGTAAAGAGAAAACTTTTTTTTTAAAGTGGAAAAGACATTAACTCTGAGGCTGTACTTAATGACTCTCCCAAATGACAGAGGCTTAGTCTGCCTCACACACTCAAGGGAGGGAGACGAGCAGCAGGAGAGAGAGGAGGTGGAGGAGGAGGAGGAGGAGGAGGAGGAAGAGGAGGAGGAACAAAAAGCTCCCTAAACTGCAGGAGTGCGCCACAGATGATTGCATCACGGTTGCAAAATATGTTACTGTTAAATACCATGATTGTATTTCCTTTACTGTACAGTAAATACTTTATGTACTGAAACAAGCCTGATTAGGCCGTCATTTACATTTACTAAGACCCCTGGCCCTGGTATTAAAGCGCCATCTGTATTTGGGTATCTGGATAAGCCGAAACATATGCTAATACAAGGTGTAAACATAGGCGGCACACATTACCATACAAGTGTGGCTGAATTCAGAATAGCTCACATTTTGATCTCAGTCATCTACAGTAGATGTATGCAGTTCACACAGTGTGTTCAGATTTGTGAAGAAGTACCACTCGGCGTGTAGAACCATCATGACTCACTCCGATGTTTGCACTCAGCTTCACAGACGAGCTCCGGCGCGATCAGGCTTCAGTCGCAGCATTTACAGCCGCTGCAAGCCTCTTTTTCTGTGGCAAATACTACCTGCCTGTCATTTCTTTCACCTCCCGCTAGAGACGACCTGTTCTGTCTCAAATGAGAAGTAAACGCAGGCAGTCGTAGATCAGATGTCAGATGTCCTCATACCCGCCGTGTTGTTTTTAGCCGTGCTCGTGACTCTGGGGATGGCAACGTCGGCTGGTTCACCATTTTGGTCCAGACTGAAATATCTCAACTATCGGATATGTTGCCATGAAATTTTGAATCTTACTGATCTTGGCGAAGATGTGAAGGTCAAACTTGTTATCCTGTTGTCCTGTGCTATATCTCAACATCTACTGGATAAACTGGCACAAAGGTTTGTCCAGACACTGATGGTTTCCCGAAGATGATTCCTACTGATTTGTGATGCCCTGACTTTTAATCTGGTGCCCACCAGCAGGTTGCCAGTTTGGTTAAGATGACTATAGACAACTGTTGCATGGATTGCTGTTTAAATTTGGCTCTCATACTAATGGGTGAACTGTCATAACTTTGGTGATCCCTTAACTTGCATGCTAGCACACTACAGTCAGATCACAAACACAGGAAACAGTATACCTGCTAAACATCAGGTGTCAGCCATCAGTTAGCATTGTGTTTCTGAGCATGTTAGCATGCTAACGTTAGGATTTAGCTCAAAGCAGCACATTCATTTTCATACCTACTCAGGTGCTTCGAAAACATACCTGTTAATAAGCACAGGCTGTGATTTCATTTTAATACCAGGTGTAAATTGAGCTCTAATTCCCGTGTTTGTATATTCCCACGTGTGTGTAAGCCTGCGGGATCTGGGTTTAGTGATTCCCTCCTCATCTATTTCTGTCTGCCAGAGAGCAGCTGCTTCTGTCTGAACTGATCACTCAAAGACAGACGGAAAACACAGAGAGAGAAAGTGTGTGACTGTGAGTGTGTGTGTGTGTGTGTGTGTGTCCAGCACACGTAGCTCGTGCTGATGATGATTAATTCTATGGATGTGTATCTCTGAAAGGTGTCGTGTCTTTTGTGTATGTCTGATCTGCCACTTTCCCTCTTTCTCCACCTCTTATCATCCTCTTTTTCTCTCCACTTGTGTCTCCCTGCCTATATCCTATATCATCTCAAGAATCATTATTCCCCCATTAAAGTCTGAACCAACACACTCCCACCTGCCACCTTGTGTGTGTGCACGCATGTGTGTGAGCGTGTCCTCTGTCTAAAGTCGTTAAATATTCTAAAGACAGAGACCTCTTTTAATTATCCACTAATCACACTTTTAATTACCTGCCACGCACACACATCCATCACTGACCAGAGCGTACACACATGCACACATACATACACCTATCCCCCGTACACACACGTGCACTCACACTCACATCTCTCATTGGAAAGAATCCTTAACCTATCGAGCAAACACAGAGAAGCAAAGCAAAGAGTGTGAGGGCTCCAGAGTGCAGTGAGGAGTGACCGATGAAGGTTTGATTTTGACACTCTGTTAGAGGCTGGCAGGTGATTACCACAAGAGCACAGAAGAGACCAGGAGACAAATGAATAAACAAATTAACGAGGTTATATGCGCAAACACGCTTCTCTCAAGAGGTTATCAGCGTCCATTTTTGTTCACCACCCCTCCACACTGTAGATATATCTTTGGATTTGAAACATCCCCGGGAAAGCCAAACCAAAAGGATGCTGATTGACTGGTTAATATCAGAGCCACAAGATGCCATTCTCAAGATCAGAGAGCCGGATCAATAAGCAGAAGGTCACAAGTTTCTCTCACAGACAAATAAAGGCTAAATTTTAGCACTTCCTGCTCTCGGGAAATTACACTCTCTCTTTCCTTGCTCTAACCTCTCTGCTCTTGTATTCGCTTGGGAGTTTTGTGTTTATGGCTTAGGGGCTTATGTCATGAAATAAATGCATTCACAGTGTTTAAGGTTGTGACCCAATATACTCTGCTTTTAGCTCAAACACTCAACTTATCCATCCTTATTGAAGATGACTCTTTTTCTCTTCCTCTCCTGCTTTCTTAGTTTTCGCTGCTCAGCCATTGTTTCCTATTTGTCCCCAGATAATTATAGTATATAATATGCATTCACTCACGCATATACAACAACACAACACAAACAGGCTCATACACATTGTTCACACTTGAGTCGGCCTCTAATTTTGTGCTACTGTAGAACCAGCATTCGCAATGATATTTACATCCGCTGTCCATTTTGCACTTGCACCTCTTGGGAAATGTTCTGCTTCCAAACAAACCTGCTTTCACCAAAGTGGGTGGAGTTGTTGCTGAGGTTGTGTTTATGCTGGGCAGGTGGCACGCTGCAATTCTGGTACCTCTTTAGCCTGAAATTGAACTTACACATCTGCCTATTTCTACAAAAGGGAGTGCTTTTTTGAGTTTTTGGAAGCCTCGGTTGGTGGAGGCTAAAATGTGGCCCTTTCAAATATCACACAAAAACCCTCTAATGTATGTTTTTGTTTGTTTGCCTTTTTCACTTTGATGTAGATTTTTTATTCAGTGCAATTAAATATATATTTCCATGCACATCAAAAGAAGAGTCTATAGTGGGTTAGATTAATAGATGATTCTCACCAAAATACACACACATAAACACACATATGTACAAGCAGAACAAGACTGGCTAATGTGCACTCAGCCTTTTATTTCCAGTCTTTTCAATGTACGCTTGTGCCCTGAGTTTGTGCTTTGCGAATGTTTGCCCAGTTTTTAAAAAAACAACAGCACCCTCTGTCACAGTGTGTGGCTTTGTGGGAGCAGGTCAGTGTGATGCATTCACTGACAATTTGGCTGCAGGCTTTGTGCACATTAGATCTGCGAGAACAAGCGTGTGTGTGGTTATGTTTGTTACAGAATAATGTAGATTAAAATGTTTTTGCCTGTAGGCGGAATCTTTTTTTTTTTTTTTTTTGTTATTTTGCATTGTATTGATTTCCTATCACCATGGTGACAAGTGCATCAGTTAAAAACCCTTGTTTTACAAGAGATGCTGTAAATGTGTGATTGTGTCTGTGCTGATAATAAAGCAGGAACACTGTGCTTGTTTACTCCATAGTATTACTACTGACCTTTAAAGCTACTGGAAGCAATTTGTCTACATTTAAATAGCAATGTGTGACTGTGTTCTTATAAATTATCAGTGTGACCCTGTGTGTATGTATTAACATGCACACACACACATGTTTGTACCACTGTCACCATGGGGACACTCCATTGACGTAATGCATTCGCTAGCCCCCATAACCAAACCTTAACCATCACAACTGGATGCCTAACCCTAAAACCAACCCTCAAAACCAAGTCTGGACTCAGGGGGGCCTCAGTTTTTTGTCTCTACAGTGACAGGAAGTCCCCACAGTGATATTATAAAAACACAACACACAAGCAAAATCTATTATTTATTACATGTTGTTTGTCAAATGGCTGTACGCAAAGGTTAACAGAGCTGAGACTATTTCCAGATTCAGGCATTTCACTGGAGCCTGTTCATACATTTACATACGTTTCATACATTTTTTTTATTTGGATTTACAGAATTTTTGCATAATGTGATGAAGTACCTTGATTTTTCACGTCTTTAATTCACTGAATAAGCAAATAAACAGCAATTCCCAGCTGATTATTTGATCTTCAAATTAGTTTTAGTTGAATTTCCAGAAAATATACTGTATCACAACATATGAAGCCTATGAGCTAGTTCAGTCAACTTGAAACTAAACTCACGTGGCTTTGCTCGTCTCGCTCCAACATTTATCCTACCATGTAACCTTGAACATTTAACAACAACTGCATGTGTAAGCAACAACAAACCATCAAAGGAGATAGAAAATACTCCCTCGCTCCTGCCTGCAGACACATTCACAGAGTTTCCGAGTTGTAAAGGCAGAATACAAATCACAGGGTTTGGACTCGCACTCTTTATTTCAGGTTCAAACAGTCATATGGGCCAGAATTAGAAAATGACGGCTTATTTTCTAGTGTGAAGATTACCGGCGCCGTTCAGCTGGTCTCTTCAGCTGAGCAGCTGGTAGAGACGGTGTTTGCGAATAAGGTGTGTTTCTCCGGCTGAGAGAAAGACGGAGGGAGGGAGAGCGTGCGAGACGGAAAGACAGCGAGAGAAGTCACCGCCAGTTGTGTGGTTAATTGGAAGCAGACATAATTAGTGCTTATTAGGATAATAGCCATTCGTCTAGAGATCCATCCACCTAATGGGACTACAATAGTCACTCAGCTGCACACACGCACACAGACACACACACACAGAGTCACACAAAACGAGTTGTTACCATCCATCCAGCCTCCTTTTTACATGAATGTGGTCTTGTCCTGTAGATTTAATGTATGACCTGTTATAATAGACATTTGTACCATAAAAAGCAAATGTTTTTCTATCTGCATTTCCATGAACAACCGTTTATGTGTCCGTGGATGACAAAGAGACAGATAGACGTAAAGCAGAGGTAGAAAGGAAGTGAGTCATGGAGCTCCTGTCGCTGAACAAACAGTGAGCGGAGAGAAAAAGTCTCCCTCCTCTGTTTACTCAGCATCTATCGTCATCCCTCTCTCCTCTCCTCTCTTCCTGCCTCCACCTCACCCTTGCCCCGCTTTACTTTCCTTTCCTGTACCGTTTGCCTTTCCACTTCTCTCTGCCTGTCCCCCAGGCCATGCCAGGGGACGTTAAACAAACGCAGTCTGTCTAGCAGCCCTCTCTAACTCTTGCTCTCTCTCTCGTTCTCTCTCTCCCTCCTGCTTTCTCGCATATACACAAACACCAATTACTTTCGGACTGCAGGCCCAAGGCTGTGTGTGCACAGGGATGCTCGACCGCGTGTGTGCGGCCGCGCACTCTTCCTGTGTGCGTGTGTGTTTTATGGAGGACTTATTGGCAGTGGCAACAGGCCAAGCCGGTGAGCGACCACAGAAAAGTCTCCCTTTCTGTGTCCGTTTGACCGTTTGAAGGAACTGTAAAGGTGATTGAGGAAGCAAGCCTGTGATTTAGGCACCGCGTTAATTACAAGCCGCAGAGCTGCAGAGTGTGTAGGGCACGAGGTAGGGAAATGTTTTCTGAGTCAGTGAAAGGGCTGTTAAAATCTGTCACAAACACATTAGTGTTCATTACTGTTGTAACCTCTACCATCTTTCTTTTTTTCTCTTTCTCCCTCTCTTTATTGGTCTCATGTGCACTCACACATGCAGGCTGTATGTCTCCAAGTGGACAAATCATCAAGATTCACCATGCACATCTAAGACATTAACAGTTAATAACCTTCGAATGGGTTATGAGTTATTAATTAGGTGTGGACAGAAATTTGAAATACAGTTTTGACATGAGAGAGGAGTTGGGTTACACGCTATAAGGTCAAAAGTCTGCATAGTTTTAGGTCCATTTGGTCTGAGACTGCATGATTCCCCCAGGAAATCTGTTCGTGGAAGGAGTGTCTGCTGTTCTCATGAGGACCTTCTCTCTGATAACATTTTCAACACATACTGACTCGGTTTTTGCTTAGATAACCATGTGCATGAGTGGAACAGAGTTACAAGCAAGATGTATTCACCTTTCTTAATGTTACTTTGAAATGGTATCTGTGTATCTGTACAGCCCTGGTCGGGAAATTGCCGTAATACATCACATCTGTGTTGCATTGGAACACTGGTCCATTTTTACCTGGCCCCCATCAAATACCTTTGGGATGAACTAGAACACTGTGTGAAAACCAGGCAGTATCAACATCAATGCTTGACCTCACCAGTGCTTTTGTCGCTGAGTGGGAGCAAATCCCGGCAGCCCGGCTCAAAAATCTGATGGAAAAGCCTCCCAGAAAGGTGGAGGCTGCAGCTAATGATTATTTTCATTATTGAATACTGTTCAGAGCTTATTTTCAACTAATCAATTATTCATCTTGACCATAAAATAACAGATAACAGAGGGGAAAAAAATCCCATTATTATTTGCAAATTTGCAATTTACGAGCGCAAGTTGACGCCTTTGAAGACCTTGTTCTGTCTGACAAACAGTCCAAAACCTTAAAGGCTTCAGTTTACAATTTTATAAAACGGAAAAAACAACACATCCTGATAATTAAGAAGCTGGAACTAGAAAGTGCATCTGTGCTTGAAAGAGACTGAAATGATGCAATTATCAGAATAATTGCCCATTAATTTTCTGTTAATTAACTAATTGATTAGGTGACTTAATTGTTTCAGTATTTACATCTGGGTGTAATATTCAAGTATCCATATACTTTCAACGTAACTTTGGCCTCATGTGTGGCCCGTTGGGAGGCTGAGTGTGGGTCTGATTGTGTGGCTGTGGATGTGCCCAGCGGGAGCCTTTAATAACATGAATGTTTCCCTGTTATCATTTTAATGCAGTCCAAAATGTTTCTGGCCTTGATTTAGATTGAGATAGACACAATCCAGACCTTCTAAATAGTTGATGCACATTTTTAATGCATCAGCAGCCCGCTTCCATTATTTCTTCTCATTTGGTTCAGCTCCAACAGCTTTATTATAGAGAGGTGGAGTTGTTTTGTGGATGTTTTGTTTTCTCTCTCTTGTTGATTACAAGATAAAAGGGTTGCAGACATTTTATGTTTTAAGTGTTTCAGGGATTTATTTAGAACAAGTTTGGAACCAGTGCTGCAGCACGCTTAATGGGTCTCGCAGCTGGAATGCCAATGACAGTCCAGCTGTGGGACCCTGCTGGACCCCCCACTGAGCCGCCACTACAACGCCACCAAGTGCAGTGTAAGGCTCATAATATAGGGGCTCACTGTATTATTTAAGTTCCAATTTGAAGCATCTGCATTTTAGGTATTTCAACATGTGGTGCGTTGTTGAAAAGCTGAAGGGTTATAGATAGATTAGCATTTTTACTGTTAAGCAACTGGTCAGTTTTACTGTCTCTACAAACATGAGTGACGTAAACAGACTTCGGCAGCATCAGAAACTTTAATGACTCAAAAGCTGTTTATTAATAAGCAGTGTTTCAAAAGATTTGTCAGTCAATTTCAAAATAACAGCAGGTTTCAATCACCCTTTTGTGAACACTAGAATCAGGCATTATTGACAGTTGAGCTGTCAGTTGGTGGCATTATTGCTTCACACTGCTGCTGGGGCACAAAAAAATCCCACATTTAGAACAGACCTCACGGTTAAAGCTGCAAAAATGACATTAATTTGAGCAAAACTTTAGGCTTTTTCCTCACTTTTGTCGCAATCAGAAACTTAAACAAATGTCTTTTTTAGGATAATTTCTGAGGCATTGCGTTTTGACTGAGCAAGAGGATTAAAGAATGTTCAGCAAATATACTGTAAAACAAATCTTCAACCCCAGGCTGTGTTAACAATAGCTCAATTTAAACTATGCATGAAAATCACTAAAGCAGTCACTGTCACGCTACTGGCAGCAGAATGTCAAGAGCTGCTGGCAGTGGTCCAGCTTTCAGTCTTAACTCAGTTAGACTGTTAAATCCCATTACAAAAACAGATCTATCATATTTTCCAAAACTACATGAACCTCATGTCAGAAATTGGCGAAGTAAAGTTCTCGTCATTGTCTTTTTTTCCTCTGTTCACCACAAAGATCATTCCTCTCTTTTCCTGAGTCTTTGCTGTTATCTTACAGTTGTGTACAAAAACTTATATCTGCTTCCAGCTTCTGCTCGAGCCCCAGTTTACCCTGAAGCATCACAACAGGGACTGTCTGTCAGGCTTTAACATCATCCACTGGGGGAATCAGTGAAAAACACTCCTTCATGAATAACTGGCACATTTATCCTCATTGAATCCAATGAAGTTGCAAAAAAAAGTTTGTATTGTTGGTTTCTGAATTGAAAGGTCGAAAACAAGCCACATATTAATTTTCTTCCAAGTCTGTAAATCAATAGAATAAAAAAAAAAGAATCCAGAAAACAGTACCTTTTAAGGAGGACTTGTTATGGTAATGCTTATACAGTAGCTTCACCGTGCATTCTTTATGTCAGCCTTTGTTGTGCAGATAAAGACAAAACACAAGCCAAAAAAGATAAAGCTATCATAGCATATATTGATGAATATGGTACAGAAGCTTTCGCCCTCCTCTCCGCATTCAAAACAATGCACTCTCTGCAGCTGAGTTTTATAGTTACCAATTACTTTGGGATGGAGGACACCACACCACAACTCAAGCTGACAGGCAATTTTGAAAGCAGGAATGCTTAAAAAAAAATTTGAATACCTCAATCCTGTGTAAAGTTTGTAATAACAAAACCCAAAGTTTAAGAGGATTTACACAGACGCACACATACTGAAGCATTCAGCGGGTTTGAACCCGTGTACGTTAACTATCAATCAGTGCAACAGAGAATGTATTCATGTGTTTATTGACTCTAACACCGAAGCAAACATCCACTTTTAAACGGCTGAGGAATAGTGAAAGCTCCCAACTGTGTGAGAAGGTGTGTGCATGTATGCAGTGTCATGTGTGGGTGGCTGGCAGCCACTTGCTTTGGGGGTGAAGCTGCCAAAAAGCCTGCTGTCTGGACTCGGTTTACAGTGGAGTATCCCTCCTTCTGCCCTGCCGACACACTCCTCCACCCCGAGCCTGTGTGTGTCAGACGCAGTGTGGTTTAAGATGGTGGCTCGCTGCCTATCGGAGATAGAGAGGGAGGGCAGACGGGGCCGAGGTGGACTGTCTTGGCAGGAAACTCAGTCAGACCTTACACACACTCATATACACACACACACACACACACACACACACACACACTCAGGCACACATAGATATAAAAAACGCACTCATTCATGCACTGACTCGCTCACTCATCCTCTGGCCTGCGACATGTGTGTGCTAATTAGCTCTTGGCACGCTCGTGTATGTGTGTATCCAGTACATGTGTGCGTGTGTGTGTGTGTTTAGCAGTCAGTCTTGCAGTGTGGACACCCGTGAGTGTTTATAAAATGAGTCTTGGGGCCAGATACTTAATGAAAGACCAATCTGGCTTGGTGCTTTGGTTCAAAAGAGTGAGGGGGGGGGGGAGAGGGGAGGTAAGACGGGACAGTTGTGTGGAGCGAGGGGGAACGATAGTGTGATAGAAAGACAGCGAGAGAAAGACAAATGCAAAGAAAATTGGATGAAACCAAGAAAGAAATGTGCAGATGGTAATCTGAGTGAGAATGGAAAATGGGATATGAGAGACAGAGTCAGAGAGGTTGTTTTTTATTATTCGAGGGGGGTGAGAGATACTGGGAGGAATGCAGCCGGAGAAGGGAATAGGATGTAGTTGATTACTGTATTTTAATTTCCCTCTTATGCCTGGGGATAAACTGTCACGCACACACACACACACGCACACATAAGCATGCAGAGTCATGCACAGTTTCACAATTGAGTTTGTCTTTAATTAAAAGCCAGAACAATTTTGTCCAGTTTAATTAAATGTAAAACTAAAAGAAAGCAGAAAGTGGCATGTTGAATTGATGCTATATTAAATCTCAACTATATTGCTATTCAGTCATAATGAAAAGACGCACATAAGCAGCTCATGTGCATGCCTGTTTCCTATGCCTGCGTGCGTGTCTGACTATATTGTAACTCTTAGGACGAGATTGTATAACCACCCTCCAGCTACTCAGAACAAATAGGGACATTTTATTATTTTTGAAGGGAATTTCATATGAATTGAGGTCCTCTAATCTCTCTTGCCTGACTTCTTATTGGCAAATTTCATTTCTCTCCCTCTGTGTTGCTTTTCCTCGATATGAAAGTTCCATGTGAGCATTTTCGGGGAAATCAAGCCTGAGACCTCCCACTTTGGAACGAATGAAAGCGTGGAGCAAATCGCTGTAGCCATCAGCCTCTGTCATCACAAGTAATTTCACATGTAAATAGCGCATAGAAGCTGGATATGTAAATGAGGAAAAATGCTACATGAACAAATACTTTTAACTCAACAGACACTCAGATGTTAATATGCTATCTTAATTGGTCTTACTGCATTCTCACACCCGCCCACAGAGCTCCTTTGACTTTGAATGTTAATAACTTTGAACCTCCCAGGCTCTCTCCTCCCTCAGACTCTATAGGCCAGTGGAAGCATGCCTTTACTGTCTATTAATCAGCATGTGCTGGGTAAAACAGATGTGATAAAATGGGCTGATCAGCACAGTTAATGAGCTTAACAGCTATAAATTGCATTCCAGACCTCTGTGAGGATGCAGAATCTCTCTTTACTATGGAATAAGTAAGAGAGAACAGGAGAAAGGTTTGGTTAAAGCCTCTATTTCAGGCAGTGAGACGCGGTTGAATGCACACACACACACACACACACACACACACACACACACACACACGCACACACACAAGCAACATACACATAGAGATACACTCACACAAATAGAGTGTCAGTGTTGGGGTTGAGGCTCTGGCTCTTGTGGATGTTCTCCTGGGAAATCACACTGAATAAAATTAGACCTGAGGAATTCTGTCTGTGTGGGAGTGTGAGTTTGTGGGAGTGTGTGTCAGACGGCTTCTCTCCCCTCCTCTCCTCAATCAATTTGTAGTTCAATCGCTAGTTCCTGTCTTAATTTGTGCCACATACAAACACCTCCCTGTACTTGGTCCCTGGATGAGCAGTAAAGGACTATCATGTTCTCATGTTCATGGGTACATCAACACCGTCACCTCTCAGCCTCGGATGCTGGTACATCACGTCGGTTGAGCTCAAGTTGGTTGTGCCAGAATGCCACTTATAGTGAGGTAACTACTTAAATGGAGTGAATCTCTTATCATCTGCTGATCAAGTTGTTGTCAAGAGTTGTTGTACACATGGTGTGGTGTCAGACTGGCACGTGCCGATTTGAGTGTTGAATTGAAATGGAGTGGAATCCGTGCCCACTTGGCCCTGAGCCGATCAGGTTTTGGGACCATCACTGATGCCAACTCAGCAGTGCTAAACAATGCTAACAGAAAAATACACACACACTACAAACACACACATGAGTATGTTTTGTTCAAAATGACATTCACTCCTTTTCCAAATAAAAATGTGTTTAATTGTACAATATCCAGGATCTTGCACATTGCATATCTTATCTTCTGCTGTTTTTTTTATTTAAGGAGGCCAAAATCACAAATTTGTCTTGCATTGCTTTACAATGTGAACACAGCAAGCAGTATGTGTGTGTGTGCAGTGCAGGGAAAAGACCACGTCTCTAAGAATAAAAGACTGTCATCTCACTTTAATATGCTTTATTCTCCCCTTGGTCATATTGATTTTATTTCAGTGTCAGCTCTCAGGTTAGAATATTGGTAGACTTCCATTCACTGACATGCTGAAAACACAAGTAGCATCACTAAAAACATCAACCCGGGCTTCCTGCCTGGCGGCGTCTCTTCGCAGGCACACAAGTTCAAACACATGAAAATCTGCTACGAATAATTTTTTTTTTTTTTTACCCTCCTCGACTCCCTCCCACAATCCTCTCCCACACCGTCTCCCTCCAAAATCAACTCTTCCTATTACGCTCCCCTGAAAAGCAACAGCAACACAGAGTCTGTTTGTAAGTGATTGTTTCTTATCGCTGTGTGCTCATGTGAGAGCGCTGTTAGATCTTGTGTGTTTGCGATTGTGTGTGCTTGTGTATTCTGTATGTTTGTGCTGTATTGATTGCTGCTGGTACATGGGGAAATGAGGATGGATCAGTGTAAAGAAGGAGGAACAGAAGACAATGCACAAACAACGAGAATGGCCAAAACAATGAGAGAGACGCCGAATGAGCCACATATCAATCTGAGACAGGAGGAGAGATTTATTTAAGCTCTCCGAATCCTCTTTCCTTTCTGATGATTGTATTCAATGTCTCCTACTATCTCCCCCCCTTCCAAATTCTAAATGATCCATGTACCAAATACTCTCCTCTTGTCAGAGTCTTAGTTTGAGCAGTGTTCTTGTCTGCGACACTCGAAGGAGGCACGCTTCGCCTTTGGTTGTTGTTATTGCCTTTTCTAATCCTCTGTTGTCTTCATGTCTCGTTTGTGCCCCACAGAGCAATCACTTTGGACAATCAGCTGGTCGTGTTGGCCACCACCGCAGCGGACGCGGGGCGCTACCACGTGGAGGCGGTGAACGAGATGACGGGAGAGAACGTGACGAGCCCCGCTGTCTACCTGAGCATCTCAGGTAAAAACAAACATTCTGCACAATCCAGAAAGCTTTGGGCGTACGAGCAAACAGCTCTGCTAATTAACGTGGCATTCACTCAAGTCGGGATCAGTGGAGTCTGCATTGAATGAAACCGCGCTGCATATTTAATTCTCACAAAGAAGCAGAGTTTATTCCATAATCAAACATGATTGATTGTGGATTATAAGATTTTCAGACACTCTGAGAAATTGTTACTTGCTCGTTATTTGATTTTATTCAACCTTTTTTAAGGCTTATGGGGAGCGTGATTGGGCTCTTTGTGCTGAATGAACCCAGTTTACTAAATACGTAACCAAAACCCAAAGGTTCAATTGAAATCTGCACTATTTGTTGAGCTGAGGAGGCAGGAGGCAGTTTGAGTGGCAGCCTAATTACTGTTGACAACCTGAAACCTGAAAATGAGATGAGCAGCAGAGGATATGAAATGTTGATTAAATATGTATCTGGCGCATTAGAAAAACAGATGTGGCCAAGTTAATTTTGCGCTCATTTTTTTTGTAAGCTACTTGAGCCAAATACTGAAGGTCCTGACTGAGAACCATTACGTTGAGGAGATTAAATTATACATGTCATATGAATGAAAGTGAAACTGGGAGATTCCAACAGCTGAAAGTGACGTGACACAGCTCATAGACTCACCTCTCAGATGGTCTTGTTGAACCACGAGGTAACGCTGTCCAGTCTTGATTGTGGGATGTTACATGGTGTTACGAGTTCTGTTTTTTTCACCCACAAGTGATCTTTGGGCGAGAAGGCCTGTAGAGCTTTATTTTGGCCTTTTGGCAAATAACTTGCAGCAAAAATATGAATTATTCACAGCTGATTTATTACCTGTCACTTGACATTTGTTACTGAGACGGGCAAAAGCAAGAGTCATCATCTTGCTAAAAATCAGAGGTGTTTTCTGTGAATGTTTCTCGCATTGAGGTTAATAAAGGGCAAGGAGAGACAAAACATTCAATAAAAGTCATTACCTTTTGATATTTGACCAATGTGGAAACTGGATCCAAAATGAGACCAGCTATTGAAACACAACCACTCTTATCACTGTGCTCTTTCTGTAATTCAAACAAGCACAGTCCTTTAAAATTAATTTAGTGCAGCGCTATAGCTCAAGTCCAGGACCCCAGTGTTTAGTTTTCATTCATATACATACATTGAATAAAAGGCTTAGGTCATACAAGCTCCATTTTAATTACAAAACCCCAAAGTTCAAACTTAATTTGCATCGGATCCTGCTGCATGTGTTCATTGTTTTTTATTAGTGAATGTTAGAGAGTTGAATGCAGCCCTTTGTTCATACTGGAAGAAATAGGCCACTACTACTCACAAGAGCTGCAAAGTTAGTTGAATTTTTGCCTTTCTCTCTCCGTGCTCCTGCCTCTGTCACGGTCTTTATCGTCGAATCACTTTATTGCTGTATCCTTCTCTCTATATCGCTTCTCCTTGGAGGCCAAAGGATAGACTCTACTGTCTAACAGTCCTTCAGCTGAAGTGTTCACTATGGTTAAATGAGAGGGGGAGGGAGCGCTCCGTCCCTTGTGGCTGTATGGAGTTTTAATTAGATTCTCTTTACAGGGTTGTATCCTTTGGCATCCTTTGTCACAAATGCACACACACTGACACACACACACAAACACATAAATATACGCACAGTACCTTGTTACAGCTGTCAGAGTGGAGTGCTCCCCTGGGCGTGTTTTAGGAATCGTAAGGGTATAGTTAGGCTTCACTGATCAGTCTTTGGCCATAAATGTCTGCATGCGCATGTGTTTGTCTCTGTTTATCAGTGTGTATTTTCTACAATAAACATGTCTTGGGTAAATATCCTTTTGCTATAAAGGAGCATGTTTGATTCAGTTATTTGTTATTGAGATGGGAGAGGGACGGAGGAAAGAGGAATTAAATGAAAACGGGAGGACACACAAAAGAGTCAGAATGATGCAACAGAGAGAAGACAACAGAACAGCAGGTATTTCTTGGTTCCTGGTTTATTTTCTGAGTCAAACCTCTACATTAAGCCTTTAACAGCCAGTTGGTCAGTTCCTTGGTTGCTTTTGCAGGTGTGTTTGGATGACACGTGTAGATTGTGTATTTGGATTGAAAAGAGAGCATTGAGTTTTAAGAATCACAGCGTTCTCTGTTACACTAACAACTAAACATTATTCATAGTTCAGTGTGCACAGGGAGCAGCAGACTGGACCTATTAATGAAAGAGACCAGCAGAGGTTTGCTAGCAGGAAATATGAGGAAAAAAGAATCAATTTTGTGCAAATGAGCTAAAATGGAAGTGAATTGAAGTGAGGGGCAGTTCATGAGGTCAACTGACACAAGAAAACATCTGAATGAACTCATGCAAATTGTGTTTTTTGTTCATCTGTACCTGCTCTTTTTTTTTTTTTTATCATTTCCTGTCCTATCTCTCTCTTCTTCCATTTCCTGTCTCCCCACTTTGCACTTTTACATTCCATTAAGTAGTATGTACAGGATCTGAAGACAGAAGTTCATAGCTGTCAGTCAAATTTTCTATTTCTAAAAATGTTGTCTTTCTTTTCAGAAATTCGCCAGAATAAATGAGATACCTATTTTCTATTCTCCCCTTTCTTACTTTGATTCGAGCGTTGTGCAGAAGAAAAGAAAGAGGATTGGTAGAGAAAGAGACTCACTAATGAAGTGAGTCACGGGTGAAGGCTGAAGATATGACCAGAAGCCTGTTAATGTCAGGACTGCTGGTGGAGAAAGCTCCATGTATACACACACACACACACACACACACACACACACACACACACACACACACAGGTACAGGTATGAACAGTGAAAATACAATCACATTTCAGTCCTGACTGTCACATTCTTGCTGTGTCAGGATTGACAGTCACAATCTTTCAGCTAACATACAAAGCCTGTACGTAAAGTGGTACACAACCAGCAGTATGACCTGCCTACTTGACAGATCCATTATCTGCCTGTCCCTGACCACTATCCTGTAAGTATGGCCGAGACTGCTGGAAATAAAAAGCACTAACTGTCATCCGTGGTCGGGCTGGAACAGCCACAATTGATAGCAGCTCAACAGCTTGGTGAGAGGTCACACACTGTAATCACAGGAAGTATAGCCCGCCTCTAAAATAAACAGCTCCTGCAGCTTTTTATCACCGCCGACAACATACGGTGTTACAGAAGACGTTTCCAGTCAGTTATCTCTGCAGACTGAACATGACAGATTGACAGAATTTTAAATATTCGAAGAGGAACATGTACTGTACAAGATGCTTAAATATGGAGTCAACAAAGCCAATCACATCAACGTAGCCACTTCAGGGAGGAAGGGTCAGATTCAAGAGGCAGGTCTGGACAATTAGTAACAGTATACTGTACATGTGCCATTAAAGAGAAAGAGTTCTAATGGCCTCAGGGTATTTCTGTTAATGACAGTAGATGAGGATCCCTACTCCAATTAATTAAGCTCCATGCATACCTGCTATCATCTCTCCCTCTCTGTCTCTCTTTCATACACACACACACACCTCCGCCTGTCAATCAAAACAGCAGTCAGTCTCCCTGTCGCCCAGAAGACTCTGTGCATGTCTGTGTGCTTCTCTTCAGTTCACAGCGGTGGAGGTCTTTGTAGATTTGTACATCAGACCATTAGAGCAGCAAAATATCCCCAAAGAGAGGACTCGCTGGAGGGAGACTCAAACACACACACACACACACACACAAAAAAGCACGCAGACATGCATATGCACACATGCGAAAGATGCACACCCAGAAACACTCGGCATATCTGGACATCATCAAAGACCTGCACTTTGCAGAATAAAGAAACAAGACAAAACGGCTTGAGCTCTCTGCAACCCGAGATAAAGAAGTTATAATCCCACATGCATAGATCTCATATATATAACAACGGGAGCGAGGAGAGGAGAGGAGAGGAGAGGGCATGCAGGGTAGACAGGAGAAAAGAACACAAGGCAGAACAAGAGAAGAGAGAGAGAGTAGGAGACTGTGGCACACATACAGTATATGCTGATATAATTACTGTAGCACTTTAAATGCTATCTCAGCTTTGGGCTCAATAGTTGATCAGCTGCCTTTATCTTTTCTGAAGAGATGACAGTAATGTCACGCTTGTTAATGATTGCTGAACTGCAAAAATAGCTTTGGTTATTAGGACTCCAGCTGTTTAGCGTTTCACTTCCACAGAGTTGCGGCACTCGGAAGATGTTTTTAAAAAAAAAAAAGATTGATGCAGTAGAGGCAGGGATGTCCTGACTTTTAGTCCCTAAATGCAATTGATAGCATCTTTTGCTTGGACCCTCGCTGCCTCGAAAATGCTGCCATCTTTCAAATTGCACAATATCAAGTTTGTAGCACAGGCTTTCTCTCTGAATTTGTAGTCTCCGAACCCAAGCAGAGACGACCTTGGTGACAGCACGCAGGTTATATTTCAGAATTGACAAAGCTCCCTCCAGATTAGAGCCACAGAAGACTTTTTACAGCTCTTCTCACAGACTGAGGAGCACTTCTCATGACTGGTGAACTGATCTTAATGAATAAAATCTTCACCTTTAAAATGTTCTACATATCATACCTCCATAATGACTGAATGGCAGAAGTCAAGGCAAACTCTTGGCAACAAAGTTTCTGGAAATAAGTTCCCTTGAACACGAGAAAGTTGGAAGAAGTTGATTGAAAATATTCAGCTCATCTTTGAAGCCTCATAGTTCTGCATGGTAATGAATTGAGTTATAAATTTGATTCTGCTGAATAAAGAACAGAGACAATCAGTCGGCAGTTTCACAAGTGCTGTGTACAGTCAGGTAGCTGAATAGAGAACAATAATAGATAAGAGCAATCACAGGATGAAGACGACGGGAAAAGGCAGTGACACAACGGAAGAGAGTGTTAAAAAGAGAACTAAGGCTCCAAGTGCATAAATGCATCATAAAATAACCTTATATCCTTTCATAACCTTAATCATTGTATGTGCGTGCATCGGGGAGGGTGTGGGAGTCTGAGTTTGATTACCGCAGCTTGGTGATTGGAGGAGAGTCTGTCTGAGTTTGATTACGCCTCCTGAAGGAGCCTCCCCTGGTGTCTGCCGTTTAACGTCACTCCATTTGTCCGGTTTATCCTCTTTCCCCCCCTGCCTTCATCGGGCAGGGCTTGTCGCCCCGCGGCCCTGAGAAGTGACGGAGTGGTCTTTGTCAGGAGCTGAAGAATGGACTCGTGTAGCATCTGACTCAGCTGACCTCCAGATAACCCAGACACACACGGTGTCACATATACACACAGTATTGGTTGATGTGAAAGAAGAGATAAGCGGAAAGTGAATGTTGCTGTTTCTTTAAAAAGCCTTTATGAGCACACGGTTTGAAGAATTTCACAAATATTGAAACCTGTGTGTCTCTGTCATTTGTTTCTTTTTCCTAATCGTCTTCCCTCCCTTCCAGATGTTTCCTTTCCGCACCACTGCCTCTTAAATGAGAGCCTGCCGTGGATCCTTCTGTGCACGCGTGTGACTGTGTGTGTGTGTGTGTGTGTGTCTAAACATTAGTGTGTGTGAGTGTGTCTTTGCTCCAGGTCCCATCCCAGTTGTTCTGTGGCGCGTCTAATTGGAGGTATTTTTGCATCCCGGGAGAGCGCGAGCGTGCGATTGTGTTTTTTTGCGGGATGGAATATATGTGGTTTGTGTGTTTGCACGCGTTTGCACTGTGTCACTGTGTGTTAGCGCATTGTAGTGTCGCAGACCCCGACACCTGCCAGCCCGCATTTAAAGGCTTAAACGCAGGATCAGAGAATCCCCTGTATCCCTGTGTGCAGTCAAGGTGTTTCCAGTGCTGCAGCTCTCATCATGTGCTCAAGGTGCTTTGCATTTTGCTGCATCATGCTTTGGTAGGCTCCAAGGAACACCATAGAAACCTCTCTAACCAACGTGGCAACGTAATGATCTGTGCCACAATCTGCCTCAGTCTGCAGCTTCTAGTGTCGGTTAGGGAATATGCACCAGGAGAATTTAGTCAAACCAGTGAGAGAAGAATACAGACAGACGTGTGGAGGAGTGTCTCTCTCAGACTTTTTGGCTGGTGACCCCAAAAAACAAAACGAATGCTAAATTGGATTCTCTGTAACAACCCACCGTCCCCTGATACAAGCACAGGTGTTCGCACTGAACAGTGACACTGAGTCTCTCTCTCTCCCCCTCTCCCTCTCAAATGAATGCTCTTATTAATGAGAATCTACGGCCATGTTCAGAAGAAGCTGCCAATGGTTTTTATTTAACAGCGAGATAAAAACGGCTCAAAGATTTCACAGCTACGGTCAGATGTTGTTAGACTCTTTCCCCATTAGCTAACAGGGGCCTTCCTGCGTGGAGCCTCCTTTTGGTGGATGCTCGACTATAATTGGCAGCAGCTCTAAGATCGGTGTAGTGCACGTTAATTTGATGTTGTGAAAGATGGTATTAAAAGTTGATATTAATTATAGTGATGACTGTTTTCCCATGTTTAGTGCTGATGGTATAAGAAAAACATCTCATTCAACTAAACACATAAAAAAGAGAGCCGGGCTCCAAAAGGGCAGGTGCACCTGGTGGCGATGAATTTATCGGCACTTGGTGAGAGATGCAACCTCGAAGCTGACTGACGATTGCTCACTGAAGAAAGCGTAACTGAAACATCTGTGCATTTTATTCCCCAGTGCGCAACTTAAACACTGGGAAGTGAAGCAGTCTTGTAGATTTGGGTGTGCAATACATTGTCTTTTTGGACCCATGTTTAGAGCCAGAGCTTTTTTTTGTTGAATGGTGATCAACAGAAAATTAATCTGCAAGTCTTTTGATGATTATGATTAATTGAAAAATGCCAAAGATTCACCAGTTCTACTTCAAATAGAATCGTTGAATGTGGAGGATTTGCTGCTCATAAACTGAATATCTTTGGGTTTTGCACTGTTGGTTGAACAAAACAAAACATCTGACTCGTGAGCTTGAGGTTTAAGAAAGTGTGATTCACATTCTTCACTTTTTCTCAGGCAATTTATAAAGATTAAAACAATTGTTAGATGGATCCTTACCCATGGTCTGTTTTGGTTGAGAAACATTACTCACTCCCATCATTACTCCAGGCGTCATGTCTGAGTGTGCAGACGAATTTTAGTGGAAGCAACAAGCACTGAAACTTATTTTACCCCTTTTATTTGTACATGCTTTTCGCTTAAGGCGGCCAGATACAGCACTTTCTGCAGAAACTAATTTGAACAGGTTCTTTAGAAAATATAGTTTGGAGACAAAAGAAAACACCACATGGGCCTCAGACGCAGCAGTGTGTTCAAGCTTTCACATAATAACTCCAAATTTTTGCACACCTTTTGTGACCATCTGTGATTGCTCTCGAATATCACATGGCTGGATGAGCAAAAAAGCTTCACTTTTGCTGCTGTGGTTCATTAAGGAAAGTGTAGTGTAGTGTAGTGGATTAAAAGCTTAATATCCATCAGTCATTTCCTCAATGTACTATGCATTAAAGCAAATATGTGATGTGCTTTATATAACAAATACTGGTGAGTGCACACTGCAGAATATATAGTAATATATATAGCTGAGAGTGGGCTATGGGATTTTCATGCCAGGAAATGTTAAATTAGTGTCTTAAATAGCTTTATATTTATTTATATGCTGTGAAGAAACTAAGGTCCAGCCCAAGTCGATCCTTTTGAATTAGGAAGCCTGTGTTCGAGCAGTCCAAAGGCTGGTTATGAACAAGAACAAGTTGAATCAGGGTTGCAGATAACTATCCTGAAGGTCACTTAACAGAATCACTGATGTGTTAAATTACATGTAAATGTAAACCTTCAAAAAAGAGTTTCAGGTTGCCGACATTTTTCTAACACGCTTGTATCTCTAACCTTGTACCTGCAAGGTTAATTTGAAAGATATAACCTTTTGTGAGGACCCATTAAGACTACAATGATCTCTTTTGTATTGAAAGTCTGGTCATTTGAAGTCTGCAGATGTGGAGCGCACACACACACACACACACTGACGATCATACAAATAGGCACTAATACTCAGTGGTTTTGATAAAGAGGCTTGGCTAATGAATCAGTGCTTTGATTAATTCCTGCTACAACTGGTTGTGTCTGGAATTATTATATTCAATATTTCAGTTGCAAAGGGATCAGACTTGTCTCAGTTGATCCCCCGTCTCCCCTCTCTGTCTGTTTCCTCTGTCTCACTCATCTCTGCCTCTCTCAGTCCCTCCTCTCTCTCTCTTTCTCTCTCAGTGTAATGAGACTCCTCTGTGGTTCTATAATTAAAACCCCAGTGTACAGACAGGAGTGATGGAAGGATGGACAGGAAACTGACTCATGAACTGTGTCAGTATGACAAGCGAACTGTGTGTGTGTGTGTCCATGTGTGTATGCTCTACTTGTTCCACCTACCGTAGTCATGGCTTTAATTGTATATGTGTTTTACAGCATGATGAAACAGAAAAAGACGGACGCCCATGTCCACAACTTTGACAGAGCATTTTACACACGTGTGCCCTCTCGAACCGTCTTCAAATCCTCCTCCATTCACAAATAAAATAGTCAATAGACAAAAAGCAGGGAACAGAAAGGCAGGCGGCGAGATGTCCAGCGAGGTGTCCAGCGAGGTGTCCAGTGGGAGAGGAAACACACAAAAAGCCACAGATGCTGGATGTAACAAGTTTCTAAGAATCGATGAACAAGCCGAGGCCGTGGAGGTAAAAAGGACAGAGAACAGGAGCAGAAAGAAACTCTGAAAGTTTTAATGTTACACAGGTTTCTGCCAACATTGGGCATCAACATTCAGGGCACTGTGATGTACGAATCTTCTACTCTGTGTGTGAGCAGTGTTTGAACCAGGATTGTATAGGAGGCAGTCAAATGAGCCAAATAGTTAATACTTTTCAAGGCCGCCAATGCTCCATCTAAATAATAATAAAAATAATAACTTCTTATTCAGTGGTGAATACTCTAGTACATCATGTCTGATAATAAAGCTGGAGATATCAGATATCATGACAGCTCTTAGCCTCCACTGAACACCAAAAGGGCGCAGTTCTTTGCCATCATATTAAGACACAGATGATTTGGCTAATTGATGAATAATTGTACTGGTTGTCAAAGCTAAAAATGAGAATCCTACTAACAGCACAGATTGATCTTATTGGGGACGACTGGGCTCAGGGAGGTTGTAGTGACGAGATCAGATCATTGTTGCGAAGGCATGCGTTTGTGTATACCAATAAGAGAGTGACGCGGATTGAATAATTTCCTGTGTTGATGCATGTGCTCAGTGGAGAAGTGCAACAGCGTCTACTTGAACCGTCAGAGCCGGAGTCTGGACGGAGGAATGTGTCATTATTGCGGATGATGAAGGCGGAAACGTAGCTGATGTACCATCGACGCTGACTGATGCACATCTCCAGACAAACGCCGGGGCAGGGATACCATCTCAGCTGCCTTAAGGAGATGAAATGCACGAGCACACACGAAACACACACGCGGGATACTGAATGAGGTGTCAAGTGCGCAGATAAGTAGCGTGGTGCTCGTGCTTTTAATGATCCTGTCAGTCACATGGCTGTCCCTTATCGCCACCTCGCTACACACTCTGCAACCCAAGACTGTGCGAGTGTGTCAGTCAGCGAGCGTGCATGAAGATTAATATTCTGAATTAGTACTTTACTCCAGCTGAGGCCTCATGTTGGACGCTGTGCACATGGAGACAGTTGTATTACAGTTTCCCCACTGTGTTCAGTAGTGGTGCTTTGTTTTGATACTCATCACTGTGTGAAAAAGCGCGAGGCTCCACGACTCCAAACCCAGCAACCCGACGGGACACGCCGCTCACATGCCAGCTTGTATCAGTACATACTGGCTATATTCAGGGTTTCCATAAACAGTTTTCAGAGTATCCTGAATATAAATGAAATATTATTGTGCATGCGAACACGTTGATTGTCTTTGTGTGTCAGTGCTTCCCGCTGTGTGTAACAGGTTATTGGAGTAGCAGGCCAGTCAGCAGATGTTAATTTGAAGCAATAGAGGGAAAGAGAGATTGAGGAGCTGGTGAATGATGGGGCAGGGCAGCAAAGGAAAGATTGGATTTAAGGAGCAGAGGAAAGATAAAGGATGGGTAAATAGGAGGAGAGATGATGAGGTGCTGAGGAAGAGGAAATATGTTCAACGGCAGAAGGAAGGGGGTGAAGAGAAAGGGATGATTATGTCATCGCTTGCTTGATTTAGCATATTTTGTCTGTGTACGCAGGGACGAGCGATATGGATAACATTTTCTGTCATGCTATAAAATTGTACATTTTATGGAAATTGAGGCTGTTTAGTTGTGCCCATGGCTCAGGAGGTGGAACACTAATCGAAGGCTTGGCTCCGCCTGTCCACATGCCGAGGTGTCCTTGAACAAGAACATCACCCCAATTGTTAGTCAATCTGTGTGAACATGTGAGCAATTCAAATCAAATCGTGAAGTGCTTTGAATAAAACAATGTTATATAATTGCAGTCAATTTACATTAATAACCACACTCAAATATTTGACAAATTCAAATATTGAATATTTTTCAAAACAAATCGTAGGAAAGTCAGTTTTTATTAAAAATCCTATAAACATAACTTCAGTGCAACAGGTTTGCACTCCAGCAGAGGGCATTCATAATTTACACTGTCAGTCTGATGTATTGCCGTTGTGCCCTTTTGCACTCAGTAAACAAGGCAATTGTCATCTCTTTGTTAATGCAAAAGAGGAGAATTGCTAGTCATGTTGAACAGATGAGAAATAACGTGTGGATAAAGGTGATGCCGTTTGCTGTCCTGTGTAACGTTACATGAGCACAACAACAAAGTGATCTGTTACAGTAGTTTGTCACGCCAGGAAGTAGCGGAGGCATCACTGATGAACGGAAATTCATTCGAAGGAATTACTTGTTAGTTCTTATTTGTTCAAACTTTCCCAAAACTTCATCTTGAGATAACTACTGGTACTTAAGAAACACTTTCAAAGTAAGTTGTAATGTGAACATGATGACCAATTATTCACTTTTTGAGGTGGAACACAGAAATAAGCTCATGAAAGTGACTGTAAAGCATCATTAAAATACCATTTTTAAGATGTATCTTGATCTTGAATATTATCTCACAATATTGATCTTATACAGATTTATTGAAGACAGTGCTTTAATCCTACAAGTATCTTTAAGACATCAGTGCACTATGATGATGATGGTGATCTATGATACATCATCTTTATCATCACTAAATCAATCGAAGGGGAGACACAAAAAACAGACTACACAATCAGAAACATGCAGCATATTGATTAAGCTTGACAGTGCATTCTTGAACTTAGAAACAGCAGTTGACAAAACTCCAATTTGAAAGTCGTCTTACTTGCTTTTAAGGGGCTTTTGGCTGCATCACATAGTCTTCAGCAGCAGATGGAGTTTGCTCAGTTGTCACGGACCTGCTGCTGTTTCTGAGATCAAGAAGGAGCTGGCAGGAGCGCCTCAGTAGCCGAATGGTTACAGCGCATACCTTTGTTGCATGTCATGTCCCTCTCTCTCCAACATTTCCTGTCTTCACCTCACACTGTCCAGTAAAGGTGAAAAATGCCTCAGAAAGAAAGAACTTTTACCTTTCAAGCCAACATGAACAAGTCAATGGACATGTGTTGACGTTTATAGACGTATTCTCACACCAATAAACGCACACGTACACATATATAAACACAATTCGCAGTCGTGCGCATGAACACCTATGTTTAAGTTGTTAATTAGCTGCTGAACTGACACCATAGTTTGAAAGACTGTGTGGGTGGTGCGTTTTCCTGCACTGTCTTCGTTCGTTAAAGCCTCGCTAGAGTACAGCCACGCTTCTTAGCCATTTACAAAATCACACACACACACAGTCGTACATAAGTGTGCGTTTGTCCTCTTGTCCTCTTCACTATCAGTGTGTACGTTCAGCAAAGTTTTTATCGGGATTGCAGGGCAAACAAAGTACTGGCAAAGAATTACCGAAAGAAGAAGAGATAAAAAAAAAAAAAAGAGGAGGGGGGGGGAGGCCGAGCAGAGATGAGATGAGGACAGAGAAGGATCGGGTACCGGAGAAAGTCAAAGAAAAAGAGGCGAGCGCGGAGCAAGTGCGAAATTGGGAAAGCTTTGAGGACGATGGAGATGGATAGGACGGAAGAAAGAGAGGCAGAGTGTAAAAGTTGAAGATTGAGAGGGGATGCTGAAAACAGGAATAGATCAACAGGGCCTTTAATCCAAAAATAGTTTCCGCCCTTCTCCTCCTTCCTCCTCGTCCCTACTTACCTCCCCGCCACTCCCCCCTCCCTTGTCTGGTTGTTTGGAGTGATTGAAGAAAAGAGATGTGTGTAGCCTATATCACACACACACACACACACACGTACAGCAGTGTGCGCACTTGTGGACATATTGTGATCCACAGACAGACGGATGATGTCCATTACCAGGCCATGCTGTCCGGAGCCAGGCGGAACAGCTGCAGCCAGATCTCACTGATCTATCACTGTTCTAATGAATGTGGTATAGCCAGGCTCGACGAATCAATCTCTGAGCCACTTAATCAATTAAGCCATTAATCAGACACGGACCCTAACTGTTCTTGCCCACATGAGCGATGGCTTTACATATATACAAAGACATAAAGACACGGGTACAAACACATTTGCACTTACACTTACGGACACTGAGTCAGTCGGTGTGGAGGTGATTGTAAGAGTAAGAGCTGGTTCTCTTTGCTGCAAACAAGCAGCATAATTAAATATGACTTTGCGTTGTTTACTTTCACACAAATACATCTTAATGAGATGAGCATCACATTCATATAAACAGAAAATATTTGCAGGTGAGATACTTGAGGAAGATTTGAGCGGTAATGACTAAATGATCTGCTGATTTGATTTTCTATTTCTCTGTTGGGGCATGTAATTGGTCTGAGAATATGAGCTTGTCAAATGTGAGGATTTGCTGTTTTTTACTGGTTTGTATCATTGTAGATTGATGACTTTGGGGTTTTGGAGTCTTGGTCTGACAATACAGGCAATTTGGCAAGAAGGTCACCTTGAGGTCTGGAAAATGATGATGGACATTTTTCACTATATTCTGACATTTTATAGACTAATGGCTTTGAAACATTAAGATTGTTGGTCCAGTTCTAAAAATGATTTGAACATGATGGCTCTCATCTAATTTTCACTCTCTGTCTTTCCTTTTCCATGCAAATTGCACGATAAGATATCAAGACAAGCTCATATTCATTCGTATGCTCCTTTCTGACTGCAACAAAAGTCTGTATCTTGGTGTCATAATGTGTGAAGTGTGTGGTCTTTGAAGATTTCAGTGATCTCAGAATGTTTTCCCAGGTTCAACAATACTGTTATTATATATATTTTTAGCAGTAGTGTTACGACATTTCCTGATTAGTTGGTTGTAAATGTAGGTTGTAGCAACAGTCACATTGTGGGATTATTGTCCTGAATTTCTGACACTGTCCTATTTGTGATGCAACTCGCTCACCGAAGCACAAAGACCAAAGATTTGATTGTCAACTTTAGTCTGACACAGCTCAAAATAGCACTGAATAACAAAAGATATTTTAATTGATAATAGAAATGACCCTAACAATTTAAAATATGCTGTACACTGTGACGGTGTCGTGGTAAAAGCACATGTTGTATAGCGTGGGTTTTTCTTCAAGCAAGTTTTCCAAGGAAGATCAATAAATTCCTAGTACACTATTCACATTTTTATTCTGCCACAAAGACTGCGAGTTTATGAGTGAGTGTCTTAGCCTTCAAGGGAGTGCCCAAGGAAATGCCAGGACATGTTGCCCTCCACTGATCTGTCACATTCCTCCAGGCCTCGTCCCTTCGCTCGCCGGCGTGTAGTAAATGAATGGACTGTGTCTACAGCTACGGGGGGTGCAGCCAACGCTTAGCTGGATTACCACTTGTTTCTAAAGGAGGCACTTAAAATTCAGTATCCTCTTATATATGAGCCTTATTTACTTATGCTGAGGGTCTGTGAGACACTGAGCCTGTGGGACAGAGAGAAGTGATAGCAGAGAGTGAGAGAGATAAAGACAAAGAAGGGGCTGACAATGAAGAAGGAGTGTGAGATAAGGGATTACCCTGCAGCATTCTGGATAAAGAAGACAAAAAGGGGGAAACAACCTGATTTAGTAATGATGCATCTCCTCTTCCTCGTCTCTCGTCGTCCCTTCTCCATCTGGTATTTCACCCTGAGGTGGCGGGCAAACAGCTGCACCACATCACTGCCTTTTAAAGCCCCCACCTTTTGGCTCCAACTTTCCCCTGTCCTTCCCCACGTCTTTCATCCCTCACTCCTTCTCTTCTGCCTTGTAATATTTCTCCTGCAAGATCAGAGGCTTCCTATTTTTTCTCTCTGTCTCTTATCAGAGGCGCAAAACTTGCGGAAGCAGCACTCTTCTTTTGAATTGGAAATGATTTCTCCTTTTTCATGCCATCATTAGGCTCACAGTATGAATTGAACATCTACATCTATTTCCCATTTTCATTACATGGCACTCTTGCTTTTTTTTTTTCAACGCTTCCCTCGTACTCCCGTTGTTTCTTTTTAAGGCTGGATGTTTGTTTATCATTTTCAATGGCGCATTTTTTTTCCTCGTCTCATCTCCCTGCTCTTTGTTCGACTCTCGAGGTGGTGAGAGGTGGTCTCTAACAAGGGATTGGTGGGTTTTTATCTCAAGTGCACATTTGCGTGAAGGCATCTTTTTGGGCATAAATAAAATAGTAAAGTTTGAAGAGATGGGATGAGAAGAGACTAGAGAACAAATTACTGTATGTAAGCGTTGGAGAAAAAGGAAGAGGAGGGAGCAAGACAGAGAGATCGTTTTTTTCTTTCAGACAGTGAGCAAAGAGAATGTCAAAACCTGGTGACATTTGGGATTCCATACAAGGATGATTGACACCAACTTTACCTGTATGTGTATGAGAGACAGGGCTGTGCATACTGGGTGTGTGTGGGCATGATTGACATGGTAAATTGGAAAGGTCAACTGGTGCTGTTTGGTACAGACAGGCAGACAGCAGGAAGATGTAACCTTCCCAGAGTCCACGTTTCTGGAGGGAAGGAGAATCGGAGCAAAAGACAGGATTTTGCTCAAATAGAGGGAAGGAGAGTGTCGGCTTGTGTGAAAACTCAGATTTAATATGTAAACCTGCTCTCTGCTGTTTATACGCTGTGTATAAATGATAGCGCTCCTCAATTCTGGTCAGATTTACAAAGTGAGGCAGACTACTGGGTATGAAGAGAGGAAGCACGCGGACTACGAAATGTTATCACCTGGGTCCGTCAGGAATTGCCCCGAGGTCTGAGGTCAACGCTTCAGCCAGCTTATTATTTTACCAGACATGATTTTGTGTGTGTGTGTGTGTGTGTGTGTGTGTGTGTGTGTGTGTGTGCGTGTGTGTAGATGGAGTCCTTGTGTTTCTCTCTGTGAATGTGTCAGGATTGGAAATTGGAGTGTTACATTTGTATAGCCATCGATATGAATTTCAAATAGGTGTGTGTCCGTGCGTGTGTGTGTGTGTGTGTGTGTGTTTTAGAGCGGGAAAGAGGAACAGAGTGAAGGGAGAGTGAGATTGACAGGGTAAATTGGAATGCTAAGGGTTTTGAGGTTGAACTCAGGGTTTAAAACAGCCGAGAGAGAGAAAGAAAAGACCCAAACGTGTTGCAAAAAAAAAAAAAAGTGTTCTTTGGCTTGGGGAAATGTGACAGTGGATGCAGATGTGGGCGGATGGGGAGAAGGACGGAGGAGAATAGATTGTCACCAAGGGCGAAGGGGGTGTCTGGTTGTATGTAGATGGAGGGAAGGAAGGAAGGCCCGGCGGGGCTGTGTGTGCGTCAAAAGGGGGCGAGGAGGGGTGAGTCATGGATGGTTTGGGGGTTGCTGCAGCAAATAGGTGACCCACAGCTACAGACTGAAGGGTCAGCACCTGCACAGGTCAGCTGGTGACACAGTGAGAGCAACAACCGCCTTCACACACACACACAACGACAGTTACAGCTCAGAGGATTGTTTTATTGAATAACAGCCACGACACACATACTGTACTTAATCCTTGTTGTATTCACCCTATAGACCAAACACACACACACACACACACACACACTGTGGCAAGCCCACACAGAGGACATGGTGACCTGCTTGTTTGTAGGTCCTTCAGGCTGCTGAATACACAATAGTGAATTCATGAATACAAATCATACTCAAGGCTGAGACACTTAGGCACACACTAATGTTTTCACATCATCTCAAGCTGTACTTTAAACACATCACATTAATATCAACCATGAGTCTGAGTGGTTGCCTCTTTTGTGTAAATACATCATGATCACAAAAGCGTCATTACAGTAGTTACCTCTGCTGTGAAATGCACATCGGTACATACATTGATTAAGACAAGACATTGCAAAAGGTTCATATAACAACGAGGCAAGTGCGAGTTGCTGAAAATGTGTTCAGTGGCTTCGGCTCCACGAACGTCAGATGCTTTGTTGTCTTGCGAACATGCACACCCCCAGTCTGGCTCGTGCTCTCTCTGTTGTCCCCTGATGTCCCCATTGTCTCTCTGTTCCCATTTGAAACTGAAGATGACTCAGTATGACACATCATTTGAATACACACGCAGAGTTGTATGCCCCCCAGACCAAAGCCTGTGAGTTTCTGTTTGTGTGTCTGCGGGCATTTGTGTGCGTGTGTGTGTGTGTGTGTGTGTGTGTGTGTGTGTGTGTGTGTGTGTGTGGGCTGACCCCCTTTTAGACTCTCCAAAATAATAGACTTACCAATACGGCTACTTAACAGCACAAACTGTGCTCTGGTTAAATGGCTGTGTTTAGGTGTGTTTACAATAGGTCTAGACACAGTTTTTTGATACTATTACCAGTGATTTTTGGTGCTGCTGTTAGAATTATACATCTTTTGATACTTTAAAATATGCATATATAGTATGTTTGAAGGAGGACCAGTATATGTGTGTGTGTGTGTGTGTGTGTGTGCCTTGGTTGGCGAACACTATTATGCCTACTTGTGCATGAGCATCACCTCAGTCATGAAGTACTTCCTCCCTTGTTTTTTTTTTTAATGCGTTATATATATATGCATATATTAGAGAGTTTTTGGCACTGATCCTGATCCAAGTCCCCTAATATCAAACATGTGACAATATCAAGCCAATCTGATACTTATATTTATCTAAATCTTGATGAAACATGGATCATAACGGGTGGAGCCTTCTAAATTTGTAGTTTAGACAAATGTGCAGAGAGCACACAAACCTGACCATAACATTAATTTTGTTTTGTCCTGTCGTCAAGTTACTCACAGAAATAACTTTAATTGGCAACAGCTAGTATAACCTGCTGTCAATCCCACTGTAGTGTAGATCACTAACCCCAACCACTTGACTTCTGAGATGCTTCACCTGACCCCAGCCATCTCTGCTGGGCCTAACCATAACCTGACCTAAGCCTCCAACCACAACTACTTGAAGGGGGAACAGACTTGACAGAAGAAGAGTTTTGTACACTGCTCTTTGCTAATAAGAAAGAGAGGAGATAACTGATTCACTACCATTAAAACTTAAATCAGTGCATTTTACGAATCTTGATGTCTCTGCAGAGCTGCACCAAAATCATTTTTCATATTCACACGGTCTTATTTTCACTCATATGCAGCGAAATGCTCACTCTGTAGAGCCCAGCTGTCATCACACAGCTTTTCAGCGCCAGCAGCCCGAGGTGGACCAACCACAGTGTAAAGAAAGGATTGGATTTGCTTTATTTTAGCTGACACTGACCGAGACTGGCCCAAATGCAGATCCTTAGGATCTCTAGTATATATATTTATATGCATGTTTATACACTTAGTTTTCATTGTATTAGCTATGCCTAAAGTAGTTAAAGCAAATGCACGAAAAAAGCTCTGTAATGAATTCTTCATTCATGAAGAATGTTCAGAAATATGTTGATTTACTTTATGATCATTTTGCAGCAGTTTATGGTGCCGTTGAATTGTCGTTGGTGATGTTCTTCTGATACTGATAGAAGAACTTCTCAAACAAACAAATAAAGTCTTCACCCCTTTAACTGCCTGCACTCCTTCATAGAGCTATAGTGAATCACATGTGGTCTATCATATGGTTGAACAGGCAGTTAAAGAGTTAACTGATCAAAAAACAAAGAGTAAATAAGAGTATGAATGTGGAAATCAGCGCCAACTTTGAGCATTTGTCAGTTTCCTATACTCCATGGACACATTTCGGAAGTACTGAAGTTTAATACCAACTCTGCACAAGAGATTTATCTTTATTTTCTGCAGAAATGATGAAAACATCTGAGCTGTTTGTGAGTCGGAAGGGTTTCTCTCCCCTCCCTCAGCTTTTATCAGTATGTAGCTGCTTTTGTTTTTCTTCCTCATCAGCTGGCTTGCTCACTCTTCATCACTCATTCTCATACGCCGCGCGCGCTTGTGTGTGTGTGTGTGTGTGGGTGTGTGCGTGTGTCCATCACATAGGCCGAACAAACTTTGCGCTGATGCTGATGTGATACATCAGAATCTAAATTAAGGCCCTGACGCACATTTTTCACCACACGCACGCTCTCAGATCGAAACAACTCTACACACAACACACACCCAGCATTCAAGTGTTGAGTGAGTGGCTGAGTAGCTGAATAGGAGCGTGAAGGGGTATTGTATTGATAGATGAATAGTGAATGTAGATTTTCTGCCAGTAGAATGTCAATGCCATCATTTTCTCGCAGCCTACAGTCTTGCTACCTCCAGACTTATGACAAATACAGGGAGAAAGGCAGAGGGGGGAAGATAGAGGGCGAGAAGAAAAGAGTGAATGAGAGAGACAAAATTTGGTAGCTGGCAGTTGATGGATGGGCTGCAAACAGCTCGTCTTCCTCTGGACTCCATGATAACATGCCATTCTCTCTTCGTCTCTGTCTCTTCTTCCCTCTCATCCATTTCTCTGTCTGTATTTGTTTTTTCCTCCTTCTCAGGGAAAGAGTCTTCTTTTTCCTGTGTGCCTCCTCAACTCTGAGAAGCCTTTGAGCTGCCGATTTGCGAAAGCCTGTATTTTCTTTTGCTTTTTTTTAATGTGTGTTTGCTAAATGTGTCTTTTTGCCACACCCTGAGGAAACACTTGAAATCTAAATTATATCTCTCTTTTCTCCTTCCCACCCCCACCACCACTCCCTATCTCCCCTTTTGTCCCACTTCTTTTCATCTCATTCTTTTTGGCTGATGGACAGTTGGCAAGAAGAACCGTGGGTCAACAGGTAAAGAACCCATTTACATTTACATTATCTTCCCGGCTCTTTCTCGGTGGCTCCTTCTTTCTCCCTCTCTATCTAAACAGAGACAAATATTGCTGTGACCTTTGCTCCTACAAGAGAGTGGGAGCTAAGGGCTACTCAGCTAAATGCTTTGCTGAAGGTCACATTGGCAGCAGTGGTGGCTACATTCTGTAATAGATGTTCCACCAGTGCAGTTTCACTGTTTTGCCTCACTACAAGAAAAACTTACAGCTGGACACCTCTAACCTCAAGGTCAGCCTGCTGTAGGCCTGCATATATTACACAGTATGCAAACCTGACTCCAACAAAGTTGTATAAAACATAAATAAAACATATTTGCTAATCCCTTTTGACATATACTCAATTGAAAACAGCACAGAGACAATATATTTAATCTTTGACCTCATCAGCTTCATTGATTTATGTAAAAATCTGCTTATTCTGAATTTGATGGCAGCAGCATGTTTCAACCAAGTTGGAGCAACAAAAGACTGTGAAAGTTGTGGACCGATCCAAAAACACCTGTTTGGATCAGTCCACAGGTAAACAGGTTCATTGGTAACAGGTGATAGTATCATGATTGGGTATGAAAGGTTCATCCTGGAAAGACTCAGTCGTTTTGATTGCGTTCTGTTTTTATATATGTTTCACACAGCGTCCCAACTTTTTTGGAAGAAGTCAGTCTGTAAGAAATGGGTTTCAAAAGCTGAACACAAAAATAATGTCATGGTTTACAGTTTGGTTGTAATAGTCCAATTTTTTTGTCGTGATACATTGAGCACACAGTTTGGTTTTGTATACAACTTCTTTTGGTTCAACATGGCCTTTGAACCAATTGAGTCTAGAATTAATGTAAAACAGTGTTGGCACAGACAGAACCATCAGTATGGGAACCACAACGAGGCAAGAGCTGGAAGAGCCTCTGATCCCAGTGTTAGTTTGTCCTGTAAATTATAGCAACACTGGACAAGAACTGCATCAGACAAAAACCTGTGGCTTGACATAATCCAAGTTCAATCCGCCAGCTCATGTGGAATGGATCATTAAGTCAGTGTTGATATTTGGCGTCTAGGCTCTGACCTCGTCACTCCCCACAAGGAAGCACTTAGCTCAGCACAACAGGGAGTGAGGAGTGATGATAATAACTTACCAAGGGGAGCGTGAACTCAGAGGCTACAGGTGGATGCTGAGGTGGAGGTAGGACTTTTGAGTTGTTATGTGTACAGCAGCACTGTTGTCAGCATAGGATTCAGGTGAGCAGAGCACTGGCAGCATTACTGCAGCACTGTAATGAAGAGGGTGTGTAGGATACGGCAGTGAGAAGCGTCTGTCATGTGAGAGACTCAGGTCGATTTTGTCTGCTACATCAGACATGCTAACTTGTTTTTCCGCAGCATCACCTGAGCGTCTGTTACCTGAGCTCGGCTTAAACACACCGAGGTGCCAGTGTTTCTCCCCGTGGCATTCAAGCAGCCTCTCGCGACAGATTCACACTGGGCCAAAGCAATTACAAACAGCACAGGAGTGTTTATCTCTGCTGATATGCAACCACTGAGTCACAGAGAGCACCGAGTGTTCGGGCCCCGAGTTCCTTCACAAACTGTTATAATTACATTTGTGCAATCTTGACATATTTTCTCCTTTTAGAGTATTAAATGTCACGTGTCACAAGTCACACGTGTTGATGGTTTTTTAGAATTAATGGGTGAAAAAAAAAATATTTCAACTCACTTTTCCCCACCGTATCAAAAAAGTTTGCAGGCATGAAGCAACTGCACACAGCCTTATTCCAGCACAGTGATGATGAAATGTTACCTCATTATGTCATTGCGGGTTTTGTCAAGCAGCCAAAAAACCGCAACTAATATAATACTCAAAATTAATCAAATAATCATCGAGCACTCCCGAGAGTTTAACTCCTGCCCTGCCTCTCCATTACTGCTACATGCTTCTTGTTTCTTTCTCTTCCTCTCTTTCTTTCCCGACTTTCCATCTCCTCCTTCCATCACTTGTGTGGCGCGATGACAGAGATAGATAGAGGGGTTGGCAGCTGAAGGAAGAGATGAATATTTAAAATCGGGCATCTTTCTCGGTCCTCTCACTGCTTCCCATTGTCTTTGTCTGTCTCCCCTTGGGGCTTGGATCCTCTACTCTTGGTGTGGTGTGGCTTTAAGCCTGTGTGTGTGTGCGCGTGTGTGTGTGTGTGTTTTTATATTGGCATTCTAAGGCAAGTGTAGTCAGACGATGACACTTAGCTGTCAGCATGCAGCATTAATGAGCGCAGTGACACGCACAAACACTCACCCCACTCTCACACACATGCAGTATTCTCAAGAGAGACCAGCAAATGATCACCTTCTCCTCTCCATTTATTTTTGTATACCCTCCAAAAAAACCTTTTAAAATATTTATAAAAGCTATCCATTTTCTTTAACCTCTCATTTCCCGTGTCCCTCCTTTCCATCTTTTATTCCTTTTTTGCTCCTTCTCTCAAAAATTCACCCGGTTTCTTTCTCTCGAACTCTTTCTCTCTCTCCATGCAGTCTCAGTGCGATATGTGTTAGTTGGCTGTGAACCCTGCAGACACCTATCTGACAACTCTATTTATACACAGTCAGCTAACACCAGCCTCCTCCTGTGTGCGTGCGTGTGTGTATGTAAATAGGTGTGTGTGTGTGTGTGTGTTGTGTGTGTTCACCCCTCAGCCAGTCCCTCTGCTCTTGAGGTCTCTGCAGATATTTGTCTGAAAGGCTTAAAACACACACGGATCTCCAGTCGCAGAACGATCACACACACACACACACACACACACACACACACCGGCTGACTCACTGACACAATAGGGAGTTTGGAGTGACTGGCAGATTTAATAGGAGAACAAGCTGTAATCTGAGAGAATCCATTCGACGAGGGATTACATTCTAATCTGTGGATGGAATAGCCTTTCATCTCTCTCTCTCTCTCTCTCTCTCTCTCTCTCTCTCTCTCTCTCGCTCTCTCTGTCCCTCCATCTATCTCTCTCACCCTCTATTTATCCATCTCTATCTCTTTCCTGCCCTAAAGCTGCATCAATCCTTTTACCAGTCCTGTTTTTTTTTTATTTCCCATCCTTGATTTAAATTGAGATTTTTTTTAACTTCCCTCTGAATATAACACACACACACACACACACACACACACCCTCACACAGCTGTGTCACCTCAGCAGCACTTAACTGTCAATCAGCAGTGATTGCACTGACGAGAGCATTGTAACGTTGCAATGCGTCACTGCCAGCCTGGTGCTAAATTATTCCCACATCCATGTCCACACACACACACACACACACACACACACACACACACACACACACACACACACACACACACACACACACAATTAATGCTTTTTTCTGTATCCTCATCTATTCTAATTTATTTTTCAACAGCTCTTCTTTTTATCATCTCTCTTTCTTTAATGGAGCCTCTCAGCCCCGAGTTGTTGTTCTGATATTGGTTCGTTATACCGCGACTCTCCCTGCGTTCCTCGCTGCCCTCCTTCCCTCCATCACTCCTGCTCTCCATCTCTCCGCCACATGGTGTTTCTCATTTGCTAAATGAGGAATCCAATAGAGCTAGATTAAACTTTCTTTGTTGAATCTTTACAGGGAGCCTTTTAGCTGCCACAGCTTGTGCGCACACACACGCGCCGTAATAACACTGTCTGCCAGTTTGAATATTTCTCTTTGTTTAAGTTGAGGAAGATTAATTTGATAATCCCTGTTTAAACAACAAAAAGGAGGAGATAAGAGGATGATAGGGAATAAGGGACGGAAGATTGGCGGTGGGGAATGAGAGATACAGACGAGATGAAATGATAGAGATTTCCCCAGAGAAAGAGGATGTTAGACACGCTGACAGAGGGAAAAAAAGAGCGCAGATCACACAACCATATGGCATTTTGCTTTCCCCTCTACTTCTACCATCAAGTCTGTCACTCCAGGAAGAAGAAGACCATCTGCACAGTCTCCCCTCGCTTTCCCCATCTACATATACACTCTCTATAATCTCTCTCCTCCCAGCCCTTTTCCTTTCCCTCCGTGTTCTCCCTTGTCATACAGGTGTTCCTGCTGTCCTGATTTATCTGGCTGCTCCCCTCAGACACACACAGCCCCAGTTAACAGGTTGGGTTCACATCCCCCCTCCGCTCATTATCGGCGGTCGCTGCTGCCATTAAGGCTCCACTGATGGCTACTAGTCGCTGGCTGACCTTTGCTTCCCACAGTGGACAGCTAATGGACACTCTCTCTCTCTGTCTACCTCTGCCTGTCCACCCATCCCTCTGTCTCATACGCCCACTTCTGCTGCTACGATCTCCAACACTAGACCTCTCAGATTGTAAATGGTTTTGTGTGTATATACACAGTATGTGTGTATCTATGGGATTGTGCGCCTGTAATGGAAATTGGCCAAGAGTGATAGAGACCTCCACTATCACTTCCCATCTCTCTTTTTGCGCTACTTGTCTTCCCCATTAATGACTCAACCTCTACTGTGAGTTTGAGTGTCAGTGTGTGTGGGTGTCAAGACGGTAGCATGTGTGTGCGTGTATATATTCTAAAGGGGACTTTAACCTGACTGCACACCAACCCATGGGGACTTCCTGTCACCTCAGAGATGAAATTGAGGTCCCCACGTGTCCAGACTTTGAAGGTCCAGACTTGGTTTAAGGGTTACAATTAGGATAAGGTTAAGATGAGGGGCTAGTGAATGCATTACGTCAACGGAGTGTCCCCACAGGGATACTGATACAAATATGTGTGTGTGTGCCATCGTTTGCCTGTCTTCCTGTACCCGCATATCTTATTCTGTGTGACAGTGGGATATGACTTTTCAGCTCTTTCGCTCTGAAAAAAGAGAAAGAGGGAGAGAATGAGAAAGGAAGAATAAAGAGTGGGGACTTAATTACCACCTTTTCCTCCTTCCTCCCTTCAAAGGGGAGATCAAAGCTGCTCCTCGCTTCCCCCTGCCTTCCCTCCATACCCCCCTTCTTTACACCCCTCACCCCTCACCAGCCCTTATCAGACCTAGCCTGTTAATTTGTAGTCCCTTCTCCTCCCTTATTGGAAATCTACATATTCATCGTTTATACGATCCGTCCATGGGAAACCCAATCGTGTTCAGACACATGAACACACATCACAGTTTTATGTATCCTTCAAACGCTCTGCAAAACATTTGCTAAATATTTTCTACTGTTTTTATACTATTTTGCAGAGCGGATGTTGCACACTTCAAACTGATAACAATCCTAGTGTGTCCTTTTCTTAGCCCATTCCCACCATAAATCATACTCACACACACACAATCCTAATCTTGCACACACACCACCATACTCTCCTACACACCTTTCAGGCCATAAATCATTCTTCACTTACTCACACCGCTGCACTCTTTTCTAAACACTATCACTGTAGCTCACACGCACCATCATACTGTCTCCAATACATCATTATTGTGCTTCAGACACAACAGTGCTGCGTTTGACAAAGAATCATATTGTTTATAAGAGAGAATTATTGTGTTTGTGAGTGTGCGCGTGTAAGATTGAAAATACATCTGGCATAAGAGACAATAGCGGAAAGGATTGTAAAGTTTCATTCAAACTCTTTCTTTCAGTCGGTCTCTGACACTCGAACATCTGTTCTCAATCACATATACTATCATTCTCTCTCATACACTGTCAGTCACTAACTATTATCCTCTTATGTACCATCATTCATTTCATATTCTATAATTCACTTCCACTTTTTTCTAATCTCCTTACATTCAGTATACTGTCAATCTCTCTTATGTGCTGTACTTTCATTTAGCAAATTTCTGTGTTAAGCCAAGCACTGTACAAATGTGATTAATCTTGCTTGCTGGGTACAATTAAATCACTCTCTCTGTGTTGTTTAGCTTGTATTCTCACAACTGTGTGGTGTCGTGGTTCTGTATTGACAAGTCAAATAAAGTTTCAGTATCCTCAAAAAGGTTGACACAAGTTAAAAAGGTAGAGTTATTTTGCACACGTCTGCTTTAAATGGAAAATAAGATGGGAAAAAAGAATATGATGAAGAGGATGGGGTCAATTTTCTACATCTGTTCAGTTTTCAGTTCAGTTTTATCTGTATCACAGCACAGTCTCAGGTAAAACTACAGGGAGCTACAGCATGTAAAATACTACCACAATAATAAAAAGTGCTCACTGCAAATTAGAACAGATTAAAGATAATCCGTGCTTCCATAAAATAAAATAAAGGACACTGTGAGTTTTCATGTATTTGTGGCCTAAACTGCCTCTCACATTTTCTCTCTCTGCCACAGATCCTGAATCAGAACTAGTGGCTCCGGCGATTGTGATTGGACCCAAAGACACCACAGTGGTGGCAGGCAGCGAGGCTACGCTGGAGTGCATTGCTAATGCCAGGTAAATTCCTTTTATATGCAAGCGCGCGCACGCACATGCACACGCGAACAATTCCTTTCTTTCTAGGCAGCACTGTTTTCTTCCAGGGCAATTAGAGGACACCACATAAACTCATAGCTCAGCAATTCTCTACCCCTAGTATTAGTGTATAGACAGACACAGCATGTGCACACACACACACACACACCAGTACCAAGTTAAATTAAACAGAAGTTGGATCAAAGTCCCATCTGACATCAGCAGAGAAACTAAACACACCCACAAATTCACACTGGCCCATGCCAAGTTACTGTATGCACACACACACACACACACACACACACACACACACATACTGACACAGAGTTTGCAGTCTAGTCTGACTCAACAGATGTTTATCAAAGCAACAGCAAATCCTACTTCAGCTCAAGAGTTGCCAAAAACTCAGCTGAAATCAGTTTCCTCTCATCACTTATACAAACAGTTCAGCCTCTCTGTGTGTCCCATATGAGTAAAAGGCCAACTGAGCACTGGCTTGTGTGTGCTTTATGTTAAACAATGCAGTGGCTGTTCTGAACACAGCTTGGAGTGTGCCCATTCCCTCTAAACAACCGTTCTGAATAGTCTCCTCTCTCAAGACTAAAGGAACACTTAGCCCCAATTTTCAGCCTTATTTCTGTGTATTAGTCACACGGGTGGCATGAGAACATTATAGCTATATATAACTTCTGCAATACCTGCGTGCGTTTTCTGTATCACACCACAAATTCACTGATTCAGATGCCAGAGAATGGAGAAATGGACTCAGCTCAGCCAACCACCCTGGAAGAAAACTGGGTTTTCTTTCAATCGACATTTTGCGTAACCAGAGCTACGTCTTAGTATATACATAAGGAGAATATTATCAGTACCTAACATTTTTTAATATGCTCACTGACACGTTTTCTTGTGTAAGCCCAACATTGATTGAAAAGAAAAGTGAGGCTGATGCTGCATTGACCAGATAAAAGCACTGGTGACCTTAATTATCAGAACCCAATAGATGATATTCTGGCCTTTACTTGCTCAATACGCTGCATTGAGTTTCTCTGTGGATTATTCTTGCAAGGTTTTTGCTGGTTGGTGTTTTTTATTCGTGGATAGTGATTCTGCTCTGTTCTGTGAGAGCTGAAGTCCCATTAAATGTTTCTCAGCAGCACTTAACCAGCACTTGACCACTGGTAGGACTCAAGGTACAGTATGAAAAAACAAATGACTAAACTGTATTTCATTATTATTATAGGAGATGGGAACATGCATACTTACATGCAGTAGGTGAAAAGAAATTCTGAGCAACATCAGGATCATTTTTCATCGTACAAACTATGAGGAATATGATGAGAACAGACTTTTTTATTCTACATTCTACAAGTTATTTGTAACCTGCTCTGTAGGCATCATAACTGCAGCCCAGACTCTTGCATTTCTTTCGCCAAAAACAATCCTCTCCACAGGGACTATTTCTGACATCAGAGAAGCACCCACTGAAAGATATTCACTCCAGAGAGATAATTCTGTACCCAGGCAACAACTGAAGGAGAGAAACTATTTTATTGAAGTTTGGGAGAGAGAAGAAGTACGATCAGTGAAATCAAGTGCAGTGCTGAAGTCTAAAAGCATCTGCTCCCCACTTCTGTTAACCATTAATCAGTCGTATGCACCAATGCAGTCCTGCTAGAGTGCTAAAATAATTAGGAGTTTGATTGAAAACAAGAAGTTCCAGTGGGCAAAGTATGAAGTGCTGAAAAAATCTGCTTTCTAGTCTTTGGGTGAATTTTGGATTCTTTTGTTGTAGACAGGACCCACTGAGTAAGCATATTACATTTTTGACATATCAGCCTAGCAGTAAGTTTAATTACTTTTCCATCCAACTTTGTCTCTAGCTCGAGGTGAATCATCTGAGAGAGGAAGCAGCACACTCTCGACTCTATCCTAAGAAAAGGCAAAACACATTTAATGTCTGACATTATATTGTTTACAGTTGAGCTGCATATTGAGTGCATATTCATATTCATCCAAGTTACCCACTTTGGAGAATGATGTGACTTCTTACACATAATAGTTTTTAGTTAGTTTTTTTTTTTTTTTTTTTTTTTAACCAAACTGACCTGATTTAAACCCAAAACTTGTCCAAAAGCTGTCTTTTTTATGAGTTTCCACACTGAATTGCTTGTGTTCACCTCCTCCACATCTCTTCATGTGACAGTCTTTTGTCAGTGCCATCTAATGTCATCAGCAAAGTGATTGCTATTGTGAAGAGCGTCTTGGAAATAAAAAGAATGCAACAGTAATAAATCAAAACAATGTAACATTAATGATCTTTAAGCTAATGTATTTTAGATGCCATTTGTTCAATATGACAGTAGCTTGAATTTCACAAGCAGCCTTTTTTAAATGCATTTTCTAATTCCCGTTGTTTGTTTAATGACTCCTACTGCTTTGTTTTCACAAACCTCTCTAACCAGAAGCTAATATTGTAAACCTGTGAGGATTAGAGACACAGAAATCATTGTTGTTTAATTGCAGGATTAGCAACGTTTTAATATGTTTTGTAATGTTATTTTACCAGTGAGGATTTGCATTTGCATCACTACATTTGTGATTTGTGAACACATCCCAGAACTAAACTGCGACTTTTCAGCTGTCCGGAACAAAATGCCTGTAGAAGGCAGTTTCAGCTGCTGATTACATAATTATCTGTTGTCCTTGTAAATCAGTTGCAAATCTTAATGCAGATTGCTTGTGAGAACTGTATTGTTGCATGAAAACGCGCCGAAAAAACGCGCTGCACATTCATGAATAGATACAATGCTGTCTTACATAAAGGCACACACACATACACACACATGCAAAAATGGTGTTTTGATGTTGTTTATCCAAAGCAAATTTCACAATACATGAAAACCCATTCTTTTCCTGCGACATCCAGAGGAACTGACTGAAGCTCCTTCATGCTGAGTAGAGTTGACTGCTCTGATATACAGACTGTCATCATTCATTTCCTGCCTCATTGACACACAAACTGATGGATTTAATATGTTGTAATTGCCTTCTGTCACTCTTTTCCTTTTTCTCCAATCCACCCCACTCGTGCTCTTCTTTCTCTTCTCTTATCTTTTCTCTTGTTGTTTCTTTTCTCTTCTCTCATCTCCTCTCCTTTCCTCTCAGACCGGTGGACAGCCTCGTGGTATCGTGGAAACGTGATGGGCGTCGGCTGGCCAGTGGGCGTCAGCTCATTATTCCTGCCCCTACATCCTCTGACACAGGGTTATATGTTTGTGAAGCATTGCTTAGCAACAGCACTGCCAAACCTGTGGAGGCAAGGGCACACCTCACTGTAATGGGTAAGAAAAAAAAACACACACACACAAACACACACAGCGCCTAACATGATTATCCACGATTATCCCGGGTAGGCCTGACCCATCAAGCCTAATGCCCTCAACATGTACCATTAATTTTAGTTTTAACCTCGCTGTCGTCTTTTCTTGTACATTTTTCGCTCAAGGCAGTGTTTCATTCTGTTTATTCCTCCATTTATTCCTACTTTTCTCCTGGAAGCATGACTGTGAACACCCCGGGCACTGACTGCCAACTACAGAACTACTCGAGCTGAATCTGTTGTCCACACTCACCGACACGCTGCTCGTTGTAGTCACAAACAGCTGTTACACTCACATACACACTAACTCATCCATGTGCGCTCGCAATTAACATGCATGTGCTTCCACAGAATCACAAAAAGGCACCGCGGACGCACAGGCCCGTTTGCCCGGCAGATGAATTAGTTTTGTTCCCTGGAGTCGGCAGCCAATAAGAGAACGCTGAAATCACTCCAACAGGAGCGCTCTCGTCGCAATCCTCTCCTGTCCTCAATATGTGTGCGTAAATAGAAAACAACGTACACGCAGGCAGGGAGCGTGTGATTGATGAAGCGAAACTTTTCTCCCCCCAGTTCGTCAGCGTCTTTTTTGATCTGCTGTGATTGTCGGAGCGAGGGAGCACCTAATGCGGAGAGAGCAAACTACCCACGCCTACAGAATACTCACTAGTCAGAAAGACTCGCCTGAATATTTATACCCCAGTCATTCCGTTTCTGTGCCCCCTCCTCCCACCCCCACTATCTACCACCAACTTTTGTACCCTCTGCCTGCCTCTTTCTCTCTGTCTTTCTCCTCCCTCTATCTCCTCTCTGCGTTATCTTCCTTCATTAGGCCGACTGTTAAGGCCTGCCTGGCAGGGACAAAGTCTGCATGCATTCATATGTATCAGAGGAGTAGAGACTGATGAATACATTGGTACTGATCCTCTTTTTCTGCTATGGGCTCAACAGACCTTGATGCAATGAAAAGGATTCCTAAACAGAATAGTGTATGTGTCTGTGTGAAACTAGGAGACAGCCTCAAAGGTATTCATTATTCAATTTCATTTCTTTTCTGCCCAGATCCACTAATCGGAATATGTATGACACTGCATGCCCGTGTTGTTATACTGTACAGACGACTACTGGTGCAAACAACACTATATCTGTTGTTGTTCTCCATCTTTATTTTGCAGGCAGACAGCAGGGAATCCGCGGAAGCTCCAAGCTCTAAACCCAACCACCCAAACACTCCAAAATGTGTTTTGTTGTGCGTCTAGGTCCTTGCGCTCACCTGACTGAAGGCGATTAATGCACCTGTGTTATCGGTGTCACGCCACATGGCTGTTATTCAACTCTTGTTTCCCTTCCCTCCCTTCACTGCATGTCTCTTGCCTTCTCTTGTCAAAATCGCACCGAATTCCACCGTTGTGCACAATAAAGACGGGAGATACGCATGTGTGGGTTTAAAAGTTGCCACGAAGTCGTAAAAAAACTTGAAAGTCGGTGTAGTCAAGTAGAATAAATGCAGCATCGACATGGGAGTCTACTCTACACACACACAAACACACAGCTTGATCAAACTGTTGCAGTTTGTCTCTTTTGTTATTGCCACCTCGGTTTACCCATCCACTGTGTGAAGCAACGAAGGAGAAACTGAGAGAAATGACACTGGACCAGAGGGATTTATTCTCTCTCTTTTTTTTTTTTTCTTAAAAGTACAACAGTATTAAAATGACAGGATGCTATTATATATTATTATTAAAACAAGTACGGAGAAAAAGTGTACAAATGAAACTTCTATTAAAATGCCCTTCTCATTTGATAAGAATTATATCTTTACACGTTCATTATTGAGTGCGTACACTGGACATTTAATTTTGCTCTGAGTCATTTTTCAGTGAACACGGTGCCACTTACAGAGATGCTAAACTGAAAATGAATTAGCTGGTCTGTCTCCCCCCCCTCAGGCTCGCTGTGTCAATATCTCTCACTAAATATTAACAAATGTTTTTGAAAGAAATTGAGCGTGTGCAGGAGGAGGTAATTTTTTCATAACATGTAGCAGTACAGTAATACATGAAAAGGCATGTATTCGCTTTCAAATCGAGGGAAGCTTTGTCTCGGAGCTGCTGTCAGCATTTAGAGCAACACTGGTGAAGATGTTTAGAGGGAGCAGTTATTGGCAGGGAAATGGAGTAGTTTTAAAAAGGGATTGTTTCCCTTGGGAAACTCAGAGAATGTGTTTTTCTGTGTGGATGTCTTTTCGCAGGGCATATAGACAGAAATCCTGCTTTGCAATGACACTCAAGATGCTCAGGTCCACGAGGGGGACCCGTCTTTATTCTGCAGTGCTGAGTTTTCTTCTCTATTAAAGAGTAAATACTCGGCGAGGGCAAACTCCCACTTCTTTTTTAAAGATTTTTTTTAAGCTATTTCATGATTGAACAAATTTTGAAGCCTTTTTCGAGAGCTTATCATTAGTACTTCAAACATGTTGCGCACAGCAGGGGGTGTTCTCAGTTTTTGTTGTTCAGTTTTAGATGTTATGTTCATATTTCGAAACAGAATGTGCTGTATATTTAAATGCTTTAAATTTTGTGTTCTAACGTTTTTCTCTGCAGAGCCGCCCTCTCTGACTTCTAAACCTAAGAGGAAGATCTTTGCTGACCTCGACAGGAATGTAGATATCCCCTGCCTGGCTACAGGTACGCTGGACATGTGACTTTATGCAAGGATCACATTACATACTTTAACATATGTCTGAAAACACTCGCATGCTCATATGTACATTAAAAGAATTATTGGTTGTGGTAATCTGTTCCTAAAATGATTCCAGTGTAAGAAATGGGGAACAAAATCCACAGTCCCGGTTCTGTCTGAAAATGCTTTCTAAAATTCAGCCTAACTAATCATGAAGCCTCACCCGTTTGAGCTAGTCATGTGGAGTCCTGCATAATTATAGTCTTTTTTGGTATGAAATTCCCTCTTTTTGTTTCCTTGGAGAGTGTTTCCAGGCTGAGGATGGATGGATATGAACACAAACAGGGAACATTGTGCTTAAAACACCATAATGTTGGAAGATACCCACTTGATTCGACACACTCCGACAACTGAAGCCTCAAATGAGCTTTGGCTGAACTTTGAAAGCTATTTTTGTATAGACGAGGACTGTATATTTTGTTCTCTTCCTCTGATATTGAGACTGCATTAGGAATGGATCTCTTCACTGCCAGTATGAGAGGAGGAATGATCACAGGAACGAATAACTCTTTCAGTGTGCGAATGAAAAAGTAAAAGTAGTAGTTAAAAGTAACCAGCTTAAAATCTGGAAACCGAGTCTCAAACTAGGTCGTACATCATGTGATCACATCTAAAGACAAATGTGTTCATACCCGTGGGGGATGACCTCACTCGAGAAAGCCTGCAGTCATCGAGACGGGCAAGACACGATGAATTGTACAAATGGGGATAACGGTGCACACTTCCAGACAGTCTCTCCTCAAAGGCATTCATGATGTTGCCCTCAATCGTGATGAAAAGTCACACAAGCTAATAGAAGTTGTGCGAAGAGTTAAAAAAGCTTATGAAAGAGGCTGCTTCATCTCTGCACACCTTGCCAATGCCAGTGTGTAAAGAGGGCGTGATAGCCCCCTCCCCTTCAATTCTTTCACATGATCTGACAAGCACTTTGAAGCATATTAAGGCTCTAACTGTGCTGGTGTTGGGAGCAGATGAGTCACGGTCAATTCTTACATGAAAACTTGATATCTTAATGCTGTGTGTTTGTCTGTGTCTGTGCAGAAAAATGTAAGTCAGTTTGCAGAGGATGCTCAGATCTTTTTACATTTGATAGAGATTGTTTTGTTCATTTAAGTGCCCACTACCGAGGGTGCGTCCACATGACTCCACTCACCTTACATTATCCTGAGGTTTGGTGTCACTCAGTATGTGTGTGCACGAGGCTTCTTGAAAAGTGAAACTGCACTTGTTCGTGACTCTTGTTTTTAAATGGCTCACATGAAAGCATTTATATGAGCAGGAGTGGACACAGCTCTAAAAACTGCAACGTGCTCCTCACTCTCTGTCTCTCCCTCCCTCACACACGCTGAGCGAGTTTATGTTCCTCCTCAGTAATCTGATACAGTGGCAGTGTAATTAAATAGCAGAGGCCCGAGGGTATGGAGAGAGGGACGGAGGCTGGGAGGAGGAACGAGGCAAGACAGATAGAGTGTAGAGTGACAGAGTGAGCGAGACAAGGAGGGGGTGAAAAATATTTCACGCATGTCTGTGAAAGCTTGACACCAACAGATTGAGAAAAAGTGTGGAATTCATCTCTCCCACCCTCAAACGCACTCGCACACACACCCTGGCGTGGAGGGTTGAGACAGAGTAATTGCACGAGCCCCCCTGCCTGTCATATCTGGCATGTCTGTCAGACAGGTGGGAGCCGATACTGTAGCTCTTCGCTGTGCTGCTCTTGCCCACATCTTTTATTCAGAATGTTTTTGGCCCCTTCTGCCACCCTTACCCTACCACCCACACCCTCCAATCAATATATTATTAGCAGTCATTATGCCTGCATGCATATTTATTAGGGAGAAAGTGGATAACAGAGGAGAACGATTGGTGAAAAGAGTGTGTGCGGCTGTTTTAGTGGGAGTGGGAGCAGTTTGCTCAGCAGTGAGGTCAGCTGGCTTCTTATTAAGGAAATTGAGAATTTTCCTCCCCCTGTGTGTTCCTTTTTCCATGTTCCGTGCACCCGTAGGCGTGCCCCAGCCCAGGATAGAGTGGTTTAAGGACGCGGTGCCTCTTTCCAAACTGGCCAACCCTCGCTACAAGGTCACCTCAGCGGCTGGGCTGACGGTGCGCAGGGTGCAGCCAGGAGACGGAGGAATATTCCAGTGCCTCGCTCGCAGCGCTGCCGGAGAAACCCAGGCACACACACAGCTGCTTGTCTCCAGTGAGTCTGTCTGACAAACACACAATAAAACACGCACCTTTACACTTGTATACACACACCTACAGCAGCAGTGCATCTGCTCTCAAGTCTCAAGAATTCATCCTCTCTTGTCTTTCCCTCTTTCTTTCTCACATATCTGAATTTTCTTTTCTGTCGTGCTCCTGTTTCATCTCCTGTATTGTCACCTCCTTTGTATCAGCTCACAATGCTGCAGTTGTTTTCATTATCGATTAGTCTCCAGATATTTTTCTCAGTTAATTGGTTAATCGTTAAGCCCCCAAAACGTCACAAAATAGTACAAAATCAAAGTTTTCTAAAGCCCAACACATCATGAGTTTGCTTGTTTTCCGCAGCCGACACGTGAAAACCTAAAATTAATGCTTCGACATGACAACGATGTCTTTGTACTGTTTTCAATTGAGCATATTTCCTAAAAGGATTATCGTGTAAACTGAGTGTGAGTTTGTGCTGGAAAACGGAACAATGTCCTGAGTTCTTCTGTGTCTTTGGCAACATGACCAGCCAATCACAGCCCACCTGAAGCAAAAAGCTGCTTTGTTTTTGACATAGAGTCGGTTAAACACTGTGCCTTGATTGATGGAGTCAAGGAGTCGTGTCAGCTGCTCGTTATACGTCGTATATACGGGTTATTTTTGTCTCCATGGAGTTTGGTTCTGTTTAGTGAGCGTTATAATTAAAGTCCCCATGGAGCCTCCACGCCACCACCTTCCACATTTATGCACATGCACGTAGCACTCGGTGATGAATAAAGCCTCCATTGATCAAAGAGGAAGCATTTGTGTTTAGATCAACACTGTCGTCCTTTCTTTTTCCATTCTGCTGTTATTCCTTTGCTGTGAAGCTTCACTTTGCGCCTCTCTTTTTCCACCAATCTCCTTTCAGTAGCCATTCCTCTGTCTTCTTCCCTCTCATGTTCTCTCCCTGTGTTTCAGGTGTGGCCCCCACATTTACACTCCCCCCATTCGACCAAACAGTAACTGATGGGAACACGGCCTCCTTTACCTGCCAGACAAGTGGAGCCCCAAAACCCGCCATCACCTGGAGGAAAGGTAACAGACCACACACTCTGCTTTACACACTGACATACACACAAAGGCACAAACACGCTGATATGGTGTGTTGGTAATTAAAAATGGGCTTAATGACTTAATTACTTTCATTCACCTCAAGGCTGTTTTATTATGTTCTGTCGCTGTAGGATCGCAGGTGTTAGCTAGCGGCTCTGTCCAGGTTCCCAGGTTCACACTGCTGCAGTCAGGTGGTTTGGAGATTCAGCCAATCAGCTTCCAGGATTCAGGAGAATACACCTGCATTGCCTCCAACTCAGAGGGAAGCATCAACACCACCGCCACGCTCACCGTCTGGAGTAAGACACATACACACACGTGTTATACGCACCTAAGCTGCTCAATATACATTTGCTAAACAGACTAAAACAGACATGGAACAGTAATTTATCCGTAGCTGTCCGGTCGCATTAGCGCAGACTAATGAACAGCTGCGTGATTGGTTATCGATGCAGTGGGCTGGTGCAATGGTGAAATAATCATCTGATTGGCTCGGGTAAAAGGATGATCGATTAGCTGGTAAACTTACTGATTGGCTGATTTATATATATATATATATATTTATATATATCTTCAGATACAGCTTCAGATTAAATATTTTGAATTAGATTAACCTACAGAGGTCTGTCGAGAACTGTTATTTATAAAAACTATACTCATCTATTGGAAGCCTGGTCTCAGTCCAAATGTACCGTGACTGAGTTAGGAACATAATGGATGGCCTCTACATTGTATCCACATTTATTTTTCACCAGTGCACCTTTTTTCTGTACATTTAAAAGGTGTGAAATGGCTAAAACCAAAGCACCAATAATGTGATAGACTAAACAGTGTTGTAAGTGTATGTGCGTGTGAATGTGTGTCTGTGTGAGTGAGAGAGAAAGCATGCTCGTGTGCTGTTTATCTTTAACGGTTCAGGTCTAAGCTGTAGACTAATTAATGTGTCATTAATGTGTCAATGTACACATTGTAAATAAGACTGTATGTCGTGTTAATATAAGAGAAGACTAAACAAATTTAATTTCAGCCTCTAAATGTGTCCCACCTCTGTTACCTGTCTCTCTCTCTTTGCATTCTTCTCTCCTTCTCTGGATGTCTCTCTGATATTTTGCAGGTCGTACAGTCATTTCTGTGCCTCCGACAGACCAGCGTGTTATCAAAGGAACCACTGCTATTCTGGACTGTAACGCTACACATGACCCCAGAGTCAATATTAGGTATTTATGTGTGTTTGCCTTGTGTTTCTCTTCTCTGTTTTTCATGGATTCCACTAGTTTCTGTATCTGTAAATACATGAAGTATAGAGTACCTGTGTCCCTCCTCTCCTGCAGCTTCAAATGGGAACGAGGCGGTACGCCGGTCCTTCCGACCAGTGGAGGCCGTGTCTCTGTACGCCAGGGTTCACTCACTATTGGTCAGACGTGGTCAGGTGACATTGGGGATTACACCTGCACCGTGACATCACAGGCTGGCAACGATTCTCACTCTGCACGCCTGGAAGTCATGTGAGTTCGAAGAATTGAGAATTATTTTCTTACATTTCATTTCTTATGTTTTTGTACAGATTAAACACACAAGATATTAGATCTTAGTTTGTTCGCGTTAGAGGTGCTGCTCGAGGGACTTCCTTTTCCTTCAGACAGAGCCAGCCTATTTTTTTTCACTCACTGAGACGAGTAGTGTCAATCTTCTCATCTAATTCTTGGCAAGAAAGAAAAATAAGTGTAATTCTGTTTCTCTATTAAGTTGTAAGCACATTGCACATTGCATATAGTAGTGTATACATTTTATTGTACCTATTATATAAATTGTCTGATTTTAGCTTGCAATATTTGTGTGGTATTTATACATGTACAGTATATTGTAAAATACAGAACAGACATTTATCCAATAAGTAAAGCCTGAATTGTGATTCGGCACAACAACGAATTCAAGTGGGAAGCAAACAGCCAATCCATAGCAGGCAGTCTGTCTGGTTCAAATTGAAGTTATAACTGATAGGGAAGATGCCTCTGGATGCAGCATTATAGAAAAAGAAGATTGGCAGTGCAGGAGGCGCAGCACAAAAATAATTTAGTACATTGCTGAACACAAAGAAAGTGTTAGTGTCCAATATTTCAATGGTCATCTTAATGCCAATATGTTCTGTCAGGGGTCAGACACACTCATGATCAAAGACGTGTCTATGCCATGAAAACTATAAGGTGTGAGAATGTGGCTAGTTAGTGTGAGTTATTATTAGACAGTAGTCATAGTAGTGTAAGGTCATGTCTGCTATCAGGTAGCCTGTACTGCACGGACAGCTCTGCTCTGTGAAACCACAGCCGGGTTGTGTGAAATGTGTACGTCCAGTGTGTTCGTGTGCAAGTGTGCATTAATGCGGTTTGGGTGAACGCATTCCAAACACGTCACATTGTATGAGCAGGCATTCCTGACGCTCAGATTAAAACATGCCACACACATTCTTCAAGTGCATCCCCCCCCAACCTGCGCAGCCTCATTACAGCAACTGCGAGCAAACATGATCAGGTAGTAGCCATTATAAAGTAATAAGCACTTGTATAATATATTTATAGAAGGCACTTATGATATATTAATACAATTGCAGGGTAGGAGAGAGATAGAACATGAGTCCACATCCTGAATTATACAGCGACGAGAGGTTACACATGTCAAACTCAGAGGGAGGAAGCCGGCCTCTGTTTATAGCCGTGCGAAAACATGTAGGGAACGAAGGGATTTCTATACCAGCGTGTGTGTGTGTGTGTGGGCGCGTGCGTCTCCGTGTGTGACTGACATTCTCGTTAGCTCACTATCAGCGGGTCATGGAGGCTAACAGACGCTGGCGGCTGAGGAGACAGACTAATTACCAGCAGGTTATTGGTTCAACTCCCGCAAGACCCATCCATGTGTTCGCGAGCGTGCGTCTGCGCGTATGTGTGCGTGTTTTTTTTGTGGGCTGTGTGAAGGTAGCTGCTCCGACGTTCTCTAAGCTCATCCATTAATTAATATGATCATGTCAGCTCAGAAAAGAAAACATCATTCTCATTTCCCCTTGCTCCCTCTCTGCCTCATTCACCGCTGCCCTTGCTTCTTCCTGGTGGTGTACGACTCGCCCTCCCGCTCAAACATTACGTCACATTCTTCATATATTTCTCTTCCTCTCACTCTCTCTGCGTTTTCAACATTTTCTGATTTCACACGTCCATGAATATTAAAACCACACACACTCAGCAAAAACAAAAACTGAAACATTTCACTCTGCTCTAATCTGATGAAACTAACAAGAGCCTGCAGCCTGTCAGAGAAAACCTTCTTATGGATATTAACACATCCATGATTGTTCAGAAATAATTAATGACTTTATGAATATGAAATGCGGCCAGTTTAGGCACAAGGGAACGTGTCTTTCGTCATGCTTTCAGCGTAAACATGTTTGTTTTGTTCTTTCATGTGGTCTGTTGATATCTTCACTCCTGTTATCTCTGCGAGCACCTGTAGCCTTCACATTGAGCAACGCTGAGATCTGCTTTCCATTTCTTCTCCTCCTTCAAGCCAAGTTTTATTTATGATGCACTAAAATCAGTGTAATCAAATGTCTGGACGCTCTTTATTGCTTTCATGAATATATCTGTGTTGCTTTCTTTGTTATTATCATGGCAGGGATGCACAAATTTCCACGGGGGACGGCCAAATGTCTGGAGAATTTCTTTTTAATAGATGTGGTGAAATATATTCGCTGTGGTCCAGATCGCCTACAGAATAAAATATCACAATAAAAATATGCAAACCACAGCCATATTTAGAAGATATCTCCCTCTGGAACTGATCCTGGACCAGACCCAGGAACCAACCTGGAGCCAGCATTATTCCACCACACATATATCTAATAGAAAAACAAAACACAGGAAACAAATATCCGTCTAATGAATTGTCTTGGCACTTTGTCACAGACTCGTTTAAGAAACACAAATGCATAAATGTGATATAGCATGTTCAGGCACACTCTTTTGTCCAGTTGCTGGCATTAAAGGAATAGTTTGACATTTTGGGAAATATGTTTATTTGCTTTCTTGCCAAAAGCTGAATAAGAAGATTTATATTCGCTGTCTAGACATGAGAGTCGTATCATGTCTGAACAGTAAATATGGAGCTACCCTCAGGAGCCAGCAGCAGAGAGAGTGGACCTCTAAAGCTCGCAAATTAACACATTATATTTCATTTGTTTAATCCGTAACAATGTAAAATTGTGGTTTTATGGGGTTTATGTGCTGTTTCTTGGCCTGGAGCAGTAACTTCCTGGAGTCTCTGCTAGCTGTTTCACAACTGCTCGTGGCTGAGAAATAGTCCAGCAAAGCTTGTCAAGCTTGTCACTGAGTGAGTTTCGGAGGTGCTGGTAGGTGGATTTGGTTTCCAGTCGGCTGTGGCCTCATACTTCGTCTGCAGATATGAGAGTGGTATCGATCTTCTCAATCTAATTCTGTCATACTGTCAAACTTCAATCTGATGTTTTTGGGTGTTTACTGTCCCTTTTTTTGTTTTCAGTGAGCTGCCGCACTCTCCTCGCTCCCTGACTGCCCGTCTCAACGACTCGGACTCCCGCTCTGTCCTCCTGTCCTGGCTACGCCCCTTTGATGGCAACTCGCCACTTCTGTACTACCTGCTGGAGCTCTCTGAGAACAGTACGTGTGCTTGCATATGTGTGTGTGTGGGTGTGTGTGTGCGTACTTTATAGCCCCTGAGCGGCAAACAGCTGTTCGCTTGCTGTCTACCAGGCACTGACACACACTCATTTACAAGAGGCAGACATATGGAGAATGGTGTTGCTGCGTAAATGTACATCAAGATTCCCTATAAATAAACTCTTCTTTCGCTCCCTCTCTTACCCTCTTTCACTCTCTCGATCTCTTTCTCTCTATGTCTCACACCCTCTCTCTCTGCCACAGATGTTTTAACAGCAGGCTGGCTCTTTGTCAAATGAGAAATAAAGGAAGCGAGGGAGGAGAGAGGGATTGAGGAAAAGAATGACAGGAGAAACAGATTGGAGGGCGATGGCTGTAGAGCAGCTCTTACTCCTGCTGGAAGCTCAGAGGGTGGACTGGTGATTGTTACATGCAGAGCCAAGCACTTGGCACACGACCACAGGAGCTGGACTGATGGACAAATGTCAAACGTTAATGGAGTTTGACATTTTAAGTAATCATCATTCTGATAACCTGTAGGGAGACAGCAGGAATATGACTTTAAATTTTCTGCTGTCACCATTTCAGCAGCTGTTTTGTAGCATCTACAAAGCTACAGCAAAAATAATGATAAAAAAAAAAATGTCTAAACCGTCTGGTCGATTTCAGTAAAGACTGAGTCCAGACAGTGAGGAATGGACGAGGGTTTTGTGCTCACTGATTACCAGCTGTGTCTGTGTGTGTGTGTGTGTTATATTAGATGTTTTGGATTGTATTCTGGAGAGAATGGGCTATTATAAATGCAACATATTTTCATGTCAGACAATGCTTCTAATACACCTGCTGGGCTCGCTTTAAATGGCACACACACACTATCCTTCTCACTTACACAGATACGCATGTGGCTGGTGCGATGATAATAGTGCACCTGTCTGTGGTATCTTCGGGAGAAAGACTGAAAGATAAGCTGGCAACAAGCTGGCGACAGTATACAGAAGCATCTGTGCTTCTTTATAAACCCCCCTCTTGCCTCCAAACTTTCTTTGTTGTCATCCTGTGGTACTTGTTTCCTTTATAATTCTCTCAACCTCTTCCTTTCTACCTTCCCTCCTTGCTTCTTTTATCTATTCCTCCCGTCTTTCTTTTTGATTTATGGGCCCCGAGTGTCCCCGTGTCTCTGTTTGTCCTGCCTCAGCCTGATATTATCAGCCCCTAATCTTTGTGTTTTCTGTCTAGACTCACCATGGAAGGTCTACCTATCAGAGGTCGAGCCTGCGGTGACCAAAGTATCGGTGGGCGGGCTCACACCTGCCCGGACCTATCAGTTCAGACTTTGCGCTGTCAATCAAGTGGGCCGGGGTCAGTACAGCGCCGAGACGCAGAGGTAAGAGCAAAGACACATTCAGACACGTGGGACATGTCTCACCGCTATGAGTTTTATTCAACACACACTTCGCAATACTTCTTGTGAAGCCACATCACTATTTCACTGATGTTTTCTAAAAAAGCATGAAACCATTTTTTTTGTGTAGAACATGCTGTGATATGTGTGAAATAGGGATTTTTTTTACCCTGCTCCATCTCTGTGTAATAGACTTGGTCACACTGCCTTACACAAACTGGGAATGAATAAACTGGAACCTTTCTGCAGTCAAAAGGCATCGTGTATGCACGCCCACACACTCTAATTTGTGTGTCTAAGTGTCTGTGTATTTGATAGCGTGTGTAGCCGTGAGCATGGGTAGGGACGTCATACAACTGGGTTGAGACAAGGCCGGATTCTAACAAGGTGAGAGCAAAGGGAGCGGCCCTTTTTGTTTAGAATCCATTTCCTTTGCAATGAGCAGTTTGTGTTCATCACATCCATGCTGCAGATGTTTATGTGACGGTGTGTGTATGTGTGTGCATTTTCCTCCCAGACTCCTTCCATCGCACATCATGAACTAAACAGCAAGAATGATGAAATTAACTGCTCTGGGTGTCTGTGCGTGCGAGTGTGTGTGTGAGTGTGATTCGGCCTGAAAAGTAAATGAATTGCTGTGCTGACGTTTTATGTTAGTGCATGTGTGTGTGTGTGTGTGTGTGTGTGTGTGTTTGCATATGTGTTTATCCCAAGAGGAAACACTAATGGGGGTAATTATGATGCCTTAGCACTGATGGAACTGGATAGAGTGAAAGAGGGTTGGAGGGGGTGTGGCAGGCCTCTTAACAATTTTGCCCCCAAATACATGCATACACCGACTCTCTGACATCCACACACAATACAACAGATGTGGCCGTGCATTATAAGGTGGACGCACACACACACGTCCACACACAAACACGGTTTTTGTCTGGCTGGAGAGAGTGACCGTAGGCAGATGCCAGCTGTAGTTCTGCCAAACAGACTCTTAGCAACAACAGCAGCTGTGAACACTGCCATCACAGATTCACACACCTCAGATTACTGTCTGCTGTCTGTTTCCTTCTCCTCACTTTGCAGGTCTTCTATTTTCTGCTCTGCCTTTTTTTTTTCTTCTTCCTGTTCCTCCTCCTTCTTTTGCACGCACCAGTGTATTGTTTATGTCCAACCTAGTCCACAGTCCAAAGTTGGCTGTTCAAGGCGCTGGAGAATAGATTGGATTGATCCTCGGTAAATGAAGGACTGGCAGACAGACAAGTCATCACTGGTCAGTGTATCAGAGCAGATGGATACGTCTCTTCTTCAGTGTTTGCCTCATACGTAACCATCCTCATTTTGCTTTTCATCTGCTGGATGTTTGCCTGGATGAGACACGCACACGAGCAGGCGCAGATGCCAAGGCGCGTGCTGCACTTGACACTGAGACCGAGGCAGAGGAAAATGTCCTGCAGAGGCTCGGCAAGTGAGAAGGATGACAAAATGCAGTAATGTGGACAGAGTGAGGGAGCGGGACAGAAAGTGAAGAAGAAGCTTGTAATATTGATGACTAAAAGCCCTTATTAAAGTTTGAACTTCCAGCTGCTTCTGCACTCTCCCATTTTGTTCTCATCCTGATTAGGATCTTTATCATAACAGCATTAATTTGTACATTTTTTTCTTCTTCTCTTTGCACCATTACCTTGCCTTTCTTTCCTCACTTTGTCTTATTCAAGACGGTGCACAAGGGCACTGTGGCACGAGGAAAAAGTGTCCTGGGAGATGGACATCCGCTATGAGTATGTGGATGAATGTGATCAAAAAACATTACCTCGAAATTCAGAAACTCTCTTGAAGAATCCAATTATACCATCTGGCGTTTCACACTCACACAGTTTTACATGCATGACCTACACTCACACCATTACCGTCTTTAAAGAGGAAGCATTAACAGAGGAAAGACAGATTATGCATAAATGCCTTGAACCCTCGGGATCATCAGAACTTTAAAGCATCTGTCTCAATTCTCTTTGCCTTTGCTCTAATTTTTTATTCCAGCTGCTCAGTCAGAACCAGAACACACCAGACTTTAACACTGGATTTGTGATAAACTACTCTCTCTCACACTTTTAATAGACACACGATGTAAAAAATTAATGCTTTAGAGCTTCATAAGGAGATTTAAAGATTTACAGGAGATTTGTCCTGTGTTTTCCAACATTTAGATCTTGAATAATGCATTCGGGTTTAACTGTGGTTGCAGCTGTGCTGAAGGTGCCTGTAGTACGGAGAGTGACTTATTTTTTTTATACTATAGATCAGAGACATCAGGACGATTGCAGAGAGAGGGCTCGTACCGAGAAAGGATCTGCCTGATGAGGAAGAGCTCATTTTTTGTTCAGCAAAATGGCAGCGCTCACAGGCATTTCTTCAACTTGCTCAATGTTTTCTCTGCTATCAACACACAGAAAATATAGCTGGAAACACAGTAGAGGCTCAGTCATTTCTTGCTGTGTGCACATATGCTGCATCATCGCTCTTGGGCGATATTTTGGAAGAGGAGGTAATGAGCTACAGCTTAGTCCTGCATGTACCTGAGCAGATACCAACGATGTATTTGGGATAGAAAAATGAATCAGACTCAACTCATTACTGTATGCTTTAGATAAAATAGAAAGGTGTAATCGTTTCAGTGTTTGTGGGGCTGTAGAAAATAGTTTACAGGCTATAAGAGCTTAACATTTTAGTTAGAAGCCGCGTATTTATGTGTTCATCATTCAACAATAAACGAAAAGCAGGGATGTAAATTTGAGTCAAAATTACACAAGAATGATGTCCAATGTATTTCTACAATTTGCTTTTCATAATGATGGATTATCTCCTCAAATTAGAGGTCAACTGATACGTCTATTTGATGACAGTCATTGGAGGTGAATATGATAAATGTACCTTGCCACACAAGGCCTATGCAATTATAAGCTTACTAGGCTTAATGAAATGGAAAATATAGTTCTTTGAGTTAAAAGTAGAGAAAGATATAGCCTCACACCTCTGCCTTGAGCCCCACTCATGTCAGTGCAAGGAGTTCTTTTAAACAAATTTAATGAAAAGGTTTTTATGAAAACAGCTACATTGGTAATAGTTATGTGAGTTGTTTTTTTTCACTATTCTTTTGCCTTATTTTAATTAACCTACAAAATAACAGGTGAGTCTTTATTTCAACACCGCTGAATAGACCAGCACCTGCTGTGCCCTCGACGTGGTCTCAGTATTATCACAGTCAATTAGACCTTTGATAAATTAGGTAGAAAGTGCCAACAAGTGCTAAAATCAGATAAGGATCAATTAGGAATGATTATATTTTGTAGTGGTGTTTTATACAGTTGTCGTGTTCTTCTTGATCAAAGTCAACCTTAAGCTGTATTTAAGATGTATATCCTTGCCAGCTTTTTTTCTTCTGTTCTTATTTACATCTAAATAAAAGTCCATAATTCACATGTTATACAAAAATTTGAAACAGTTTTTACCAACCAAAATCCAGAATCCTGATCCAAAACTAAATCTAGTAGGTGTGATGGGAATATCTTTAGCTATTTGCCAACAAGATTGCAGCCAGGACAGGGGCTCTTGTGTGTTTATCAGATCAACTGTGGATCGTGTTCACTAACTTAGTTTGTTTTTAGTTGCTTAGTTGAGTGTTAGCCAATTAGCACAAACACAAGGCAGGGTTTGTGGCGACAAGGTTCCTCCGCTGACACTTTCCACACAACACGTCCGTGTTAAGCAGCTCCAGCTTCTGCAAGATTACCGTTGTTTATTTTCAGCATCGCAGAGGGTGATCAACTGTAACTGGCACTTACATCCAAACTTGTTGTTTGTAAAAGCTCTAATCAGCCTGAAATTAGGCAAAACCAATAAACTGATGGACTTGTTGCCTTGATGCAGCATGTCAGTGTTCCCCACCACACATGTACACAAACAGGAACAGGTATAGCTGTTATATGTATAATTTGCTTGTTGCTTGTTGTTTGTGTTAAAGGTGTGTCGTGTAATACATATGGTAAACAAAAAGAAACATTATGGGTAAATAGTTGCCTGCCAATATTGTCAAAAATGACTCAATCCGAAGTTTTGTCTTTTTAATATTCTTGCATGAAAATTCGTTTTTATTTTGCATCTGCAGTTTATGTTTTGCACACCGAGCTACAACAATAATGACAGAGCATCTAGGTTCACATTTGATTTCTCTTGGAGCCTTGTTGCTGATATGCAGTAATCTATTTTTTATACAATTATACGGTAGCAAATGTGCAGCTCAGCTGGCGTTCACTGTGAGAATATGCACAAAGTTTCTGTATTTCCCCGACAGAGTCTCTTTACTGTGCCACCCTCCTCCATTCGTGCAGCTTTTAGCCTCGGGCAAAACAGCACAACATTTAAAGCAGACAAGACTTAAAACTGTCACACAAGAAGAAAATAAGCTCATCTATTCGGCTGGTTCTACCCAATCATGTCACATCTGGTTTCTCTCTCTTCCTTTTTATTTCTATTGCCCTCTGCTCATTTCTCTCTGCTCCCTACGCCAACTGGATCTACATTTTACTATCCTGTTCAAATAGAGGCAGACTTAACATCCCGGTAACACCATTAAATTTAAGAGGCAGTGTGTATGTGGATTTAGTGAGAAAGCCAGTGGGCATTAAACTCTAGTGAATGACACAGATAGAAACTTTTACTAATTCCCACAGCATAGAGACTCACAAAATATGTATATCTGCAGAATGTGTCCTCTTTTCCTTAATAACAAGGGACTGAGAAAGTGTGTCACACAGCGTTCAGACAAAGTTACGGCCGTTTGATTTGTTTGGTTACAGGTGCGGGTGTTGGTATGAATGTTTATAGGTGTTTTGGCGGATGTGAAGTGGTGTGCGAGTGGCTGCGTTGGGGTTTGTGCGTTTAATCTCTGATGTAAAGTTGATGTCCTCATGCTGAACCCACTGTATGAAATATTTACTCGTAATGTGGTTGGCAGGGAATTAAGGCAATTCACAAGGAGTTTCTGCTGTCGAGTATAAGTGTGTCAGTGTGCATTTGTCAAACAGTGAATGACCACATCTGTTCAGTGCCGTATGGTTGTGTGGGTGTTTGTGCAGTGTGAATTTGTGTATATACATTAATGTGCATCATCAATTTCAGTCAAAGGCAGTGGCATAGTTGAGGATTATATACTGTATACCCCATTTCCAGACGGCTACACTAATGCCCATCTCATTCACACAAGGCCCATTAGCCTGTGTGTGTGTGTGTGTGTATGTGTGTACACGTGTATGCCCGCAGCACCTGGCGCTGTCTGACAGTGCCTAACCTAATGGAAGTAAAGCACAGCTGTAAAACCACTGGCCTGTGCCATATATCTGCCTGCGCAAGTCTCTAGCTAACAGCTTTCACACCCCTGCCTTCACACAAACACACACATATAGATGAGCACACTCACATTTATAGGCACGTACAGATTCGGACACACATATACAGAGAGCCATACCACGGCTAATGGCTCAATAGCTCATGGGGATTCGTTCTGGGAGACATGGGGCACAGGGGAAGCTGGGGGTTGGAGGGATGTAAATTCCAGACATAATCCATGGAAGGGAAAAGACCATCGGATGTAGCAGTCTGTCTTAAACTGGGAGAAATTTGTTTGGTGTGTTTATGTATGTGTGTGTGTGTGTGTGTGAGCACATATGGCTCTGATTACGTTAGCTGAGCTGCTTACAGTAAAGCCAGAGGCTGACCAGCTCAGCCCGTGTGCTTTACCAACCATGAGAGCACTGGGAGCTTTAATCACGGGTGGGGCGGCGAGGGGGAGGAGCATTATAGAGTGGAAGAGGAGGGAAGGAGATGAGTAAAAGATAGAAGGATGAAATAATTGAGGCCAAAGGACATGATGGATGAAAGGTGAAAGTGCAGATGGGAGAGGAAAAAAACGGAGAGGGGGATCAAAATGTCGAAGGAAAGATGGGGAAAAAAGGTTTGGAGAGACAGAAGAGAGTTAAAGAGGGCAGAGAGAGTGAGAGGTCGCTCTGTCTCACTGGAAATTAAAAGACAAGCTCTTTGCTCATTCTCAACTAACAGTGATTTAACTATTTGTAGCTGCCGCCCTGCATCGCTGGTCTGTTTGGGATATCGTGGTGGAGTTGAGGTTGAAATAGAAACTGCCCAAGACTGAAGGTGTAGAACTGAAGCATAAGTAGGAAAATCTCGAGTTAAAAGGAGTAAAATAAAACAGAATATAAACACCAATCTGCAACACAGACACAGTAAATGCCTTTTTGTTGTTCTAAGCTGCCGGTGAATAAAACACAATAGCAATTCAATTTCTACCGAGTTCATGAACGCTTTTACATTTGTTGTTTTAAACACCCGGTGTCAGCTCGATCATTCCCAGGAGAAATCCTCTGGCGCACTGGAAGTGATGCGTTAAACGTTTCCATCAGCAGCAGCGGTGGTTTGTTTCAAATAAATGAACAATATAGCCAGAGATGAAAAGCAAATGTATTAAATGAGATTGCATGATGCACCAGGAGAGAGAGGGACTAGAGAGATGAGCCCAGAATTCAATAAGAATTCATCAGAGCTGCTTAAGCTGTGAGATGATTCTCTATAATAAGTTGCAGCTCTGTCCCGTGTAGCCAGTGACAAACATGGTAATTTGTTTGCAGACAGTCTGACCCCCAGACTAGAAAAGATGAAGATACTTGGGAAAGAGAATTGCTCTGAAATTCCTTTTTAGCCTACTTACCTAATATACTGCTCCTGTCCATTGAAGTGATATGTTGGACACCACATGAAAAGGACAAATGCTGTGCCCACACATCTTCAGCAATACTGATATTCTCATTACAGCACGCCTAATAAACTAAATCAAAATCATTTGTCTCTCGCTCTCTCTCTCTCTCTCTCTCTCTCTCTCTCTTTCTTTGTGTGTGTGTGTTTTAGATTGATGCTGAGGGAAGAGGCACCCAGCGCTCCTCCAAAGAATATTGTCGCCAGTGGGCGGACAAACCAGTCCATCATGGTCCAGTGGCAGCCTCCGCCAGAACCCCAGCTCAACGGAGTCCTGCGAGGATATGTGCTCAGGTATACACACACACACACAAAACACACACGTATTTGGCTTTATGGCATCTGATCAAAACTAATTTTTCATAGTTAAAATGTAAGTCTCAAATTTGTCTGGTGGGTGTCCATCATTTTTTTTGTAATATTTTTCTATATTTAGTTGTAGTTTGGTGACACAGTGATGATACACACATCATTGTCTCATGCTCTCATCTTTTATGTGCAAATGGATCTAATATCTTGTGCACAGGAAAAAAAAATCTTTCAGGAGCTCTGCACTGCTACACTACTAAGTATTGCAGTTGAAATCATACAGACTTATAGAAACGTTTAGTCAAGTGATTGATTTGTTGAATGCCAGAAAATAACAACAAAGTCATTTATCAAGGAGAAATTTCAACCACTATAAGAGCTTCTCAAGTGTGAGGATTTTCTTCTTGTAACTATTTTATACTGCTGAAAATATGCTGTGTATAAATGGTGAGTTATTTGGCCTGTTAGACAGACAATACAAGTAATTGGACATGGCTGGAATGTGGAGTATTGTGATGAGCATGAGGACATTTCAGAGACGAAACAGCCCTAAGAATAAATGTCTGGTTACTCAGTAATGCAAAGAATTGTCATTTGCAGGCCTAGTATAGAGAAAGCCTATGGAACTGTATAGAAATATTCCTTCATTTATGTCTCTCCCTCTTTGTCAAACACATAATCACACACACACACACATTCATACACAGACATAAGTGCTCTTTACAGACGCTCTCGCTGCTCATGGTCGTCTGTCCTTCACTTTGATGTCTACCTTAAGAGTGACACACTGGGTTTAATCAAACTGTCATCAGCTGCCTCACACGAATTTCCATATAATTGCAGTAGAAGTTATCAGGTCTTTATGCCCGCTCAGTGTGTTATCTGTGTCCACTTCAGAAATCAGTTGGTAATATAAACCCACACTCGTACATCTCCACTGTATCATTTCAGGTTTATAGGATAGAGCCTCTAACTCCTCCTGCCTTCCGCTCTGGATTCTCCTTTCTCCTCATAGTATCAGCTCAGATCCTCCCTGTCTCTCTCTCTCTCTCTCTCTCTCTCTCTCTCTCTCTCTCTCTCTCTCCCTCCCTCTCTCTGCCTGAGTGTCAGTGTGTCAGGTGGAGAGAGAGGAAAAAGGGGTTATCTCCTCTCCACGACGGAGATCCCCTGTCAGCCTCCGGTGCCCCCTCGCTTTGTGCGTCTGTGTTTGTGTGTACGAGTGTGTTCCTGCGTGTTTGTGTGTACAGTATGCATGTGTAATAGAGCGCTGACTCAGCCGGTGAAACGTTGGAATATCGTGTTACACTGAATAGGCTCCATATTAAAACGCTGACATGTGGATTATTACGCCATTCTGCTCCATCAGATATGTACAATACTAAGTGGTATTACACCTCCCTGTCGAGTCGGGTCATATATCCTTTTAAGTGGACATTTATATTACATGTACTAAAGCGAAGGCCTTGAAGGTGCACTATTCAGTGATGTCTACCAGGCACTGAAGGTTTTTTTCTTCACAGATTCTCATGCAGTTCTTACCAATGAAAGATCTTTTAGCATAGTTTCTTCTTCACCACTCAGATGGCAAACATAAATACTACTGTGTGAAAGCATGTATTCAAGCATATGCAGTATGCACACTGGTTTGATTGACAACCCTGATTCAAAAAAATTTGTGACGCTGTGTAAAACATCAATAAAACAGAATGTGATAATTTGCAAATCCTTTTTGACATATACTCAATTGAAAACAGTACAAAGACAATATATTTAATGTTTCCTCATCAGCCTCATTGATTTTTATAAATAGCTGCTTATTCTGAATTTGATGGCAGCAACATGTTTCAAACAAGTTGGGACAGGAGCAACAAAAGACTGAAAGTTGTGGACTGATCCAAAAACACCTGTTTGGATCATTCCACAGGTAAACAGGTTCATTGGTAACAGGTGATAGTATCATGATTGGGTATGAAAGGTTCATCCTGGAAAGGCAACCTACCTACTTACTATTACTCTTACAACCCACTGGAGCCACAAGCATAATATTGCTCTCATGTGCGTATGTTTGTCTGTGTATTTTGACCGATCCTGACTCACTTCCTTACTTTTACGAGCATTTCTGCGTGTGTGTGTGTTTAGGTACCGTCTCGCTGGGCTGCCAGGAGACTACCAGGAGAAGAACATCAGCAGCCCAGAGACCAACTACTGTCTGCTGAAAGATCTGATCATCTGGACCCAATACCAGATCCAGGTGGCTGCCTACACTGGAGCCGGCCTGGGTGTCTACAGCAGCCCTGTCACAGAGTACACTCTGCAGGGAGGTTAGTAAAGACACACACGAACTCATTTTTATTCCTGGTTCTTGCTAAGCTGGAGCGGAACAGTCTTCCCTGGTGGTCAAATAAATCTATGAATAGATATATAGTTCATGAGTTAATGATTCAAATATTGAAATGAGACAGCAATAATTTCCCACACTCCTTCCGATAAATTGATTGCTGACAGTTCTTTATGTCTACATACCTTGGTCTCACCCAATGTTACTTCTTATTTCTTATTTCAAGTTAGATGCAAGATCCCCACATTTAAATTTGGAACAATTACTGAGTGGACAAACAGGGAGTGCATAATTTCATGGACTCTAGGAGCTCGAGTAACAGACATTAGCTGATAAATAGAAATAAAAAAGACATTGCTGGTAGTTGATAAATCTTTTGGGGATTTTCAAATTGTCTTAAACCTTAAGCCTTCAACCTTAAAAATAAGATAAGATAAGATAAACCTTTATTCGTCCCACAGTGGGGAAATTTGCAAAATAGGAAGTACAAATGTGAAGACCATGCATATACATATATCAGGAGCTATTCTGAGCTTATTGTCTTGCTCAAAGACACTTAAGATGTGGGTAGGATGCGCCAGGGCTTGAACTATCAACCCCGATGATTAATGATTGATCTGCTCCATGACTATAGGTTTTCCACCTAAACAAACAGATCAAGATACAATGTACTGAAGAAATACATTTCGATGCAGCTGTGTGGACCCATACATTTCTAAAAATATTTACACTACAGCGCACAGATACATCTCTATAATGGCAGCAGGGTGTAACAGTGAGTAGATCCTCAACTTTTTTTTTTTTTTTTTTTTGTTAACTTTTTTGGGTAACAATCAAACGACTGAGATCACAGTTACAGGCAGCAGCAGCGAGGTACCTCCGCAGGCTGGTTGGCTTCACTCTCAGTGATAGGATGAGGAGCTCAGCTTTGAGGGGAGCCAGTTGATGCAGTTCAGACTTACATTAAAGTTGCCCCTGAGGCATCCCCTCAAAGGCTGAGCAGCTTCAACCACCCGGGAGGAAACCCGAGGGGTGACCCAGGACACGCTGGAGGGACTACATCTCCCAGGATGTGCTGGAGGAAGGAAAGAGATGACTCTATAAATATATTATTTGATAAGTAATAGTGTGTTGATTGTAATAAACATGGCTGCACAGAGGAGGACTTTCAGATCTGTCAAACATAAATCCATGCAGATGTAGTGGAAGAAGGAAGAAGCAAAGACAGTAAAGGAAGACGAGAGGAAGTAGTCGTGGAGATAAATCGTATTTAAACACGTGCTCTTCTCTTCTTGACTTTTATTCCAACAATATATTATCATTATTAAAGATAGGGTGAGCTACGCACACACACACATGTGCACATAAAACTCACAGTCATTATTACAAGAGTTCGGGACAGGTTTATAGACTCAGGAGAGGGAGTTAGGCTCATTAATTATTCTAATGTGGTTTAATGGGAGTGGCTGCGATGGATTGGACGTTTTCTCTCCCTCTCTCTTTCTCTCTTACTATCTCTGAGAGGATGTGATTGAACTCAGTGTTAGACACTGATAACATTGCTCTTCTCCCGCTCTCTCACATACAGACGTACAGGCAGACTAAGATTCCCCCAGAGGACAGAGTTTAGTGTTGTATCTGTAGCTGTGAGCTGCGAGGGGTTAGAAGCCAGTCCCCAGGAGTCCAGTCAGCATGGAGAGGGGAGGAGAGAGCATCTTTAACATCAATTAATCTTCCCTCTCTGTCTCCTCATCCTTTGGCTCTCTTTCTCTCACTATCTCTTCCCTTCCATTTTTCACCACTTTTTGTTCTGGTCTCTGCACTTTCCTCTCTGTGCGCTCTCCTCTCGCTGCGCCTCCGTGTGTCGTCTGACCTCTTTGGCTCAAATGTAAGATGCAAAGGGCATTCCCATCATGCAACAGTGCATTATCACTGTGGATTTCTAGCATCAGCATAAACCCCTTACAGGGTAATCACCATAACATGTGCCCACTAACGCACACATACTGTACATGTACAAGCACACTTTCACAGTCACACTCTTCTCGTCCTGGCTTTAAAATACTCACGGACCCTTCTTATACACAGATTCCATATAACACATAAAGAGTCACACGTAGAGACACATTCCTATAAAACAAAATAAGAACAGACAGTGGATCAATCTTGAGTGGATGAAATAAATCTGTGTCTAGCTTGTGCAAACCAAGCAATATATGTTCAGCCGTTTTTTTCAAAATAAATAACCAACATTTTATAGGAAGATCTGCTGTACTTTACGCAGCACATTCCACAGCTCCTCTTGTTAGACATTTCCCATCTTATCTCTCTGAGCGCTCTGTCTTCTGTCTCACTCTCCGGTGGATGATGAACACCTCGGAAAGTTTATACACGTTTCAAACGGACGTGTTGCCATTTTGCCATTTGCTACATCAATTATTACTATTCTGCCGTAGTTTGGCTGCAAATTCTTACTTTTGAACTTTTATGAGCAAATCTTTGAAGCGAGATTCAAATTTAAACACGAATTAACAGATACTCGTAGAGTTTATTACTGATTGTTTAAACAGGGATGTGTGGATGTTTTTTTCAGTACAATAATAGTAATGCTGGTGCTCTACAATTATAAAATAAATTAGCAAGTAAATGCTTCTTCTGTGATAGAATAGATATATACTGTATGTGCAATTAAAAGCAGCACGCCACTGATTTAGCACATTATAAGCAGTACTCTGCAGGCTGTGAACACAGTTGTGCTGTCTTCCGTGAGAGGGAGATTTCTCAAGTTTGAAAAAATAACCCTGATGATGTCATGGTGATGTCACCAGGGTTATTTTGGCTTCAGCTTGGGGCTTAAACTCTTTCACACAAATCCTACATTGCAAGTGGAGGTGTGAGATTTTAAAGACGTGGACATTCAGGAAGCATCAGTTCTCTTATGAAAGACAATATCCAGTTGCATTTGAACCAATGTAGGATCTAGTGTTTTTGAGCGTGACCCATATTAGGGACTAAAAACCAGGATATCTCGGCCTCTGCTGCTTTAATTTTGAGTCGACTTGTGAGTCCTCCACCTTTATGGGAGTGATACATAATTATGCAAAATGAATACAGATCATGTGTCAAAATTCTTTTATCGAATACAGTGTATTTTTAATCAATACATCATGACTTAATTTGCAGTTGTATCATGTGAGTAATAAAGGTCGACAAGGCTGCTTGGATAGAAAAGGGAGAGTGATGTGGCTACAGAACTTAACCAACAAATCCAGTGAGTCATCTAACTTTTTGAAGCCTCCTGAGGTCACCGACTTAATATAAAACAAGACTTAATAGATTTCATTCATCATTATAGCTGTCTTTATGAGCCGTCATTGTTCAGAACCAGGGAAGGGGCCGTACCTAATCTCACTTAGTCATCCCTAAACTGGTGCTATGCAAAACACGTGAATGCAAAATACAATAGATGAAATTAATTATATTGAGAAATTAGGTCATTTTGCAGCAGAGAATAGCAGTGTAGGTTTGGCATTTAGCTTTTGCAAGCTTGGCAGATATTTTTAATTAAAAAATGAACTAAATCTCAACATAAAATATTGAAGTATAGTTCTGTATGAGATATTTAAAACCACTAGTTGTTGGAAACGTAAAAGCATAACCCTGAAAACTCTTATCTCCGTAGCTTAGGGCCACAGGTTTATTATTTTTAATGTTTATCTAAATGTTCATCCTCTTCCTCTCGGTGAAGCCGTTGCAGCTAAATGTCTTTGTGTGTCTTTGTGTTTAGTTCCCACAGCACCTCCGCAGGAAGTGGAGGTTTTAGCTATCAACTCGACAACCATCCGCTTCACGTGGAACCCTCCGCCTCAGCAGTTTATCAATGGAATCAACCAGGGATACAAGGTAAGCCTCTGTTTGTCTGTGTATGTTACAACACAAAGTTAAAGGTTTAATAAAATGAAAGAGCATCATCTACTCTACTTTCTTACCTGTATTTTTCATGAGAAATTGAATTCTTTCAATTTTAAGTTAGTTGATGATATACGGAAAAAAAACGGCTTTTCATCTTCTTTCATCATCAGCATTTTTATCAAAACAGCCCCTGTCCAGACACTAAAATTAAAAGTGATATTAAATATGTAGCACTGCAGACAAAACAGCAGCCAGTATTTTAACAGTACCGAGGTCTGTAGTCCTCCAAAAAGCAGCCAAATAAAAACAAGTGCCTGTAAAATACGTCTCTGCCTCTGTGTGGGTGTGTGAATGATGTTGTGAAAAACCTGTTAACCTCTCATAGGACTTTCAGCTCAAAGGTCACGTCCCAGGATGCACTGCCTCGCTCTTGTTTACCCATACTCTTCACCAAGCCGAGTGTGGAATCAGCTCCGCGCAGAAATGTAAAGGACTGATGGAGGAATAGGAAGAAAGAGAGGATTAAATGGGGAAAGAGGAGGAGGTGCTGAGAAAAAAGGGAGCGAGGGACCGAAGAGAAATAAGACGTAATAAAAAAAGAAGCAGGATAATGGGGAACGGGGTGAGAGCGAGAGATTGAATAGTGTTAGTGATCTATGTGTACAAGTTCTGGTATGTGATTTATTCTTCACTTCGCTGTGGCAACCAACCCCTGAGGAACTGATTAACATGACAAAGAAAACACGTCACATTCTTGCTGCGCGTCACTGGGTCCGTGTGTGTGTCTGTGAGTGTGTTTTAGAGAGTGTGACTGTTGGTGTCTTTGTTGGTTGATAAATAGTATATGGCTTTCCTTCTGTTTGATGTGGCTCTCTGATGCTGTGTCTGTATACCAGGCTTCACCACTTCAAATCAGTGGAGTCTCACAGTGTTGCTTTGCACATGTGGGTGTGCATCTTCGGGTGTGTTGCGCTGGTTAGAGGACACTAGATAATGATATTAATTAAAAGAGGATATGAAGCAAAGCCTCATCTCATCTCATCCCCCACAGATCACTGACTGTATACAATACCCTTAATAATATAGCTCAAAACTGATTGCCAGAGGGAGAACCAAGGAGCCACTTCTGACGACTTTCATGTCTCCTATTTACATGTCCTTGAAACCGTCTCAGGGCTTACTTCGGATTTTCTGTTGAAGTAGTATGAGTTTTACACAGTTTGACTTCAGATAATGTTTTCTGTCTATCTACAACCCTGATTCTCAAAAAGCTGGGATGCTGCGTATAACATAAATAAACCAGAATGCAATCATGAACGAACTGTGCTTATGGTTTTACACAGTGTTCCTGAGCCCATGCAGTAATATCCAATTAACCCGTTTACCTGTGGAACATTGCAAACAGGTGTTTTTGGAGCATTCCACAACTTTCCCAGTCTAGAGGTCAAAAAGAATTAGCAAATGATCACATCTGTTTTATTTATGTTTTACACAACATCCCAACTTCTATGGAGGGGATTTCAGGGTTGTATCTATCTATTTATCAGCAGTTTTTCATTAAACAGCGTTTTGTTGAATGCTCAAGGATTCTCATCTGTTAAAAGAGAGGTTGCAAGAAAAGATGGCTTGATTGTGATGCAGAAAAATTAAGCTACTAAAAATTAAACCTACTCTCCCAGTATAATTAAACCTTTACAAAGTGACACGTTTAGCAGCAGAAAAAGATCAAACTGGTTTTTCCACTGTGGCACAGTGTTGTAATGTCCCTGCTCTGGTCCCACTTGGGGTCTACTTTGGGGACAGAACTGTACTTCACTGTGTCTTCTTCAGCCCAATTTGAGCTTCCATTGCAACCTGGTTCAGATTGCACACGTTACTATAGCAACAGCAGACCCAATCATCCCAGCACCTTTTAAAAAGTGGACCAGCATCAGATGCTTGAGGGTGCAGGATCGGCACTCTTTTGTTTCACCGTGACTGACTGGGTGCAGAGCAGCAACTTTTAGACAGAGAGAGAAGCAGCTACTCAAGTGTCTCCAGGTATCACCCACTTTTCCTTAATTGGAGATTCCTGTGTTTGTGATTGGACTCCTGTTGCAGAAGTTAGAGGTAAAGCAGTGTGGACAGTGGAACAGCATTTGCAGTACCACAGATCTATTTAAAGTGAATTGCGCACTTATGGACGTTGGCAGGCTGAGCTGCTGCAATCCACCCCCCACCCCCCACCCCCAAGAAGCCCAGCATGCTTAGTTCGTATGAAGCATGTTGACTGAGAAAACTGTAAATCTATAACAAGTACAACTCCAACATGTCGTAGGCTGTGTTTGAAATGACCTTGTGTATTCATTCACCACTCCCCATATAATAGACATTCAATAGTTTACTCTGTAGTGAGTCATCAGTTGAGATGTTAGACACTTACTAATAATCATCACACATCATTGTATTTCAGCTTTTATATTGATAGTTGAAAGAAACCCACTATGTCAAAGTACAGTGTAGAACAGAAACTCGTCGAGACACACAAGGTTGTCTTGAAAGTGATGTGGAATTTACTCTCTCTGTTGAAATGACCTCTCTGGAGAAACTCACTAGCATTGACTCAGTAGCAACAGAAGTAAAGGAGCAAACCTCTGTGACCTGTGAAGCCTCATGAAGGCGAGGCACGGCCATTCAGCTCGTTATTCCAACACTGTCTGCATGTGGCAGCTGTAGTAGAGGGTACGGTTAAGATTGGGCACTCGCTTAAAGTTAATAGTAGAGATTTAGACTGTGCAGGGACAATGTGGTGAAAATCACACCAGTCAATACTGTTGGTTACTGTTAATATTTACTTGGCAGAGAATAAACCAGAAGAAAGAGAAAATAGTCTGGAACAGAAGTTTTCAAAGTGGGAGCTGGGCACTCCCCAGGGGGCTCCGATCAGTTTCAGGGGAGGCTCAGTGAATGGAAGTGAAAAAATATTACATTAGCTATCAAAAGGAGATCACACAGAATAGCCTAACTGTGTGTGATTTGGTTAAAGAGATAGTTTAGAGACACAGTAGTTTGGGGGAATTTTAATCTTTTTCCCACTTTCTCATAGTCAGAAACTAATAAAAGCCTTTGGACAGATCTTTTTATGTATGTGTTGAAGTTGTGTCAGACAGCAATATTAGGTGATCATTGCTCAATTGTTGGGTGTCTGTGGGATCAAATTACATAATCATGATCCTATAGACATCCAGAAACTGTGCGAAACTAAGCAAGTGAACTGAGGAGGGGGTGAGAGGTGCCTTCTTCCAAGCTTTGTCTGAGAGGAGGCCCACAGTCTGAGACTTTGAAAACCCCTGGTCTTGAACACTTTGAAGCTTCGAGACAGCAGGTGTAGACAGTGGGATTGTATGCAAAGCATGGAGAGCACACAGCAGTTAGACATTGTGCCTACAGGTCACAAATTTTTGAAATCAAATACAGATGCAAATAGAAGCTTTGCTTTGCACCCCTCTGGCAATGCAGTGATAACAAATGTATGTAAATGTCTCACCAACAATATGCCATGAAAGAGGCATTTTGAGTTCTATAATCATATGCAGCTTATGTGTAAACAGCCTTTTTTTTTTTTTTTTGCTTTTGCCACATTGCACTGCCTAATTCTGATGAAGACTTGGTCCTGAGTTCACATTTTAGCCATTTCTTTTTTTTCTATCAGGAGCTATAAATATGGGCAACATATCACAGTGTTGCCCATGGCTTATCTCTCATTATGATTATGTATGCTTTTCACTGTTTGTTTTTGTGGCTAAAGCAATAAGACAAACAAAACTGCTGCGGTTGTGAATATAAATCAAGTCTCACAATAGAGACAACTTAACCTTTCATTAAGCATTTAGTTGGGCTGATAATCAAAGTTAGTGTTTATCCTCAGATGCGGTTATGACCGATAAATTCCTGCTGGCAGGAATTTATGTTAAGTGCTACATTCATACGTAAATAGCTGCTTAAACTTTAATATGTTTGGATTGCAGATAACTTTTCTGGGGAAAGAAACATGAATATTGTTTTGCCATTTTGACAAATTTGTAAATAGCACTTGGCAGTTTTAAATTTTAATGATGAAAAACCCTGAGGTATAGGCCTAATTCAAAAAAGTTCACCGCAGCCCGTACTGTGGTACAAATAAGTTTTGTCTCATAAATGCTGTCTGAATAATATGATTTAGATTTGGTAGCCTGAAGCTAATACTGCTGAGTTAAAATAATAACTAAGAAAAAGATAATGGAAAATATACAAAAAACAAATAACTGTGAGGGATATTTTAGGCGCTGCTGTGAATGAAAGAACGCTCAGTGGATATTATTGGGAACCTAGATGTCACCGGTAACAATCTTTGTCACTTCACACAGCTGCTGGTCTGGCCAGAGCAGTCTCCAGACGACGTTACGGTGGTGACCATCACCCCGGACTACCCTGGTGCACGCCACACAGGACTGGTCAGCGGACTCAAGAAGTTCACCTGGTACTTCGGCTCCACCCTCTGCTTCACAACACCTGGAGACGGCCCCCGCAGCCCCCCAACCCTGCTGCAGACACACGAGGACAGTGAGTACACACACACACACACACACATCAGCCGTATGAATAAAGCCAGAACGGAGCACAAAGAAAATTCTATCAGCCTCTCCTGTGAATAATAATGAAAGTGTATTGACTCGCTGCGTGTTCAGTCCAGCTGTTTCTATCAGAGTGATACACAGCTGTGTACACAGTGTCTATACACCAACACCCTCTGTTTTCTCTCAGGCTCTTATTTTCTTTTCTCTCCTTTTTAATCTTTTTGTTCTTAGTTTCCCCTCCACTTCCCCGCTTTCATTTTTCCTCCACTGTGTCTTTTTAAAGCGAATTGATTCATATGTTTTCAGGCATACTGGTATTTATAGCCTACTGTTCCATGGATAAACATAATAGCTGCCACTCCCAGTTGCAAGTACACATGCACACAGTCGCGCCGTCAAATAAACACAATGGCCTATAGGCAGACAGACAAGCAATTATTACCAACCAGCAATTATCGAGTGGGAAAGGGATATTAGAAGCCATTTGTACACACGTGCACACACGCACGCACTCCCACACACACACACACAGATATCGATTGGGTGCTGGGCGTGTTGCAGGGTTAACGGTGGGTGTAATTCTTGCTTGATGATAGCTTTTTGCATGTGTGTGTGTGTCTGTGTGTGTGTGCGCGTGTGTGTCTGCAAGAGATTGTGTGTGAGTGTTATTGAATGTCTCAGATGAATAGCTTAATCGCTCTGCAGGGAGGGGGGTTAGAGAGCCATACATGAAATGAGAAACGACAGGCATGCATGCATCACAGTGTGAGTGCATGTGTGTGTGTGTGTGTGTGTGTGTGTGTGTGTGTGTGTGTGTGTGGTGGTCAATGCAGATGTGATTAGGAGGTGGTGTGTGAAGTTGAAGAGCAGTAGGTGATAGACCGCATAGACAAGAGATGTGTGTGTTAGTGTCGAGGTATGATTCACTAAAATCTAGAATTTTCTGAAAGGTTACTGTTGAAGAAGTTAAAATATGTATGATGTACCTGTTTTTTTTTCTCAGCACCCGGACCTGTTCGTCACCTGAGCTTCACTGAAATCTTGGACACGTCACTCAGAGTCAGCTGGGCAGAGCCTGAAGACAAGAACGGCATCATCACTGGTGAGAGTTTTGCAACAAGAAACATTCCTTTAACCATGTTATTTTCAGTCCATTGACAGCTGTGGTGAGAGAAGCTAAAATTAGGCTTCGTTAGTACAAGTATGTTCTTGCCAGAATTTAAAACACTCAATGATTAGATGGACCCAGCATTTTCAAGTCTGCCAATTATTCTTCTCAGGTGGACAAATACAGTGTGTAGAATGACTAATTCAAGTACAAATGTGAAAAGCTTTCCCGCGAGGCAAGAGGCAGTGAGAGAGGAGTCCTGAAACTTCTACAGTTCCTTCAGTATTCTCCACTTAGTCTTTTATTTTCTGTCTGGCTCCACAGACATCCCGCTGTCTCTGACACTGTCTGTGTGTACAACAGTTGAATGTGAATTTAGCGATCACTCTCTATTGTGTGTGTCCGCATGTGTGTGTGTGTGCGCTGACATGGCCGCAGCATGGCTACAAGTCATCAGGCGCCTACACGGCAAGGCCACAGTCTAACAGCACAAGGCTGCCGTAGCTTTCCAGTCGACTTACACACTCAGAGGAGCAAGAAAACGGTTATTCAATCAAGGTCACCTTGCACATTTACTCTTTTCTCCTCAACCTGCTTTTCATCCAACACCTGGTGAGCAGGGAGACAGATGAGGGACCATTCACTCTCTCCAGGGCTTTCCACACAAGTGGCCTCACACACAGACGCACGCGCACGTTTGAAGGTGTTGGAGGGTGATGCATGACTGTGAAGATGCAAAGGGACAGACAGGGATTTTGACTGGAGTTACCCCTCCCGCACTCGCTTCCTCCTTTTTGGCTCTGTGCCTCCCATTGTGTGCAGATCTGCGTGCTTGCACATGTGTGTATTTGTGTGTATACATGTCTGCTCATGTCTACATGCGCCTTTATTAACCCAGCGTGTGCTCTGCGCCCTGCAGGCTATGTGTTGTGGTGGGAAGTGTCTGGCACAAAGTTGAGTCGTGAGGAGCGCTCGCTGTCCAACTCCACGCTGCAGTACCAGCTGACTGGCCTCACCTCCACCACCGTGTACACACTACAGGTGGCAGCGCTCACCGCCGCAGGACGGGGCGTGGTCACATCCTCCACCATCTCCACTGGAGTCCCACCAGGTACGCACTCGTACACACACAGGAGCCAGTGAGAGTGGGTGTTAAAAAAAGATTTTGGCCTGTGTGTGTGTGTCTGTGTGTGTCTGTGTGTGTGTGTGTGTGTGTGTGTGTGTGTGTGTGTGTGTGTGTGTAGCCGAGTAAATATGACTGATGAGCTCTTATGATGCCATTGTCTTTCCTCAGGCTGATAAGTGGCTGTTACTGTGCATCCATGAATCACCACCCACACACACAACACACACATTCACATGCACAGTCACACACGAGGCTTAGTCATTTACAGCATCTCAGAGAGCGCTTCAGTGTGCGGTTTATTTGTGTGTACGCCATGTGCACAACACGCTTGTGTGCATGATGAGTTTGTATGATTGGGCTAAGGCCAAGTTGCAATCATTATTAGTGCTGATTAACTGCAAATGGCAAAGTGGAGGGAATGCAGCGATGAGAGAGGGCAAGAGACAATCAAAGACCAGGACTGAAGAAGGGAGAGCAGAAGATAGAGAAACATAATGAGGGAAGAACAGAGAACACAAGAAAATGCAATCTCCAAAGAACAGAAGACCAAAGTCTCTCAGAAATGGACGGAGAGGCAGAGAGGAAGCGGAGGAGAATGGAAGAAAAACCCAGCTCGTACAGCAGAATTTTTGTCCTAACATTTTCTGATTACTAATTTATGAATAAAAGCAGAGAAAGTGAAAGCAAGATGGATACAGACAGTTCTTAGATTCAGAGGTTATTCATTAATTCATGAAAGCAAAAGACTGAAGGAAAGACGAAGGACTGAAGATTAGGAAAAGAACTAAAGAATGAGCAGAGAGAGAGAGAGAGAGAAAGAGAGAGATCCACCGAGCATAGATTCTTGTCTTGTTTATTTATTCATGTATTCATGGAGTTGAGAGAATTTTGTCATTCATCTGAGCGAGGCAGCTGATATCAACATTTCCACATTATAACCCTTACAAGTTTGCTGCATGCACTTACGGAGCAATGTTAGCTGATAGCTATAATTTGTTTTTGTTGCACACATGTACCCACGCTGGATCCAGACAAAAATATTGCCTTGTTTCCATAATAACTGGACCCAGTCGTGTTATATTGTCCTCTTACAATAAAAATCCCCTCAGATATTCTGCTAAATCTGTCTGAGGTGTCCCAGGGTACTGATGTGTTACAACACACGGCGTTTGATTTAACACATCGGCCTTACAGATCTGTATTCTGCCATGTTCAGCAAATATGGTGCTTGTGATGCTGCAGCGGGATTGGATGGATTACAGCAGATCACACCGGAGCCCTTACACCATCCAGGGATACCAAGTATTAACCAAACACAGTGCAGAGAAGTGCTGAAAAGTGGGTCTGGAGAGCTCAGTCTTGTTGTGATTGAGTGAAACGTTTAGAGCCGAGCGGCCTGTGATGATTTTCGATTATGTAAAAGTCATTAACAGAAACAAGCTGCTGTATGTTTCATTTGTTAGGACGTGATTTCACAACAACAAAAAGGAAAAAAAAAAAAAAAACCGGATTTTAGCCCGAGTCTTGAGAGCGGTTGTCAAATGGGCTGCCTGCTTGACCGATGCCAATTCAATTCAACAGCTGTCACTGAAGAAGTCTATTCAGAGGCAGCTATAAATTGCGTGTGGCATTTGGAAGGTGGAGTTGTAAACCTTTCAGTGGAATATTTAGTTCTGGTTGAAGTGTGCATACAAAACGTATTATTATTCCTCTTTGATTTATTCCAGCCTAAAAAAAAAAAAAAAAACTCTCTCTCTCTCTGCTTGCTTGTTGTTGACCAAATTCAGTGCAGCTCTCAGTTTGGATGTGACAGAACCAACTATTCAAACTTTTGGTCGCTGGTGTTTAGCAACAAATTTGGAGAACTGTCTTTGTACTGGAAGCTGAATTAGTTGATTTCCAGTTGTTTTTCTTCCAGTTATTGATACTGTCCCATTTGTACCATTTGCCAGGGAAGGTCATTACTTTCTAATTGTTATCTGTGAACAAGTTGTTCTCACAAGTCGCCTTTTTTAAAAGACATTTTAATCATAGATTCTTTGTGGGAGGAAGGAAACTGTAAGATATAAGAAATTAGACTTAAAACACAACCCTGATCACAAAAAAGTTGGACGCTGTGTAAAACATAAAAAAAAAACAGAATTCAATGATTTGCAAATGAACAAAAGTTTGAGAGTCCATGTATTAATCTCCTTTATACAACCATGTGTTCACAAAGTGTTGAACCTCTCTCCATCCTCGCTTGTGAGCGACTGAGTCTTTCCAGGATGAACCTTTCATACCCAATCATGATCCTATCACCTGTTACCAATGAACCTGTTTACCTGTGGAATGATCCAAACAGGTGTTTTTGGATCAGTCCACAACTTTCACAGTCTTTTGTTGCTCCTGTCCCAACTTGTTAGAAATGCGTTGCTGGCATCAAATACAATAATGGATCAGTCAGACTATCAGATGCAGTTTGAAACAGACCGAGCAGATCATTTCTAAAAGCAAGCCCTCACATGTTTGCAGCTTCTCTTGTGGTTGTGCCGTTCAGGCTGCCACAAGCGGTCCGCCACATTGCACGTTTCCTGTCACTCATCATCACCATGGAGACGGGACAATGTTAGAATAAGAATGGGTCAAACCTAATTTATGAGGCTTGCCGCCAACTCAGACATTTATAGGCCTTAAATGGACTTTAGTGAACTGTGCATTTAATTCACCTCTCGCCTCCACTGGTGTACAGATTTATCTCTTTGTATTGTATTGTCGACCTTGGAAATATGAATTAAATTGCTCTGACAGAGAGAGATATACAGCTGCAGCGTAAGTGCCTGTGCTTTAGTAAAATTAACTTTTTTCATTCTGTGACTAATCTTTTATTTTCTTTTTTTTTTTTTACAACCAAGCGTAGACACATGAACACATAAAAAAGAACTGGAGGCAATTAAAGCCTTTTCTGTTCTTCACTCGTTATTGGTGACATGATTTCCTTCTTTTTCTCCTTCTATTATCAGTATTATTGAAAGTGTGTTATAGATAAGCCATGTTGCAGTTCTGACCACACTTTATCAGTTTTTTATTTTTATCCCTTCATGCAAATGTCTTTATAAACGCATTATTTGTCTTTTGATATATCCCTTTGAAATAAGTTGTCATGCTGTGACGCTGCAGTCCTTTTCTGATTTCGCAAATAACTGCTCATTGTACCTGGTTGCTGCAGCCCCAGCAGGCAGAGGTGGTTCTATTTCAAAGAACTTTTAAGTCAATACTGAAATATCACAAATACAGAACACAGACTACTTTTCTTTTCACTAATAACATTAATTTCAGTGCAACAATCCTGCAGGTTTTGATCAAATACAAAATAAATTAGATACATAGTTGAAAAGTTGGCTTTCAATACTAAGCTGGGTAATAGAAAAATTATTTGTAGCTTTGAGTGAAGACATATTCTGTCTGTTTTCTATCTGCAGAACTTCCTGGTGCACCATCTAACTTAGTCATCTCCAACATCAGCCCTCGGACGGCAACACTTCGGTTCCGCCCTGGTCCTGATGGCAAGACGGCCATATCGCGATGGATAGTGGAAGGCCAGGTGCGTGCGTCTGTGTTTGTGCATGTGTACTTTTGTGTTTCCTTCTAATTCTGAAATACTGCAGGAGCAAAACCATCGTGTAACATGCCACATTGCTCTTTAACAGGTCGTGAAGGAAGATGAGAAAGAGGAGGCGTGGAGAGTTGTCTACCAGAAAGACAACCAGCCAGACGCAGACACTCTGGAGATCCCCGACCTCACTCCGTTCACCCAGTACAGGTGAGCAGCAAACACACGGTCTACACAAGAGCATAGTGGAGTGCTACCGCATGCACACAAGCTCACTCACACACATCTCACTCTCCGGCAGTTTCTGCAGTATTGCAAGACTCAGGTGAAGTTAGATAAATCACACAGACACACAGAGAGACAGTTCCATCTGAGACTTTTCTGTTTGTCAGCACCTTCACAGCTGCTGCATGCAGATCCTTATTACCCTCCCGCAACTAGCTGGAGGGGAGGAGAGGGGAGCGGGGAGGAGGGGGGTGAGGGCAGGGGAGAAGAAAGGTGATGAGAAAGCGGGAAGGGCAGCAGAGAGCATTAAAGAGGAGCAGAGACAAAGGGATAAGAGACAAGGAGAATAGGAAATAGAGGAGGAGAGAGGAGTGTTTGTAATCCCTGCTCAAGGGCCGTGGGGAATCTGCAGTTTATAAAAGTGATCTATCGTCACTCTGAACAGCAGCAACTCTTCTTCTTCTTCTTCTTCTTTCTCCCTCTCTCTTTCTTTATCAATCTCTCTATCTATCTGCTGTATTTATCAGTCTGTCTGTCTGTCTGACTCTGCTCTCTTGCTTTCTGTATCTGCTCCTTTATCTGTAATGGGATTGTGGTGTGTGTGTGCACACTCAGGGATTATGTTGTCACAGGCGACACCATTGGGACATTAGATGAAGTGATGCACTTGTCTGTGCTTCTTATCCCCTCGCTTTAAGTCCCTCTTTACACCCTGCTCTCTATCTCCCCATACAGGGACGAGAACTCATAGATGTAGTCTCTGACACGCACTCTGCCCGCTCGCACATTTTATCACTCACACCCCCACCGAAGCATGGATGCATTTAGAAGTAACAAAAGTAACAAGCGCTCTCTTGTGGCTGTGTGAATGTGTCAACAGGTTCTGTGTAGTTATATCTCTTTCTCTGACTGAATGTTTAGCATCTTCAGACAACTTAACAATATGTCAGTGGCCTTTTCAGAAATCCTCTGGTGGAGACTTCCAGCTGGAGGACGCTAAATTCCCAAACTAACAGTAAACCCAAAAGTCCACAATAGTTTGTCTTTATTCTCTGTGAAGTTGTCATTTTGACATGTCCTGTGATATTTTGATTTTGTGGACTACTATCACCTGTTACCAATGACCCTGTTTACCTGTGGAAGGTTCCAAACAGGTCTTTTTGCACCATCTGTCTTTTGTTGCTCCTGTCCCAACTTGTTTGAAACATTTTGCTGCCATCAAATTCAGAGTAATGCAACTCAATATCTTAGACACATATCTTCCTCACATTTTGTAGTGAGAGTTTCTGTAAATAAGTTATTTTCCAAACTTTGGAGGACACCTTCAGAGCCACAGTCCACATTATACAACTTTTTTCACAGGCTGAGTCGCACTCCTCATGACAGATAGACTAACCTTGTTGTGTTAAGTCAGTGCAATGTCGCTATGACTGTGCTCTCTGTTCTCACCAGGTTCAGGATGCGGCAGGTGAACATTGTCGGCTCCAGCCCGATGAGCGCCCCCTCCAGGCTGATTCAAACCCTCCAGGCCGCCCCTGACACACACCCCTCTAACCTCACCCTGCTGTCCACCACACAGACCAGCCTGTGCTTCAACTGGAAGGTACTGAAACACACAGATACACACTTAACAATGTAACACATTAAAACCTTACTCTGCCGCTTCACAGTCAAACAGTGTTAATTTGATGGGGATTTTCTTTGCGTGTGTCTTTGCTCGTGCATCTCTGTGTATTTTCCCTCATTTCCATATCAGTGCATGTGTGCATATGCATGCTCGCGTGCACTCACCAGCAGCAGGACTGTACACGTTGAGTGGCTGACAGCCTATAATCAGTGTCTCTCCTTGTTATCACTGCTAACACTAATCTGTCACATTTCCCATTCACAGCTAGCAGCACAAACTGCAATGTAATTTTCTCCTTACTGTTTTCTTTTTTTGCTCTTGTTCCTGCTCCTCGTCCCCCTCTCTCTCTCTCCCTCCTTCTCTCTCCCTCCCTCTCTCGTTTACTCTCCCCTCCCTTCTTCTATTATAACATAAATGGAGAGCAGAGTATTTTCCATTTAAGAGTTGGAATGAGAAAAAGAGCCTGTCAAATCAGACACAGACACTGAGGCGCTATGGGCTACCTGTGCAGCATGTTAATGGGATTTTACCTGCATGTTAGCGCCCAGCCGGAGCTATGCTAGGTTTTCTGCTGTAATGGAACCATCACAATGGTTTTAGCTAAGGTTATTATTCTAAGCTGCATATTAAGGGTAATAAAGCTAATGTGACATTCTGTATTATGGCTCCTAAATGCTAAGCTGAGCTAAATCACTGGGGTATTTAAAATGGCTCGGTGTCTCACTTCCTTATCTGCACGGCAGCACAGAGCAACCACTGTATAATGTTGCTAAAAATCTTCTGTGGAATTACACACTGTGAGCGAACCGAACTTCTTACTGACATGATTTTTAGGCCCTGAATAGCAGGCGGTTGTGGCTGTAACGCATAATGACATGGTGGTTCGCGGACGGAGCGGAGAGGACGCGGTGACAGAGAAAAAGTGCAGACAGGAAAAGAAGGGAGGGCGACAGGAAATGAGAGTGGAAGCAAGTGAAGGAGGATGACAGAGTCTGAATAAAACAGGGAAAAGAGGGTGATGGAGAGAGAAAGAAGAAGACGGGATGTCAAAGGGGAGAAGACAGTAAAAGGTTTTAGGATGTACTTAAGAGTTTGACACCGTCACATAAATAACCATATTCTTTAGAGCCACAAAATGCCTTTTCACTTGTGTGTGAACTTGTGAAGGTGTGTGTGTGTGTGTGTGTTTGTGTGTCTTTGTTTATATCGTATTCTGAGACCTTAACTTGATATTCCACTTATGTCGTCCGGACACAACTCTACTACGACTGGAGGACACCAAAGTTCAAAAGTTTCTACTCACAGTGGCTTTAACACTTCATTTGAAGATTCAAGGCCTTTAAAAACCTAATTTCTCGATCAGCTTGAACTGTGGTCCAAGAACAGCTTTTGTTCATTTTCAAAAAGAAATTGGTGTGTTTTGTTTGTGTTCTTGCTTTTTTCACTGGTTTGAAGTGGGCACGGCTCTGCTGGGAAAAGGTGTCAAATTTGTGTGAAGCAATCAAGGTTTAACAATATTGGAATCAACATGAGGTGGCAGTTTGTGGGCTGCTCGCTTGCTTTTGTTGTCTGGCTGCTTTCAAACAAACCTGATCCTCACACAGTCCTGATGAGGTTCTGAGCATTGAATTCACGATTAATAATACCAAATTATGTTTTCTGTGAACTTTAACTTCGATTGTTGCTTATTTAGTTATGAGTATTTAATGTTAGAGAGAAAAACTGTTTAGGGGTTTGTACTTGTTTCTGTGTCTGAGCACTGTCCAATCTTTGTGCATATAATTGATGCATATGATATTAATGTGCTGTGTGTGCGTCTTTGTTATTGTTGTGTGTGCGTCATATTGTGATGTTTTTCCCAAATGCATGCCTGCTCCTCTGAGGACCTGAAGCCGTATTGAATATGTTTCTCATAAATACACTGAGCGTATCACTCAGTGTTGGTTATGAGGAACTGTGTCAAATGGTTTCATAAACCAACAAGGTTCTGTGTGTTAACCAAATTAGCATTTTATTAATCACAATTTTACCAAAATTGGTTTCTCGTTCAATCATCCTTTCAGCTTTTCCTCTGCATGGATAATTCTGCTTCCATCAATCAGAGTCAAAATTAATTAATTTCAGTGCAGTGACGGCCAAGTGCTGACGCATTGAAAGATACTTCCAGGATTGGCACACTGGCACTCATTTATTAAGCTATTGTGGAATAACATGCAGAATATGAAAAAAAAAAACCTCTCTCCTCTCGCTCTTTGTTGCCCTACAGCCTCTTCCAGAGTCCGAGTACAACAGCAGCCCAGAGACTGTGGGATACCGGCTGCGTGTGTGGAGGACAGACGGCAAGGGGGATGACAGGACCCAGGATGTGGAGGGAGGAGGGGGGACCAGCGAGACCACAGTCGAAGGCCTGAATCCCTGGACCCAGTACCAGATCCAGATACAGGCCTACAACTCCATAGGACCTGGACCGTGGAGCAACACTCTGGCCGTACACACTGCAGAGTCTGGTACGAACACAGACCTCATTCAGTTACGTTTCCTGTTTGCAAGTGTCCGGCAGAGCCGTCAGGCCAGTATTATATTAGCAGGGTATAAGAAGACAGATGGATGAGGAACAAAGTGCTCCGATTACCTCCCTGAGTCTCCTCTCATCCTGCCACCTCTCTCTGCCCTCTACACTCTCCCTCTATTTCAGTGAGGGGAAGATTGAGGGAGAGAGGGAAGGGGAGGGGGAGATGATTGAGATAAAATCGAAGATTGGTTCAGAGAGTGAAGTAGCACTGTGCTGTGTGTGTGTGTGTGTGTGTATTCACCTATCCAACAGTGGACCTCGGGGTTTTTAGACATTCACCAACAGTGGACCAGTGAGCCAACCCCAGAGGTGCACTGTTGGAAATGCTTTAAATCATATTAAAACCGTGTCTGAGACCCAATGGTGAATTTAACTTGGCCAAGAGGAGACCTACAGGTGTACTGTTAGTTCATATGTGCCTGTGGTGTTTGACTGGTGGTGAAATCTTGTCCTTGTTTTTCACATAATGAGCGTCAAAAAAAAGGATGAGAATTACTTTAAAATTATTTTAAAATATTTCTTTGTTATTTTGATTAATTTGTTCCTGTTAAAAGTTTAATTGTAATTGCTTCAGGGAACAGAGGTCATGACTTCAGACTCTTTTTTAAACTTGTGCTGAGAAGTTTTTTTCAGCATGTACTGTTGGTGTTTTTTGTGAGTGTGTCTACACAAGCAGTTTACCTGAGATCAGCAAGGTGAGCAAAAATTTTGAGCTGCTCATAGACAAATACTCAAGAAGCAAAAACAGAACTGTGTTTAAAATATATTGATAAGTAAGTGGGTTTTTTTTTTATTCAAGTGCAAATTTTACCATACAGTCCTCTGCTCACAGGAAATTTTGTTCTTGTTTCATTTCATCTGTTTCATTCGACTTTGGTAGAATATGCAGAACTACGAAACTTTTAACTCTGCAAATAGTAAAAATAGTAAAAATTCTCATGTAAAGGGACAAACCAGGTTAATCACCTGCTGTGTGTCAAAAAATGGAAGCAGGCAGGATCAAATTGGACCGTGTGATCAGTGTGTCTTCAATCAGCAGCAGTTCAGGAGATCCACTTGTCCCAACCAGGAAGTTTGTCTTCCACCAAATTCACATTCTTCTATGCCACAGTTTTTTTCAGATACAAAATCCATGTCAGATCCCAGTGACACAAGAGGTCAAGAGGTCATGGATTTGACCTTTGGTGACATCACCGCAGTCATGCTGAGGTTGGATTCGACACAGAAATCTTTTTTGATCCAAGTTGTCTGAATGAGAATTTCACAGTTGGTGCGATGTGGATGGAAATCTGTCACCTGATGTAAATGTTTGTCTCACCTGCTCTCAAAGCTGTGGCTCAGGTCTCTAAAATCCTGATGAAGTCTTCAATCAACAAAACTAAGTTATTGGACCTCGCTCAAATTTTAAGAATGTCAGCCTTACTTTAGTTTATGTGTGGGAATATATCTAGAAATATTCAATGTAATTGGATTTAGGGGTCATTTGGAGGACATATGTTTCTCTCGTGGATCTTCATTGATTTTAATATTGCATGCAGTCACTGTAATCCTGTCAGGAGCACATATGTGTATGTGTGATTTTGCACACACATATGCTTCCCACTAGTAATTACAACCCTGGTTACCTAGCAATTTGCTGCACATAATATAGGTGACTGTGTTGTAAAAAATATGTTGCTAAGCTGTTAGATAGCAACAGACTTAAAATTTCAAGAGAAAGACCCCACATATTTTTCTATTTTTCTAATAGACTAGTTGTTAGCTACAGGTTCACATGTGCCATTGTTAGTCTGCCTTAACTGATTTCATGTGCAGTGGAGTATGCATTTTAACACACTTCCCTTCTGATTGTAAAAACATAATAGGCACTCGAAAAGGGCCATTTGGATTGTTTGCAACTGTCCCTTTCTGAGATAATCTGATGAGCCCACTCGTGGTGAAGGTGAAGGTCTATTACAGAACCACCTCCTATAATTTGCCACTAGTGAAACTGGCACCTACTGTACAACGATGAGTTCGGTTACAGATGAGTCGGATGAATATATCATATTACCCATCCGCTGATGTAAGATGAATCCCAGTGATTGAAGGTAAAAAGATCTGTATCCCTTTTTAGTCTGGGTTCATAATAGACGGTTCCATTGCAGCCTATAGGGGTCCCCTCTTTGATAGGTAAACATAGAGCAGGGTTGCAAGTCCCCTGCAATCTTTAAAAGAACATTTAAAAAGCATTTTGCACTTACATTATTAAAAAAGACTTTAAATCAGATTTTTCTATTTGTGTGTATGTTCTCTAGTTCCGTCTGGCTCTCCGGTGAATGTGACCGCTGAGGCTGTGAGTTCCACCAGGATCCTGCTAACATGGTCTGCTCTCCCTCTGGCACAGAAGAACGGAGTCATACTTGGATATAAGGTGTATAAAACACTCAAACACACACGCACACACACACACACACACACAATCCCACTCTGGCATTCTCACTTGACCCCCTCAGCCCATTATCACTTCCCCCAACACCTTCACACACTCTCACACACACAGACGCACACAGACATGCTCGCAAGATTTCAGACATATATGACGTAATAGCCAGTAACCGCTCTAGTTTGTTCTCCTTACATTGCTGCTTTTAAAAACACCCGACTACAGTAAGTACATTTGTGTGTGTGTGTGTAAGTGTGTGTAATTGCACACTTGCATATGAGAGAGGCTTTAATGTTTAATACCCTTCCAAAAAACAACAGTTAGTATCATGTTGTATTGGAAGCAATAGCTGGATTATTCATGTATGAAAAATGGACAATAATCCATAAAGCCTGTTGGTTTTGAAAAGTGCTTTGTTTATTTGAGATTTAAAGCCTAAACTGCAGCTGCGGCAAGAGAAGGTGATTTGTTGCGTATGTGTACATTATGTGAATATGCTTTGGAGACTCTTCACTAGTATCTAAGTCCAGACTTGTGACCCACTTAAGCAACATAGCCCACAGTCTATCCACGTCTGCCAAATGGAAGCTCTTCCTTTTCTTGTATTTCCAAACGATGTCAGGGAAGTCTGTCTTGCTGCAGCCCCTTGATGGTGAAGTGCTTGGCTTACTCTGAAGTACAGGTTTCTAAGAAAACTGGATAAATACTGTTGATGGTGAAGTGCAAGGTGCACTCATTTTTACCTGAGTGCACCACTTACCGGCAGTCACATCCCTCCTTTCACACTCAACATGGTTCAACCTGCTTTTTGTGGGCTCCCACGCACACCCTCCAGGGGTTTATTATAATGTACTCCACTTCCTTGTGTGATTTTAAAATAAGGAAGAGACACGTACTAGTTGTCTGTATTTCTGCAATATTGCTTTTCTTGTTCAATGGCATATATGTAGCACCAGAGAAGAAAATTTAACAAAAGGGAAGCAAGTACAAAATATTTTTCTCTATTATGAAAGTGACATTGAGTACAGCTCTTAATCGCCGCCCAAACAAAACACGGCAGAACAAAGCTTTAAAAGGGAGGAAAATGATCCTCAATTGTGTGGACATGATTGTGTTAGAAATACATAAATCTACAGAAGAAAAAACAGGCTGTGACTGTGGGATATAAACCAGTACCATCCAGTTTGTTTTTTTTTAAGTTGTGTAAAATTCAGGTCATATCTTCCACCATGCCCAAAGCACATCACACTCCCCATCTGTGTGTTTTCTGTGTCCTCCTGAGGATCACACTGAGCAGTATGCCTACCATGTTAATAGATGGGAAGTGGCTGCCAGCAGCAGCTCTTCAACACCTTCCATCCCCAAGTAGATGTTGAGCAGTTCTCCTGCCACGCGCGCTTCCTATCTGTTTCTGTTTTTAGACACTTAAGAGCTGACATTTTCCTTCGAAATGGTTTTAAGTGCGGCAGAGAGAGAGAACAAGAAGAAGCTGTTTCTGACATATTCTTGTTGCCAGTGAAAATGTGGTGTGTGCTGATTTGGGGTTTTTTTTTAATGTGGGCACTGGTGTAATTTTAAATTCAGGTTCAGTTTTAGTAGCTGTTTGAAAAAGATGATCAGTCCAGTGATATTCAGTATTTATCTCATTGTCAACAAGTCCCATAAAAAGACCAAAGCTAACATGTGTTGCTTCTATGTCCAAAGCCTGATATGGCCTTTTCTTCTGTGCCATAGACCTCCATTGTTGTCAAAAAACCACTGAGCCACACCTTTGTAGTGGCTGACATAGTTTCTTCATTGTGATACGTATGCTGTGGCATGTGTGATTTTGGGCTGCGTCAGAGGTTTTCAAAGTGGGAGCGGGGTCTCCCTAGGGGGCTCCAAACAGTTTCAGGAGAGGCTCGGTGAATGAAAGTGGAAGAAAATACATTAGTTGTGAAAAGCAGATCACACAGAACAGCCTAAATGTGTGTGATTTGGTTAAAGAGAGTTCAGAGACACTGTAGTTTTGGGGAATTTTACTGTTTTTCCCACTTTCCCAGAGTCAGAAACTAATAAAAGCCTTTGGACAAACCTTTTTTATGTTTTTGTTGAAGTCTGAAGTTGTGTCAAAAAATAATATTAGTCTATCCTGGCTCAGTTGAGTGGGATCAAATAGCATAATCATGATCTCATAGGCATCCAGGAGTAGAGCTAAACTAAGTGAACGGGGGTGAGGCGGAGCCTTTCACCAAGCTTTGTCTGAGGGGGGGAGGGCAGAGTCTCGGACTTTGAAAACCCCTGGGCTATATTCAATAAAAATGATTCCACTTGACTATGATGAACATGGGCACTATATTTTGAGCCAATTCCACATACACCACTGTGGTGCTGTAAATCCTCTCTCGCTCTCCAAATCTGCAGCTGAAATAGTCCCAACAAATACACTTTTTATACCTAATGTTTGAGTAAGACTTGCTAAAAGCTACAGTGCCCAGCTGTTGAAACTATAAATTTGTGACTTGTTTTTAAACCTGTTTGTTGCAACACTTTGGGGCAGCAGAAACAAATTATGAACACAACACTGATGTATTATCTTATAAAGAGGGTTTTTTAATTAAGCAGCTGTTTGCTGAGGCCAAAAACGGCTCTATGAGAGCAGTGACAGTGAACCAAAACAGCAAAGAACCAGAGACCTAAATTGTTCCAATCACATATTAAAATATTGATTTTGGCAGATATAAAGATTTACATCTCAGGTAAGAAGAGCATTTTTGGGACTGAGTGCTACAGACCAGTCTTAAAGTATTGAGATAGTTGGTTTTGGTCTTTTAATGGTAATTTGCTGACAATCACAAAAACATAGAACCAGCCTCGTCCTTTAAAGCCACCAAGCTACTGTAAGTGAAGCAAATACAGAGACAGAGAGTGAACTACAGGATCCAAATCTACATATTTGTTCACATTTTATCCATATTTCTGATTACGTGTGTGACATGTTTGCCTGTTTCTGTGTGTCTGTGTCCAGGTGTTGTACAGCGAGAAGGACTCTGAAGGTCCCCCCAGTGTTCAGGTGGCAGGAGGAGAGGGGAGCGTGTCGCTGCTCCTCGGGGTTCTCCAAAAATACACGGCGTACGTGCTGCAGGTGCTGGCGTACACACAGATGGGTGACGGCCCCCCCAGCAGCCCCATACTGCTCCAAACAAAAGAAGATGGTAGGATATCTCTCTGTGTCGCAGTCTGATCGCTGACCTTTCTGTCCAGCAGTTTGTTCAACACTTTTGCCTTCTTCTCACCTCGGTAGCTGTTTTTCACCTCTTTACACCTCTGCTGTCAGCACAGCCAGCAGCCTCTTTCCCCCACTTCACCGATCGCCCGCTGCATTCAGCTCACCCTCAGACCCCCTCCACAGCCCAGACGTGGAGAACACATTGTGTGCGCGTGTGCATGTGTGTAACGTGTGCAGATCTCTTCAGATACATGGCAGACTTTTCTGAATGCCAGCAACCTGGTCTGGTCTTTTTGAATAATAAAACACAAGCACACAGTCAGAGAGACACACACACAGGCGCTCACAACCAACCTCTGACGTACACACACACAACAAGACTCACGCACGCACACTCATCCCCTATCAAACAGTGTCACGTTTGAAAAGTTTTTCTCATTTCAGGATGAAACAAGAACGGGGAAGTCAATTCCCGGCAATGTATAATGAACCTCCATCCTCCTGTCTGTCAGTCACGCACATACACTTACTGTACACACACACGCACTTATACACACTCCCTTTGACATGTATTTGGTCATGTGGAACATGTACTTTTATCAGGGAGAGAGACATTTAACAAAGAAAATTACGTTTTCTACTTTGTGTCCTTTTAAAGTGCCTCTTAAAAATGTATAAGACGCTGACTCTGTGTGTGTGTGTGTGTGTGCGCGCGTGTGTGTGCGCACGTGTGTGTGTGTGTGGGGAGCATATACATATACATCCATGAGCCTTGTTACCATCATACAAACTCATTAGAATATGTGTGTGCTTGATGTTTAAATGCTCTCTTTCTCATTACGGTGTTGAAGGAGTCCTTTGGTGCGACTGTCTGCTGCTCTTTGTACATATTATTACAGTTTCATTCTGCTGCCAACTCCCTTCTCTATTTTTCTCTCCAGTCCCAGGCCCCCCTGTCAGGATGGTGTTTCCAGAGGTTCGATTGTCATCAGTTAGGGTGGTTTGGCAGCCACCCACAAACCCCAATGGCATCATATTAGGTACAAAAACAAACACGCACACACACACACACACACACACGAGAAAGCAGATATTTGAGAGCAATGTTGAAATCTAAATCCAGTGTTTTACACTTGTGGTGACAATAGATTTATTTTCAATTGCTGAAGGACAGAGCTCGGCTCACAGAGGGAATGAGTTAGCAGTTTTAAACACGGGCACACACACAGACACTCGCTCACAGAAATGCTCACAGACACAAACGCGCACACGTACCCCTGTGATCTTTCAGGGGAAGGAAGGAAGTAAAAGCCGTAAAATGGAAAAGAGCTGATTCTGTTTTTAGCTTTCAAACAAGGGTCAGCTCTCTCCTCTCTACTCTCTACTTCAGTGCTGAGGTTTGTTGGTGTTTGTTTGTGCGTGTGTGTGTGTGTGTGTGTGTGTGTGTGTGTAAGCGTGTGTGTCAGTGATCAAGCTTGTATCCGGGAAAAGGGCTATTATAGCTGCTGAAGCAAGACACCTTCGCTAATGCATACATCGCCTCATATATAAACACATATGACTTGTTTCTGAAGCTGCAAATCACAGGAGTGAATCAAAAAGAGCAGATTAATGAAGAGGAAGGGAGGCGAGTTAGAGGCGAGAGGAATGTGAGAGCTGCTGAGCTGGAAACAGAGAGAACAGAAGGGGAGAGACAGCAGAGAGGAGATGTATGGAGGTGAGAGGAGGGACAGTGTGTGTGTGTGTGTGTGTGTGCGTGTGTGTGTGAACGTCGCACAAAGGGGAGAAACGAGTCGTGTTTGTCCTCTCGGTGGGGGAGGGAGGCGAGCAGGACAGTGTGAGTGATGTGTGACTGTATTGTAAGGGGGAGGACATTTAGTGCGACACCACTGTGTGACAGAAGGATGAGTGGGAGGGCAAATCTCTCTCTCTGGATCACACAAACACACACAAACGCGCAGTCCTGCTGTGTCCTTGCTGAGTGCGTGGCGTGTGTGTGTGTGTGTGTGTGCTTATGCAGATACAAATAACTGTAGTGCACCGGTTTCTTCAGTGACTGCCTCATTTCTCCTTGGGTCCTCAACCCATAGGGGACTAACACAGAAGGTGGACAGAGGAGAAACAAGACCGCAGAAGGTGCACAATCTAATTTGGCACAAGGCGAAGTGAGCCATTTGTGTTTTCATGCGACCTCTTGGTGAATATAATACAGCCGCACACACACATGAACATCCCAGTGGCACATACAAGCTGCATCCCAATTCCTACACTACATATTAATTCTAATGAACTTTGGAGTGTTTGTCTATAACATCACAAAACTAAGCACACTTCATTCTTGAGTGTGCTGTCTACTGACGCCCCACAATGCAATGCTCAAAGAAAATGCTACTCACAGTTGCACAACATTTCATCTCTGCGTGAAGGTTAATTGACAGTGGCATTTCAAAGTTGAGATTTACTGCCTGTCGCCTCGCATGTTGCATCACCACCTGTGAGCACCAACTGTTTATCACACACACTGTCTGCAAAAATAGTACTTTAACAATTGCTATATTAGTTGTACAAACTGTGTGGAAGAACTACAATGATCTTTGGCTCATAGAACATATCCAAGAATCCAAAAGCCATCCAATTTATTAGCGTAGCAATTTAATCAGGGATGGAGGGATGATTATTTTCTACATATGAGAAGGAAAACAGTAGGAAAAAAATCACAACTTAGAACAGTGGCAGCAGACACAGGAGTAAATTAGTCATCATTATTCCCACTTACTTGAATTAATATATTCATAATCTTGGCATTTACAACGTCTTCAGGGCTTACTTAACATAAAAACCTACTATAAAGGCAATACAAAATAATCCATTAAACACTTAAAGTAAACCATAAAATATTAAACAAATCAATTAAGATTGTAATGATGAAAAATCCTTAGTTTGACTTACATTTGTTGTCTCTTTATTCAACATTAACATCTAAAGGAAGGTTGTATGTAACCTTCTCAGGGGTGACTCAGCGCCTTAGTGGAAAACTATCCATCGATCTTTGCTATGGTGAAACATTTAACACTGTAGACAATTTTTATTATATGTAGAAATGGGTAATCTTTTACCTTTTATTTCCTTTATCTTTTATTGCTGTGATTTCTTTATCAACACAGACAAGGCCAGTGAGCATTGAGCACTGAGCACTGAAAAGAAAAAAAGTGTGTGTAAGTGCATATTTTGAATGCCTTAAGCTGGAAATCGGTTTAAAACATACTGTACATTTCACATCTTTTCTACATCGCATCTCTTTTCTGTCTTTGTAATGGAGATTTAGCCTCATGTATCTGATAGCAGCGATGTCCTAACGATATTCAGTACAGAAGATAATGCCGTGCTCTGACCCAATTGTTTAGATTCAAGAGGATTTGTTATCTCGCTGTTATCCAATAATCTTCCACACACTGCGTTCACATTAATATACAATCAGACTATCTGATGAGATTATCACCCGCGCAACCAGATTAGGCTCCTCTGAGCAGATTACCGTCCTGACAGTCTCACTGTGAACCAATCATCTTTGCACTCTTGTGTGGTTCTGTGTGTTCGGTGTACAATGCAATCTTCATATTGAGAGCCTTTGAAAGGGGCCAGTGGCGTGTGGAAAGCGTGGTCGGGGATCAGCGGTTTTGTGTGTGTGTGTGTGTGTGTGCAGAAGGGTGTTAGTGTTATTACATGGCCTACTGCACATGTGACAGAGAAACAGACACAAGCCCTGTACAGCACGGGTCACAGCCAAGGGGACAGAACAGAGGTTGTATGTTTGTATAATGTGTGTAGGGCAATGTCGTGTGTGTGTGTGTGTGTGTGTGTGTGTGTGTGTGTGTGTGTGTGTGTGTGTGTATGTGTGTGTGTGAGCATGTTTGTGTGCCTGTGGTCCATGTATTGGGGACATAAATCCGTTTACACAGTCAGTCACATTGTGGGGACTCGCCTTCCTTGTGGGGACAAAACACAAGTCTCCATAATGTAAATCATTCCATTTTAGGATGAAGACTTGGGGTAAGGTTAGGTTGGGGTTAGGTTAAGGTTCAGGTTAGGTTTGGGCTAGGGTTAGGCAGGTAGTGGTTAGGGTTAGTCTTCAGGAAATGAATCTAAGTTAATGTAATATCGTCTTAGGTAATGACAGAATAATGACTTTTTCTCCAGCTTTGTCTACGTTTCATACACAGGTTTCATACACAGGCACCAATAGCAAAGCAGCTTGAGGCTTTTTCCAATTTCACATTGTGCCGTCTTTGATTCCTATGGGCTCTGTGATCTAAAGTAGGCCACACAAACACATACAGAAACATGACTTTGACACAGATTTTAACTGTCTTCCTCCTCCGTCTGTCTTTCCTTCCGTCCCTCACTAGGCTACCAGATCTCCTACCGCTTGGACAGCAGGGACCCTCTGCGCTGGACCACGGTGGAGGTGGGCTCCAACGCTCGACAGTTCACCGTCACAGGACTTTCCCCCGAGCAGACCTACGTGTTCCGACTCACTGCTCGCACCGCCGTGGGCTGGGGGGAAGAACAGGAAGCCCTGGTTGTTACCACTGAACGTCGAGGTGAAGGACACACACATACAATTAAACTTTACACGCTATCTGGTTTGCTGTCATATTGGTTTCGCTAGCCATGCAGATGTTAACCACTCCTATTTTAATAGCACCCTGACCCATGTGAACTCTCAAGGTGCCACAAAAACAAAATGTATTTGAGCAGTTCACATTTCATTGAGATCATATTTGAATCATGTTAGTACTGTACAATGTTTCAGGAGAGACAAACAAGGATGAAGGTCCCCATCCTCAGTCTAATCACCTGGATCAGATATTTCAGATATTATCAGAAACCTAATTTCAGCCTCTTATTATGAAGCATGAGGCTCTACAACAACAACACACAGTTTTCTACTAATGATTGAACAGTTTTTCAGAACATGTGTGCTTTTATCTGGGCTGGTTTTTTTCTTTTTTAAATGGACATGGCAGCAGTGGAAAAGGTGATGCCACATACTTCCATGCACCAATCACAGTGCAACAACATTTGAAGCAGTTTTCAGCGGCTTTGAGAGCTTTAATAGACCAATAACACTTTGACACACCATAGCAGCAGCAGGTATAAATGACTAAAGGAAAATGGAATGGAGTCATCATGAGTCTAACTTGTTGCACTTTTCTTGCTATGCGTCAAAATGTTGGCTGTGAAATAGGCCTGTACAGGTAAACAGTGTGTGTGTCGTGGTTGATGGGTCACTGACGGGGTTGTTTGGGGACAATGAAAAGACTTAACAGAATGCAGCCGTCTCATGTGTGTGGCCCGTGTGTGTGTTTGCACGGAGGCACCGAAGATTAAAAGGCTTAAATATCAGTTTCTCGCTCTTAGAATCTGTTACAGTGTGATTTCATTCTGACACAGTATCGAACCACACACTAATGGAACCAGTATAACAAATGTGTTCATTTTGTTCGTATAAAAATTACTTCTCGACATTGCTGGATAATTCAACAAGAATAATGTGGTGTAAGCTTGGAAGCTTTGACTAATGACGAGTAAAATTCCCTTTTTTCATGCACTCCCACTTTATAAGTATCATGCATCTTGTGTGGCTTTCGCGCCAAAGCAATGTAATAATCTGTAATGAAATTCACATGCAATTATAATAATGCATAAGGAAATTGAATGTGTTAAATAAACCAGAATAGACATGAAATTCTGTAAATGAGACAATTTTAAGCAGGAGAGACTTGATTAATGTTAATAATTTTACCTGTGCTTTCCAAAATGTTTGCCATGAGGAAGGTTTATTGCAATCATTTCATGGTTATTTTGCCCTCTCGTTTCATATTGACTTTCAAATGGCCAAAGATTATATTTTGTCACCCATTATGTTATTTCCGACAGTAATGCCAGCGCAGAGTCTGGAAAGGTCAGGTGAAAGTTTGAGCGTTTTAAAATTTTATGATCTCTGCAGCCATACTTAGACGTGTAATGAGTTGTGGTCGATGTGACGTCCTCGTGGAGATAGAGAAGGAAAAGCAAGCAGGAGCTTCAGGCAGGTTATCAGTGCTTCGACAAGAAGTATTTTGCGGTTGGACATGCAGAATCTGTTGTTCCTGTTCAATATGAGCACGAGATAAAAAAGAAGGTATGACCTTTTTTGTGTGGGGGACTTTTTACATACACTGCAAGACACAATGACATTTGAAAACTGTGGTGGATGAAGAGCTGCTTGGCAGTAAATATAGATATTGAAATCAGCAGGTATTAGCCCTCCTGCAGGGGCATAATGAGAGTCAGGCGTTCCAGATACTGCCCGGGGGGTCCGTGCAACAGTAGTCTGTTAAAAAGGGGGGCTGCCGAGCCAGGTTTGTTAAATTATCATGAAATTATAGATTATTAGACCAAGGACAATTATGGCATTCAGTCTGTCGATACCATCTGCTGAACATGCCAAACTCCACTGACTTGTTGAGTGAGACAACAAGAACTATTAGCTGTTCTCACTCAACTGTCTTACAACACTGGCTATTTTCTCATGGCACTGTGCTCCATGGTGGGCGGGTGAAAAATGCACATTGAGTAGGTGAGAAAGTGAACGATACTGGCAACGTGTTGAAACGGAAGTGGAAGTCTTTTCTTTTTTTTTTTTTACCAAAGGAGAGAGCAAGATCTGAAAGCCATAAATCTTAAATTCTAAAACAGATCAATAGTTATGTCAGCACTCTGCAGTCATGGTAATCTTCCCTTTTAGGCAGCAAAAAAAAATCTAGCTCGTTTCTCTTTAACATTTTATCTAATTTTAGCAGCCGCTGGCCTCATCTTAGAGTTTAAACTGTGAAAATAACAGGGATTTTTAAAACAGAAGCGCACTCAAACACTGAGTTTGACAGCCCATGCCTATGGCGAGATGTAGGAGGCTGAGCAGTGACAGTAACTCTCCTAAGACAGTTTTGTCTCCAAAAACCTGTAACAGAAGTGTTTCCTCCAACTCACAGTCAGTGGCCAAAAAGGAAGAACAGATCTTAACAGTGACTTGACTTTTAAACAGGTAAAGAAGTGCGTAAGCAGCGCTGTTCTCTTTCCATCAATTTATAAACAAATAAAAAGTCGAGTTTTTATCCTCCTCAGATTCAGAGGTCGTGATGCTTTTATCTCATCTTGTCGAGACTGCTGCGCCTTTTCTCTCTCTCTTCCTGAATAAAGCAGGCAGGATTTTATCTGCTGCCAAATGAAGATTCAGTACATCCCACACTTTAGTATTTCACCAATGGCTGCAATTAAAACATTTGCACATTATTAGAAATGGAAGATTTTTAATGGTCATAAACAGTAAAAGACTTTTATTCTGTGTATTTCAGAGGTGAATCTTCCATAGATATAAACCACCTGTGTCTGTTTACATGTGGACAAGGTGATACAGGTGATATTTTGTTTCATGAATTGTTTTTGACTGAACGATGACAAGAGAAGGTAACACAGTGCAGTTTGTACTGGAACAAACTGACACAACTGGATGTCAGGGTACAAATGGCCCTGTGATGGATAGAATTAAGACCAAATTAACCAGACCACTGTTTTCCACTCAGGATTACTAAAGTTTTAATTTTTCACAAGTTGTCATTCATAAAAATGCATCAACCATTGTCTTTTTGCCTCCTTTCAAAAAGACTGACAGACTTTTTTTTTCCCTCTGAACAACTAAGATTACATGTTAACAAAACAGGAGGTCACCACCCTTTATGTTTACTAGGATGTCGTATAGACCTGCAGGCTGTTAAACTCTAAAGCTCCATCACATTAAACTGACCACATTGTTTAACTTTATTGAATGAAGCCACAAGCCATAAAAGGCAAGACTGCAGATCCATCATACATATAAAGTACATCAATCCATACGAGTGTTAGAGCTACAGGCTAAATCAGTGTTGTTACATGACAACGTGCTCCCACGCTTCATGCTGCAGTGTTTGTCATAGGCGGAGAAGCCTGGCTGTTTCCAATCTGGACAACATTTTCATCTTTAAATGCTGCTTCCAAACAACATTTTTTTTTTTTATGGCCACTTGGTGAGCGGCAGGAAATGAGCTGTAAACACAACACTGATATATTATCTCCTTAAAATGTTGATATAGCAAACCTGTTGGCAAACAGTTGCATGTTTACACATCCAGCAGTTATGGAGCAACATTATCATTCGTTCGGAGCAGTGTTTGTATCCACCTGATGAACGTAAGTCCAATATTCACTCTCTTTTAGCTCTGTTTTTTTGTGTCCATCAACTTTGACTGACTGCAGTTTGGTGCTGGAAACGTACTGTACAGTGGGTTTTTAAAGGTTACTCGCTAAAAACTACGCTGGTTAGACAGATGAGAGTGAACCAAAATAGTAAGCTGTAGGCCACTACAAGCAACACTCTGATCCAGTGTTAACTAAAAAATACTGATCATAGCATTATTAAATACAGATATGTAGATTTGCCATCATGATGTTTTTAGTCATCTTTCACCAGTATAATTTTCAAAAAAGTCAATAACTTGTTTTTAATTTTAATGTAATGCACTGTGTTGTGTTCATTTGTCTTATCAGGTACACATGAATCTTGTGTTTTTAGACTACTGATCAATATGCACCTTCATCTTCATCAAAAAAAATCATATATATAATATTTCGCAGACAGGCTGCATTAACCTGTTGATAAAGAGACATGGGGACATGATGGTTTAAGCACCAGGGGGTGTTGAAGTTTGACCAGAGCTTGAGAAGAGCTTTCCCACCAAAGTGAAATATCACTTTAAAAATGAATTTACAGTGGGTCTCAGTAGGCTAACGCCTGAATAACTTTGGTGCGAACGTAGCTCACAGCCTTTGATATATGTCATCCCTGATCTCTCCTTCCACTTTTCTCCGTCAGCCGGCACCATCTATGTCTAGTAAAGCATTGAAATGCTACAAGTACCAAAGTCCCTATATTAAAATGTGACAGTCAAGTGAATTTTTATGAAAACCTGGAATCATGATGTCAGATATTCTGTTCGGAGCTATCAGCGTGTGTAGTGCATTTTAATTGGATCAGATATCATAGCATCGGCCGCATCATTATCAGGATTTCTTTAGAATTGAATTCAGTGGTTCTCTGTTCCACTCCAGTAACATAATGGGCCATTCTCCCTGCGAGATAGACAGAATAGCCTAATAGAGATTTCTTTCTGATGATGCTGAAGAGACCAACTTAATCCCTAGAAAAAGAAAATTGGCTTTTTGAGTGTGGGTGTGTATGCGTGTGAGGCTATGTGCATGTGTATGAATGAATTAGAGAAAACTACAGTTCCCTCCAGAGAGATTTATCCGTGCTGATTTTTGTCTCCAAGAGGCCGATAAGGTAATGGACAACATACAGTAGCATATTTTGCAGAATTCATCCCCCAACAACCTTATCTCTTCTCTCCTCCGGTACCATCTCTCCTCTCTTCTCCACTTCACTTCTACCACACTCCTCTCCTCTGCACGGCACTAAACAGACATGTAAGTGCTGAAAGGGCAGCACTTGTTCTGACAATTATGAATTTATTATCAGAATGTGATCTTAACTGTGGAACAGAACAAGGGGAGAACAGACAGGGAGACACAGATGCTATCAGGAAATAGAAAGAGGGAGATAATAGTCAAATCTTGAAGGGACTGAAGAATAAGGGCGTGGGGGAAGAAGGGAGGCAAACAGATTTGAGTTAAATTACTTGTGATAAGGATGAATGAGGGAAGGCAAGCCCGTGTGTGTGTGTGTGTGTGCGCTCGACTGTGCTTGTGCGCATGCTTGAGAACATAAGTGCAGATTAATTAAACTTCAGAGGGAATCGATAATGCTTTTATTTCTGGACTTGATCGATAGCGTGATGCCCCTGAAATTAAACAGTTATGCCCCCCAACCGTGTGTTTTTGTTTGTGTGTGTGCGTGCAAGCATGTGTGTACGCACATCTTCTAATCACGCAGCTACTGCCAACACAGTTGTACAAAGATACTGACTCCCAGAGCCATCTTTCATCTCCTAATTGAATAGCCAAGACAAAAACACACGCGCGCACACACACACAATCTGTTGAGAAATTGTTTCTTTGATGCTGCGCTGGTTAGATGTCTTGTTTCATTTAAACATATGCATGCAGTGCAGCAGTCACACTGATGGGTATGTGATGTAAATGCAGGCTACACATGTCCTGTCTTATGAGGTATTTGCAGCATATGGTTCGTGATAGTCTCCATTTGTCCAGGTGACTTTTCATTTCGACATGTATAGCTACAGATAGGAAGCAGATTAAAAGAGAAACCCAAATAAATGAGTGGAAAAACATATTGAATGCAGATGTTTCTGTACAGAGAAGTCAGCTTGCTTACATGCATTTAAGTATTTACAGTCATTTCTCTGTAGTCAACTGATTTCTTAAATGTCGTGTATGAGTAGCCAGGTCTCTAGTCCACTTTTAACATGTATGCATGTGTATGACAAAGACTTCAAACAGCGAAAGTATCACTAACTGAAAGGAAAGATTCTAATATTTAGAAGTGCATCCTTTATTCAGAATGATTCCATCCAAAGTCTGACTAAAATTGAAACTAATTCAAAGTCACTATAAATATCTAAATATATTTAAATGTTTCCACCACTAAACATCTGACTGTTTGTAAAATTTGGACACCCTGCAAAGACAAATTGTGCTGTCTCTGGCTCACTGTGGAGTCTGTCTACACACACACATACACACACACACACTGGTACACACACACACATATCACATCTCTGCTACAGTTAGAATAATGGCGCTGAAGTTGTTTAAGAGGTGCGTGCTTGTACTTATCTCCATCACAAAATGTGTTTGCAATAGAGATAAGCGCGTAGGTGTTTTGACCCTTTTTCATTTTCTATTTTTTGCATCCAACACATCCTTGACTCATGGTAATGTGCAGTGCTCTGTCCTTTAATTTGTCACCCAACTGTATATCTAAAGCTCTTTATGAAGCACACACATGGATGCACATAGTGGTATGTGGTAGCACAATCACGCATTGCTAAACTACTAAATGATGTAATTTTATGCATGATTGAATGTGTAGAATGTATCAGGACATCAACCGAAATGTTTTTCTTTAATCAAATTGAAATTGCTCTGGCAATCAAGTAATTTGTTGCTTTTTTTCTCTCTCCTGCTTCCACTTCAATTCCCCCGTTCGTCTCCTTTTCACTTTCTTTGCCTTCCCTCCTCTCATCTCTTCTCTCCCTTTTTCCTCCTCCCACTCTTGTCTTTTTATGGCCCCTCTTTCGCCCACCTCACGACATCTACAGAGCGTCCCCAGCCGCCCAGGAAGTTGTCCGCTCCTCAGGATGGGGTGGAATCTCGTCGTCTCCGCCTCCACTGGGTGACGGGCGGCTCGGGCTCCTCCCCGCTGAGGTACTTCACTGTGCAGGTCAAAGAGCTGCCCAGCGGGGACTGGAACACACACAGTGCTGACGTCCCGTACAACGTGACCATCTGGACCGTTGACAGGTAGGCATGTGCACATATGTGCAGTCACACACACACATACACACACATCTGCTTGTGTGGCAACAATGTAGTAAGTTTGCCTCCAATTTGTGTTTCCAAAACCAAAAACATGAGCAAACATGCATGATGGTTTAAACAGTGTCGGCTGCAAATGTTTGCGTGGCTGGTTAACTAGCTTACTGCCAACTGTAATAACCCAGCATGACTTCCATAAAGCCTGTCATACGTTGTGGGTTACAGGTTGCTCTGTTCACAACATCCACTGTGTTGTATTTCCCCGCTGTGTGGAAGCTGGTCCTGGATCAGAGTGTAGGCTAATGTAACATCTCTGGCATACTCTTTATTGGATTTTGGGAAGTTAGCACACTCCAGCAGCTCCAGCAAGGTTCCCCATGATAGTATCACATTTAACAAACATATCAGGTAGTCCTAATCCTAAATACCTCTGTCTAACTTGCCCAAGTGCATAAGCTAAAGCTCTACAGGATTATGTGAGGATGAAAAATAACAGTCTGATTTTACATTTTTTTTATAACACTAAGACTCACTGGCTCTACTTTGCAATACAAGAACAACGATGTTTATTTCCATGTCTCAGCTACATGGATACCTGTGACCTGTGACCTGTTAGCATGATATCATGTGTGGATCTAATTGCATGCTCAAGACCTTTTTACAAGATTGAAATATCAAAAATCAGACAGTGGAGGCTTGTCGAGTCTAACATTACCTTCAGTAGTACCAGGTCACAGCTGATAAAACCTGCAATGGCAGTTCAGCAGATGAAGTTGATGGCAGTTGTCTAAAATCAAGGACCCATTGTTTCAAAAATGACAAAGAATTTCAAGTGTTAAAGCTGCCATTGTGATCATTGTAAATAGATCATAGACAGGTACAGTAGCAGTATGTAAGGAGGGGCTTACCTAACTGTCAATTAGGTCATCTCAAGGAAACAGGAATAAAAATACTACAATACTGTTTTTTGCTTCCCTTACAGAGCCCCAGCATTTTGTTCAGCACGACACGCTGGACTTGATTTTGTTAAAACAGTCTGTAAAAAAAATCTTGTAATGTTTATGCATCCTTGCAGAGAAGAGTGACGAGGTGGGGGGGAGGGCTGTGAATTGTCAGAGCAAACTACAGAGAATTAGATCAGAAAAAGGAAAAGTTTTATTTATTTAGCACATGGCGAACCAAAAAGGTTTGTGGAGCCAAAAAAAAGACATAAACCACAAAAAAACACCAGGGAGAGCAGAGTAATCGTAATCACTGCAGAAACGCAGAGGATCTCAGTCACCTAATCACACAGACGCAGCAGGAACCGCTCTCTGTCTTTTCCTCTTAAAACCTTTTTTTCTCGCTCTGCCGTCATGCTTTTAAGTTCGTGTGTGCCGTTTTCCCATTGTCTCTCTCTGTAACCATTTTTACCTTTTCATCCGTCATCCCTCTTGCTGTCACCGCCTCCTTCCTTCCCCCCGTCCATCCATCAACAGCCAGCTTTCACAAACCATAAGGCGGGTATTTTTTCCTTCATTCATCCCTAAGCATCACATCCACTCACCCCTGGAAGAGGGCACCATTCCCATTGCATGTCTTCTTTCTCCATCCCTCTCTGTCTACACCTCCATCCTCTTCTCCCTGGTGAGGCTGTCATTGTGGCGGCAGGTGATAGCGGTCAGACTGTGATGGCCGCCCCAACTTCCCCGACAGCCCGAGTAGCAGATCTATGATGTGGCTGTACTCGTGTGTTCCTGGTGCCTGTCTTCTACTTCGTGACTGTTTGTGCTCACTCCGTCACGAGCAATCACAGGGCTATTTGAGATGCTGAAGAGCGGCTGCATCAGCCTGTTTCAACCTGCCTCGGGGAGCGTCTATCTGCCATGATGGCGCCGCTGCTGTTGTTGTTTTGATGCCATTTTTCGAGCTCATTCTATTTACTGAACGCTCTCATTACGGCACTGGATGGAGGAATTAGCTTACGTCTCCACACACTCGCGCTCACACTTACTAGTTTTCTGTCCTTAATTGTTGTTTTCCAGCGAGACATCTTTGGAACCAAAACATCGAAGTCCCCAGGCTGATAGACACACACATACAGTACACACACCCTTTCAAACATTGTCCTTAACATCCTCCCAGTGCTGTTGGTACCGCACCCTCTTTGAGTTTGGTGCCTTTGATGATCTATTCCTACGATACCCACAACCCCATAGGGCCTTTCTTCTTGTCCCTTATTGGGCCCGGCTCATTATTATACAACAAGACACTTGAGCAGTTCTCCTGTCGCCTGATGAATTTATAACTGGTCCTCTGTTGTCTGAGGAGCTCGGTAAATAAATTCTTAGAGTCGGATCTTGTAAGTCTTTGTGTGAGGAGTGGTAGAAAGGGGGTGGTCTTGTTACAAATTATTAAATTGCTCCTGTTAACTTTATAATAGGTAATAATGATATAATAGGTTAGATCAATAAAAGAATTAAGAAAATGATATTTTGCCACCAACTGTCCTTTGTAAACTTGAATCAGTTTCCCACAGTGCAAAACGAGTAGCTTTAAACTATTAGCATGCTGCAAGGCGCCAAAGTGCAGACTTGTTCAGCTGGTTCCTAACAATGGGTGGATGCTCAATGGGCTGATTGTAAGTGGCTCTAGAATAAAGTGTTTTTAAAATGACTGATGTAAATTGTTATTCTCTGCTTAGTAATGCATTCACCTTGCACAGAGGAGAAATGCAGATAAGATGTTGTGGTAGTATGACAGTAAAAATACTTTGGCAGTGGAGACAATTAGAAAGGGTGTGAGATGATTATTATTCAGGACCTTGTCTGCTTTTCAAAGGCCACTGAGAGCGCCAAACAGGTCTGTGAGAGGGGGAGAAGGTTCGGGAGGAAGTAATTCCCAAAGTGTTAAAGGTACCAGTGTTTTTAACCACAATGTGGTTCTGTAGAGCAACGTTTGATAAGCGGGTCAGTGTATTGTTTGTATCTTGTATTCACCTTTGTTGTGTATTTTTGTGGTAAAGTAAGAGGAGCAGAGACCACAAGCTGGTGCGGACGATAGATACTCAGATTCAGATACTCTGATATTCTTTGGTGAGAAATCCTGAGTGGTTTACCTGTGGTTTTACTGACTGAATTACAAATGCAATGCACGCATCAATTGGTTTAGTAATAAAATCACATTGTGCAAATGTTATGAATCTTGCATGAATTTTGTGGTACAAGTCCAGCATTGAATTATGTCCAAAAATCTATTTAAAACAAATAGCCTTTTTGATTAATAGATAGATAGATAGATAGATAGATAGATAGATAATATTATTGCTCTTTTGCATCTGTACATGTGCATCTGTGTCTTTGTGTCTCCAGGCTGAAGCCTTTTACATCATACAAGTTTCGGATGCTGGCCACCAACGACGTAGGAGACAGCATCCTCAGCAAAGAGACGGAGGCTGTTACAACTCTGCAGGATGGTGAGAGACTGGGAATTTGAAAAGATAATAGAGAAGGACTGTAATTGGAAGGACAGAAGCGTGTGTCTGTCTTTTTCTTCCTCACTGTTTTGTCCTCTGTGTTTTCTGTCCAGTGCCTGACGAGCCTCCAGTGATCCTCGCAGTAAAACCAACAACCACTACCTCAGTCCTGGTGCAGTGGAAGGTATTTTCAGACTCCAGCGATGCCTGATGAGCATGTGTTAGATTCACACAGGCCTACACAACAAAACTTTGAGTGCAGGTTAATCACCTACTGGGATGATGCACCTCCTGAAGACTTACTGTGTGCAGGGTTTGTGCGTGTCTTCGCGTGTGTTCGTGTCTGTGGATGCAGTTATCACTATTTATTGAACCGGGAGAGGTCAGAGGTCAGCATAGACAGATTGGAGGGATGGCGAGAGGGAGGGATGGACAGACGGAGGGACAGACATTCCTAGCTGGGGGAGAGAAATGATCAAAATCTTAATGAGGCTCTACCAGCAGGAGCGATATTAGAGGGTGAAAGAAGCAAACATCAGCAATGTACAACAACAGAGGAAAAAAGAGAAAAAAGGGGAAAATAGAGGTGGTTTGGAGCAGCAGTGACATGTGAATAGACGGTAAATACAGCCTGGCTACTTCACTGCTTGTCACTCTTCCTCTTCTGTTTGGAAGTGTCTTCTCTCACTCCTTCTAGCCTTATGTCAAAGCAGAAGGAGGCAATGAAAAACAAAGTCACCAGCAGTTCCATCATCCTTTACAAGAGTGCCAAACCCACTGAAGCATCACTTTGTCTGTGCGGGTTACAGCCACACCAATCCAGCAGCCCTTTAAAGTGGACTCTGCTGATAAAATACTGCTCTGCCAGCCCGCCAGCGTCCTGCCAGTCACCTCGCTACACCGAGGAATTGAACACAAGCTCTCAGAAGTTTCTTTGTGAGAAGCGGAGTGCTCATATTTCTTCACATGTGCATTCTGCGTGTGCTTGTTTGCGTGTTTTCAGCGTCCCAGTGACGACAGCATTAACGGGATGTTGACCGGATACCGGCTGTATTATAGAGAGCTCCCAGCAAACAGCTCCTCTTTCACTGAAGCAGAAGTCCAGGCAACCAAAAACAACACCACAAGTGCCCTCATTACAGGTGAGCTTATGTCAACTGCTCCACCCACTGCAGCTTACATGAGAGAAAATTAACACACTGTTTAATCCACTCCTTACACTGTTGCTCTATTAGTTTTGGTTATGGAGGGTATTAAAAGATGACAATCGCTGTTTGGGGGAAGGGTTTAGCAAACAGTCAATTGTTTTAGGAGTTTTCCATAATCAAATCAAGTACGGTGTAAGTATTGTTTCTTATACTGTATGTACATTGTGACAAACATGGCACATGACGGACTGCATATTTGTTGTCAGAAGATTGCACAAGCATAAAATAATGATTTCATCATAAATTCCACCTGCTTACTGAGGGTAGGTGCATTGAAATCAATGTCAATGAAAGTGCCTCTATTATGTGAAATCACAAAATGAACAATAATAGAGAGGATCAGAGTTTGCCCCTGTAACCCATTTTGGGCTGTTTTTGAAAAGGTTGTTATTCAGAAAAAAAAGAAAAAAGGAATAACATGTTTTAAGATGTATTCACACCAGAGCAGGGATCAGGGGTGAACTGTGTTGCAATGATGAGGGACTGATCAAATGGCCCTCGCTGCACAGCTGTTTTCTTCTGAGGCCCCATGTTTCACTACAATTCAGCAATATTAGAGATTCCCTTCACTCAAAAATGTGTTTATCTCCCCTAAAATGTCTGACCTTGACTGTATTGACTTGTATCTCTACAAGATTTGTTACTTAGAAAAAAAAAAAGGTGGCAAAGTGATAAGCGCTGCTCTTGCACCGGTCAACCCAGCACAAACAGCGGTGGCGAGCAGGGCATGAGGCCTGTGATTCATAGATCCACAGTTTGTCAGTAAGAGAGAGAGTCGATGTGCTTCCAGCCCCTTTGCAGAGTTTTTATAAATTTTTATGTGAGAAAACCATGGTTAAAAAAGATTAATCATAGCATAGTAGTTTTACATACTTTAAAACGTGTCTGGGGGGAACTTTAAAGTATTCTTATTCACTGTACAGCCTGAAGTGCTTCATACAGGTATTAGATTGACTATCTGCTCGATTAGATTGGACAATTCTCTTTCCATCCAACATCCACGAGTCCGACAATGGTATTGAGCATTTTCCTCCTAAACACAGTCATTTTTTTGAATGGCATTTTAATTGCGCAGTTTATTGTTGAACTTGAAACACGTACTGATTAACTCTCCCTCCGTCTTTCTCTCGCTCTTCCCAAGCCAAGAGCACCTTCAAGACGGTCAGCAGTGCCTCACTAACAGAGTTTGAGTTGACACGTGAGTAATTTAAGACAGAAGTGGGAAGTAAAGTTCTTGGGATCTTTATGTGTTAGTATGTGTTTTAGTAAACAGTTTGTAGAATGAGAAGAACAACTACCATACGCGCTTTCTATTTATGTCGTAAAAATGTAAATAGTATTTCTATTTCTTTGTAGAACTAAAGAAGTTCAAACGCTACCAGATCGTTATGACGAGCTACAATATCATCGGAGAGAGCCCACCCTCCAGTCCTGTTGAGGTGTCTGTTGGAGAGGCAGGTAAGTTGAAACTCGAGGAAGCTGTGAGATCGGTCACAATTTCAATGACTGGTCTTCTTTTGTGAACGTTTACACTTGTTTTTTATAAAGTCAGAAAAGCTGCTTTATTGTTGAATGTTTCTAAGCTTCTCCTCCCCCCGGTTTTCAACATGTATTGTGTTGTTAGGAGGTTGCGTTGTGGGTACATAAAGGAACATTTAGTTTGAAGCCTTTAGATCGTTGCTCTTCTTACATCAATGGGGTATAAAGAACTTTCTTCTTCTTTGAATTTATACTTACTCAACATAGCCTTTTTTTAGGTATGAAAGCACATTCTTGACTTTGGAAATAGCAGTTTAAGAGACCAATCCCATCTCATGGTCCACTTACTTGCCTCTTATGGAGCTTTCGACCTCGTCATGGAGGTGGATCTGGTCACATACGAGCTCAGTAGCCGTCATGATTTCATCCATAACACATCATCTGCTTTTGAAGACTGTGTGATATAGTTGAAACCTCTGGAAGAAGCCAGTAAGGTGGTTGGCTGGAGATTGTTTTGCCTGCTTTCTGTTGCTCTTGTCGTTCTCTCTACAATTCTACAATTTCATTGCTTTGTCCTGTTCACGCCTCCAGTCTTGCTCTCTTTGCCCCTTGAGTGACATCGCCTTTGAAAGGCTCACTGGTGTTCTTAATAGTGTGTGTGTGTGTGTGTGTGTGTGTGTGTGTGTGTGTCTGTGTGTGTGTGTGTCTGTGTCTGTGTATGACTTATGGTACTTTCGGGGACCAGTTAATTGGGGACGGCTGGTGCAGTTGGGGACAAAAGCCTAAGACCTAAGTAATTGTATGTGTGTGTGTGTGAGAGAGAGAGAGAAAGACAGACAGAGAGAGAGAGAGGGTGAGGACACGTCCGAATGTCGTCAAGAGCTGCGCAAGGTCATCTTTTTTGTTGTAATGGCCAAACCCGTTTAACTTTCACCAGAGAGTCAAGCCCTGGATCCATTAGACAGACAGCAGTGCAAATACATTTCTCATACACACACACACACACACACACACACACACACAAACATTAGTACCACAAGGCAGACAAACACACAAACAAGAGCGCAGGTGATTTGCAGATTTGGAAGCTATGATCGTAACACCCACACGCAAATTTCGCAGTTTCCTTTCACAATCTCACACAATCTCCATCAGACCAACGCTGCATTCATATTCAGGGACTGTGTGTAGTGTGTGTGCGTGTAGGCCATACATATCACATGCAGAGGAGTGAGAGGTTAGGATAAGCAGGGGGAGCGGGAGGGGGAGGCGGAAAGGGCTGGAGGGGGGGATGATGAAATGGGGTGATATGGCCTTTTCTCTAGCCTCGAGTGCACACCGCTGAGCGTTCATGCATATGTGTGGTACAGTGGAGTAACAAGGTACTGCCTTAGGCCCATTCTAATTGGAAAGGTAGAACATATCTTCTCTACTTCCCACTCAAACACCCAGCTGTGCACACACACACACACACACACACACACACACACACAAACTCAGCAGCAGTCTAACGAAACACTTCTCTGTCTGCAGCCCCGTCGGTGGCCCCTCAGTCTATCAGAGTTTCAGCCGTGTCTCCCTCCATCCTGGAAGTGACCTGGGACACACCCCCCCTTGAGACCCAGAATGGACTCATCCAAGGATACAAGGTGACACACAGGAAACACACAAACGCATATACGCACAAAGAATTCCTTGTGGGAGACACATACAAGGAAAGTGACCCAAACACACAGAGAGGAGAGTACTCAAGTGTCCATGTGATAGAAAAGCATACAGCTCTGTCTCTGTCTGTATTTAAAATGCCTCTCCTCTTGTCTTGGAGGGGTTTTACTCCGCTGCACCTTCAAGTGTCCTATAGAGAAGAGAGAAAGAGAGAGAATTAAGTTAGAGGAAGAATCTGAATATCCTTTAATGGTTTCAATATCACTCCTCTGCCAGTCTTTCCCCCTCAACTCCCCTGTCCCACCCCCTCGCTCTTAGTACTTCAAACACAAGGTTATCTGTCCTGCTTTAGACACATTGATTTCTGCTGGAGTAGAGGGAGGAATAGAGAAGAAAGAAGGGAATGTAATATTTGCAGAGTGAAGGAATGAGATGAGCAAGTGATCCCTGTAGAATCCTGATTAGAGGAGAGGATCGAGGGAATATGTTTAAACTACCAGAGACGAGTGGACCCGGGGAGGGGATCGCGAGGCGTAGGGGGTTAACGAGATTAAGACGAGAGAAACGGAGCAAAGAAAGAATGTTTAATGAATTTATAGGTTTTGACTGCTGTTAACTCTCCTACTCTGTTAGATGAGTGGCACAGACAGCAGGTAGGACTGAAGGTAAACTTCACTGCAAGTGTATTTTTCGACAGTGGAAGTTTACTGAAATGCTCCAGAGGGCTTGTTAGACACACTGAACATGATGGGTAAGGGCTAACAGGTAATGCCAAACAATGCAAGTCCTGTCAGATGGAATTTCCCACACACACCAGCTGTAAAAAGATATCACATGCAAATCCGGGAACAAATCTGTCATTCATATTTTGAGTGAAGCTTTTTTTTACCTTTCTACTATCAACTTTTAAGGATGTATTTTTCTTTATGCTAATGAGATCAATTTCAACTTAAAGCCAGTAGCAACATCCATCATGCTATTCCCACCAAAATAAGTCGGTCATTTCTAGTAGAAGCCGCTCCAAACACAAACAAAAACTAAAAACTAAGAAAAATCTTTCCTCCTTTGCAAAACAAACATCAAGTCACTGTTTTTTTTTTAATCAAGATCCCAAATCAACTCCTTCACAAAAGAGATTGTTGAAAATCCATTTAATGTTCTTAGTCTTATCAAATCAGATCATAATCATGTTCATCACCGCTTCAAATTGTTTTTTTTGGACTAATCCGGATGGTCTCACACTCTTACCAAATACCAAAATAGATCCTCTGAACAACAGTGGAGTGGATTACAAAATGGTCTGGACTTTTTACTAAACCAAGTTTAGTAAACGCCAAAAGTAATACATTAGGATTTTAAATTGAGTTTATGGATGACTTATTCTGTATCTCATTAGACAGTTAAGAGCATGTGGAAGGACAGAGATGGTATAATGCTGCCCTCAAGTGCTACTCATAAGCTGCTACTTCCAAATTTGGAGGTTGTAAATATAGATTTTGGTGCTTTGTAGTGCTTCCTGTTAGGAATAATAACAAAATGAACCCCTTTACAAAATGTAGCTCTTGGCTGTTGTTTTACTTTCCGAAGCCATCCTGCACAGAGACGGTTAATGTTGCAGAAAAGCACTGCTGAATACACAGTGCGTCGCAGCTAAAGCTTAAACAAACAGAAGACATTATATTGAATACTCGTTACTTGAATTACCACATAAAAAGATTAACAGACCTTTGCCATCCATTGCTGCGACAGATCTGAATACTAAAGCCACTTTTAAAACATCCCTGCTAAAAGTCTGTCTTGTCGGAACCCACATTTATTATGATATTACATAGAGGCTGACATGTTGTTCATATCGTATCAATATCTGCCAGTTTCTCACTCTTGCTCGTCCACAGATCGACGACCGATCCGTGCGTCTAAAAGCTGCAGCTTGATGATCTGATTACAGTTTGAATTAGTATGTTAGGAAAAACATCTATGTGCTGTGAGTGAACACGTTCAAATCTCGAACACGCTCTGCCCTGACACATATTTGCACTTAAAGCTTAAACGTTTAAGGTTAACCTAGAGAACGAGTACTGTCCCTGGGCCTGTTTTCTCACTGTAAAGGCTCTTGTGTATATAAGATACTTGTGATTCATTTCTAATGCATGAGGCTCAACCACCTCTGTAACCTTGCTGTTCGTGTGTCAAACCAAGCCTTTTGTGTTGTGCTCTCAGCTGCTGAGTGAGACATTAATAAATCAAAATATTTCTTCCACATTTGAATGGGATTATATGACCTGCAGTGATTTGCAAAAGCACACATTTAAAGTAAGTAGCTGTAAGTTTAAAGAGCATTACAGTGGATATGCACCTGTCCAGTACCGTTAAGAGCAGGAGGCAAGCTGTTTTAACGCATCAAACACTGGATATGCATTTATATAGGCTGTTTACTGGCTGTAGATATTAAGTATATTGCTTATCTTTTTTCACTCATTATATGCTGCCTCTTTCATTAAAAGTATGTGACCTAGGCTACAACGTGAAAGTCACACATTTAGGATTTCTAGAATACTTTGTTTTTTCTAAGTCAGTAAAGCAGCGCATTTCTCAAATCACCTCTTTTATGAAACTTAACCAAGAGTGATAAATTGGTCTGTCTTAAGGTGCCACGGGAACAATATTCCTCAATGATAACTAACACAGAGTCTGAACATTAAACCTCCTTCATCATTGTTTCGAATGTGTTTCACTGAAAAAGCAATTTTTGGTGTTTGACATTTCACAAGCTACAAGGTCTTGATATTGATCTCATCACACTGGGTACGATAATCAGGTGACCTTTGTTCTATTTAAGCTTACAGGGATTGACCAAAGTCGCCCCTGTGTCTTCATTACTGGCAGATGTCATGTCCATGATTATTGGTTCCACATGAGCATGAACAGTCGGCAGTAGACATCGAGAAATGCTACACACACGGATTACATCCTACATTTTTGATTGATTACTTGAATTTAACATAATTTGCAAATTGGAAACAAACAACAACTAACTCTGATAAGACATCAACATGGCAATTTGCTATTTCATGTCGCTGATCATATGATGAAATTATGTGTTCACACTGACCTTAGTTGTTACCAAGTTGTCTAAAATTTAAAGTAGGTGTGAGAGAAGGAGAGCTTGTCCTGTGTCCTTAGTTATGTTAAGATATTTTTGCAAAACATATTATATTTAAGTCTAAACCAGACCAGTTTTATCTGCAGTGAGAAATCACATCGACTTTACACGTCTGTCAAAACCAAAACAAATCTTTCTCATAACCAACTTCTCCTCCTTGTAAAACAGCACATGAGCGCTCCCTATATTACAATATATGGATCCTTTAGGGAAACTCTGGCGGAAAGGACAGAAAGGAAATCACATGTAGACTTGAAGTGAGGAGGAGGAGAACAAGAGCAGTGGTAGTTCTTACGAGTAAAACAGAGTCGGTGTTGTTGACATTGTTTTCCTGTGATGCAGATCCACTACTGGGAGAGAGACAAGCAGAACCAGAGTGAGAAGGTCAAGGTGATTTTTGTCCCGGACACCCGCGTGCATCTCACCAACCTGACCAGCTACACGCCTTACCTCGTCACTCTGACGGCCTTCAACACGGCTGGAGACGGCCCACCCAGCGACCCCCGCGGGGCCCGCACCCTGCAGTCTGGTAGGAGGCAGAGCATCATGTTATAGTCTTTATGATTTCTTTTATTCCTCTTTTTTCATTTGTCGTCCTCCATGTGTCCCGCAGCTCCCGGCCAGCCCAGCTACCTGTCCTTCTCAGAGGTGACGGAAGGAAGTGTCAACGTGTCCTGGGGGGCTCCACTCACTCCGAATGGACAGCTGGAGGGCTACAGGGTCGTCTACCAGCCCACTGCTCCCGTACAAGGTATGCACACATGTGATTTCTACACACACAAATATATGTTGAGGAGGGCGCTGACATTTCTTTGAATTATCTGTGTGGACGCAGGAGTGACTAAAGTGGTGACAGTGGATGTGAGAGGCAGCTGGCAGCGGTGGCTGAAGGTTCGAGACCTGATCAAAGGAGTGACGTACGAGTTCAGTCTTCAGGCTCTCACGGTCAGCCATGGGCCGCCAATAGAAGCAAACATCACTGCTCAGCCTGTGCAAGGTAGGAATGACGTGTGTATGTGTGTGTTAGTGTCTCTACTTGTATTAATGTATTAATGAGACAAATATCTGATTATACAGTCTAATTACGGACACTCAGCTTGAGCTACGTTTGGGGTTAGGCATGTTCAGGTTGTATACCATCTGAAAAACACTTGTGTTTGTGTGGCACTGTGGTGCACATTGAAAAACATGTATGTTATGTCCTGACGCATATGATTCATGTAAATTTGATCATAACTGAAGTGATGTTCATTATTTAAAGGCACAGACAAGGAGGTTTTAGTTACATTACATACTTGGTTGAAAGTGTTCGCACATGACCCTGGTATAATTTTTATTTGTGCGCAGACATGTATATACTTTGATATATACTGCTGAGTGTTTTTATTTGATCATGTATGTAAGTTATTTTGTATGTTTGTGTTACATTTGCGTCATTATACCAACAAACTAACCAGTGACGATGGTAAAGACTTGGACAGGAAATGACATCAGCGCAGTGACAAAAACAAGTATGTGTGTGTCCCTCTCTCACACTGCAGGCTCTCCTGGGTCACCTATGGAAATGTCCATCACCAAGACGTCCTCTGCGCTCACTATCCACTGGTCGGAGGGAGATACCGGCGCAGCACCTGTTACTGGATACGTTATTGAGGCTCGTCCCTCAGGTCAGCTCAAACACAGAAGCCACACACAGGTCAACCACCAACCTGCCTGATGTGCACTTTTTCAGCAGTTCTTTTCATTCCTCAAGAGGGAGGTGAAGTACTGTCTTGCACTAAACCTCACTCAGTGCAGCTTTCACCAGATTCATTAAGACCTGCTGTGCAAATCAAGTCAGCAGCAATTTTCTAATAAATATCACCAGAGGTGTAATCCAGAAACGGAACGTCTGAGAGAAACTGTTTGAACACACTTCAGAACTGACTCTGGTATTATTCTACTACTAATAATAGTGGTAATACCCCTTTTATTACCAGTAATAACAGTAATTATTGTCTTCAGCACACTAATCATCATTATCATTTTAAACGTAATATGACAATTTATAATTTTCCTTAATCACATTCTGACAATTGATCGGGAATAATTCTCAAATGAAACACTTGCTCTTTCTTGTCTTTGTCTGCCTGTCCATCAAACTGTGACACAACCTTTCTCCTTTTCTTTCTGTACAGATGAGGGAGTGTGGGATTCCTTCATCAGACTCCTCCCTCCCAGCAGCAGGTCTGTTTCAGTGCCGCTGGAGCGCCTGAGGTCGGGGATCAGCTACGAGTTCAGAGTCATCGCTGTTAATCGCTATGGTTATGGACAGCCGAGTACGCCCTCTGCTGCCCTCGCTGGTAAACACATGCACACACTGATGGAGATCAGGCTAATGAACAAATCCAGGGTGATCCAACTTGTGTGACTGGGGTTTGGCTGAATTTCTAGCCAGCTGGCTGAGACGCTGTAGGGAGTTTATGTGCTCTTGTGTCTGCTGCCATCTAGAGGCAGAGTCACACAACTACAACTGCGCTTCTTGGGCAAGCAGAAGACAGCCTGAAAGCATGGTGTCCATTTTTGTTTTCCATGTGTGGCACAACACCAAATTCAGATATTTATCACATCATAAATTAAACAATGAATAGTCTTAAATCCAGGCATTTATGTCCTCTCTCTTACCTAATAAACTGATCTGAGGAAAGAGACACTTCCCATCATCTAAAGTGTTTGTATGAAGAAGGGTGAGTTTTATGACAGTGGGAAAACGCAGTGTCTCAGTTAGAGTCAGTCCTCCAACGGTATCATTCACAGAATTTGAAGATTGTTCTTTGTTCCTGTGGGCCTAAAGCTGATATCTCCCTCACATGTGTCCCTCCTCTCCGGTCCTCTCTCCGCCTGCAGCGCTGTCAGAGCGTCCGTTTTATGAGGAGTGGTGGTTCCTGCTGGTCATGGCTCTGGTGGGACTCATCCTCATTCTGGTCCTGGTCTTCACACTGCTGCTGCATGGACACAGCACCAAGTACAAGGCCTGTGGCACAGGTCAGTGGTCACTCCATCGTAATGCTTTATATTGTGACTTTCATTTGTGTGGAAGTGTGTTATTATTTTGAGGTTTTTTGGCAAAAGGTGCATTTTGCTCTCCACAGTCACTCTTGCATTGTTCCACTCACCATCAGCAGGCTCACCACATCTACCCTCCGCTGATTTATTAGACTGTACTCCACTTGTTGTGATTCTGAAAAGTTGAGACATGCACCAGTTCACTTGTACTTGTTTGTAGTGCAAAATTGCCTGTAGCAGTCTTGTTCCTACAGGACCGCCACCACCTGTGAGGCTCTATGAGATAAGAAAACAAGGTCAGCCTTGTTCCTTCACTAGGATGATTCAGGGCAAACAGCTCCTGAAGCATCTCAGCAAAAATTATCTCCCTGAAGCCCCACTGTAATATCTGTAGGTTTTTGAATATTGCTTTAGGTTAAAGCTGAAAATAAGCTTTTTAATTAACACAAGTTTTCAGTATTAATTTAGGTTGTGCTAGCTAATTAAAAAATTCACAACTTGCAGCTATAACTTACATAAAACTAGACTTGCTAATCCAAAGTGAGATGCCATTTATTTAAGTGGAACAAGCGATTGCTTAAAGGCTGTAACATGTTTTAAGAGCAGAATAAGTTTGAGTTTAATTTCCAAGACTTATATTATCCATTTATCAGCAACTGACTGTATTGGGTCTCATAAAAGCCAAAATTTGCATCTCATTTCTGGTATATTAACTGAAGGCCTGTTCAGATCAGATTCACTCCTCCATCAAAGGATCCCACAGGAAAGTCAGTGCTAACTCTCTTCCCAGTTTTTCATACTCAAACCCGGACTGCTCGATTACATCTTAGCTCGCACCACCTCCACAAGGTCAGTCAGGAAGCTCAGCAGCCTGGAGCTGGACGAATCAGTCTTACTCAAGGATTGAAGGACAAACTCCCTCCTCAGTATGACAAAAAAAAAATGTTAGTTTGTCTGATGTGTTGCCCAGTTACTCTTCTAAAGCTTTGGTTCTTCCTGTTTTCATCTGAGATTCTTCTCCTCTCAGGCTTCCTGTGATGCTCTCAGATGTGGACGCAGAAGTGCTTTTACAGTCACTCTGTGTGTGTGTGTGTGTGTGTACATGCATGCCAACAGCTCTAATACAAAGTCAGCCCTGACAAGTGCAGGTTACATCAGGACAGCTGTTAATCTGGGTTACCACAGAAACCTTGGCACAACCTCTGGGCAGTGGAGCGATCAAACGGAGTGAGGGAGGAGGGGAGAGGGCAACACATAAACAAGAGGGAGGTTTGAGCGGGAGTCAGCGGGCAACAACACGCTGACGTTGTTCCATTAATTGTTCCATTTTTTATGGTTATTGGTGGATAAATTACAAAGGCATTCTGTTCGGTTATTCCCTGAGTGCCAAATTATGAATCCTAGTTTCATTTATTTCTGATTCTCAGGCCTGAGAGTGAGCTGAACACACAATGAATAAAACAGGAGATTGCACATAAACTCAGCGTGGAGAGAACACACAATTCTCAGCTGCAGCCCCCAAACGAGTGACTGAACTGCTTTGTATTTTAGTATTTATCTGAACTGGCTCCATCTGATTCCTTTGATATTCCTGCAGGGAAACACATGTCCACAGCGGAGGAGTCAGTAACGCTGGACAACGGAGGCTTTACTGCTCTGGAGCTCAACAGCAGGACGCTCAACACCAAGAACTCCTTCCTGAAGAAGAATGGGACCAGGTGTGCATTAACTCATACACACGTGCCTGGATTTGTTATTTGATTTTTAATAGATGTTACATGTATTATTAATGTGTGTGTGTCCAGGTCTCCTCCCAGGCCCAGTCCAGGCGGCCTTCACTACTCAGACGAGGACATTTGTAACAACTATAATGGAGCCGTGCTCACTGAGAGCACCACACTCACAGAGAAACCCACTGAGGTCTCTGAATCTGAGGTATCTCTCTCTCTCTGTCTCTTTGTCTTTATCGGCCTGATAGGAAAGACACCTGACATTGAAAAGAAACGTGTGTTAGTAAAAAGCATAAAATCTTAACATTTGGCCTCAGAACACTGACGGTGTGATCTCAACGTCCGAGGTTTGTGGCCAGAACCCTTTGTGGCATATTGTCCCTCATTTCCTTTCCTTTCTCTACTGTTTCTTATTGAACAAAGGCAGAGATGCCACAAACACACACACCACAAATATTAGCACCAACAATCAACACATAATCTCAGAAAGGCCAACTCTTGCTTTTGCCTTAGGGTTTAATATACGATTATTTGTGTCCTCAGTTCTATATTCAAAATGCAGCAGAGGTTTCAAACCAAGGATGTTGCCGTCAGTGGCCTAACCCTCGGGCCACCACACTGATTTGTTAAGTTTTGAATAAAGAAAAATGCATCACAAAAAAGAAAGCCTAACCAGCCTACCATTTTCACACCACCGTGAAAACTGATTAAACAATCTCATCAAACTCTTGGAGTCTGAATATGTTTGACAGAAAGTTCTTTGAAAGTAGAAATTGAGTTCTTTGTACTGTGCTGCTGTCAGTCTGTGGTGTTGCTGCTGGAAGAAGAGAAGAAAAGGTGGAAGTGAAAACTAAAGTGAAACTAAACTAAATAGCTCAAATCACTGAGCTCTCTCCAACCTTCTGCCTGCACCATAGAAGATTAACATGTAATATCAGCATCTTCGGTTCAAGTACAACATTTCCCATGTTTCCGTCTGTGTCTACTGTCACATAAAGGCAGCCAAAAAAACAGCCACAGATGTGCAGATGCTTTAGCCCATCATGTCAACATGCCTTCCACCTGTTTTGTGTCTTTGTCTCTCTCTGAAAAACTGTGTGTTTGTATCCAGTTAACAGACAGCGACTACGAGGACGAGCATCCCAAGCACTCCTTCGTCAACCACTACATGAGTGATCCCACCTACTACAACTCCTGGAAGCGGCAGCCCAAAGGCCATAAAGGGATCGGCACTCCTTTTGGCTACGAGGAGTGCGCCACTGCGGACACAGAGCCCTACTACCAGACCGTGGTCACCCAGCACAGCACAGGCGGCGCGTACACACCCACAGGGCAGCCTGCACACACACACGTCAACCCCAACACCAACCCACCGGGGTCACGCACCCCTGTGACGGGATTCTCCTCATTCGTTTGACTCTAGAGACGAAATCTGCACAAAATAACACACACACACACACACATACACAAAATGAAGGAGGGGGGCCGGTGTGTGTTTGGACTAAAGGAGACAGAGCCGGCGGCTTCGGAGGAGAGGGGGGGGACGAGATGAGGAGACGTGGGACGGACTGGTGATGAAACAGCCCTTCATGCCCCAAAGAACTAAACCTACACTTCTCACTCGCCTTCTCCCCTCGTTCACAAAGATCCTCACTGTGTCGACGAGTGTGTGTGTTGCTCTCCTACTCTTTTTATGCCTCTGTATCACTGTGCTCACACACACAGTTACTGTTCTTGTTTCAACGTACACACAAACACACACATTCACACCGGTGTATTCCACCAGATATTCATGCCTATTCCAGAGACTCTCTAACGAGAGCTACGAGCGATGACTACATGAGTCAGTGTAAATGTCGAGGAGAGAATTCAACCACGAAGTGGCGGAACCTGGAATTTCTGCACAAGGCTTCTTCTCTGTTTTCCGCATTTACACATAAGTGCACAAATACACACGCACCTGCTGATGCGCCATTTTAAGCATCTCCCACTGCGAGAGAGGAACTTCAAGGTTGAGGAGAGTTATTACAAGACGGCACAGAAGGGAGCAGCTTTTGTTGACAGACTGGTTCATGTGCACAAACACAGAGCTGTCAGCTTTAAAATACCACCACACAGAGGAAAAGAAAAAATAACAATCAATAATCACAGTTTTTGAACTTGATAACGGATAACGGAGTGCAAGCGTGGGCAGGGGTTCTTTAGAACTAAAGGCATTCTCAGAGAGAGCGTTGTGTGGTTTCTGAGAACACTATGTGATGTTTGTGGGTTTGGTTTGGAATATATGGAAACCATGTTTTTTACCGTCTGCCTGTTTTCAGCACTCCTCAGCCTCCCAAGCCATAATGCTTGCACTGAGCCGAACCCGACACATTTCATCTTAATTCTGTTGATATTAATTTTTTTTTTTTTTACAAGTTAGAGTGTGTGTGTTTGAGTGTGACACACAAGCATGTGTGTATAAATGGCTCTATGCTCAGTTTAGAAGCCTGTTCATCCGTCTCTGTTGTTCACTGCTAAGCAAAGCGTGCCATTGTATGTATGTTTGTATTTTTAAGATGGATTTTGTACAGGGAAGCCCTTTTTACTTGTGTGCAGTTGTATGTGGTTCGGCCACGTTTGTGTTATTCAAAACAAATAGCGAAACAGCACTGGAGCAAGTCTTCAGCTACACTGACCGATGAGGGGGAAAAGGACGAGTAAGACTCAAGATCATTAAACAAGAATCGTAAAAAAAAAAAAAAAAAAATCTGCAGCGAACGAGTGTGGAACAAGATTACAGGATATTTTAGAGAATCATTCTTGTTCAGTGTGAGCTTTGACTCAGAAGGTCCCAGTGTCTGCACCCTGGACTCACCTCCAGCAGCCAGGCGGACACACATGTACTTTGTACCTCTCTTCAAGTGCAAACAAAATATCATCTGTAAGTTTTTGCTCATGAATAATTTAAAGGTTCTCTTCCCAGCAGCCTTCCTCACTCTGTCACGCTTGTTTTGAGTCCCATACAGTGTGTGAATAAATGGTCATTGTTTAACCGTGTGTCTTTGTGGTCTGTTTTAGTACTGGGCCAGCGAACACGTCTCTTCGGATCTTCCCAACATTACATTAACTGAATTAAAGATGTGCCTTAACATTGTGTGAGTGCCTCGGTGACCCTGAACTGAACTGTCTCGCTGAACTCTCTTAACCAGGCCTGTGAGCATTGTTCGTGTCTTTTATTAAAGTGGTAAAAGGGTTGAAGGACCAGAGCTTTGTCAGTTATTGTCTATTAATTATATAATCTATCAATGTTCTGCTCAGTGTGTGAAGGGCCCGTGTGACACTTTCCCTAAAAAAGCTGTGCATTTGAGGAAAACTGGTGGCAGCAGGTGGTTTGAGTTATTAAACAATTATGTAAGAGTTCATTCAGCAGAGGCAAAGTACGTTCACTACAATCACAGTGTCAAATGTTGTCAAATAAATGGTTGATTTACCCGAAGAACGAACATATTTCCTCATTTACCCCTAATGTTAATATAGATATTACAAGTATTTTTGCTTGAGTAGAATTTCGCCTGCAGTGATTTTAATTGTAATAGATTGTATTTAAATTGTGATCCTGCTTTTACAGAAGCGTCTGAATAGCGTGTGAAATGTGTCTCCCCGCCAGCAGAGGGCGCGGTGGGGCGGTGACAGAGACGCAGGGGACCTTATTTGGTGGCCGGAAGAAGAACTGTGCGCATGGCGGATATGTTTTTCACTTCATGCTGTGCTTCTCAGTGTTTTGCTGTAATAGCGTAGCATTATTTATCAGTCATTAAAACCGCAGCACCGCAGAATGTTGAGATGCTAACGGCTGTGTAGTGGACCGGAAGCAGCCGCTGTCTGTCTGTCTGTGTGCAAACGTCGTGACTTGTGACCCAGTTCGGTTTTGGTGAGTTTTCGTCTCCTCCTCCTCAATAGCTGTTAAAGACTTATGTCAATACTCTCATTTATTCGGTAGCTGTATCGATACAAACACAGACATGTTTGTCTCACACTGACCTGTTTATCTAAACTTAACGTTACTAAAATACAAGCCTGTCGAGACATTAATGCAGATTATTGTGCAGCTTGTACTTGTCATGCAGTGAGTTTGAACAGATCTTATAGCAGTTTGTGGTGTTTTTCTTCCAGGAAACACAAAGTCCCCTGATGACAGCTCAACTCCATCTGTGAGACAGTAAACATCCGGAATCCCTGATCGTACCAGGGGCCCCTGAAGGCACCTCCGGATTTTCCTAACAAACGCTTTTCATTTCAAGATGGAAGCCTTCAAAAATACTTATTGGAAGGAACCCCAGTTCTATGAGTACGTGTATAGTCCTCTAACAGGCTTTGCTATTTTTGCACACTCATGTTTTTAAACACTATTATTCAATAGAGAGATTCAGATCCTAGCACATCACCGGCATCACATTTGTCTCGTTCATGGCCATAAACAAAACAATGCGTCCTCAGCATTGAGGAGCTGAAGGGCAGCTGAAAAACAGTCTGATATCTTCAGTGTCTTTACAGGAGCTTTGTCCAGTTTGAGAAAACCATGAAAAGGACATCACTTGACTAGTCTGGGTTTGGACATGGAGACTACCCATTTTAAACAAAGCTTGGTTTACAAACTGTGTGCAGTTTGATGGTCTTACCAAAATATGCTATTTAGTTGCATTATGGGAAATGTAGGAGTTGGTTTGACACATACTAGGGACTAAAAGTGAAGATATTATGGCATCTGCTGCACAAGTTTAGACTGTTCTTTCAACATGTCTTGCAAATCCCATGTTTATAATCACTTTTTTTTTTTAACAAAAACGAACATTACAGACTTCATGAAGGTAGGATTTATTCCAGAACTGTTGTATTAGACTGCATTAGTTTTAGCAGGGTGCACCTAATTAACTGGGAACTATGTGTATATTTCAGTGCAACAGAAAGACATTACATACAAGGAGCTGAGCCTGGTACTAACTTGTGTTTGTTTCTTTCACAGTTTTCAGAGACTGACCTGAGTGGGATGAAACCTCGGGAGCCTGAACACAGACCGAAGAGGGTTTTATCTTAATTCTGTGACTCTTGCATGAGTCAAAGAAGAAATAAAATTTGACTCAGTGAAATCAAAAACACGCACCAAAAGCTAACAATGGGTGAAGTGACTGTCGAAGTAGATGAGGAGGTGACAAAACAGGACTTCTCCTTGGAGCCACTACCAGAGCCACTACTGATAATCCTGTCCCCACCTCCACCTTTCTTATCTGTTCCTGGTAAACCGACCATGTTTTGGCATAAGTGGCTCAAAGCTTTTGAACACTACGTTGATGCACTCGGTGAAAACGAGCTCATTGACTCCAGTAAGTGTGTGCTCTTACAGAACTGCCTTGGCCCAGAGGGCCAGCGTATCTTCACAACACTGATCCAGAGTGAAACCACGTACACAGAAGCCATCTCAGCGTTGACTGTTTACTTCAACTCTGATCACACCTCGCAGATGTATCGCCTTCAATTTCATCAGAGGGCTCAGATGCCCGGAGAGACTGTAGATCAGTTCATGGCTGCATTAGAAGAACTGCTGAAGCCTTGCAACTATGGACACTTACAAGATAAACTTATCCTGGATCAGCTGATTGAGAAAACAAACTGCCCACAACTAAAAGAGAGGCTTCTGTTGGAAAGGGAATCTCTGACCTTGGACAAGGCATTGGCTATTGGTAAAGCGGTTGAATCTGCCTTAAATGAATCTGAACTGTTTGGTATTCACGAGGTCAGTGTGGACATTGGAGACGATTTAGACCCTCCTGTTCAAAGAAAGGCCAAAAGAGGACGGCCTCGGCGTGGTGAGAGAAGGGCAAGAAAAAAAACAAAACCACGCCCAACTAAAATCCCAACAAGATCATCTAGATTCAAAGATAATTACTATTATGTTGATGATAAATTATGTGGTAATGATGGCAATGATGAGACTAGTCTGGCTTGTGAGAAATCCAGCAATAAAGCAGATAATAACAATAATAATGGGACCTTATCATCATCACAGAGGATGCAAGAGGAAGGCTACGACAAAGCTAGTGATGGTGTCGATGAGGACGACGATGATGATGATGATGATGATGATGATGATGAAGATGAAGACTACATCATTTCTTCGACTAAACTAAAAGGCCCTTACTGTCCCATCTGTGTTGACAGGCGCTTCAGAGATGCAAACAAACTCGCCAGACACATGAGGACGCACACAAAGGAGAAACCATTCAGCTGCCCCATCTGCACTATGACCTTCAGTCAGTCCTATCACATGACCCGACACCTGAGGAACCAGCACGGTGCAGGGCCTCACGTATGCTCCACATGTGGGAAAAGTTTAGGGAGCTTTGCTGAGCTGCAGAGTCACAAGAGGACGCACACGTCGCATGTTCTGTCATGTCCTGACTGTCATGAAAAATTCACTAACAATGGTGTGTTTTTTAGTCATATCTTGTCACATGGCAAAAACCAGTCTACCCAGACAGACGGCCAAAGATCCCAGCAATGTGATAAAGTGAAGAACCAAGAAATAATCGAATCATGTGACAAGGATAATCATGAGAGTGATGATTGCAATGATAGTGTTACTGAGAATGAGGCAGATTCTGTTACTAGTGATTCTCAGGATAAAGGATCTGAAGTTAGTGTTAAGACCGAAAATAAAGACACTGATGACGCTAAATCTCGGGATGGAGGCAGTCAGAAAGAAAAAGTCGCCTCTAAGGCTGAAACAAAAGGCCATTTTTGTCCCATTTGTGTTGGCAGGCGCTTCAGAGGGCCAAACAAACTCGCCAGACACATGAGGACGCACACAAAAGAGAAACCGTTCAGCTGCCCGGTCTGCTCTATGACCTTCAGCCAGTCCTACCACATGACCCGACACCTGAGGAACCAGCATGACTTGGGCCAGTACATCTGCTCCAAATGTGGGAAAAGTTTAAGTAGCTGGCTGGAACTGAAGGCTCACAAAAAGACTCATGCAGTTGAAGGCTTGACATGTCTTGCATGTGATAAACAGTTCAAGGAGAAGGCTGCACTCGTGAGTCATCTTAAATTGCACAAGAAGGTCCAGTCCAGCCCTCGAAGCCTTATCTGTGGCGATTGCGGCAAAGTATTTGGTCGAATGTATCATTTGAAAAGACACATCGTGACCCATCGCAAAGGATCAAACGGCGAGTGTTACACATGCCCTGACTGTCAGAAGAATTTTGCCTTCCCAGAAGACCTCAACAAACACCTGGAGATTCATGTGAAAGAAAACAATGGGACTTGTCCGAAATGTAACAAAACCTTCAGTAGTCCGGAGGAACTGGAGACGCACATGGGGGTTCATGAAAAGTCGTACAGCTGCAACACCTGTGGGAAGAAGTTTAAGGTTGAGTACGCGCTGAAGAAGCATGAGCAAGGCCACCAAGACGAACAGTATTATTGTTCGTTGTGCCGCAAACGTTTCATCAAGCTGTCTCACTACAAGAGGCACATCATGGTCCACGACAGACGGGAATCCAGATGTCCACATTGTGACTGCGTCTTTCTTCAGTTAACAGCTTTTAAGTATCACCTGCGGACTCATACCGAAGAAAGACCATTCCAGTGCACCTGTTGTATCGAGACCTTTGAGGAGAAGGACGATCTAGAGCAACACTGTCTCAAACACAGGAAATTCAAGAGGGAGAGGCCGTACTCATGCACTCGGTGTGATAGCGCTTTCCCTACGCTAATTGAGCTGACAGAACACATGAGCTCGCATGAGGGAGAGCAGCCCTTAAACTGCCCCGTCTGCGGCAGGACTTTTCTGAACAAGAACAAGCTGGAGAAGCACCTGAGCATCCACACAGGGGAGAGACCTCACCTCTGCTCCATCTGTGGCAATGGCTTCCCCTCGGCCGCCAGCCTCAAGTTACACATCCACATCCACACTGGAGAGAAACCCTTCCAGTGTTCGCAGTGCAGCAAGAGTTTCAGGTCGTCCAGCGGGCTGCGGCTGCACAGCAGACAGCACATGGAGGTGCGGCCCAGCTACGAATGTCCCGAGTGCGGCAGAACTTACGGTCGCATGACAGAGCTGAAAATGCACCAGCGTTATCACACGGGGGATAAACCATATGCATGCACCTGCTGCAGCAAACGCTTTATTAGCAAAGACAAACTGAACGTTCACATGAGGATACACACAGGGGAGAGGCCGTACTCCTGCCCCCACTGTGGACAGACATTTACACAGACTGGGGACAGAAACAGACATATCAGTAAATACCACTAGTTAGATAAGGTTATAATAGAGCACCAGTGAAGCTTTGGTTGTTGCTCTTATCAGTGGTTTTGCATGTTTGTATGGGTAGACGGCATTAAGAATCAGACTCTAATCTTTCCGATATTGTTTGAGAAAGAATAAGAAACCAAGATATGCTGAAAGCTAATCACAAAATTTTCATAAATGATGAGGTTATGTGAATGTAAAGTACAAAACAGCACCACAGTGTAAGGCTTCAAAACAATCAACTAATGTTCAATCACCACCTCTCTGACAGAAAAGGCAAATATACATGACCAGTTTTACACAGACTATTTAATGCTAGCACTGTGCATCATTAACTAGTACTGCCTTTGTTTAACAAACAACCAAACTTCTCAAATGCTAGATGACTAAACACAGGCAGAACCTTGCAGAAATACAATAGTTAATCTGCAAGGTTTCAGTACTTCAGTACAATTTTCTATACTTGGTGCTAAAAAACATATTTCAGTCAGTACCAATTAAATATTGGGGAGATGTGTTATTGGATTGTTCTGGGATTTCTATTTTTTCTGGTCACTGTGTGTAAAAGATACAGATTGGAAATTATCATTCTGTCTGTTCCTCAACCAACTATTATTCAACATATAGGTTTGTTTTCCTGCTTTTTGCAAAAATTACAAGTAAACAAACCAGTAAGAGAATCATTACGTTTACATCTGGATTACGGATTGTTCTTTTACGCACAAGTGACCGGCATGCAAATGGTTCTTTGACATATGATCCACAGTTTGCCTTGTACCTTGGTCAAAAACTGGATATAAACATGTTCACTCAAATGGCACTAAAGATTCCAGAGATCAGTCCTTTTGCTGTCCTCCCCACCACAGTATGTCTTGTCATGATATTATGCTTGTTTTGTTTCACTTTTTGAAATGTTTTTGTTAAGCTTTTCTGTAACCAAGCATTTTGTAACTGTGTTTAGAAAAGTGCCATAGAAATAAAAACCACCATTCTGGTAGCACAGTTAAGGAAGTTTATGAAAAATGTTAAAGATGTAAGCTGCATCATTTTTATTCACCATTTGTAAATAGAATCAAATGAATTATTGTGTCTCCACATAAACCTCATAATCATATCAATTAAGTGTTTTATTAGTGTGAGTTACTCAAAGCTATGTGTGTGGATGAGTGCCTTGATGCTGAATGGTCTCTAATATACAGTACTGTGCAACAGTTTTAGGCAGGTGTGAAAAATGCTGTAAACTAAGAATGAAATTATTGTTTATTTTTATCAATTTATAAAATGCCAAGTGAGCGATCAAAAGAAAAATCTAAATCAAATCAATATTTGCTGTTACTACCCTTTGCTTTCAAACCAGCATCAATTCTTATAGGTACACTCACACAAAGCCAGGGATTTTGTAGGATTATAGTCAGGTGTACGATCAACCAGTTATACCAAACAGGTGCTAATGATCATCAATTTCACATGTAGGTTGAAACACTGTCATTAACTGAAACAGAAACAGCTGTGTAGGAGGCTTAAAACTGGGTGAGGAACAGCCAAACTCTGCTACCAAGGTGAGGTTGTGGAAGATAGTTTCATGTCACAGGTCCTACACCGTGGCAAGACTGAGCACAGAAACAAGACACAAGGTAGTTATACTGCATCAGCAGGGTCTCTCCCAGACAAAGATTTCAAAGCAGACTGGGGTTTCAAGATGTGCTGTTCAAGCTCTTTTGAAGAAGCACAAACGTTGAGGACATCATAGATGCAGCGGTCGGCAGATGAAAAACACATCAAGCTTATTTCCCTTTGAAATCGGAAGATGTCCAGCAGTGTCATCAGCTCACAACTGGCAGAAACCAGTGGGACCCAGATACATCCATGTACTGTCCAGAGAAGTCTGACCAGAAGTGGTCTTCATGGAAGAGTTGCAGCCAAAAAGCCATTGGCCTACGTCCGACAAGGAAACAAGGCAGAGCCACTCAACTATGCACGAAAACGTTGAAAATATTTGGCTGTAGCAGAAGGCAGTTTGTTCGCTGAAGGGCTGGAGAGAGGTACAATAATGAGTGTCTGTAGGCAACAGAGAAGCATGGTGGAGGTTCCTTGCAAGTTTGGGGCTGCATTTCTGCAAATGGAGTTGGAGATTTGGTCGGGATTAATGGTGTCCTCAATGCTGAGAAATACAGGTAGATACTTATCCATCATGCAATACCATCAGGGAGGCGTATGATTGGCCCCAGATTTATTCTGCAGCAGGACAACAACCCTAAACATACAGCCAATGTCATTAAGAACTATCTTCAGCGTAAAGAAGAACAAGAAGTCCTGGAAGTGATGTATGGCACCCACAGAGCCCTGATCTCAACATCATCGAGTCTATCTGGGAAGAGACAGAAGGATTTGAGGAAGCCTACACCCACGGAAGATCTATGGTTAGTTCTCCAAGATGTTTGGAACGACCTACCAGCCGAGTTCCTTCAAAAACTGTGCAAGTGTAGAAGAATTGTGCTAGAAGAATTGATGCTGTTTTGAAGGCAAAGGGTGGTCACACCAAATATTGATTTGATTTACACTTCTGTTCATTCACTGCATTTTGTTAATTGAAGAAAATAAACTATTAACACTGCCATTTTTGAAAGCCTTCATAGTTTACGGCATTTTTTTTTTTTTTTCAAAGGGAAGCAAAAGGTTTACATCAGTCTTAACGTTACATTATTGCCTAAATTACATGTTGAATAAAACAAACATGGACATGTTATTTTCATGAACAGATCAAAATTGTGGATTTAAGTCCTGCAGACGGGCACACATACAGAAAACAGCAGAAAAAGGTTAAACAAAGATGCAGTCTCACAGGTTTTCTCTTCATTTCTGTCATGCAGATAAATGTTTTGCAGCAACTTTAGTGATTTAGTGAATGTCAGCAAATGTTAACCTTGTTGAAGTTCTGGGCATATAATTAGTCTAAAACGAGATAAAGACAAAATAACATTCTAAAAAATGAAACAAAAAGGATGTTTACAATCATGGTTTTTTCTGTTTGTGAACATTAAAAAAGATTAAAATAAAATTGATAAAAGAGCAGGAGCACAGGCAGCAAAAGTAATTGAAATCAGACATGTCCACATGAGGGTGCTGCAAACATAAGACTGAGAGGTACAATCACAATTGGTCTGAATAGGGACAGAATGTGAGAATCAAGTTAGCAAGTAAAGCACAGGTGTAAATGCTGAAATAATGACATTCGAATTCCACTTTGTTGCTTCAGTTTCAGGGTTGTGGTGTTGAACATGCTGGCTCGCTGTCACAGCTTACTGGGACTGGTGTAAGTAACTGTAAATATGTTCAGCTTTATACTTCACTACATTTCAGAGAGAAATGTTGTATTCCATTACTACTAGTTACTTTGCCGATTGAGATTTTAAATACAAAACATTTGATGATCTGGCAAAACATGATGCAATGTTAGTAGATTAAATAACCCAGAAGTATGCAAAGGAGTTAAACTTCCAGTTCCACCTTGGCGAGATTCAACATTAAAATGCTGCTGACATGTTTATGCATTAGTTATAATTACCCAATCATATAAAATCTAGTAATTTAACACTGACAGGTGTCATTCTGCACTAAGTACATTTAGCAATTAATATATTTTGTCTTTTACTTAAAGTAAGAATTTAATGCAGAACTTTGTCTTTTTAAGGAGTATTTCCACACTGTTTCATTACTATATTGCAGTATGATGGGGGTATTCTGTATATATGTACTTTTGATATTTTAAGCATATTTGACTTATAATACTTAGACCTGTGTACTTTTACTCCAGGAAAATTAGAGTGCAAAACTTTTCACTGTGTTACTTACAAGATACTTCAAGTTCAACAGAACAAGGGAACATCCAGTCCGATAGGTGGCAGTACTCGCCGTTAGTGACGTAGCTAACTGTTACTCTGTTTACAAACAGGAAGGAAGAGTTAGCTTGAAGCAGCTTTGTATTATTGAAGAAATTAGTCGGTTCCATTCCCAGTTTAATCCTCATCATCTGGATATTTTTTTGAAGCGACTTGGGTAATGTTACTGAATTAAGAGCTTTAGGTCATCTTACATTAACAAGCTTCACGTGTCCAAAAGCTAATGCTGATGCTAACCTAGGCTAAAGCTCGTTAGCTCTGTTAGCCTAGCTCACTCGTAGCTTAGCTAAGGCTGGTTGTTGACTGTTGCCTTATTCAGGTCGATAAATGGACACGCTGTGAAATATATTATGTTAAAGATAATGTGGTGGTAAAATGGTGTTTCAGAATCAAGCAGACAGAAAACCATTGGTCCTACTGTTTATCAAAATAAATCAGGCAACGTTAGCTTGCTGGCTCAATAGATCACTTAAATACCAGAAACAGCATCAGTGAACTGGTTAAACTTTCAATCTGCCAATCTACAGTCAGTCCTTATGGCTGGTTTAGGCTTTACTCCTGCCAGCGAGCAGGACGTTTTCAGCATTGAAACAACCAAACAGTCCAGCTCAGCAACAACCAGTGTACTTAGTGGGAAAGAGGCCAGACAGTTCTACGAAAATTTAACGAAAGATGATAAAGGGCCAAATGGATCAAGGAGTGCAATTAGCAAGAAAGGTTATGACAGACAGCAGCAGACGAAACAGAGGAACAGAGAGTCCAGTGGAAGAGTGAGGAGGAGAGACAGAGCTGCACAGATGCAACAAGGTCAAACTGATTCCACGGTTCAAAGAGGGATTCGTGGTGACAGTGAAGGCAACCAAAGCAGAGAGACGAGCAACTCAGAAAGGTCCATGGAGCTTCTTGGGCTGAGGTTGCTGCGCTTTGCCCATGAGGGGGACATGTCTGGCCTCAAAGACCTGCTCTCAAAGGGGGTCGACATCAACTTCCAGGTACAATACTTACTGTTCAGTTTGTTTTCATTTTAGGAAAAAAATGTGTTTGTATTTGTTGTGAATCCTGATGGTCTCCCCCCACAGGACCCTTACTTCTGGACAGCAGTGATGTGTGCAAGCTGGTCAGGACAAAGAGCTGCTGTGAGGCTGCTGCTGCAACACGGAGCAGCCTGGGTTGGAGTGGTTGATACACAGGGCAGGGATGCCAAAGACCTGGCGCTGGAAGGTATAACCATGCACCTGTTATTAGCAACTATAAATAACATGGGATGCAGTTCATGATTATTTTCATTATTGATTAATCAGCTGATTATTTTCACAATTAATCACTTAAGCATGTAGTCTATAAAATTACTGTCTTAAATGATCAAGAAAAGCAGGAAATCCTTACAGCTAAGAAGCTGGAACCAGCAAATGTTTGACATTTTTGCTTGAAAAATCTCATGTAGAATATAAAATGATTTATTGATTATTAAAATAGTTGCAGATTACTTTTCTTTCAATCAACTGATCAAGTATTCGACTAATCGTTGCAGCTCTATAAAATTCTGTGTTTGTGTGTACAGTGAACTCATCCATGTCTGTTTTTTTCCCCAGCTGGCCACAATGAGGTATTGGATGAATTAGAGAGCTTTGGGAGAAGAACACAGAGAGACACACAATCTGATAGCAGGTTAGTCAAATGTAGTTTGAACAAAATTGAACCAAATAGTAGTTCATTGGAAATAGGCTGTACACTAATAACAAATTCAATGATAGGGATTGCAAAAAAGGTGAGATACCATAAACAATAGACAGACCAAAGATGTTGTGGAAAAAAAATGAATTACAAGGAAACTGGTTTCACAAAACTGTCAAATGGAAAATGAACAACTGGGGACTGAGATTGACATTAGTCAATAGTCTCATATTAGTCTAATATGAGACTTAGACTAACCATGTTTATATCTTCCAGGGTTACAAACTTTTAAGTAGAAATTTCCCTCTTTTTGTTATTATCCTTCCACTGCAGCATCCAGGAAATAACAAAGATGGAATTCATACTAAAGACATAGTGAGCTTGGAAAATCCACACTTGCCTGCTTTGTAAATTTCCCCACTGTGGGACGAATAAAGGTTTATCTTATCTTAAGTCTCATATTAGCTTCAGGTAAACTTTAGAATAAATGTCTGCACAGACTGAGGATGGACCCTGTTACTTGCATTGAAGGTGAATTAAGAAGGGATCTTTTAATGTTAAGGTATACGTAGGCACCTGAATATTGTTTTAAGACAGACTTGAAAAATGTGAACCTCTTCCTTTAAAATATGTACTCACTTATCTTCTGTTTGTCCCCAGTGCCGCAAGGCCTCAGTGGTGTGATGTGTGCTGTAACGAATACCGCAGCAGCCTGTCATCACATCTCTCCTCCACACTACATCAGTTCAGTTTGCACCGTCCTCCATCCACCCCCTACTACTGCCTCCCCCCCTCCAGCAACAGCTACAAGATGATGGTTCGTTGTGGCTGGAAACCAGGGACAGGGCTGGGGCCAGAGGGAGAGGGGCCTAAACAGCCAGTGTCAACTGTGCTGAAGAGAGACCAGCAAGGCCTGGGATATGGACAGATGAAAAGAGCCAAAGTTACTCACTTCCAAGCAAGGGATCATGACGCAGTGAAACCACCATCCAAGGACAAAGAGGACAGTAAGGGAAAAGGCCAGAGGAAGGTAGAAAGTAGGACAAAGGAGCAAAAAGATAAGAACTGGGAAAGAGATTTCCGTGCCTCTTTTTATCTTTGACACCTGCTCACAGTGACTTTTCTACATGCCCTCTCACCCAGATTTGGGTGAGAGGGCAGAGTATCTCTAAAACATTAAACAGATTTATCACAAAGACAAGTTGTACTGGGTTTTTTTTTGTTTGATATCTTTTATTGAGAGCGATACATGTTTTACATACATTGTTACATCTTACTATAAATCTTCTTGATTTTTTTTTTTTTTATACGCACAAAAAAACATGATAGTGATCAGTGAAATAAAACAGCTCAAAACAAAAGAAAGGAGAAAGACAGGAAAAAAAGGAGCAGGGAGAGAAGACACAGGGGAGAAGATCAATCGGGGACAGAGCTTTCAAAGAATTAAAGTGATTGTCATCCTAATAAATTGCTGAGTTTTCCTTTTGTGGAGTATCTCATTTTTTCTAGTTTGATAAAGAATATGGTTTCAGTGAGCCACTGAAAGGGGGATGTTTGTTTGAGCCGTCAGTGTTTAGCTTTCAGGGAGGTAAGTGCTGTAATGTTATATGTCATGGTTTTGGTTTCTTCTTTCTGTGCGTGTTTGGTTGTTTACTCCAGTGTTTTTGGTTTGGTCTTTTTGTTCAGGCATTGCTTCAGTGGCTGGAGGTGTGGTCTCTGGGTGCTGGGGCTCTCTTTAGCTCAGCTGTCCCCTATCTCCCTTAACGACTGGCAGCTTAAATACCCCTCTCCTTCACCTGCAAGCTGCCAGATCGTCCCCTCAGATTTTCCCCTTTGTACCCCTTAGTAGCCCCTTCGTACGTCCCCTTTTCTTGGTCCCTGTCTTTGCCTCATTCCTCACTCCTGCGTTCCAGCCCCAGCACCCATCTACCAGCCTTCATCCACCAAAGCAGCTCCACACCACTGGACTACCTGTTTTGGTCACCCTTTTTGGTTTTCCGTGTAAGTCCTGGAGCTTCTTTTGTTTAATAAATCCTTTTTATTCATCCACCCTCGTCTGTGTCTCGCTCTTGGATCCTGAAAATAAACTGAAATCGTGACAGTTATATAATGTATTATTATATAAATATATAAAGACTATAATGATATAATGTTTCAAATGTGTCCAAATCTTGCTAGATTTGTGAAGAAGTTCATGAAGTAACTGAAAATGAAAAAAAAATATATGACTGACATATATACAGCTTTTTAAAAATCTGAAACTATGAATGTGTGTGTAAAGGTGCAAGGAGGTGTTTTCTCATGGAATACCTTTACCCTACCCTGAAGTTGATACTGGGTCCACTTATGGAAGCGGATATGCTGCTGCCAGCAGGTTGGCAATGACCAAATGTCACAATGATTGATTTAATCTTTATTGTGTTTGTGTCACTCCCCCAAGTGTTTCAAAGGTGAAAAAAATAGATTTTATTTTTATTCATTAAAAATAATAGCTCTAATCAACATCACTCTGAACACGATATTATTCATAATCCAGGAAAGGAAATGTTTTGAACATCAGAGCTCTGTTGATATGCTTTATATGATAATAAACTGTAAAATATTATATGTTATTATACTTTATTTGTGAGAAAGCAGTTTAAGTTGTGTCCCGTGATTTCTCTTGAGCAACTGTGATACTACTTCTAAAGTTTAATCTAGATAACATGTACTCTGAATACAACATTGTATAACTATACTGACCAACAAGTGAACTTTCCCTTTGTAGCAACTTCAGATACCTTCTCACCTACTTGAACACACCTCCACAAATGTGACTGGTGAGTCATATGTTTGTGCATGTCTGCCACATCAGCATTTCACTTATAACTAGCACATCCTGACATTTAGACTTTTCTCAGGTTAGGCATAAGACATGTAACCTCCCATGACACATCTTGTAGGCATGGTATGAACTTGATGCACATATAACTTCCAGTCATGTTCTCTGGGTTTTCTCCAAATATCAACATAATTGATTGTAATCTGTGATCTGAATCAAAACAGTCATAGTTATAATTTTATATGTTATAACATCTGATAGAGATTTAAATCTTACAGTAGTAAACTTTAAGTTGCATTTTTAGTTAGTAAAATTAATTAATTAAAATTATTGGCAGAAAAGTTGAGCCTTGAGGGACGCATCTCTCTGAGTACTCCCTACTTGCACTAGATCGAACGTGTCACCAACTTTAGCTTGATTGGATTTAGGGGTCCAAGAATTCCTTGGGGATCCATCTTGAAAGGAATCTGAGGAATTGACAAATTCACTAAATCAGAAACTCTTTCTGAATGCAAATTATACAAAAGCAATCATGTAGACCATGTTGACCTAAGTATGTGATTTAAATATAATCACCTCTGTCTCCTCACAGACTGAGAAGCTGTAGTTCTGCAAAACTTCCACCAAGGCCAGTTTAATCATCACCAGAGCAAATCGCATACCTATGCAGTTCCTCGGCCCAGCCCCAAATGGCAGGTAAGTGAATGGGTTCATGCTCTGCTTGTTGTGCTTACTAAACCTTGAAAAACAATCACACAGCGACAAAGAAAATTGAATTTCAACATTTCAAAAGAATCTTTTAGAAATTACTCACAAATTTATCTCACAAGTAAGAGTGATTAAGGCATTGTGAAACATTCAAAGCTGTTTGGGTGACCAAAAAAATGTACTCTGATTGCTTGCTTTGGAGAATTATTACAACCTAATCCTTGTGTAAGTGTTACACGACACACATATACTGCGCACTGTGGCAGCTACCTCTCAGGTTTGAACTCTTCTGGCTCTGGCCATAGCTCAGGATCGTGGTGCAGAGCGTAGACTGGAATCATAACCACCATGCCCTTTGGGATTGTGATTCCATTGATCTTCATGGTTTCTTTGGCTACTCTATCCACTCGTGCAGCTGGAGGGTGGAGCCTATTGACAGAAGAAGAATATTGTTAGATACTGTATTTATCAGACTAAACATTTAATCCAAACGACTTAAAAATGCATATCCTTCAACCACAGTGTTTTTGGTTGCCCTAGAATTTGATATTTTTGCTATTGTTGGGTGCGTAGGATTTCAGCCCTTGTTGTGCTAAAACAACAAGGGTCTAAAATTTTAAAAAGACATGAAACCTAAAGAAAAACAAGCTACAGTAAATGGGTTTAAATAGCAGCTAAAAGAGACATAGACAGGTGTTAACACTGGGTTGGATGCTGCAAATTACTTTTTCACATTACACAGCCATTTGTTTAAAAATGCTTGAAATTGTTTTTTTTCTTTCATTAGCTTTATTGTATTTAAAACATATTGATGTGACAAGACATCATCAGTCGGTGCAGACATTACCTAGCACAAGAAAATGCTCATTACCTCAGGCACTCATTGACAACGCTGTCTAGATACTCCATCTGGATCAGGTCTTCATACTGGACTGGACTCTATAAAGTTGTTACAAACCACAGTTTGATTAAACACAGTTTAGATTTTGAGAAGTGTGATTTTATCCACAAAATAAAATTGAGAGAATGACTCCTGCACCAGAAATTTCTGCTCTACCTTATTAGGGAAAGTGGAGTCTATCTCCTCTTGCAGGCGTTTCATGACCTCAGGATTTCTTGCCAAATTGTAGGCCAAAAGAACGAGAGTGACGGAGCTCGTCTCGTAACCCGCAAACATAAAGACTGTTGCTTGAGAAATAATCTCATGATCAGTGAGACCTGTTAGGACAAGTGGGATGCACAAACTGGGTCTTAGAGGAAAGAAGGCGACAAAGCCTTTGGTGTGAATACATGTGAGTGTGCATTTGTGCTTTTGGATGAATGTGATGTCACTGTGTAATTACCTTTCTTCTGCTTGGCATTCGTGTGTTCACTGCTAGTCTGAGAGTTCAGCATATTTTGGAGCATATCTGAATACTGAAAACAGGTCAAATTATGAGTATGCATGTACTCTTGTTTTATGTGTGCATGTGTTTGTGATGTAACTATTTTTCATTCATACTGACTTAAAGGATTTTCAAAGCTCACTCTTGACCTCGGAAACAACATATTAACCTGTTTCTTTTTTATCTATTTCTTTAAATTTACCTTTGTCTTCATATACAGTATATATCTATCATTATATAAGATTACACCCCCTGTTGTGTGTTTTTGTCCAGACCTGGTGTGAGTTCCCATTGCGTTCTGCCCTGATCTTCGACACAAATTTTTTCAAGAAAGCAACAGAAACCTTAGGGAACAAGCTGAAACCCAACAGGTTCAAGAGAGGAACCAAAAAGGGAAAAAACCCTGAGAAGACAAAGGGGGGAAACAATTACCATTTTAGTCCAAAAATAGGGCTGTTCAGTAAAAAAAAAGTGTCATAGAAAAGTGATGATGTACCATTGAAAATGAAAAGAAATATAGGGAATCTGAACAGGTTTGAAGCATGAGTCATGAGGCTGTTTGAAGGGTTGCTCAATGAGTCCATTTCCACACTGAATGCACAGCTTGCCATCACATCCATAGTGTAGGGTCTAAAGAACCTGGAATATGCACACGGTACAAATCACCGATCGTTGGTTGAAACAGGTGGGAGTTTTCATCATTTCATCATTACTCCTTAGTTAAGGATTGTTAGCTGGGTTTAAAAAAAAAAACTTTCATGGTGAAGTTATTGAGTGCATACATTCATATTTTCAATAATTTCTTAAAGAAGAGAAAATGGTAATATTGCAGCCATTGACTACTTATAAGTAGTATCACAAATATATAAACAATGAAACACATGAAATACAAATTAGCCTTTGTATATATTCTAGTTTCAGCTTTTCAACTCAACATGTGGGTGGTAAAAAGCATACAATAGAATGTACTTGAATTTAAATATGTTACAAAGTAATGAAAGGTAATTAAATAAGAGATTTCTCGGTTTCAGTTTTGTCAACTGTGATCTTACTTCACTTGGGAAAAGGAGGTTGTGACTGTAGACATTTAGAAATCACGGTTTGAAGAATAGATTTTCAGTCAAATGTTTAATAAAAAATACTATTTGATTTTAATTTCTTGTGGGTGCAAAAAAGGGAATACTAGGTGTGATTCGTGTAACGTTTGGTAACCATTTATAGCATGGTATTACTTACTCTCTAATATCAATAACTTCATCATTGTGTGCTTTGGACTGCAAGCAGGTCGTCAGCTTGTGGGAATGACGCTTCATGATGCTAAACATCTTGGACAATGGAAAAAGTGCAAAATGAATATTCACCCAAATATGAGTTTAAGAAATGAGGAAAATTGACAGTTTACCTCTTTGATACGGCCAGAGGTGAAGGAAGGAGAGAGGCTGTTACGAATCCGTCTCCACTGATCATCTTCAGTGACAAGCAACGAATCATAGAGGTCCCCATTCAGACCGAAGTTCTAAAGGGGCATAGTGGTCAACACACTTGTGTTTGTGCATGTGTGGGTTACAGTTGTAAGATAGGTTGATAGTGGTCCCATAGACAAAATGCTTGTTGTACTTTTGATTAACAGGACACAAACACTAAAATAAATATCATGTGGCGTGTCCACAACCTTGGACTTGAATTACTGCCAATCACCAATTTCCATTTGAAGGCAACATTTGTCTGCCTTAATCGATGAACAAAGGATAAAGGAATATCTTATCTTATCTTCCATCACTTTACAGCGTACTACCCTCCCCCATCTTTTATTTTATTAAGTCTTAATCTTGCTTGTTCTTACCCGTCGGTTGGTAAAGTGGGTGAAGCACTCCTTCACCATGATGATTTTCAACATGTCAGGGTCCATCACAGACAAGATAGGCTTCTTCAACTCATACGTGCTTGACATTTAAAAAAAACACATGTTTACATTTTTGCCATTTAGTATGAAACTCTATATATTATATTATTATATTCGCTGCTAAAACTAGTGCAGGTGCAACCATGAGACGTTCAAGGACCAAAACCTGACCAAAACAGGTTATTTGGTTCTTACAGTATGTTTGCACTTCTATAGACTCACCCCCATACTCTCCCATACTTCTTAGCACACGCTGCGTCGTCTAAGTAGTAAACCTTGCAACAGAGAATATATTTTTATCATTAATTACAAAATACTCAATTGTCTGTATCCTTACCAACACTGTCTGTTAAATTTAAAGTTGTACATACTTGGTTGTGCCTGCAAACTGAGCCCCAGTACATGAGCGGCTTGGGACCTGGGATCCCCAACTTCTCAAATATCCCATAAGTCCAGTTGCCATACCTGCACAGAACATTAAATCACATCTATAAATATTGTCACTGAAACTCGTTTTACTGTTACCTCGAAAGGAAAAAGGCTGAACTTTCATGCATCTCTTTAGGTGACCAATTTGAAGTACAAATACTTTGATTAAAAAAGATCTCTTACGTAACAAATAGGCAGATAAATGAGATGAGTAGAATCCATGTTTCTAAAGAGAAGAAAGGAAGATAAGCCATGGCTCTCTCTTGCTCGACCAAGTTGTTGTTGCTTTGCACTGAACTCTGACTTCCTTTCCAGGAGGAGTGGCCTCACTGTGCTGTGTTACATAACAATGTTGGCCACACCAAACAGTGCACATGTTGGCCAAACCAAGCTCTGAAGAAAATACAACAGTGCACAAAGTAAGCCAGAAAATAAAGTGTTGCACAGAACTGCAATGTCAGCGATTTCATGAGCAATTAATTTAAGTACAGGTGGATAAAAATTACAGTATGAATGTGTTGAATTAAGCAACATTGTGCTAAAACATGTTGATACAAATGATTTTCTTTGGAATCCAAATCATTTCTATCCAGATATTTAGTAAGCTTACATCAATTTCACTCAGATAATTAGTAAATCTACATTATTTTAGCTCAGATAAATAGTAAATATAAATTCATTATCCTTGTGAAATTGATGTTGATTTACTGATATTTTTAGGCTATATTAGTCGTCATTTGGTATGTTATCAGTAAATCCAACACATTTTAGCTGTTTCTTTTAGTACCAGGTACTTTTTTTTTTTGTCAAAATTCATTGTGCCTGCAAACTGAGCCCCAGTCCATGAGCGGTTTGAGACCTGGGATCCCCAGTGTCTCAAATATCTCAAAAGTGAAAACTGAAACTCGTTTTTTTACGGTTACCTCGAAAGGAAAAAGGCTGAACTCTCATGCATCTCTTTAGGTGACCAATTTGAAGTACAAATACTTTGATGAAAAAAGATCTCTTATGTAACAAATAGGCAGATAAATGAGATGAGTAGAATCCATGTTTCTAAAGAGAAGAAAGGAAGATCTTGCTCGACCAAGTTGTTGTTGCTTTGCACTGAACTCTGACTGACTCCAGGAGGAGTGGCCTCTTCGTGCTGTGTTACATCACAATTTTGGCCAAACCAAACTTTGAAGAAACTACACCAGTGCACAAAGTAAGCCAGAAAATAAAGTGTTGCACAGAACTGCAGTGTCAGAGATTTCATGACCTGATAAAGCACAATAACTATGCAAATTGCTTTGTTAATCGTTTACCTGACATTCCTGTTAGTTCAACTCTCACACACCTTTCGCAACAGGTCAGTTCAGCCGGGGATAAAAGCCCCTGGTTGTGATCTGGAGCTTAAGTGGAGCTTGTGCTGCTGGAAAACGTGCAGAGATGGGCTACCTCTTTTATTTCTCTGCTGAGACATGGACCCTCCTGGTAGCTTTCATCACGTTGTTTTTTGTGTAAGTGCCAAAAATTATCTGTCCCAGGTATTTGTACTGTGTTGTATGTGTGTTTGCCTGTATGTATGGTAAAAATCTCTTCTCTTCTACCTCTGTGTTGTTTGTTTTGCACAGGTATGCCTACTGGCCATATGGAATTTTTAAGAAAATGGGCGTCCCTGGTCCCAAACCAATCCCTTTCTTTGGCACTATGCTGGGATATAGAAAGGTTGGTAAATATTAGTTTGCAAAGGCAATAAACCATAGATTTATAACAAAGTGTACAGGCCTAGCAAGACTAATCTTGGTACAATGGAACAGCTGACAAAGTGGGAACATCAAACATTTGTAGTCAGTATGATGAAAGGTATGCTACACTACTGTGTCTGGTCTACATGAATTGTTATCTTGTAGAATTTTGAATCTTTCTTTCAGTGGTGATAGTGGAAAATGACTTTTGAACTTTTGGCATTGTTAAGAAGTGTTTTCAAACGCAAATACTACTGAAATATTTATATAGGAATATAGGAATTTGGGATTGATTGCTAAATGCGGTCTCAAGTATGATATACAAGTGTAGTAAAAAGTAAAGTAAGTAAAAATGTTTTATTTTGTTTTATAATGGAATGACATCAGATTTGAAATGAGGACGTTGGGATGATTGCGTAAACTGGTAAACAAATGTTATGTTAACATGCACCATGTACTGACTCCAGCTCTATTTCCTATGTCCTTCAGAATTAAACACTGTTATTGTTAATGATTTACACATTTAAATGTAACTGTTTATGCCGCAAATATCCCCAATATGTTGAAGTGGACCGAAGAATTTCTAATATGTATATTCTTATTCTCGTACCCAGGGATTTCATAACTTTGACACAGATTGCTTCAAGAAATATGGGAAAACATGGGGGTAAGTCTGCATGTTGTACTGTATGTGTGTGTGAGTGTATTTCTGCATATTTATGTATAATGTATATCTAATTGTAGTAATTGGAGCTGCTTGTTTGGTGACAGTATCTGTGTTTATAGTATTGTATACTTTTTTATGAGGATAGATTTGTATTCTAATGCACAAACATTCCACCTAGAGTTGTACTATATTTCTATTTACATTCCCTTCCCTTTTTTTTTCCATATTTAGCATTTTTGATGCCCGTCAACCCGTGCTGTGTGTCACAGATCCTGCAATCATCAAAACTGTTCTGATAAAAGAGTGTTACTCTTTTTCACCAATCGCAGAGTATGCACTGTTACAATATAACACATTCAATCACTCATTATGGCTGCTGCTTTTTGGTTGAACTCTCCTCATCATTGGCAGATGTTTCCTAACTCTGTTACAGAACTTCTATCTGAATGGGCCGCTGTACGATGCCGTGTTCAACGTTGAGGATGATGAGTGGAGGCGGATCCGCAGTATCCTCTCTCCATCCTTCACCTCAGGAAGACTGAAAGAGGTACAGCCCTCTCCTGCTCTGTAGCTCCTCTGCCCTTTATTACATGTTTAACAGAGTATTTTTCAAGCAAGGTCTGTGTTGTAACTTGACAAGAGAGCAGTGGTTCAGTGGAGCCCTTAAAATGAAGCTACTATCTACTTTTGAGCCCCCATCACAGGTTATGGTCTCAGTGTGAACAAGAGGTGTCATGATTCAACCAAAAGTTTAAATTTCCCTCTGGGATTGTTTCATTTGAAGGATTTTTATCGGCCTACAGAGCTGAAAATCTTCAGTACTTCACAAGAAAAAGTCAGAAAAACAAATGTAGTTGTGTTCATCAAAAATGTTACTTTTCTTTTCTTTATCCCTTTTATCATCTTGTAACCCTTGTAACCCTGTGTTTAACAGTTTTTTCTGTCCCTGTCTGTGCCTCAGATGTTTGACATAATGAAGCGCCACTCTGCTAACCTGATCAAAAGCATGAAAAAGAAGGCAGACCACAATGAGCCCTTAGAGTTGAAGGAGTAAGAACAATTCATTACTTCATTACATATTCCATTCATTTAAAATTATTCCAATAAAATGCATGGACTCAGCTCTTTTTAAGCATTAAAGGACATCTCTGATGTGCTTTTTAGGTTCTTTGGATCCTACAGTATGGATGTCGTAACCAGCACAGCCTTCAGTGTAGACATAGATTCAATCAACAATCCCTCAGACCCCTTTGTCACTAACATCAAGAAGATGCTGACGTTTGACCTTTTAAACCCTCTTCTTATCATTATTGGTACATTCACTTTCATTTTATTCCTGTAAAATGCAGCTATTTGTAATTGTGTTGGGGTGGCAAACCAAAATTACATAATTAATAAAATACACTATCTGTCCTGGGTGCTTGACAACTGCTTTCTGCTTCATTCCAGGTTTCTTCCCTTTTATGGGTCCTATTTTTGAGAAGTTGGAGTTCTCCTTTTTCCCTACTTCTGTCACAGACTTCTTTTACGCTGCACTGCAGAAGATAAAGTCTAATCGAGAGAACAGCAAGCAAAAGGTATGACTGTGGGTGCATGTGTGTATGTACATAATGTGTATCAGCAGGTTCAGACATATAACTAAAACTTTTCTCATATATGTCTTCTTTTAGAGTCGAGTGGATTTCCTTCAGCTGATGATTGACTCCCAGAACAACAATGGCCCCAGTGGGACAGTACAGGATAAAGGTGACACACACTTAACAGCCACATACAGTATCTACACACACATTTAAAAAACACTTAAAGCTTTTCTAAATCATGTCTCCTTGCTATCTCCCTAGGATTAAGCGATCATGAGATCCTTTCCCAATCAATGATTTTCCTCTTTGCTGGCTATGAAACAAGCAGCAGCTCTCTCACTTTCTTGGCTTACAATCTGGCAACAAACCCTCATGTCATGAAACGGCTGCAGGAGGAAGTGGACTCCACCTTCCCTAACAAGGTAAAGAATTAATTTAAAGCTGCCTTCATTTGACCACTTGGAGTCAGAGAAATTCCTCATCAAGTTGATGGGGGAGGGGGAGTTCTTACCCTGAATAAAATATGAATTGTTATAATCTAGGCAGTGCCATATTGTGAACTTGTCTGTGTGTTATTCAGCACAAAAAATGACAAAATTCTTTGTTGCTGGTTATGATCTCACCCTATATAGGAAATCAAGTAAGTGTATTTCCCAAAACAAACTTGTTTTAATTTAAAAAACATAAATCAATGCAGCTCAGACAAACGGCCTGCATCCCCACTCTGGGTAGAAAAAGACAAAATTGCTTTTTACTCAAATGTTTAAAGATTAAGGTACAGTGCCATTTGTCACACCAATGTGGTTGTTGGATATTCAATCTTAAAGGTTCATCGGTACCAGTGTTTTTCAAGCTCAGCACCTCCATCAAGCACCACTATATCCTATCAGCACTTGTTGTAGTTCCTAACTTTGCCTGATATAACACAATGGTGGTCTTGGTCTTGAGTGCCATGAGTAAGACTTCATAGCAGTCGTCTATATGTGTGTCTATGTGTTTGCGTAGGCTCCAGTTGAGTACCAGGCTATGATGCAGATGGAGTATCTAGACAGCGTCATCAACGAGTCTCTCCGATTGTACCCCATTGCTCCACGTCTGGAGCGTGTGGCCAAGGCGACTGTGGAGATAAATGGCCTTGTGATTCCAAAAGGTATGGTTGTCATGGTACCCACATGGCCCCTTCACCGGGACCCTGATCTGTGGCCCGATCCGGAGGAGTTCAAACCTGAGAGGTATGGGAAGGATTTATATGCTTAGGTTAACTAAAACAGCCAGAGAAAGGGACTTGAGCTTTGCAGGTTATTGCCTTGTTTCTCTTATTAATACATGACTGTATTTGCGTGTGTACTCTAAGGTTCAGCAAGGAAAACAAGGACTCTATTGATCCGTACACATACATGCCTTTCGGGGCAGGGCCAAGGAACTGCATAGGCATGCGATTTGCTCTGGTGGCCATGAAACTAGCATTGGTGGAGATCCTCCAGAGGTACAGCTTCTCTGTGTGTAAGGAGACTGAGGTGAGACCACAGATGTTCATCTGCTTGTATTTACTTTTTTATGGTGTATGAGTAACCCTGTTCAAATGTTCTTCATTTACCAGTTTGATAGTGATATTTTCTTTGAACAAGAACTTTGAACTCAATATGTTATCTGCTCAGTTACCCTCTGTGATACTGCCAGTTGTTTGCAGATTATTTGAAATAACAAGGCTGAGATTTATGCATTGTTGACTTTGTTCACACTTTTTTTCTCTTCATTTTCAATTTCCTGCCAGATCCCGCTTGAGCTGGAGGCCCCAGGCCTGATAAAGCCAAAACGACCCATCAAACTGAAACTGGTGCCACGGTCTGAACCCTCAAGTTAAAAAACAAGTTGCATCAGCTAAAATTGTAATCCATAAACACATATATACCACTATTATGCACAAAACATCTCCAACACTACAGCTGTACTGGCTGTGATGTTAGCTAACATTATGATTTTTAACTGCAAGATGTCAGTGTTTGATTGTGATTACCAGATGACCAATACCATAAAAAATCTCTGATAATGGCCAGTCAGAAGTGTGCTGTATAGGGCACTCTGGTAATGAATGTGGATGTCAATGAACTAATAGCCTTTGTGAATTAACATGTGATAGAATTGTGGGCTAATTGTTTTTGGTGGCAGGGACCAATACTTGTAGTTTTACAGTATGTCACACATACCAGATACTGGTTGCAACAATAGTAGAAACAATGATAGAACGACAGTGTATACACCATGGCTATTTACAACAAGGCTTTATAAATATGAGGAACATTTTTTCCCAGTAAGTCAAATATTTAGAATATATGGTCAGTCTGTGGTCTTGGCAAAAGTCAGGTGGACTAAACACAAAAAAAGATACTGTAAGGCCACACAACAGCGCCACCTACTATTGTCTCAGGGTTTAACTCTCCAGTTATCCATACTTCCCTGACAGGAAGGTATACCAATGGAAGTACAGATAGTTGTTGAAGGCTGATGGCATGGGCTTTCATTAAATTTTACAGGTGTTCATTTGTTTCTTTGTTTCAGTGGCAGAAGAAGTATATAGATTCTTTACTAAGCTAAAAGTATGAATACCATACTGTAAAAATACATACTCCTGGTTGAAAATCTTCAGTAGACGTGTGTAAGTATGATAAAGACTATACTAATATTGTAAGTATTATATGTATATTATGATTATCCATGATCCATCAATTGATCGATTGTTTGGTTTGAAAAAATTTTGAAAATTGTGAGAAATGTCACAATTACTCAGAGCCCAAAGTGACACCTTCACAATGCTTGTTTTGTCCAACCAAAAGTCCTCAAAACTCTCAAAATTATTATAAAATTATTTTTTGATCAGATATTTCAGAAATCAAGTGTCCTGTTGGGATTATACTGTCATTCCTTTGTGTCTTTGTCAAAACTGTCCCACTGAGTGTTTTATATAACGACAGCGCCCTCGTGTGGATCGTTCGTTTTCCTGGTTTTTTTTTTGTTTTTTTTTTTTTCATTTATTGCCACTATGTCTCCTGCTCCTTCACAGATCCAGTATCCGGGTTTTACAACCATCTTGTTCTTTCCATGTTTATAAACAGAGGATAGAGATAAAAAAAGGAAAGAAAAAAAATCTGAGGTGGGTAAACCAGCTTCAGTGCAGACACCACATGTTCATGGGGCTGGGATTGAGAGAAAAATACACCATATCTGCTGAAAATGAAATCTGTGATCTTACACCAAACCTGCCAATTAAATGCACCCCTCAATTAGACGCCCAAACTACAGATAAAGAACAACATAATGAACTGTAATCCCTAATAATATGTTTTAGTGTCTGCAACTTGTGTGATTTATGAATTTGTTTTTTAATGTCTTTGTTTTATTCTAAGAAACATATGCACTAATTTAAACTTATTTAGATCTACAATCCAGTTCAGACATGAAAGTGAAAGACTGTAAAAGATGATCAGCTCTAAATAATAATAGGCCACCACAGTTGATCACAAATCTCGAGATACTACTGAAGTCCAGTTTCCTGGTGTGACGACATGAACTGCAGCCTATCGACCGAGGTGCCCACATGTGGCGTTCAGGGAACAGAACCTGCAGCCATGATTGCAATAATGTTGGAGACTACTTTTTTCTTGCCAGTATGTTTCTATTTCTGCAGTCAGCATGACAAGTATCACACATTTTGAGGTGTCATTCATCTGCAAAGATTTTCTCGACTTCTCTCTGCAACTGTGACATAATGTGCTGATCTGTGCACCAATAAACTTTCACTTATTAAAATTTAGACAACCTATTACTGGACTGCAACAGCCTTATTAATCTTATCTCTTAGTTTATTTAATCTAATCTTATTCTATTCTATTTGATTTTATTTTCCTCTTCATTGTGTCCTATTGCTTATTTCCCATATGTAAAGCACTTTAAATTGCCACAGTGTTTTAAAGGTGCTATACAGATAAACTTGCTTTGCCTTGTTGCTCATGTCATTTTGACAAACCAGGATGCGATAACGATAAATAAATCTGGTCTATGTCCAGCCCTAAAACTCTGTACACTTGGGATCCAGCAGACCTCAGTTATGTGTTGACAAATCAATGTGTAGTGTTGCTGGAAACTGTTTAAAGACATGTTGAATAAATATTTCACACAAGACTTTCAAACCAAGGCCATATACAGCACAGCCATGTTTACATATGTTGTTCTGGCCCTCTCTCAGGATTACAAAGTCAGATGGAAAAGCTATGCTGAGTTCCTTCTGGAACTTCTTCAAATGTGGAACCAGACAGCTAATTAGTCTTTGTTTCTTTTTTTTTTTTTTTTTTTTTGGTTATCATGGTACATTTACAGGATTTATACTTTGTGTTGTTTTATACCTATGAATCACATTGGATTGATGAAGTGATTTGACATGGCTGATCAGAAAGACACTGCAGCATCAGCTTTTAATTATTTTGATAATCAATTAATCGTTTTAGTCTTTTTATTACAGTTGATGGTTCCAGCGTCTTAAATGTAACCATTCGAGGCTTTTCTTTGTCATTTATGACAGTAAATAAAATAGTTTTGCACTGTTGTTTTTTTTTTTTGGCATTTTACACATTACATTTGATCAACTAAACGATTAATTGTGAAAATAATCTGCATATGATTTAATATTTTAAATGATCTTTAGTTGCAGTGCTCATATCAACAAGTCTCTACGGATTGATTTAATTTCAGTACAAATACCACACAATACACAACACAAATCAGTTGCTTTCAATCAGACAAGCTGTAGAAGGCACCTTTGACTAAAACTACAGGATCTGGATCTGTGTGGTTCTGCATTGCACATGTGCTCCTGCGTGTTTATGTTTATGCTTTACGAGGAAACCCTGAACGCAGCATGCATCCCGTTCCTGCACAGGCTCCGGTCCCGTTCTTTCGCGGACCCGGACTCCATGTTGTTCCGACAGCCACGGAGCGAACAAGTGTCCCGGCCGAAAACTCTCACGTTGCAACTCTGTGTGTGCGAGAAGTGAAGCGTGTGTGAGTGTGTTGACCCTCCGAAAGAAGATGGCAGACTACCGGGACGACACCGGGGCTCGAGCCCTGCTGGCTCTACAGTCCGCACCGTGCAGTCCGGTCCGCGTCGCGGTCACCTCGCACGCCTACCACCAGCCATCGCTCGCCCTCCTGGGTCCTCCGGTGATGGAAGCCCGCACCGACGCCGGGATCCTTCCCGTGCGCCTCGCTTGTCCTCCTCCGCAGGCCCTGGCCAGACTCGAGGGCCGGGACTTTGAGTTTGTCATGCGCCAGAGGACGGTCACCATAGGCCGGAACTCGTCTCACGGCTCCGTGGACATCAACATGGGCCACTCGAGCTTCATCTCGCGGCGACACCTGCAGCTCACCTACGACGAGGCGAGCGGCTTCTCCCTCCGGTGCTTGGGCAAGAACGGCGTGTTCGTGGACGGGGTGTTCCAGCGGAGAGGGGCGCCGCCGCTGCCGCTTCCCAGAGAGTGAGTGCAGCCAGTTAGCATAGCCGCTACCGACAGGCTAACTACGGTAACACGGCTGTTACGGGGCTTAAAAACTTTAATGTCCATTTTACGCATTGAACCGCTGGTTCAAACTGCATTGGAGCCGTGTCATGAAATATTTTGTGTCCCTTTTAAAGTCTGTTTCACTCTTGTTGGACACCTAACGGTTGTGATTGACTGTAAAGCAACATCCATAAAATTGCATGTGGGTTATGTAGAGAGAAAAACTCTTAATAGTTTTGGTTGATGCATTAGTTTTCAACAGGGAGAAAAAAAAAGTTTTCAACAGGGAAAAAAATTGTAGGCACACGACCTCCATTTTCAAACAGGCAAACAGGAGCCAGATTTAACGGGGATACAAAGTTTATCGCACCCCTAATCAGAGCAGAGCTTCGGATAAGTGGACTGTAACCTTGGTTTGGAGGGTGAAGCTGCAACACAGTGAGCCAACATGTCTCCCTTTTTAGAGGTGAAATTATAATTATTAATTTGTCTGATTTTTGTCTCGAGGGTTCCTTCACCCCACTTTGTATCCTAGCTAGTTTTAGCCGCTAGCAAACTTAGCTTCATTTGGCCTACAGACAAGCTACAGCACAAGCTAGTTAGCTTAAAAAAAAAAAGGAGAGAGACACAGTTGGCGTAGTTCGTACAGAGCCGTGTTATCATAATGTGGTATAACTGGCTTTCTACAATATTATCACTTCATTTTTTATATTAAAGTCTTTTGGATGCTGGTGAAAGTCGTGTCTCAACCGTTTTGAGCACGTTAGCTAGTTGTGAGGCTGCCGTCACGTAAACATTAATGTAAACAAACGCACCCCTGACAGCTCAGCTCACGAGTTTTGGGGGAAGAGGTGTGTTTGATTTGTATTACATCTTGAAATTGTTTTTTTTTTTTTTGTATCAAGGGGAACCACCTGGTGTTTAATTATGTTTTTTGCTTTTATCTTTGTTTCAGCACTGTAAAGGTTAAATATTTTGCATTCGCTGGACTTTTTAAAACAGCAGCAATCTTCAAAACTGAAAGCTTTGACTTTGTGTGTGTGTCAATCACAGGGTGGAGCGGGGCGGGGTTGTCCCCCTATTCTCTCTGATTGGCTGTCAAGACTGTTTGGGGGTGTGTCGTGCATTGAACAGGAAGTGCAGCCTGAAATGACATCCTCACTGCAGGAGCACATGGAGTAAACACAAGACTTTCAAACCAAGGCCATATACAACACAGCCATGTTCACATGAGTTGTTCTGGCTCTGTCTCAGGATTACAAAGTCAGCTGGAAAAATTGTGCTGAGCTCTTTGTTGGAAGACGGCAATTATTTAGTAATTTGTTGTTGTCCTGGTAAAGTCACAGTATTTATACTTTATGCCATTTTACACCAATAAATCACATTGAATTGATTAGGGGATTTGACAGTGCTGATCAGAAAGACACTTTGGTATCAACTAAAGCTGCAACAATTAGTTGATTAATCGATTAGTTATATTTTTGACAACAATTTTGATAGTTGATTAATTGTTCCAGTCATTTTTCAAACAAAAATGTCAAACATTTGCTGGTTCCAGATTCTTAAATGTGAAGATCTGCTGCTTTTCTTTGTCATTCATGACAGTAAATGAAAGTTTTGCACTGTTGGTTGGACGAAAGGAGCAATCTGAAGACGTCACTTTGGCTTGGGGATTAATATGATGAGCATTTTTTGGACATTTTGTCGACTAAACGATTATTTGTGAAAATAATCTGGAGATTAATCAATATTTAAAATAATTGTTACAAATCTATATATTGATCTAATTTGAGTACAAAGCACAATGCACAACACAAATCAGGTGCTTTTAGTCAGTCAAACTGTAGAAGAGGCACCTTTGAGTACAGCTTTTCCTTAGTGTGGTTTAGTCTGTATCATCTTGATTCATCCGGAGTCTGCCAATTATTCCAAGTTTTCTTTACAGAACTGCTTGAGCTCGGTCAAGTTTCGCTGGGACCCTGAGTGAGCAGCAATTTTTAAGTCTTGCCTCAAATTTCAATTTGGACTGAGGTCTGGACTCGGACTTAGCCGCTGCAGGACGTTAACATTGTTTTAAAGTTATTCCTGTGTAGGTTTGTCTTAATGTTTGGGGTCCTTTTTCTTTTTCCCATAAATTACATCTTCTCCCGAGTCACAGTTCTCTAGGCTGCAGCAGAGACTCTGTATTTTATTAGATTTTATAACCCTCAACCTCGTCAAGCCTTCAGTGCAGCAGTTAAGTGTCCACTGAACCATTGAAACATCTTTCATCTTGTCTCAGAGTTTCTCACATGCCATCAGCAAACACTGTTTTAAATATCATGTGAGTTCTGTGAACAGTGGCTTTCTCTTTACTACTCAGGAATACGGCTGTGACTGATGACGGAATTAAGCCGTACTTGTTGTATGAACAGTCTCTTCCATCTCAGCTATGGAACTCTGAAGCTCCTACGTAGTAGCCACAGGCCTCTTTCCTCACCCACGAGTGCTCTTCTTGCATCGACACTCAGTTGTTGAGGATTGCCTGCTCTAGGCAGAGACAGCTGTGAGCTGACTGTTCATGGATCCAGTACTGGATTGGCAGCTGCAGTTTTTCAGCAGACAAATTATAGAGAAAAGATGCAACCTTTCTTCTTTATTTTTATTATAGACTGGTGTAGCTGTATGAAACTGCATACAGCACATTTGTGGTCCTGTAATGCTGTTTTTTTTGTTTGTTCGTTTCCACAGGGAGGTCTAAGCCTGAGCTCAGCACCCCTAGAATTAGGGATTCAGTTTCTTACTCAAGGACACAATCATCACATTTAGGCAGATAGGATGGTTACCGTCACAAAGACTTAACTACACTGAATAGACAACCTTGCTGCCCGTACCTGCTAGGAAAAATTAAAACTATTTACATTAGTCATTAAAGTTCTATTGTAAAACATTTACTTAATCCCACACACACATAATTATTTTGAAGGGTTTTGTTTAGGCTTGAACTGACTTGAGCCTGGACTGATCCTTGCTTTTATTGAGGCAGTTGTCCAGACCTGCAAACAGAAGAGGAAATACAGGCTAACAAGTGTTGTGTTGAGTATATATCAGCCTAGTTTTTTGTCCATGAAAGGTGTTGACTAAAGATATTGTTTATAATATCAACAAACCCCTGTAGTTCAAGGGAATTGTCATTACTTAATGATATGATATGATATTTCTAATTAAAAGACATCGAACAAGCATTTTTGTTACTTGTGGCAAATGCGCCACGCCAGAACATATTATAACATTGAGATTTCATTCTTGACCTTGGAACCAATACTTGACAAAACATTCTCACCACAAGGCCCATTTAGTAGCTGTTCTCTAGATTTGGACTTTAGCACATGATCTTCCTCAACAGACGGAGTTATCCTTCTTGGCATGGTACTGTTAAAGTTCAAATGTCAAGCACTTTAAGATTAGAAGTTTGAGTCTTTCAGTCAAAATTAAGTACTGAGAAAAATGGAAATTTGAACATCTACACTTCTATGACAACTTGTTAAACACCATCTGCTAAAGTTGATCATATGATATGATTAAATGTTATAATACTGAGCTGTAGAGCACTTTATAGGAGAGAAGGCACTAATCAAACTTTGTCTCTGTTTTCTTTTTCTTCTGTCCTGTGGTTTCCGCCATTTCTCCCTCCTGCTTTCTAGGTGTGTGTTTCGTTTTCCCAGTACAGTCATCAAGATCCAGTTTATGTCCCTCCTGGAGCCTGAGGAGCACAGAGAGAGGGAGCAGCCCTCTCTTCCCCCTCGCCCTCTTCTGCCCCACATTTCCCCCCTCAAAATCAGCATTCCCACAATGCAGCAGCATGAAGAGCACATCAGGGCATTTGGCTCCCCGCTGCCCTCGCCCACAGGCACCATCAGGTAAGGAGAGACCCACCGACACACACAGTGGCATGAACCCCAACTCAGCACGTAATATACACACTTCATAAATGCAATGCAGATGTTCAGTTCATTGTCGTGACTGTTTAAGCTCAGTGCTAAACTTGCTGAGCTTTAATGTATGCTTTGATTTTGATTTTTTGATTTGAACCACACTTCTTGATTTCAGCTTCTTCAATTTGAAGTTAAACCTTTGTCTTTTGTGATAGTAAACTTTTGGACTGTTGGTCTAATCTGCTAACTGGCAGATTAAGCAATAACTAAAATAAGTGCTTGTTGCAGCCCTGATGTCTTAATATTACATGTTCACACTTTTATGCAAGTTCTTGTCTTCTTGTTTTGGCAAGGTAGGAGGCTGCTTGTTTTTCAAAATGGGTATCAGTGATGCAGGGACATGCACCTAGACTGAAAACCTATTTACAAAACAGAACTTCATAACTCAGTTGTGTCTTTGCATGTCATATGATGATTATACAGCATGTGTTCTGTGAGAGTATATGAGCTATTTACCATCTCACCTTGTTGTGGGTCTGTGCATGTTTACTCAAGTTTGTGCAGTCAGCTGTGTTGATTTGCAAACATGTGAGGCTTAATTTCCTTTGTTTTTACTCGTGTCCAATTTTGACCCAAAGGCCTGCAGTGTTTTTTCGCCAACCATATACTATATCAGTTCATTTTCACCGATAACATGCTTTCTGGTTGAGGGTGTAGTCAACAGCTGCTGCAGTGTTTCTGTTGAGATGGAGACCTGCACTCTAATGAGCTGTGATAGCACATGTTTGAAAATCACTGCTCTATAAATGTATACAGCAACTGGCAAGTATGGTGATGCTGAGTATGCCCTCTGGTGGTCTGTGTTGGTTCTTACATCCTATATCCCCACCAATGTCAGCTTGTGTGTGCCTGCCTTATATGGAATGGCTGCAGCTTCGAGGTGCGTGATTGGCTGACAGGCAGATTGTTTTGCCTGTAGGCCGTTTTTCCGTCCATTCGTGGTTTCCTTTTTTCAGTGCCCCCCACCCCTCCTCTCAACTCTCAGCTCCTGTTCTCTTGCACGTGGACACACACACACAACACACACAGAGTAAAGACGCTAGCTCATACATCTCTCCACCACTTTCACTGTGTGGCCTTTTTCGGGCAGATTGTCGGGCCACCTTCCTTACCGGTGCCCACATACAGCACATACAACAGGAGAGTATTGTGTAAAAGCACGTGCTCCTGCTTAAAACACTAACAGTGTCTCTTCACAGAGTGGTAAGAGTCACTTTTCCTGTTTGGCAGCTTAAATGAATTGTGTATAATAACATTCTCCTGGCCCTACCAGCATTCACACTTGTACTGTGTACATGGAGAGTCAGTGAAATGGTTGTTGTAACAGTGTCAGACGACTCTTTCCCCCTCGTGGAGGCACACGTAACTTTTAATGAAGTTTTAGTATGTAGAGTTACTGATGCAATTATGTTTTCATACTTAAGATGTCCTTGAGCAACATTAGAAGTTTTTGTTCATCTTCATTCATTTTTCAGTGCCAAGCTTACGGAGCCATTTTCAAAACAGAGCCTGCAGCCTAGTTTCCCCAGCCAAAAAATACAAACATATTCTCTGTGTGTGTGTGTGTTAATCTCTCAGTATCTGTGGCTCTCTGTTGCTAAAGGCAAATCAAAGCTCACTGACTCTCCCAGAAACCAGTGTTTACTTTACTAACAGAAGCAGGTGTGTGTTATATAACTTGTTGGGTTTTCCCTGTGTTCCGTCTCTCAACAGGACCTAGTTAAAAATTAACACACTTTCGAGTATTTTTGCTCATTGATCACTTTGTGTGTGGAACATCCTGGATCTGAGCTGTAGCCATTTTTTCAAAATTAGTTCTTGTGTGTGTAGGAGAAATTGTGTCTTTGTACTGTCCCACTACAAGATTCCATTCAAAATATTAATTTTGATTATGTGTGATTGTTTGGATTTGCATTTGATTAAAACACAATTAAATCACTTAAAAAGACACACGGATTGTGTGGATTTTCATTAGTATTTATTTATTATTAAAAGTTCCTGAACATTATGAATAAGCTATCATTTTTGTCACCATTTTACCTTTTTATGCATTTAGAGGCTTTGGATAACATTTATAATGCACATCTGCTGGAATCAGTTTAATCTCAACTCATCAGTTAACTTGTTCTGTAAACCTCACCTAGAACATCAACACCAAGAATGATGATCACAAATTCTCAGTTGTATTTGTCCAAAGGTCTACCCCAGTGAGACTGTAGACCTGTCAGCTAAAACGGAGCTGCTAGTGAAGCTGTGCAGTGAACACAGTAGCTACGACTAGTATCATTGATTGCTCGTTTATTTTCACATTTCTTATGTTTACACTGGCCACTGTATTGCTTTCAGGAGTGCCCTTAAACCGTCACTTTAAGCCATCAAGCCAACACAGCCTCTTTCCTCTCTTCTTCAGTGTTCCTAACTCCTGTCCGGCTAGTCCACGAGGGGCAGGGTCATCAGGTTATCGCTATGGACGCAACGTGACCTCTGACCTCCAGTTAGCAGCTGAATATGCTGCCAAGGCTGTTTCTGAGCAGAGACGAAGCATTGCTGAGCAGAGAAGTGGGGGAAGTGAGCAGCGGGGGGATTTGGCTGGTGGAGACAGCCCCAAGGTGAAGACCCAGTAACATCAAAATGAGTTAATTACCCCAAAGAAAATCATTCTCAACTTTGCTTGTACAAAAAAGGATGCGTGGGTTTTAATACTTGTGTCCCATTCTTCCAGGATGAATCCAAGCCACCTTATTCCTATGCACAGCTGATTGTCCAGGCCATCTCGTCTGCCCCGGACAAACAGCTGACTCTCAGTGGCATCTACGCCCACATCACCAAACATTACCCCTACTATCGCACTGCAGACAAGGGCTGGCAGGTAGGGTCTGTCTGCCTGGAACCGGGTGGTAAAGGCTTTCCATGGTTTGAAATGACAATCCAGACTTCACAGCCACACAGTTTGGGAAGGTTAGCTTAGTAACATTTAGAAGATTATGGTTGTGTTATATAGCAACAGTTACTGTCAGTAATTACAGAAGAAAAGAAAGGAATGGCGTCCTAAAATGTTTGTCCTGTTCAGGGTCATTGGTCATAAAATTCATGCATTGTGATCAAATTTATGTCAATAACGATGAAAAACTTTGCAAATTTTTTACTAGATATGGAAGAAGCTAACAGCCTATCACAGCAGAAATAACGGCGACAACAGTCAGTCGGTCAGCTGCCTGTCAACCTCTGCTTTCTGTGTCGCAGCCTGTTTGCACGAGGGCAAGGCTGAACTTTTCCACACACAGAGTGGGCAGCAGTGTAACTTCAGAGCAGAGCCCACAGTGGAATGAATGAAACAGACTTTTAAGATTTAGACAGTCAAGAATGACAATGCTTATTATCCATAAGTGCAACATCAGGGATTATGTATTGTGATAAATATCAATGTTGATCAATATGGAAAAAATGATCATGATCCTATTTTTTTGTATTGTCCAGCCCCATTTCAAGATCTGTGATACTTTCTCTCAAATTTAATATTTCTGTGTGTTCTTTGACAAAATATTTTGCCTCCCTCCAGAACTCAATCAGACACAACCTGTCGCTCAACCGCTACTTTCTGAAAGTGGCCCGCTCTCAGGATGAGCCCGGGAAAGGGAGTTTTTGGCGTGTGGATTCTGCTTCTGAGAGCAAGTTGGTGGAGCAAGCCTTTAGGAAAAGACGGCAGAGAGGGGTGGCTTGCTTTAGGACGCCATTTGGACCTCTCTCTTCTAGGTAAGTGGGTCACCTGTGGCCTTGAGCAGCATGGGCGTGTATGCACACATACAGTACGTACACACACAAGACTGTCAGACACACTCAGACACATGCGCTGTCGCTTCTGATTTGACTCAGCTAACCCTTTCTCCCTTCTCTCTGCTTCTGCTCCTGGCTATCATTTGATTGGATAGAACAAAGTAAGTCTAATTTCTAGGTTTATATATTCAGCTGAAGGTTCTGGCAGCGAAGGAGCTCTGTATGTTCCTATAAGTCTCTTGTTATAGTCACTCATTTCTCTGGTCTCTCTCCTCCCTTCATTCCTTCTTTTTCAGGAGTGCCCCTGCATCCCCGACCCACCAGGGACTTCTCTCTCCTCCATCCAGTGGGCTGCAGACTCCTGAATGTCTGAGCAGGGAGGGCTCTCCTATCTCCCACGACCACCACGAACAGCTGGCTAACAAACTGGCATCTGTACCTGAGTATAGGTACTCTCAGAGTGCCCCAGGTGAGCCTGCACACAGGTGTACATAAATACTCACAAAATACATTCAAAGATACACACCAGGGCTTTCATCTACACTATACAACAAGTTAAATTTTTGTTTGCGTCTGTCTCTGTGTAGGATCTCCAGTCAGTGCTCAGCATGTCATCATGGCTGCTCCTCCTCATCCCACAGTCCTGCCCTCAGGCCCGGGGAAAGCCCTTGCTTTAGTTCCAGGTGGTGGCGGCCAAGTCCAGCCCATCCACATGCTCCAGAACCCCCCTCAGTCCTCTGTCACCACGGTGAGGGTGGTTACCAGCGGTCCTCTAACTTCCAACCCTCCAAATGGGTACAGCGCCCCCTCTGTTGGAGGAGTAGAGGGCAACAGTGAGTTCAGAGGTACAGCCATGGGAATCTCTTTTAGAAGTGCTTATCATTATGTCACATTATTGTTTTGTATTTTTACAGTGTTGTGAAGATATTTAGTAATGTGTCTGTTTGCTTTTGGTGCCCACATTTTGTTAGCAGTGTGTTGGAGCCATGTTTTTCTTCTTGTTTTTTGTCTAAAAAAAATGATACAATTCATCGATTAACGAGACAGTTAGTGATTCATTTTCTTTGATCGACTAATTGATTAATCGACTAACCGTTGCAGTTCTAGTTTGAAAGTTAGTAGTGTGATTGAACATGCTCACATACCTGTTAACCACCCATTGCCACTGTCAGTCAGTGATTTTAGTTATCCATTTTAAAGGAGCAAGGGGTTGTTCTCAAATTTGCAAAAAAAAAGGAAAATTGATTAATAAAACAGAGAATTGTAGAATTGTACCACTGCATTGTGGGGTTTTTTGGTGCTTTTAAGTCCACATGGACAAATACAAATAACCCAACCAGATTTTCTGATAAATAATCCTTATCTTTGAGTTTGGGCAGACTGATCATACTTGTGTACTTCCATAAACATTTGGTTAGTTTTGCTTTTCCCTGTTTGAACTGCATATTCATGTTTGTACCAGAAGCCCAGCTGAGCAGAGAGCGAGTGATCCAGACTGTAGACAGTGTGGTGCAGGGCGGGGATGGGAGGAACCTCGCTCCAGGTTTACATCAACTTCCTGTTCGTCCCGTTACCCAGAATGGCAAACACACCACTGCTGCTGTTGCCACAGCAACAAGCCTTGCTAATGCATCTGGTAAGATTTTTCAGCACTTACTGCCTCACATATGTTACAATGAAGAATATAGATTGTTTTTGCTTTAAATGACGTGGATAGAAATCATACTATCATGTATGATTCATGATTCAATCATGTGGCATACAAGTGTCTATTTACATACACTAGATTAAGGCATCAGGCTACTTATTCTACCTAAAGTTTCTTTTTATCTCTCCATGTTGGCAATAGCCCTGGATGGAGATCTGTCCCATTCTTGTGAACATGATATTTGCAGCTCAAGAGAATTTCTTCAAATTTGGCACAAACATCCACAATGACTCAAGGATGAACTGATTAGAATTTGGTGGTCAAAGGTCACTGTGACGTCACACAACACATTTTTGGCCATAGGTCAAGAATTCATATCCTATTGACAAAATTTCACGCAAATAGGGTAAAATGATGACGTGATGACATTTTATACCGAAAAGGTCAAAGGCCACCTTTACTGTGATATCATAATATTTTGCAAAAACACTTTTCTGGCCATTATTCAACAACATAGCTCAGGAACAGAAGGGGAGATTGTGACCATATTTCAGTTTGGTCAGATACTTATCTTATTGTAAAGAGCTTCTGTGCTGCTGTGTTGAAGATGTGTGTGAAGCATTGTAGTCCACCACCATGTGATGAAGCTCTCTCATTCCTCTGTACTCTGTAAAAATAGTCTCTAAGTGAAGACAGCATATTTCTGGAAATTATTCACTTGAATCATATATGTCAATATAGTGATAACTTCCATTCACCAAAAAATACACTTAATAACTTTGATAAGTTCTTTAAATCTTCAGTACATGTACTATAGGAGTCTGGACAGACATGGATGTAAGTGCAACTTGACTGGTTGGTGGAGGCATAAAACAATGAGGCATTAATTCTAGTTCTCTTCATGTTCCTTTCCAGGCCTAAGTAGTCCTCTCCAGATCTTGGCTGCCCAGGCCTCCAGCTCCCCTCCAGTGCTGGTGAGCAGACAGCCCAGTGCAGAAACTTTAGCTGAGCAGCCAGGTGAGCCCCAGGCCAAGCGGCCAAAGATGGAGGACGACGGCGGGACTGAATCTACTCCGCATCAAGTCACGCCTGCCCAGCAGCCTGTCATCGTTGCCATAACATCGCAAACCCACGACCCTCGGAAGTAAAACCCAGGGCTTCTTACCAGGTACCCAATGGACAGCCTCGTCATCGTCCCCTAACTGCTTCGCCTTTTATACTCATTTGATATGACTGCAGCCGACATGGCCAAAAAATGTACAGGCAGCCTCTCTCAACTGAAGGGAATTCAATTGTAAGGAACATATATTTTGGTCAAAAATAGATAAAAACTTTCTGAATGTAAAAAGCAATTAAATCTTTCAGGACTTTTTCAGCTTTCCACTCTTTTTAATGTAACCCATCATTCACTGACAACACAAACAAGTAAGGATGTTGAGCTTGTGAGAGCATTATGCATATAAAAGTCATTTCAGCACTACTTTTACGATGTGAATGTTGGATAATATCTCAGATGTCACCGTTTCTCTAGTTGATGGATCAGATGCATCAGTCACTCTCAGGCCAAAGAACTCACCTCTCCTGCACTTCTGATTAGAGTCACTGCCTGATTTAAAACCAGAGAATGTGTGTTCAGAGATTTGAAATGGCCGGCATTTACAGAAGAAACTGTGATGATCAGAGTTGATGTATTGTGTAGTTTCAAGCAGTTGTGGACAGAAAGAAAGAGCATATATCCAGACCAGGTTGATGGGGCTTGAGAGACTGTTAAGATGATAATATGATTGTACTCGTTTAAGGCAATCTTTACATAAAAAAACAGGTTGTCTCTCTTAGAAAAGAAATGTTAATATTAAGGCCCAGACTAGAATGTGAGGCGTCTCTTCTTCTTGTCTTCTCTGTAAAGCACAAAAAGAAAAAGGTATTGTTTTGGAAGTAGAGCTGGGAGGAAATCCAGGAATAATAAAACCAGGACTTTGCAGTGTTCGCTTCACTTGACTTCAGTTTGGTTTATCAGTGTGAAGCCCCTCAGATTTAAGATGATCTGGGTGATTGGAGCAGAGAAGGGCAAAAAAAAAAGAGGCAACTATTTGGAGTTGATTTAAGTGGAGCTAAACTAATGTAGACAAACTGATTGTTTTAATTTTTTTTCTTGTTTCAGTAGTGGTAAAAGGAGAAATGGAACAGCCTGTGCGTACAGTTTTGTTTGTCCTAGCACAGAAAAGCATTATTGTAATAATCCTTAAAGCCTTAAATATTTCTACGTTTTTTTTTTTTTTTTTTTGTCATTTTATTTTAACCTTTAGACAGCTTTACCTTTTTAGATTAACACAGCGCTTCTTTAACAGTACATGATCGGCAACACTACAGTGGTGACAGTTAATGTTGCATCAGTAGACTTGTATCAGTTTTATCAGGGGAAGGGCGGGACCAACACATTGACCACAAATTACAACTGCTCTCTTGTCTTTTTTTTCTCTGTATGGTAATTTTGAAATCTTTTCTACTCGTGGCTCCCCTCTCACTCTTTTGCTTTCAATTTCCCGTAAATGCATTAACCATTTCTCCCAGTCCACGTCTCTCTCTCTCTCTCTCTCTCCTCAGTGAGCAGTCTCCATCTTTGCTGTCTCTACAGAGGCATCAAGCTGTTGGCAATTCCTGTCACAGACACTGCCTTAATTAGATATTCTTCAGCACTTTCTCCCCCCCCTCTCTGTTCTCTCATTCTCACTCTGCCTTTAGCTTTTCCGAATGTCCTCGCACAGGCCTCATTTTTAGCTGGCAATCAGGCACAATTTGCGCAAGGTTTCAGTGATTGTTGTTGCACATTAGAAAAAAACAAACAAAAAAAAGATGCGTAATGATTGTATGCTGCTCTATCTGCTAAATGACAAAGCTATTTAGAAGGTATTTTTTTCTTATTTTGGAAAAAAAGAAAAAATATTTTGCTATATGTAAAAAAAACAGCTGTCATCAATACGTAAACATTCTGGAAATAGAGAAGTATATGTATTTTTAAATGTTCCTGTTTTTGTGATTTGTTAATGTGTAGCACAAATTAAAATTCCTCATTGACTTAAGAATTCCATTGTCTTCTCTCACGTGACCAGGTGTCGGCCATGTTGGGTAAGATTCCACAGTGCAAGTCGTTGATTACATACGGTGACATTTAGTTTCAAGGCAGATAAATGCAAGTATCCAACAATCTTTAATCTTAAGTACCATCATTTTCAACAGTATAAATAATGAACAAAGAAGAATAGACATGCATGAGATCAACGTCATACAAACCTTGAAATGCACCAAAGTAAAATGTTACTGCAAAGAAATGAACAGAATCAAAAGTGGAGAGTAATACAAAGCTGATGGAAGAAAGAAACGTCAACCATTGTGTAAATAGGAAGTTAAAATAACCAGCAGTTTAACAATAACAGGAAAACACCAACAGTTGTCAACTTTAGTGCTGAAACAAGTCAATTAGTGAATCGTTTTGGTCATTTATCAGCTAAAAATATTCACTAGTTCAACTTTCAACTTTTTGTAGGTTTTATTTTTTTATATATACTTATGAATTCAGTCTTATGGGGTTTGGAGCTTTGACTTGACAAAACGTCTTAAATTTTGGGATATTTTACAAATTAAATGACGACAGATTAATCAATAATGAAAATAATCGAAGTTGCAGCAGTCAGTATTAAAAACAGTTTACCTTTAGTGCGTTGTGCAACAGACTCTTGTAACCACATCCTGACTTTTCTCATTCAGGGAGCCAGTGAACATCTGGATCTGCAGCTGTGCAATATTTTCTTCTTTCTGCAGAAGGACTGGTCAGAAGTTGGCAGAGGGTCACTGCCCCTGAGATGGGGATCCAGAGCGTCCCAGGGGAGCTCTGCAGAGCTGAGGTCACAACTGAAGGCCAGGCAGCATAGAACTGACTAAGCATGGCTTTTTGTTTTCTTGTAGTGACCTAGACTTTGAATTAAGGACTTTATAAAAGGTGACCTGTTATTGTTCTAGTTGGATCAGTACAGCCAAATTACATAAAAACATGTTCTGTCTGCTATCGAGCCATGCACATAGTTTTGGTTTTACTTGTCTAGATTTTTAAAAGTGACTCTTGAGATTTCTGCCTCCGCCCCAATGGAACAATGGAAGTGAATGGAAATTTTTCTTTTTGTGCTCACAGCACTGAAAAATGACTTAAATCACCCACAACATGTTCAGAAAAATGTCCCTGTTACTCTGTATAATCCACAGACTCCACAGTGAAGAGTCTTCACTGGAACTACTTTCTTTCCACTATTTCTATAAGAAATAGTCCTTACAAAAAACAAAACAAAACACAGTGAGGTCATTAGATTATCCAGAGCAACTGGGACACTGTCTGGAAAGTAATTCATCAATTTGTCACTAATAAAATTTCATTCACCTCTATTTTACATGGTTGGTGGCTGAAATCTTAGACCAAAAACCACAACTATCTGCTATGGCTAGATACCACTAGATGTAAAAATTTGAGTGTAGTTACCCTTACAGCAAAAGTTCAGCTAACGACCTGTGTAAATAGTAATATGCAGTTCTGAAGTGCACAAGTTACGACCCCAATTCCAAAAAAGTTGGGCCGCTGTGAAACAGAAATGAAACAGAATGTGATTATTTGCTAATCCTTGTTGACATATGTTCAATTGAAAACAGCACAAAGACGATATATTTAATGTTTGACCTCATCAGCTTCATTGATTTTTGCAAATGTCTGCTTATTCTGAATTTGATGGCAGCAACATGTTTCAAACAAGTCGGGACAGGAGCAACAAAAGACTGAAAGTTGTGGACTGATCCAAAAACACCTGTTTGGATCAGTCCACAGGTAAACAGGTTCACTACTCTGCGAAACACGGTTGTATACAGGATATTACTAAATGGGCTCAGGAACATTTCTGAAAACCGTTGGCGGTAAACACAGTTTGCAAATGATTGCATTCTGTTTTCATTTTCAACTTTTTTGGAATGGGGCTTGTACATTCTCGTTCATACAACTTGAAACAAATTAAGAAAGTTTAGAAAAAAATACACAACCCATAACCATATTTATCTCATCCCAGAAAATGTTTTTTTCCATCAGTAGGTTTCAGTGTTTACTGCCCAATATATTGCAGAAAAAAATGATAGAGTAGTTCCTTAAATGCTGTTTCTCTTTTGAACATCCAAACAATATGTGATCAAATGTTAAATATTTACAAATGATTATTTACACCTTTTAACCAGATAAATACAGCACATATTCACAACAAAAATGAGTTTCATACACACCAGGATTGTGCATCAGAAACTCTGGAGTGAAGCACGTCATCTTTGTAATTAATAAACAGCTGCACATCACCTGTGCATGTTAAGCCTCGAGAGTTCATCTCTTCTCCAGTGGAGGTAAAGTCAAGTGATGAGGCTCAATGTAAAATGGGAGCACTGGGCCGTTTGTCTTGACATTCTTGAGTTTGCTTCCTCTCCCTCTTTCACCCACTATCCAGTACAAAAGTCAACATTCATACGCAGGTGTTTGGTTTGTTGAGTGGATGCGATGGTGCTTTGGGAGCTGCTAACAAACAGGTTTATAAAACATTCCACTTTAAAAGCACTGAGTAAGACATCCAGCGTTCACTGAAGGTGCCTTCAGTTGTTCGTCTGCAAATGCTTTTAGAATTAAAATTTTCAGTTTGTGTTCCACAGTTTCAGAGTCCCTTTGTCGGAGGGCTGGGTAGCTATTTTACGATTGCTACTTTATGTCTGTATTACTAATACAAATTATTTTAAAAACAGGTGGAAAAAGTCCAATGTGCGCACATGCTCCGAGGGCTGACAGGAGAGAAATTAAAACCCTACAATCTACTGTGCTTTAAACCACATCAGACTGCATGCTGGCTGGTTAGACCTCGCCCACCTCAAAAGCTGATTAATTAGGCAACTTTCCTCGCAGCGGATTCCTTTGATGTCGCGGTGGGTTACGGATTCTGTCTGTCACACAAACCCAGTAGGAGTCAGCGTGAGGGAAGCGGGTCTGGCAGCTGTGGAGTGGAGTCATGAGCGTCATCTCCAGTTTGATTGCTTGGCTTTGTGCTGTGCTAGTTTTCACATTCATATTTCATGCCGCGTATGTACGCATGGGTGTGTGTGTCTGTGTGTACCCTGTTCATGAGCGCACACACCGTATCCCGCGTTGTCTGGCTGTCCTTCTTCGGAGGTGGTCAACAGGAGGAGGCACTGATCTTCTCTGAGACGTCGGGGTCGGATTTGGCGACCAGGAAACGCAGGCGACCTCCTCCCAGACGAATCAGATCCACCGCGCTGCGAGGAGGATACAGAGAGGAAGTAGAGAAAGACGAGAGTCGAGTTACATGAAGCTCAGCAGAGACAGAGTAAGGATGAACGGGCATCACTGTCTGGGCTCGCACAAATCAACCAAAGTAATCAATGGGCTTAAGAGGCTGACAGTCATGGGTAACACTGTGGGGGGACTGCTCACACTGTCAGCAGTGTCAATATCACACACTGGTATCATTAATCTCCACCGGCCCATTGTTATAGTCACAAATGGCACCACTGGAACATCCTCTGTACCTCTGGTAGTCTGCTCCTATCAGACTGGTCCCATTCACAGCCAGGATGCGATCTCCGATCCTCAGTCTGCCGTCGGAGGCAGCAGGTCCATCTGGGATCAGAGTCCGGATGTAAATGCCTGGAGCGTTGAGAGGAGTATGCTGCAGGAGGGAGACGTGTTAGAGGATGTACAGTTTGTGTGTGTGTCCATTATTTAGGTGCACACACAGAGTGGACAGATAGCAGACAGTGAGGAGATATTCGCTGAATCTGACAAAGTGTATTGGATTAGAATGACTCACCCCACCTTTAAGTGGCCATAGTATAAGCCTGATAACACACCGAGCTAGCAGACTTAGCAGAGGAAAGGCTACTTATCTTTGCATTGTAGTTCTTAGTCCCTTCCTCATTAATTACTTTTGTACATCAGGACGCCTCATCGTGTATTTCCACTTAACATCAACACTGTGATATCAGACTTGCTATCATCTGGGTGCCAGAATATTGTGATAAAGCTTGAACCTGTATTCCAAGCTGTGTTGAATGACACATTCATGAAAGTATGTAACTGTTCTAACTAATTAGTGAAAAGTCCCTTTTGGCTGAGGGGCAAAACTGTTCTATTAAAAATGTAATAAATGGTTTATAACACATGTAGCTTTAAATTGATATATGGTCTTTTTCAGTGTTTATTGATGCAGTGTCAACAACTTTAACTCCTGTGAAGCATCTGCAACTACACGAAAATATAACACAGTTGTAATAATATATAATCAAATGTTTTCATAGGAGCTCCATTATTTTAATTGTTACAAATGCTGTACATCAGTAAACACTTAGAATACCCTTATACCTAAAGTAAGGTGTTACAGAATGTACTGTAGTAGAGGTATATTTTTTCCACTAGGCTAACAAACTGCTCTATAATTTGTTTACAATTTATCAGTATGTATTAATGTACCTTTTGAAGTACACTCTTGTGCATCTACATGAGAACATTCGCAGAAAATTGAAGGTAAAATTGCATAAATAAATAACTCCAGTGTTTGGCCTTCAAATCCACATTGTTAATTACAGTTATTCCCAAAATACTGTCATTGTATCAGAATATATAAAAAAGAAAAGTAAAATATAATTTGTCAATACGCAGCTAGAATCTGGTCTCAGTGTCAGTTTTTTTCCTTATTCTACTAGCAAGTAGTAAATCAGATGAATTAGAAAGACAAAAACACACTGCTGAAACCTCGACAGACAGGTACAATAAAATGTAAAATCTGTTTTAAGATTTCTGTCTACTCACCAGGCCGTCTATGAGTCCCATGCCCAGTCCGTAGGGTCCCTTGTCCAGTTCCACTACAAACACCACACACAAGTCATCAGGAAGGGGAGGGGCGCCAGGGGAGGATACAGGGAAAGGAAACTCACACCCACTAATACACCCTGCAGAGGACACGGACACCCAAATGCACAAAAACACACACACACACAAACACACACACACAGGGTCTCGCTATGGGGTTGGACAAACACAAGAGGCCTTGCTGTGCAGAAGACACACACAGAAACTGAGACACATGCAACAATGCAGCTACAGAGCTAATCTGACACACAAACATGTGCTTCTGACAAGAGCCTGCAGATGTCACACTCAATACACCGTAAGAGAGAGATGTTGTCACGTGAGGCTCTGACCAACCAGCTCCAGCATTTCAACCTCACAACTGCACAAAGAAGAAGTGCAGATTTAAAGCTGCATTCATTGGTTTTTGTCCACTGAGGGACCAAAACAATCAGAGGAACACAAAACTGATATAGTATGATCAGCTTGTATGATTGATAAACGTGCAAACTATTGACTTTTTCCAGCGGACAGAGCAATAATATCTCTAACTGATATGAGATCAATGAAAGTCTAATATAATAATATAGCTCTTGTTTTGGCTCTGGTTGAGATTCCAACTCATGAGAAAAAGCAAAGTTGTTGATAATACTTTGCGGTTTATGGTTACAAGTGACCACTTTAAAGGTATAATATGTAACATTTCCACATTAAAACGTCTACAAACAACTAAAATAAAATATATATGTTGTTGAGTTGTGAATTTACATAATCCCAAGTGTTTCCAACAATGTTCAAACTGAGAAATACGTAGTTTTATTCAAGGTGATGGTGCTTTTTATTTGTCGATGACAACACACGTCAAAGTGTAAGGAAAGAAGGAACGTGACTGAAGGTAAGGTGAATAAAGCTTTAGTACATGACCTCGTCCGTGAACATTTCTATCCTGAGTCACGTCGAGATTTTCATTGTCAATGGTGGCTGTTTAACAATGAAGACAACTCCTCACGTGCTCACGCTCCTCAACGACATCATCAAACTACGTCTTTTCATTATTTTAATTGAAAGCCCGAAATTACATACTGTGCCTTTAAAATTACTTGTAATCATTTGATCCACTTATGTAAACAATATTGACGAATGCGGCTCGAAGTGAATTTAGAATGACACTAATTTTGTGCAGTTGCTAATAACATACATCCTGTTATCTTATGTAAAGTATCTTCTGGTAGAGTGAAAACATTTTCACATCGGTCAGTTCCAGTGGGAATTTGATGGTGACACTAACAACTTTATCTTCATGATAGCATGCATGTGCTACATAATGTGCAACACTTTTGTATGCAGTGTGTTGGAATACACCGATCCAAAACATTGCAATGAAATTAATAATTAAGCAGAAGGCCATAACCAAACTCAGTGTTTCCACAGCAAACCATCGCCTCATGTTACCATGTATAAATATTATTCCAGTGAGTTCCCCGCAGTGAGATATAAAGATTAGATAATTTGGAGAACAGATAGCACTGGTATCATATCAGCACTCAGTATCAGCAGATACCCTGAGCTCAGGTATTCAAATCAATTTTGGGAGAGAAAAAAATTGGATCGGTGAATCCCTAATATTGTGTATAACGAACTGCAAGGTTTAAAATTCTAATTGCACATCTGGAGAGGACAAAATAACAAAAACACCACAGAAATGTCATTTAATACAACAGCCCTACAAAGAAATACTGCCTGTGTTTGGTCCTTTTTTCAGACTGTCAGAGGTGTTGTGGTAATTTCTGAGGCCATAAATTGTGGTGTTTCTGCATGTGTTCCTGTTATTTTGTCCACCTCCTGTATGTTATTCAGCCTACCCTCCAGTCCGTTGGTGATGAGTCCGTTGGTCTTTTTACATTCTGCCACAGTTCTGCTGGTGCAGCCGTTAGTCTGGGTGTTGGGGCCTATGATCGGCCCTCCTCCTCCTCCTCCTCCTCCTCCTCCTCCTCCTTCTGGGTACAGAGGGGTGTTAGGAGGGGTCAAGAGGCAGGACGGGTCTGGATTTGCTGTTCGAGGGTGGAGGATGGTGCCATTCCTTCTGAGGCTGTGTGTGTGCGCTTGGCCTGAGGGTCTGTCCCGTCCTCTCTCCTCTCCTGTCTCTGCCGTCACCTCGTCCCCGGGACCCCCAGAGCGGGGGCTGCTGTGGGCCGGAGGCAACAGCTCCCTCTGTGTTGGGATTGGACAGAAAGACTTCAGAAGACAGTATGAAGTGTAGAGTGAGGATGCAATGATTAGAAAATGGAAGGAAAATGAATATTCCTGTTATCTTCCACCAATGAAAAAGCGTTCTTATTGCAGTACACAAAAAGCTTTGTTACTAGATAACAGTCCAATTAAAGATGATCAAAGAGATGCATAATTAACTTAATAGACAGATTTGGACATATTTGTGAACGTATATGTGTTTCTGTGTGTGCATATGAGGGTGCAGTAACACTAGGGATTATGGTCTAGTCAGCCGTTCCCACTAATTAGACAGCCTAAAGACTAATCAGATTAACCATGATTTAACCATGTCTAGGTTTCTGTGAGTGAGTATGTGTATGTGTGTGCGGGTTGGCTGGAGTAGAGGGTTTTTGTCTTTCATTTATGGGATTATGAGGAACTCCTCAACAACCACAGCTGCTGAGGCACATGGCCTGGATTACTGCTAGGTGTGTGCATTTGACAGTGTGTGTGTGTGTGTGTGTGTATGTGTGTGGGAGCCTTCCTGACCTGAACGTCGGGCCAGTCAGCTGTGTTGGTTCCGTTGGAGTGTGTGTGCACACTGGGAGTGTTGGTGTGTGTTTGTGTCTTGGTGCGTAGTCCCCACAGGTAGTGGCGGATGTAGAGCAGCTGTCTGTAGATGCTGTCTTCAACACACTCGCTGTCCAGGTCCACTCTGAAGCCAGCACTGGGCAGCACTATGGGAGGGTGGTTCTCAAAGCTCTCCAGGAGGTCCACTAAACACACACACATACACACACACTGATGTTAACTCTATCAACATATACACAATTAAAGGCCTGATCCAGGACTGCTGTCATTCTTTCTGTTTTGAAACTTTCACACCCAAAACTACTATCTAAATGATAGTAAGTTAAAGCTAACTAGGGCTGTTGCTAATTACAGTAGCTACTCCAGTAAGTTTGGGACATAAAATATTAGATATGATCCAGGTGTTTTTGGATCAGTCCACAACTTTCACAGTCTTTTGTTGCTCCTGTCCCAACTTGATTGAAACATGTTGCTGCCATCAAATTCAGAATAAGCAGATATTTACAAAAAACAACAAAATTGATAAGCTCAAACATTAAATATATTGTCTTTGTACTTTTTCCAATCGAGTACATGTCAGAAAGGATTAGCAAATCATCACATTCAGTTTTTATGTCTTCATTTGTAATTGTTTGTGCTCAATCTTCACCTACATCCTCAAAAAGAATCATGATAGATGGACCTTTAGCCAGTGGATCCCCTCCACATGTGTTAAGGCATGTAAGGTCACTCTGCCTCCAATAGTAATTTGTATCTGATATGGTTTTTCCACAACACAAAAAGTGAACGTTCTTTATTAAAACAAAAAATCGTACTCCTTCTCCCACACTGAACAATCCAGAATCTCTGATGTAAACATTTCTGAAAATGTAACTGCTAGACATAAAAATCTCCTACTTCACTGAAAAGTCCATTCTCACAGTTTGTGACCTGGAGGTTTAAAGTCTTCACATCACACCTCAAACTAGCTGTGATGTAATAAATCCTGCTGGTTCATCCATGTGTAAAATTTAAGATGAGCCCAGAGAAACCTTTCCCCTTCAGCAGATGAATGTGAAAACAGCCTTCTTGTGTCAAACTCACACTCATTCTGCACAGTGCAGCTCAAACATCACAGTGAAGTAATTATGAGTAAAACATATTTCTGAGTGGAGGGGATGTTAAATATGCCAGTATATACTGTACCTACAGTCACTCAACTCAGAGCTTTATGTTGCCATAATTTGGTCAATTCTTCTGTCAATGAAAGAAACTCTTACGCACTCACAGTCACAAATTCACACATGTACCTGTTCTGTATATATACGCCTCGTCCTCGCTGCTGGGTTGCCATGCTGGGACGGGGCCTATCTCTGCTGTGAGCTGGTACTGGGTGAGAATCCTGTGCAGCTGGACAGGTTTCAGAGTCGGGTGTTCGCTGGACAAAGCTCGCCAACTCAACTGCACGCAGAGGAGAAGAAAAGGAGAACAAAAGAAGGGGAGAAATTAAACACAAGTCCTGGGAGGTCCTTTTTTTTTTTTTAATACGGCCAAGTAATCGAGGGCGGTGAGACAATGTGGACAGTCACAAGCTGATCCTAGCGAAACCTTTTCAAAGACACTATGAAATCAATAGCTGATCAGAGCGACCTGCTGCATGAACAACAGTTATGTCGGATGTACAGTATGTCGACTACAGGATTAAGCATCTCAACAGAAATACTTTGTAAGTGATGGCAACCGTTGTTTGGGTTGAAATTAAACTTGAATTAATTAATGTTAACATGATACGCTTTTCTGTTTATTTTCAATATTACTGCTATCTAGCAATCCTGTACAAGATTATGGGTGGATGTGTGTGTGTGTGTGTGTGTGTGTGTGTGTGTGGTACCTGTGTGAGTTGCTGTGGGGGTGTGGCCAGTATAGACACAGTGCTGTTGAGTTTGGTGAAGAACTTGTCGGCCAGATGTCCCAGACCAGACCTGCTCGCCCACTCCATGACCATCCGCAAACACGCCTGAATCTGCAACACCTTGGAGCGCTGGAACCAACCCCGAGATGGACCTGCACACACACACACACACTAGAGTGAGTGTTTGGATATTTCATCAGAGACACTGCAGTAGATTTCTATTCTTGGATGTGTGCATGCCTGAGAGAAAGGCAGACAAAATTAGAGACCGTGTGTGTTCCTTTGCTGTGTTGTATGACAATACAGACATTCAGTTTTAAATGAGTTGATATTGAAATCAATGAAACAATAGCAACAGCCACCAGCCGCCTGCTCCTCGCAGAATACAAATCGACTGCTGCAGAGGGGCTCAGCTGACTGGGTTTGTGTTTTACTGCACAACAAACCAGCACACAGCCTGCATTCTTCCCTCCACGTAATCCTTTCTTTCTCTGTGCCACATCAAAGAACTGAAAGGAAGTTTTGTGGCAAGTTAAGCAAGCGATAACTTTAAATCTAGTATTTGTCAAGCTGGCATCCCATAGTTTGTCAATCTGTTGTTCCATTACCTCACTACAGCTATAATTCCCATTTAAGCTTTCTGAAATACCCCCCAATGTGAGCGCAGGCCTCTGCTGGGGTTTGGTACAAACAATGACAAACAACTGGACTATAGCTGGGTATCATTAGAGATTTTTCAGTGCTAACCATACCTAAGTTTCTGTACAGATGACTAAGCTAATACTTGTTTTTTTTGATACCTTCATTTTTTTTTTAAAACAGGGATTATGTACAAAAAAAATCTTACAGAGATGTCCCAGATTTATCTATAAGCTCCTTTACATCTGCACTTAGCAAGTAGACACAGACACTATGAAATATAATTAATAAAAATACAAGTTGCAAAAAAAATGCAATGTATAATACAATGAGCTTCATAGTCTTTTTTTTATTATACACCAAAGCCTTTGCCATATGAACACTCATTCATTCCCATTCAACCTCGACGAACAATTATTTTCATCATCAATTAATCTGATTAATTGTTTGGTACGAAAAATATCAGAAAATAGTGAAAAATGCCTGTATAATTTCAGTCCACAGTGACATGATCAGACTGCCTGCAAACTGACAAACAAATTAGAGGAGGCTCTTCAGATACAAAAAGAATCAATTTGTGTGTAATAGGGTGATACGACGTGAAAAAAATCTGACAAACAAGCAAATATTTTAGTGAATTGTCAGCACAACAAAATATTTTTAATAAAATCATGAGCTGTCTGGTCACAGAATAAGTAACAAGATTATAAAACTGATCAGACAATAAGTCAGAATAGTCAGAAACAAAACGTGTTTCCACAAAATTTCTGTCTCTACAAGTTTGACATGACAGGAAGCTTCAGGCAGACAATAAACTGGCAGCACTACGTGCAGACAACACACACTCACATAACCCTTCAAATATTCTACCATATGTTTTAGATGCACACACACACACCCCTCTCTGTAATAGGCTTATGTCTGGGCATACAGTAATCTATGTGTAAGGCATCACAAACAGACGAGACATCACTTAACCTCTTAGCAAATGTGTCATAATGCTTCACGGCAGTTGCTTTTCAAACACACACTCACCTTTAAATGCAGAAAAGCCATCATACACTCTCAAACAAAAAGTCCTAACAACAAAGAGCTACACATAATCTGTTTGCAGGGTGAAAGGTGTCATAACACACACTCAGACAAACACACAATCATATCACGCCATGATGAAGCAGCGTCTCTGCACACTCTGGTTTTCTTGCCACAATATAAGGCAAACAGTGTGAGTGTTTGTGTGTGTGTGAGTTGCAGAGCGCCCAGTGCAAACGTCAGCGTTACCTGCTATAAACTCACTTCGCTGTTACCATGGACACCATCAGTGGAGAAATATAAATGAGCGACAAAAAGGGGAGCGAGGGAGAGAGAGAGAGAGAAAGCCAGACAGACGGAGAGAGGGAGGTGGAGATGAGGTGGGGGACAGGGGGAGCCTCTGCATGAATATAAAGGTATTTCTCCTTCTCCCTTTGCCAGACATGTGATCTCTCCTGTCTCCACTGGCTAATGAAGACATATAGCATGTGCGGGAGTGTGTATATGTGTGGCTAAAGATACAAAGGGAGGGTGTGGAGAGGTTGGAAGTGATACAGAGTCGGACACATGGAAATAGCTGGCGGTAAATGACTATTTTCCGTATTTAGACAAGGTAATAGACTATTAGCAAGGTCATCACAACAACTGAGTGGCCTTCCAGCCTTTTACCCTTCACTCTGCCCTTTTCCCCTCTTCCCCACCACACAACTCCTCTATGTCCTCTCTCTCGCCTCCATCCAATCCAATCTCGACTCCTCTTTGTCTCACCCCCTGATGGCCAGATGGAAGGAAGGGAGGCAAGGAGGAGGAGGAGGAGTGGGGGGGAGAAACAATGCAGATAGGAGAAGGGCATTGAGGACAAATCTGGGTTAGTCTCTGTCAAAATGCTGACAAGGACATAAGGACACACTCTCTCTCTCTCTCTCTCTCTCTTTTTCACATACACTAACAGCTGTACAAATCCTGAGGGAGGTCTAATGGAAGAGACAGTGTGAGTGTGCATGCTTCTTGCCCTACCTTTGTCCATTAGCTGGTTAAAAAGTGACACGTTGGAGAAGAAGAAGAGGTAAGCGAACATCTGAGCCTGGATCTCCGGGTGGACCTGGTAGCCCTGCAAAAGCTCCTGAGCATTCTGAAACACCTGCACACACAGACACACACATGCAAACATACAGATAAGCAAAGAAATGCTATTATGAAAAGACATGTCAATGTGCCTATAGTTTCTTATTTCTATCAAATATGGTGTTTCTGTCTTTTTTTAAGTTTTCATTGAACAAATCCACAAATTTGGCCACACAGCATGAGCTTGCATTAATGTATGACCCACTGGGAGGTAATGGTAAATTTAAAGGGTTAAGCAAATTTCAGAAAGGTCCCAACAAATACTTTCAGAATGAAACACAAGGTACCAAAACATAAAAATCTGCAGACAAGAAAACAAAACAAACAAAAGGGGTCAACAGTCTACAACAGTCATTTTTAGCAGAACATTTCACCTTCACATGCATGAATGTGTTTGACGGTTTGGACCATTTAAAGACTTGCTCCTGATAATATGCCTATTCATTTCAGTAATCCAGTTTAGAAACATATGATCTGTCAAAAAGTGTTTTGTTTTGTTACATCACTTGGAAGATTGTTTGACCTTCACTGGCCAGTTTCTGACTCCTGGAGCTGTTCAACATTTGTTTTTAGAGTGGGCCCCTGTTTTATTTGTCTTGTGCATGTGTATGATACCATATCTATGACTATACAAAAGCCTCTGATGCTTGTCTATGACTAACAGGGTAGCAAATACTCATGACAAGGACACACTGATTGACTGACACACATACAGACAAGTCAGTTGAATTCAGATGTGTGGTGCACTGTTTATGGTTTTATATTTGGTCCGGTAATAATGAGTGGGACAGAACATGATGAATGTCCATGTAAGCTCTGTAAACAAGTATAGTATTTAATTATTTGGGTTTGAAAGGTTTGAAAAAATCAATACTTGTATATTCATAGATGCTGGACTTTTTAATGAGGGAGATGGGCTAGATGCATTTGTAAGAATATCTAACCAGTCAATTAAGTCCTTTTTTTTGTCAAAGAAAATATATTATTATTCAAAGAAGAACATTTTTATTTCTTAGAGCATGTCTGGTGGGGATCTTTAAACAAGACATACATATATTTAAGTTTGTGGCACTTGACAATTAATAATCAAATTTAATGATCCTGACAACCATAACTGTACTACAATACAATACAATACAATACAATACAATACAATACACATGCTTACTTGCAGGACCCTGCGTACAGGTTCAGGAAACCCGACACCTCCTTTCCAGCAGGGCTCAGAGCTGTCGACTGGGAATGGATTACAGTCTAACAAACCTGGCAACACTACATAAAGAGCCTGGACAGAGAGAGAGAGAGAGAGAGAGAGAGAGAGACACACACACACACACACACAAACGGAGAGAAACATGCGTGATGATGAAAGTGATCTGAAATTGCAGATTAATTTCTAACTTATTCATATTTTTCCCTCACTAGAAGCACTACGTGTGTGTGTGCGTGTGTGTGTGTGTGTGTGTGTGTGGCATAACTCAATCAGGTCTTCTGTGTGAATGAGGGTCTGTTATTATTCATCCAGCCTGGTTTTAAAGACAAGCTAAAAAAACATCTCGCTCGTTAAGAAGATGGCACTGCTGCCGCTGTGACAGATTACCTTGGTGATATAGTAGACACATTGTTGGAAAGTGTACATGATCACTTCTTCCAAGATAGTCATTGCCTCCTCATTGGCTGATATGGTCGCCGATAGCAATGACTCCTTCGACCCTAAACACAGATGACGGCGATAGAGGCATAGTTAAGAGATATATACTGAGAGGGAGGGATGATGTAGCTGTATCACAATCTACAGTATGTCATAGTGAGTAATGACTCTTCAGCCAAGTTGTTTCCACACTCATCATTCAGACTCTGTGTGTGTGTGTGTGTGTACCTTGCAGTGTCTCTATACTGTGTGTGTATGCCGGTGCTCTTTGCTGTATAAAGTAGAGGATCTCGATGGAGTTGGACATCCAGAAGAAGATGGTCTGCAAGTCTGGGATCAAGTCTGAGATACTGAGCAGAGACAGGGAGGCCGGGTCCTGGCTACATGGATACACACACACACACACACACAAACACACACATGAAGTTAATCACAGTTAGGTAGACATAGTGACACACTGAACACACCAACATACAAACTCAAAAACGGTACATGAGCACACATGCCCTCTTTCTATTGGAAAGCGATACTCACTGCTGAGCTTGCTTCTGAGCCAGCTCCTTTGTCTTTTCCTGCAAGGCGCGCACACACACACACACAGAGAGAGAGAGAGAGAGAGCAATTAAGTGCTCATTAAACTTTTAGGATGTGCGTAGGAGAACCACACTTCATGACACTATCACTAACCTGCAGAAAGAAATACCATATCATATTTACAGTACCTAACACACCCACACTAACGCGTGCTGATAATTACTTTGTGACCCAGTGGACTGAATATAAGCTTAGTCTAATGAGAAGATGACCCCCTCCACTTTTTTCTTTGCAACACTCATTTTTTGATAAAACAAGGTAGACTGCACCATATTCAGGATTTCCCGCAGTGTTCTTTAGCAGAAGTGGACCCCTCATCCAAACCTCCTCCGCTAATATAAAAATAATACATAAACCTTCAGGGGAAAAGATAAGAGATGCCATTGCAGCAAATTCCAAATATTTAAACTGTGGCTGTTGCTTCAGCCATTGTCTCCTGACAAAAATAAAAGCATCATGACATGTGTCACAATCTGAGTTTCTTATTACCTCCACTAAACAATTTCCTAGGAGAGAGCATGATACATACGAAATGACATATAGACACTGACCCATGCAATGGTCTGGATTCGTCGGACAATCTTGAGCAGCAGTTTTCCAAAACTCCCGGGCGGGAAGCTTGAGGCAGAGTGTTGTATGCACAGACACAGCAGGTAGGCAGGTGTCAATTTATGGTCATCTCCTGTGAGAGAGTTTAAAGGGTCAGTTCACCCAAGTTATGAAAAAACATATTGATAGTGAGTGGAAAATACTGGATGAAATAGGACAGTGTTTAAGGTTTTTACCATCTTTTCATTAATTCCTTTTTGTTTCAATACTAATACCAAATCACTGTGCAGTGAACTGAACTTCTGTCCGTGTTTACTGACAACCTCATTCAGAAATCTCAGAAAGAGGTTTATTAAAAGTGGACATGAGATAAAACATTGCTTTGTATAAGTGCAACTGATAAAGTCTCTATGACATTGGAAATCAGAATACAGACCTCCAGGTTCTATGAGAGACACAATTCTGTTCAACAGCTGGTCTTCATGAGCCTGGTCAAACTCCAGCTGTAGTCTTCTTTTCTGACCTCCTCCTCCTCTTACTCCTCCTCCACCGTCTCCTCCTGACAAACTAAGGGGTCCTCCTGCTGCCGTCCCCCCGCTGCGGGGTTTTACCAGGTGAGGTTTGAAGCTGCGTCTAACTGCCGGAGCGCTTGACACCTGCGATGCTCTGTCCTTCAGCACAGAACCACACATCTTACAAGTCTGAGCCCCGCCCTCTCCCTCCTCCACCCCTGCGTCGTAAAGCTGCCCCAGGGAGCGAAGGCGTGCCAAGGTCTGAGCAGGCAAAGGCTTAGCGCCCGTCGGGTCCTTGTAGAGGAAGATGTAATGCGCTCCAAAGGAGAGGAGGTCACCGTGTCGCAGCGTGGTGGAGCGCTCGCAGCGGGAAAAGTTCACCAGAACTGTGGCGTGGAGCACCGGCTCAACGGCGACACAGAACCGCTGACCCTCCGCTGGCTCTTCTCCCTTGTTGTTGTTGTTGGGGTGACGACGGGGTGCGGGGACTCTGCGCAGGCGGCAGTGCAGGGGCAGGATGTCAGGAGAGAAGAGGCAGATGTTGGGGCGAGCTGACGGAGTCTCCTGACCGACTGTGTGCTGCTCTCTGTTCAGCAGGTAAACCAAACAGTCCTGCAAGGCACAGCATAGTTAATGCCACATAATCAGATATACTTGAAGTCTCTAATATAACACATGAACTTCTTCCCTGCTCACCTGCCGGTTGTATCCCTGTAGCAGCAGGAGGTGAGGGGACTGGTAAAGCGAGTGCCTTACCCCTCCTCCTCCCTGACTCCCCTCCTCTTTCCGCCGACCGCTGGAGGCTGCCTCACGTTCTCGACCCCTTAAGGGCCCTGGCAGGGTGGAGTAATAACGCTTGGGCTCGTCTCCCACTCCCAGCTGCAGACATGCACACACACACACACATTCAAGATTTACAGTTCTAAGAATAATGACGGTGAATTTTTCCTGACTAGGCTTCAGTGCGAGGCTCCACCTGGTTGAGGCTGGTCTCGCTGAGGCTGCGGCAGAAGGATGAGTTGCTGGACCGGGGCAGGGTCAACGTCCCCTTCGCCCTGTTCCTCTGGAGCTTACGAGCCTGAGCATTAATGTCTACAGGGAAGCAGAGAGGAGGAGCAGGAGAGAGAACAAGGAGGGAGAGAGAAGGACAAGAGGGAGAACAGGTGGAGAATAATAAAAAGGAGCCAAAGGAAGAGGCAGAGCAGGAAGAGAGAGAAGTTGAGGACACAGAAGAAAAGGAAGGTAAAGAGTGGAAAATAAAAAGAAAGTACTTTAATGTGCATTGTTTGCACGTGTGTTTGACTCATGAGTGAAGCAACTTCTCAGGCTGTATGACAACAGTGCATAACAGTCATGTGTGAGCTAAGTGGAAACTAAGGAAAACAAAACCAGTCAGATGAAGTAGATGGTGCTGGATGGAGCAGCACATGTGGCTGACAACAGTGAACCTGATGAAAGGTGAACTGAACAGCTCCTCATGACTTGAATTTAAGGCCATGCAATGGCTCACACAGATTTACACACACACATTCTCACTGGTTGAATCACTGGCAATGGCAAGTGGTGCTGGTGACGATGCAGGTAGAGGTGGTCTCCATGGCAATGACTGACGGCCACCCTACCTGAGGCCAGTCCCCACCTTTAGAGCTGGACTGTACCACTCGACCAGACCGCAGGGGGGAGCTCCTGTGTTTGCCCAGCCCAGACCGACCCATTAGAGCCGCCAGGAATTGGGAGGTTTTGGGCCCTACAGCAGGGTGGGAGGGGTTACGAAGGAAAAACACCCCGTCGCCAAAACACCAAGCACTTGATAACCCCCCATACACACATATACCAACCACACACCGCAAGACACGCATGCACTGTGGAGCAAAAAAGAGTCTGGGGTGCTTCTGGTGAGCTACATCAGCAGTTAGTAAAGAGAGATACAGTGTTAAAGGTATGAGGTACAGGATTTTCAGCTCTAACACATCACTGTCAAATTAGTAAGATATTATATTCAAAGTCAGGCAACAAACACAATTTTTCACAAAATTTCAATTTTCAATCTTAAAACCTATGGTCTGCTTAGTGCTTTCATTTGGGTCAATTTGAGCGTTTTTGTCTTTGATTTTATAATAAATCCAATTTGTTTTCCCTGTGGCTTGGCAGGTGAGATTAAAACCAGCAGAATTTGGAATTCAGACTGTATCACTGAAGGTTGATAACACAATTAATTTGGCCCTGATGTGTTGGTTTAATTCATGAAAATCCTACCGTACCCTTAAAAAGCTATCTCATTGTAAAAAAATATGTTTCATTTCACACATGTGCATGCATGCTCACACATACACCAAGTGACAAAAAGGACAACAAGTGAAAGAAAGAGAAGTAAAGAGAAGGTGACTCCGGGGTTTGAGTTTTGAAAACACTATAACACAAGAGAAAAGGTTAGTGCAAAAATGAAAATATGGTTTATTAACCCAGTTTTATCCCAGAAGGCATTCTTTGCTGTGATTATATTTCCGTTTATATGTTCAGACACAATATAAAAGACGTTCAAGATGCAAGAAATGCCATTCAGCACAGTAAGGAATGCTATTAAAGGAGAAGCCTGGTGACAATCTTTATGTTTCTTATTGTAAAAAAAGTCAATGAAAAGACCAAAACCACTAATAATCATACTAACAACTATTGTCTGAATTGCCAAAGCCTGATACAGCCTTTCCCTCTGAGCCGTAGAGCTCCATTGTTGTGCACATTTAAAACACATCAGTGAGCCACACGGTTGCACAGGCACATGTTCCTTTACTACAATGCTGCAGTTTATTTTGAGCAATCCACCCAACATAGTCCTGTAAACACTCCTTTGAGCCACGTTTGCTTAAAACTACTGTTACCAGCTGTTTTCCAAGCCTTTTTTATAAATCCACATGAAACAGTGGAAAGAGGTTTCTCAGCGATAATGCATTTTAAAAAAAGGTAATATAAACAATATATTTGTGACACAGACAGTGTAGTGGAGTCAGATAGTATTGAGAGAGGGTCTAACACACTGTAGGGTCTGGTCTTTCACTGGGATTTGTCTAAAAATATGGAATACCACCAAACATATCCTTTTTAATGGCTTTTACAGGCTGTGTACATATTTTGGACAGTACACAAGACAATACTAACCAACCCTACTGTGCAAGGAAAGGATTGTTGACTGACTGGCTACCACAGAAGTTAACATAGCAAACCAGTAAACCCTGAGATGCTAAATGAGAAATGCTAGTGTGGCTGTGAAGAGCAAAGTGTGACTGTGAGGCTGAAAATAGTTGCTCTGTCTCTCTGAAGACTATTGCACACTGACTGGGTGTTCATAAATGTCTTCAATGGGGTACACACGGGAAATGGCAAACTTCATCAATCATCAATCAGTACACCAATCCACGTAAAGGTCACTTCACACTCCCAAAAGACACACACACATTCACGCAGACGTAGTTTCATATTACTGCATTGCAGATGTAAGGTCACATCAGTAGTTTTAATGAGTCTGTGCAATTTGTTTTCACATTATCTCATCACCAGAATCTGCAGGTACTTTAGTAGGAAAATGACATTGCCTCGCTGTAGTAGAAATGTGTCATTCATAAAAACACTAGAGTGCCCACACCCATCCACACCTCCGGTCACAAAGGGTTCAGCTTTCACTCAATCAATCGACCAGCTGTCCATGCATTTCCACTGCACTGTTTCTGTTTGTGTGTGTGTGTGTGTGTTTCTTCAAGTGCTGTTTCAAATAAAAATCCAAATAAAACACAGTCTTTGCAAGGCAGCTCTTGAACATACAAAAAAACGCACTGGTAAACATTGTGTATCTTCTCCACAGGATTAGAACTGTGACGAAAGCTCTTGTTCTGCATCTCCACAGACAGACAGACAGACAGACAGACAGACACACACACACACTGCAGAAGAGGTAACGAGCTGTGCTTTTCTGCTGAGTTTGACATGTCAAGAAAGAAAGGGAATTAGACCAGCTGCTGTGTGTGTGTGTGTGTGTGTGTACCTGTCTATCTATATGTGTGTCTTTGTGTGTTTCCTCACCAGCAGTGATGGTATCCTTCTCCTTGGCGTTGAGTTCCTCCACTTCTGCTCTCCTGCGCAGCTCAAATCTGCGAGCGTGTCCTTCTCGTGGCTTCCACAGCTCTTGGAGCAACAGTGGCTTTTCGTTGTCCCCCAGTGCACGCAAGCATTCAGTTCGCCACCCCCCTCCTCCTATCCCACCTCCCCCCTCCAATCGCCCGATCACGTCACACAGGACGTAAGAGTGGGCAGCATTCTTGTTGAGCGAGTAACGCTCGAGTGCCTCTTTGACCAGTTCCTGCGCACTGGAGCGCGGCGTGGCCAGGACACTCTTGTAGTTGGCACCGGCACAGATCTCATCTCCAAAAATCTTCAGGACCCCGGGGGCCGAGCTCTGTGTGGAGAGTTCGGCTGGGTCATCCGCCGGTCGCTCTGGGGGTTCAGTTGTCGAGCGCCGGTCCCCACGAGTGTTTGTTCCAGTTTCCACTGGGACACGGTCTCTGTAACTCAGAGTACGATACAGAACCTGGTGAAAAGACAAACAACACTGAACATACTGTAGGGCCACTCTATCACAGGCATTAGGTACAGTATGTGTTTCTTGGACTGTATAGTAAAGGATGGGTTCACCAAAATCACCTCCAGTGATGCTCTGAGTCTGTTTCGAGCTTTGGTCTTAGTTGTGGCAACAATGGAGAACCCTGATTCACACAGGTATGTAGTCGTGAATGGGAGAAGGAGTTTCACAGCCCTCACTGCTAGATGTGGGTATTCCTTTGAGACAACAATCCAGAAGGAGCCTAGGTCAAGTTTGCCCCACTGCCCCTTTAAAGTGCTGTCAGTGGAAACTACCAGAAGCTGTGATTCCAGATGTGAGGGCAAAGCAACATCATTTTCAGTGGGATCTACTGAAAATGGGTCCACAACAAACATGTGTCCCTCTCTGGGTTACTCAGGAAAGTATTCATTAAATTTCTCTGCCAGTTGTGAGAGGTGCTGATAGACTGAATGACTGATCTTCACCTGAGGGGAGTTTTCTTTTCTCTACTTTCTTATTCTGCGCCACACGTCTGGCTACGAGGTAGCTGGCTTTCAAAGCACATTTAGCGTTGCCAGTCAGTGACACGATAGATCTTTTCTGTATCTGAAGCCCATTTTCTTTTCTCTTGAAAAAATCCACCGGCTTTCCAACTAGCTTTGGATGTTTGGTTTCTAGATGCCGCCTTAGTTTTGAAGGCTTCAGTGCTTCGTTGGACAGCGTTAATCCACACTCAACACACTGCTCTGCCTCGCTACCTCCGTTCACAAAGCCGAACTTAATAAAGTCAGGGCTGTACTTGCGCACAAATTTAGCCTTTGAGGAGGAGTTGGCATCACTTTCATCCTCATTTTTTCGTTTTAAAAACTTCTCCATAACTTCAGCCAACAGTTTGCGGTTGGCTTCTTCTGCTGCTGCTTATTGGGGCGTGTTAAACAACTGGCTGACGCCTCACTGCCACCAAGTGGTGGGAAGCTGCATTGCGTCCCGCGGCCCACAGGTGCACAACTGAAAGTTTTTTGCGGCCCATTAGTTGGCGCTCGCGGCCCATTCTTGCACTGCTCTACTGGTATTTAGACATGCAGACTGTTTTGGTTTTATTTGTCAAGGTTTAAGGAGATATCCATCTTTAGGATTTCTGCCACCACCTGAGTACACTGGAGGTGAACAGACTTTTGTTTGTGCTCAAAATATTGGAAAATGACACTAACATAGATGAATGTGCTAACATCAGTATTCTAAAATGCTCCCAATGACAATGCTTACATGTTGATGTTTGCAAAAGTAATGTTCACCATGATTGCCACCTTAGTGTGGCATGTTAGGATGTTAACAACAACAACAGCCCTAAACACAGTACAAATAGAGCTGTCCAAAGTATTGGAAGTTTTGACGTGATGATGATGATGCTAGATTAAACAGTTTACTATAGTTCAGCCTGAGGGGAACATGAAATTGTGTGCCAAATTTCAAGGCAATCCATCCAATAATTGTTGTCCAATAAAAATTTTAACTAAAAACCACAATAAGAACCAAAGTAAAAGGATCACAAAAGTCAATATGGTTCATCCTCTGGAGACAATGAATGACTATAAAAAGTGTTTCCAGTAGATTTGGAGCTATTTCAGTCAGAACCAAAGTGGTGGACCAATCCACTGTGCACTGTTATCCCTAGAGTTACACTGAACGGTAATGTCTCTTTCAAGAAACAGTGACATCGTAAAACCATAGCAACATACAAAAATAACTATCTGTATGGCTAGATACTGGTTGAAAAAGTGAGAAAATAAGTTTTGTTTTGTTTTTGGGTGAACTAACCATTAACATATGAATGCGCACAATATGTCATTTGTCATTGCACGACCAAGCTCTTCATTAAAAACTGGATTTGTATTTGCTAGAGTGTATTTGTTTCCATAACTTAATTTGACCTTTCCTTAACTAAGATGGTCTCTTGAGACTGACCAAAATAGTTGTGTATGTGTGTGTGTGTGTGTGTGTGTGTGTGTGTGTGTGTGTGTGTGTGTGTGTGTGTGTGTGTGTGTGTGTGTGTACCTGTGTGAAGGTCCTGCTCTGGCGTTTCAGGCGGCTCTTGGATGGTAGGGACATACTGGCCCCGGAGGAAGAACCGTAGAACATGATGCCGGTGTTGGCTTCACAAACTCCGCAACTGATGAGCGAGGAAATACATTTTAATGGTTTTATTTAAATCTATCATAACAGATTCAAATGTTAACACACGCTCATATAAAAAAAGCCCATGCATAAAAGGTGACACACGCTTACATCTCACACTTACTTGTGGAACATTTGTAGATCTGGAAGGTAAAGAAAATCTACTCTAAATCTACCATGTAAAATGCATCCACTATAAACAGACCGTGATAAACAACATAAACTGTGTGTTGTGTGTTTGTGCAAGTACCTTGATTCCGTTACGTATTGTCACTCCTATGTGCAGCAGCACCAGGTAAAAGTTTACAGTTGAGGGTCAGACGCTTTGCATTTCATTTCACTGTCATCTTTCACACTAGAGAAGCAAAAAAAAGACCATGTCAATGTCAGTTTACAGTGAAACTAGATTCCCTGCTGAGATCGGGATCGTTGAGGTTAACTTCTTTTCCAGAGGGATTCAGATAATATTGCTGTGGCTTTTAGCTTTTGAATGATTTTTCTGACAGGCCTAAGCTGTTTTCACACCAGAGTCAAAATTGCAAATCAACATCACATTATTGCCTGCCAAAGACATTTTTTGAGTCAGGACCATCTGCAGAGTTCTGGGCCCAGACAGTGAACAGCTTCGATCAAGGGAAAATGGGAAGATGCTTTAAATTCACTTTTTAAATGTTTGGCTTTTTCGACCAATTAAAGACTATTTTCTTTACAGATATTCTATTATTTCTGATTAATTAATTTATTATTTTGTTTGAGTGACAGGAAGCAGTTGAAAATACCCATCAGATATTTCCAGAGCCCAAGATGACTTTTCAGATTGCCTGTCTGATCTAACCAACAGTTCAAAACCAACAAATTATTTTATTTACATTTATTTATTTATTTAGAGAAAAGCAGCACATCAGCTCATTTGAAAAGCTGGAACCAACAAATGTTTTGGTTGATAAATGATTTAAAAGATGAATTGCCAATTCATTTTCTGTCAATCCACTAACGGATTCTCAAGTGAGCACTAATATATTATATTTTCAGCATTTTCCAGCTTCTGACTGTGTTGCATTGTTTCCCTTACAAGTGCACAGTGTTTTTCCTCCGGCTGTCTTGTGAAAATGTGATCTTGAACTTGGTGCAACTGATTCAATAAAGCACAAATTAAAAACAATAAAACACAATGTCTGCCTGCACCCAGGTCGTGCATTTCATCTCAATAAACCATCTGCTTCCAACTCACGACCCTGCAGAAGGCGAGTCAAGCTTCACTCCTGGTTTTGGATGATCTCTTTTGACTGATGAAAACCTTTCATGCAGGCTACATCAGGACCTTTACACATCTTGGGAAACTACTTTAGACTTTTTAAATGTACAAATTTGTTTTTCTGACTAACTAGAGACTATTTTTTTAAAAGATTATTTTTCTGATTTATTATTTTGCTTGAAAATGCCCATCAACTGTTCCCAGAGCCGAAGATGACTTTTTCAGATTGATTTCTTTGTCTGACTAAGAGTCAAAAAGCAGCACATTTTTAGAAAAGCAGCACGTCAGCTCATTTGCAAAAGTGGAACCAACAAATGTTTGTCATTTATGTTGATAAATGACTTAAATGATTAATTGCCAATTCAGTTTCTGTCAATCCAATAACTGATTACTTGTTTGAGCTCTAATATTTTACATTTTTTCTTTCTCCGGCTTCGGATTGTGTTGCTTTATTTCCCTTGCAAGTGCATTGACTATTTTTCCACCAGCTGTCTTGTGAAAAACATGATTCAATAAAGCACAAATGACAAACAATAAAACATAATGTCTGCCTGCATCCAGGTCATTCATTTTATCTCAACACCCCATCTGCTTCCAGCCCATGACCCTGCAGAAGGTGAGTCACTCCTGGCTTTGGAGAAACTCTTTTGACCGACAACAAGCTTTCATGCAGGTCACGTCAGGATCTTTACACATTTTCTCTAAACATGATCTTGAACTTGGTGCAACTGATTCAATATAGCATGAATGAAAAGCAATAAAAGACAATGTCTGTCTGCATCCAGGTCATTCATTTGATCTCAGCCTGCTTGCAGCCCATGTGCCTGCAGGAGTCAAGCCTTGATGAATCTTTTGACCGATAAAGACCTTTCATGCAGGTCACAGAAGGATTTTTACCCATTTGACAGATTTGCAGATTTGTCAGCAGATGAAAGCAGCACCTCTTGCACTTTGATTGTGCATTTGATTTGGCTGGCACCCTTAAAATAAAGGTGTTGTTGTAGCTGAGTCTGCAGGCACTAGGTGGGATAACGTGACTATTTTAAATGCCTGCTAATCCACAGTAATCTGGCTACTTGGCCGCAGTTAACTCAATCCTGGGACCAACAAACCCCTCCTGAGCAAGAAGCTGAGAGACAGAGGCCTAAATTTTGCATTGGCAGCTTGTGTTTGGTGACCCAGGAGGTTCAGTTATCATGTAACACACACCCCAACTTCTCAGGCATCTTCTGACTGCAGGTCAGAAATAAAGAGGACAAACTTGACACCATAACGGGAGACATGACGCCGGACACAACTTGTGAAACTACGGGTCTGTCCTTTATTTCCGTGTCCGTCTGTTTACGAATCTGGGCTCAACCGTCGTCAGTAGCAACCGCGGTACCAACAAAAGGCGTCGGAAAATCCTCAGAAATTAATCCGCTGATGAGGCGACAGGCGCGGCTGCAGGAGCCGAACACCGGCCGCCGTGGGTCCGCAGGTGTGTCTCATGATTGTAGTCGAGCTCATCACACACACACATTATCAATCAATTAGCGCGAACACGTGAACAACACTCAACGGTAATTAAAAAAAAAAAAAAAAACAGCCGGTTTAAACAACGATGAAGCAGAGACGCGTCCGCCCGTGAATAAAATAGGTCGCGGAAAAGTTGAGGCGCGGACCCGGCAGAGACGAGCCCGGCCCCCGGAGACCTCCCCTGGGTGTCTGTTGCGTTAGTACTCACGCTGCCTGCAATGCGTGGCTCCATGGTGCGGGGGAATCCTTCCTGGCGTCTCTCTCATCCTAGAAAATCCCCAGAAAATAGGTGGGAAAAAAACCCTTTTCCGAGCGACACCCAGTCGTCCGGGGCTTCACCCACATCCCCCGTTAACTTGGACGACAGCCAACCGCTGAGGGCTCCGGCTCCGGTGCGCACATCTCCGCCGAGTGTCCAGCTCTGAGGTCCCGCCGCCTCCGGGAACCGCATTCCCACATCCACAGCGCCGAGCCGCGACGGAAACAGCCGAGCTCCCGGCGCTGCCTCACCTCGGCTCACCTGAGTGAACGAGGACGGCTCCACCTGGCGGCCACCGGCGGTACGAGCACAACATGGAGGCGGTGGAATACTGTTGATCCAAATTGTAAAATAATAATAATCATATGAATAAATACAAAATGCATAGTATGACCATGAAAGTGTGAAATAATCCAATCAGGATCAGCAAATTGTTATAAAATGTTGTTTCATCTTGCTTGTTTTTATTTGTTTATTATATACTACTGCAAATTTCCCCACTGTGGGACGAATAAAGGTTTATTTATCTTATCTTATCTACTTTTAATTTACTTTTTATTCTATTGTATAGTTTTCATTCCAAAACATTTCATAATAAAGAGTTCAGGTGTTATTTCACAATTTCATGGTTTTATACCTATGTTTTGTCTGTATTTATTTATATTACTTATTTCATGATCTCTCATTTGTTTATTTCATAATGTTTTGTTTGTTTGCTTATTATTTATTATTTATTTGACTGTTACTCATTATTGTAGTTGTGTTCGAAAATAAAGGATAAGAAAAGAAACAAAGGACCCCTGATGTGTCCAGACCACAGTTCATTTTGAAACAATGAAATATGCAAACTGCAACTGAATAATATTGATAATATATAAATAAATATAACATAAAAATTTGCGATGGACCAATCATAGACTGGAATCACTATCAAATACATTGACACAGTACTATTTCAATGGTAACATATTCTCACAAACATGGCCACTAACACACATGTGGTCTGTACACAGATTTAAAGATATTAATAACAGTAATGTGTTTTTCTGATATTTAACAACCACTCTATCTTGTCAAGTAACAAGGTATGTGAGCCTATGTATGTATGGTATGGTATGTGTGTGATCTTTTCAAATAAAGCCCTTCTACCTGATTTACCTCAGTATCCTGAATATTAAAGTTTGGTTAAATCAAAATAGGCTGAAAAGGGTTAAAACATTGATTCCAAATAAATTTGGGAGCCAAAAAATAATTCAGATACATCTGCAGATCACTCTGTTAACAGCGCATATAAGAATGTATGTGTGTATCTAAATATGTCTTTATATTTTGTTGTATGATAAAAAGTAGTTAGCAACAAACTGCTGCAGTTTTACCTTCAACATCTTCTGTAGACAAAAAAGTTCTTTTTCCAAAGAGGTGAAATATAAAATGTGGAGTCCAGCAATATACTGCATGAAAAAACCTTTTTTATTACAAGAGAAATAGAAAAGATAAAAGCATTGTTGGCATCATATAGGCTTATCACAGCACAAAAGCACCACAGACACAATAAACCAATATGAAAACTAGAGAGAAAAAAGAATATGAGATAATATAATCAGTCTCATACGACCGGAAAGAAAACACCAGCAGCACTGAGAACAGAGTCAGCAGCTCCACAATCACAGAGCATCTATAAACAATGTACAGAGGATCCATGAAGGCTTCATGGAGAGTTTATAAAACTCTATACAAAGTCATGTGGGCACTGTATGTCTGAATGAGACAGATATAATAACCAAGACAAGACAAACACACACAGTAAAATCCTTCAATACTTCATGCGTCGCCAAACCTGCCTGTGGAGCGAGTCAATATACTGGATATGTAAGGTTATAATACTCCAAACCAGTAAACACTTACTCATTTGGTGTTTCTCAGAGGCTAAGTAAACACTTAAGAGTACAAATACTAAAAGGTACTCTTAAATCTGAGAATATACTGTATCTGGAGAGTTTCATTCCAAACTTAGATATCCACAGTGTGAAATGCAACCCCCAGTTCTACATTAAATTACTCCCCCATAAAAACAAAATAGTTAGCAATGATCATAATTGTGTTAAATCCAGATTATTTCTTCTTGTGTTTTTTTTTGTCACTAGATGATTTTCTTTTTGGACTTTACAGTATAATGATGCATTAATGTGCTGGTTGGTAAGTTGCAACTGCAAAAATCTTTAGTTATTGAGGAATAAACATTATGAAGTTTTGAAATGAAAGTACATTTGAGACCCCTGAACTGTTCAGGGGCAGTTATGCAGCAAAGGAGACAATTCCTGCACAGCTGATCCTTTGTTAAAAATATGTAGATTTGTTCTATAATACTGTTCTATTATAATCATTTGTTACCTCTGCCAGAAACGTTTGCTTGATCTCATTTTGTTTGTCTGCTCATTAGCAGGACATCTTTAAAAAAGTGTAAAGTTCGGCCATAGGCTAAGGAACAAGTGATTTTTTTGGTGTGGATCCACTAACGTCCTGTTATCATTGTAAGATAAGGCAAAACTCGCCTTCCTTGTTTTCTCTAGAACTACTGCACTTACTTGAATGAAAACAAATTTGGCACATTCATCTCATAAGTGTTTATCACAGTGTATTTTAACACAAATTTTGTGGACAGCAAAGGTATCATTTCTAGTTTCTTATTATGATCTTTAAAGACACACTGCTGTAATATCTATAGTGGCTGTATATCAGCTTCTATCTGCTTTAAAGCTTTCTCCTGTTTGGTCACTTTATAAATATTACCCATATGTAAAGCTTGCAGAAAACTTTTGGGTCTGCTGCTCTACTTGGGAATTTGAGTAAGCGAGTGAAGCTGTATGGAGTGGTGCCAGCATTAAAGAAAGCAGCTTCACAGCTATTTGATTCTGTATGCAGATTTTTGGTGCTGCAGACAGCGCCCGAGCAGCTTTAGTGGTCCTTGAATGCGGCTTCACTGGCTTTTAAGTAAATGATCCAAATCCTGAGAGACAGACAGCAGTGAAAAGACGTCAAACAGGAGCAGAGGTTTTAAAAAATGTTTTTACACCTATGAATACTAGACAGTGTGACCTTTTGGTCCTCTAGCCACATTTATCATACTATACAGGCTTGTCCAATATACTGTGTGCCACCACATACAGCTTAACACTAAGAGTACATACATATTTCAAATATTCTTTTAATGTGTTCAAGGTACATGCGTTCACGTGTAAACATAGACTCAGCCAATTAGAGGCTTTGGATTCATGGGAGTCAGATAGTATAGGATACACACACATACACAGGCGTACGCACACACACACGCACACACGCGCACACACACACACCTGAGATGCCTTAATATTGGGCCAGATTGTTCAACAATACTATAGCTTCAGTTTCCTTTCAAGTGTGAGATGTATATGGTAGTAGTGTGCTATCGGTTGCGGCAGTAAGTCAGTCTTCTGGCAGTGCTGAATCAGACAGTGTTTCTCCCTTCTGAGGTTAAACCATGTAAATTTGACAAACTGTCAAATGGGTCCCATTCGTTAGGTTGAAGGTGATGAAGATAATCAGCTGACAATATAAGTAGAAGAAAATATAGATGAAGTCAACATATACTGTACGTCATCGATAAATATATACTGTATAAATCGTACTGATGACATCTTCACTTACTAAACCTAATCAACAACAGTAAACTATTAGAATTCAGTAATTATGCTTGATAATCTACTGTGTAGAGCCTGATAAATGTGGAAGCACACAGGTAAAGTCTTCAAGACTAAAACCATCAATATCTGTATGTTCAACATAAAAGATCGTTCTACAGTCATGCTTGATTTGGAAATCACAGTAAATCACTGACTGAAACAACCGCTGTTAAACCATATAGTGTCCTACAGTGTAGATAGCACAACTAATGACAATAACAGTTAAAATACTATCTAGCGCTCTGAATTGGAATAGTAAGTTACTGATGTTGCGACCTCCTAAATATATTCAACCCAAAACAACACCTTCTGTTAATGACGATAATAATAATACTTTAAATAATGTCCTGAAATTAATTATGATAGTCAATTCAGCTAATTGTAAACATTGTCCTCCTCTTGACAATAAGACAATGCCTTCAATTCAGCTTCTGAACACTGAATCTGGACGTGCACCACATAGAGAGGAACTTCCAAGAATAGTAATTTAAACCCCTGATCATTGGAATGAAACCAAATTTCCTGAAAAATAACTTGAAAGTGAACTAAACTGGACTAGTAAAAACAAAAGCTGTGTCCAAATTAACAGGCTGCCTCACTTGAAGTCCAGTGTTATCACAGCAGGCTGAAAGGTTGCCTCAAACGCAGCCTTTGTTTTTGACACATTTGCCAAAAACATGGTGTTTTATTTCCAGTATCCACTTCAGGATCCTGCAGCCCATTGCATGCCAGGAAATTGCTTAATGGTGCATTCAAATGTCCTCATCAACTCATAATCTATCTATCTATCTATCTATCTATCTATCTATCTATCTATCTATCTATCTATCTATCTATCTATCTATCTACCGTTAGGAAATATTCCATAATCACATCATATTTACCTGGTCAGGTTGAAATGAGTCAGACAAAAGCCAGTGCAGGAAGTTCACTATGTGTTGATGGTAACCGCCTTGATATGATGATAATCACAGCATGTTAAAGATAAATTTAAGTAATATGGACACATTTACCATTGCTCTAATACACTGCAGTTGTTCAGGTGTATCCTCACAACTGGTACTGAGTTTTATTACTGATCCTTGTCATGCTGGCAGCTTTACTCAAAATCATGTGACAAAGTCAGGTGGTCCACCATTTTCCCAACATCCCAACAGCTATGGATGGATTGCCATGAAATTAAGTTAAGATGTCCATGGTACCCAGAGGATGAATCCTGACAACTTTTCCTCTTGGGCCACCAATGTTTTTTTACCACTGAAATCTGATGGATTTACTCAAAATTTTGTACAGACATTCATGGTTAAGAGACTTTGGTTAACCCCGAAGCCACTAGCACAACCATGAGCTTCATATTCGTGATTGTGAATGAAATTCTTCCACAACTATTGTATAGATTTCATGAATCTGTTTGACTTTACGAGTTGAGGAGAATCACCGGAATGCACCATTAGTTTTCATTACAGTGAGCCATCGTGTTTGGACAGGAGGCTCAGCCTACTTGCTCTCAAAAGGAGGTGGCACCTGAATTGGGACACAGCTCACATCGTCCCCTTGAAGTTGCTCCAACACAGGAGCGACTTCTTGTGAGGTCAGCGCTGACGTCATCTGGAGGTCTGGACCTGATTGGGTGGCTGGGCATAGAGGTACTTCCAGATGGCGTAGTAGTGTATGGCTGCTCCCATAGCTACAAAAAGGTGCCAAATGGCATGAGCGAATGGGACAATACCATCACTTTTGAAAAAGACCATCCCCAGACAGTAGCAGGCTCCGCCCAACAGCAGCTCACACAACCCCGACTGCTCCGGCTGGGAAGAAGGAGAAATGTGTTTTAAAGATATTACAATGAAGAAATGACTAAAACCTCAAGGATGCCGGATGAGACTAAAGGCTCACCATTGAGAGGATGACCAAGGCAGGAAAAACTCCCATCACTGTGTAGCAGATCAACTCCATGATCTTGTACCTGATACAGAGAGAAATATTTTAGCAAGGAAGATTATTTTTAACCTTGAAACAAAACAATGTCAACAATGGCTCCACTTGCGAGCTTTCTCTGAGTTTTCTTCCAGGAAAGATTTGCTAGAAGTTCTGCCAGCCCAGCCACATAAGAGAGTCCTAGTTAGCATCGAACGGTCTTATATTGAGATGTACTGCTGCACCTCTCTCTCTCTATCCTCCTCTTCACTGATACCATGTTATACTCTGTGTAGGAGGCTTCTCACCACTGATCTTTTATGTTTTACATGGTGGTTAATGTTAAGACAACAACGGTTCGCATTAAATACAATTTTCTGTTTTGTTCATCTGCCACAATAAATTAATGTGTGTACAGCTAACACTCAAACTTTGCACCTTCTGTATGTGCTTCTTAATAAATGCATCTTGTTGAGAAGGCAGTGGCCTTTAAAGAGGCCTTTACAGTGAAAAAGGAAGTGTTGACAATGACTTTCGCAGTCACCTAATGTAGATGAAAATGTAGGTTTAGATGTTTTCAGCACTTTTTGCCCAGAGATCATTTGGAAAACTTGAAAGAAATGCATTTTGTTACACATATCTTAATCATTTCCCCCAAAGACAGGTTTAAAGATTTTACATTTTTGGGAAAAAAGGGTTGTAGGTATCAGCTATTTGGGGGAGAAAAACTCAAACTGGTCTCTTCCTACACTTGGGTCTCGTGATGACACCTGAGTTAACTCCATTCACTTATGAAGATCATAGTATGCAGTTTTAAGCTCAGTAAAAAGCTAGTAAGTGGACCTTTGAGTTGAGCATATTTTGTCACACTGGTGGAACATTGATTCAATCAAAAACACAAATGTATGAACTGACCTCTCATGGAAGAAGAAGACGTAGGTGGTTCCAAAAGAGGCCATGACCCACACCAGCCAGCGCATGTGACACGCCCAGGGACCCAGCTCCCGCAGGTTCAGCCTGGTAAAGCAGGAACAGGAACAAATAACTACAAATATATACACACTCCACACATATATACACACAACCACACACAACAGGCTAGTTTGTTTACCACGGGGCGTAGGAGGCAGCAATGAAGAAATAGATCACCATCCTGTCACACATGTGGAAACAGTGCTCCACAGACCTGAAGAGAGAGACCAAACAGCCTCATGATACCTGAGTGACACTGTTTATACATGTAGCACAAGTGTGTGTTAGATCACAAAAACAAATCTGGAGTGTGGAGACATATATTTGTTCCAGTGTGAATCTGTGAGAGGATGGACAGTGTCAAAAAAGTCTCTTCAGTAAAAAGGGACCACGCAGTCCTCTGATTTCCTTTAACCCTATTCATCATCTGCAATGTCACAATCGAGTCCAAATATTGTGTTGAAATGTGTGTGTTCTTGTGTGTGTGTGTACCGTAGGTGGCTCTTCTTCCAGGCCACAGTGTGAAACAGGGTGGAGATGATGAAGAGCGAGCTGAGCCCCGCCCCGTACACCCAGGCCGACAGCCGCTCCCATTGGTCCTCCGACTGGAAGTGCAACACTGAGCTGCCCAGCAGGCTGGGGATTATCCATAACTAAATGAATTCATGACATAAATGAAACATGAGATACAAACAGACAACCATGCAAGATAAAGTGAAATCAAGTGCATGATGTAGGTGTAGTTTTTAAAAAATCTGGAGGTGTCTGTCATTAATCTGTTATGTAATACTGTTGGATTTTCTTCCTGTTTTTTTCTGAGTGTGTCATTTCATCCCTGTGTTGTTCATCTTAATGATCACTTTCTGTGGTCTGTGTGTGTGTGTGTGCGCGTGCATTCACCGCATGCGTGGCACAGTTGGCAGCATGCTCATATTCTGTGGGCTGGTATCTCTTGTTAGGAGGAACGCGGTTGTTCATAAACCTGGAAGCATCACAAATGAACAGATTTAAGTTCACAATTCAATGAATTTTTAATATCTGAACTAAAATCTCCAATGAGACATTAGTTTGGCTACATGCAACAATGAGACATTCTGTGCACATTAGCGGAGCTGAAAATAATAAAAATCTGTTAAAACAATTAAAAGTTAAAAACAATTAGAGATGCACGATAATATCACACATCAACAACAATATTATTGATTTCTCTCCGTTTACAGTTTGGGTTAGGCAGAGGGTTAGGGTTAGACCTAACCCTAACATGTACATACATAAATCCTGCATGTTGTACATCATGTTTATAGACATCTATACATGCCTGCACTGTACACAATCATCTACTCCATGTTTGCACATTCATTCAATATTTCTTTCTTTTCACTGTTTGTATCGTTTATAACAAACAGAAGAGTTCATTTGTATGTTTATTTTTACGATTGTGTTGGTTATTGTGATTTTTTTAAGTGTGACATGGCAGTCCTGAGCATTCTTTATTCTCTACCATTCTCGATCGCATTTGTTCATTTAAAGATGTCACCCTGAGCTCTGGGAACTCACGATCAATATTATGTACTATTTTCTGACATTTGTTCTAAACTGCCCATGCCCATTCCAGCGTTAGTACATGTGGAGCATCTTTAAAATTTGTACCCATTTGTATCTCAGTGGTGCTCATAAAATTTCATCCGTCCTGTCCTTTGGCTCAGCAACGCTGGATCATGCTTCAACTTGTTGCCATGGCTGCTGTTGCCTGGCAACAGTGGGTAACCATGGACCGACTGAACCAGATGTTTGTCCTGATGTTCATAAACAATTCACATCTGAACATATACCTGCATATTCACACACACACACACACACACACACATACATACACACGTAAACTCAAATGTGTCCCTTTGAAGACGAAACAAACAGCTCTCCATCAGTGATGTCACTGTTGTCATGGAAACCACAGAGCAGGGATTGTCTTTTTTTTTTTTCCACACCAGAAAACTCCTCGTTTCTTTCATCTTTCTCTCCTCATCTCTTCCATCTCCCTCTCCTCTCCTCTTCCCCGACCGTGTCTCCTCTCTGCTTCCCCATGATTAGATTAACATGCAGGAAGGCAAATGGACAAAGACGTCCATGCAGACACACAAAACACACACACACACACACACACACACACACACAAACCACAACCCCTCCCTGTTTTTTATGCTGCATCTTGCAGAGCCAGATTTCATAAGAGACCTAGATTTAGCGATGCCTCTGTCTCTTTCTCACACACACATTCACCCACACACACATTGTTGTAAGATTGGTGGGACTCCAAATGAGGCAGCGGCAGCCATCAAAGGTAATTCCACTGAAATTAAAAATTCATACATATATTCTAGGAATTTTTTCAAACCAAAGGTAGAAACACCGAAGATCAAACAGCATCATCCAGACATACTGTACATACATATCCTAAAAGCTATGCATTTATGTGCCATCTCCTGAGGGAAGAAGACAACACTGCCTGCAGAATTTCACAAACGTTTCAAGTCCTAAATGAAGTAGAGCTGCAACGATTAGTCAATAAATCGATTAGTCGATCTAAAGGGAATTAATCAGCAACTATTTTTCAATCATTTTTCAAGCAATAATGTCAATCATTTGCCGGTTCCAGCTCCTTAAATGTAAGAATGTATTGTTTTTCATTCTCATTTATTACGTTAAAAGTATTGGTTGGACAAAAGAAGCAATTTGGAGATGTTACTTTGGGCTCTGTGAAATTGTGATGAGCATTTTTGCAAGTTTATGACAGTTTATAGACTAAACAATTAATCAATTAATCATGAAACTAATCAGATTAATCAATAATGAAAATAATAATCAGTTACAGTCCCAAAGTGGAGAGATATAATCCTTAAAACTGTCCATCATATATCTCTTGTTGTGCAACAGTGTGAAACGGGAGAACATGATGTTTCCCTCCTACACATCAGCTCAAACCTTTATAAATCATACATATGACACTCCTCATCCTTCTGCCAGTACTGAAATACAGGAGATAAAACTGGAGTAGAGATGATAGAAGGCTCAAAATCCACCTCACATAATGACAATCATGGAAAAAATATATCTTAAACATGCCTCATCTTTCCTTTTCTCGTTCTTCGACATAACCCTCCTGTTCCTCAAGCAGCTGTTTTTAGACTGACACTCATCCAGAGTTATTAATACGAGCAGACACAGCCCAGAAACACACCGTCCTGTCCCAAATAAAAAGGCTTCCTCGCCCTGCATCCAAGACTGGACTCACACTGTCTGACTGACTCTGTCTTTGGTGTGTGTGTGTGAGTGTGTGTGTGTCAGTGCCAGGCCCAGCAGGCTTGGCCGGGTCATTAATGACTTTATCAAGCTGGCTGATAATTAGCAGGCCAGAGGCCAGGCAGAGAGACACACTAACTGGACGGAGAGGAGCAGAGCGGCGGAAACATCATGATAACTCTTCTCATATGACAGCAGGGTGGACAGAAGGAACGCTCTCTGCTTCAGCTGAACCATGAGGACCACAACCTCAGTCCAGTTAACGGTGAACATTAAATTAATATTACAGCCTATTGTGTGCTCGGGTCAAGTCCTGCTCTTTGTGCGGGTATATCAAGTTTATATAGTAATAAAAGGAAGGAAAACGTAAGCAATAGTTAAACAACTGATTCCTCAATTGACAGAAAATTAATCTGCAACAGTTTTGATATTAAATTAATCATTTTGGTCATTTATCAAGCAAAAATGCCAAATATCCTCCTTAAATGTGATTTGCGGCCTTTCTCCTTTATCACTATAAATTAAATATATTTGCTTTTTGGAGAGACAAAACAAGCAAATTGAAGATGTCACCTTGTGCTATGGCACCCAGGCATTTTTCATTATGTGACGTTTTGAAGGCTAAACATTTTCAAGGCTAACTATTGATTAAAATTGATTGTGCAAACATCCATTAGTTGTATCTACTTTATACTAGCATTTATTGGATGTTTTACTGTAAATGATAGGACAGCCGACAGGAGGTATATAAAATTATTATTATTGATTAACCTTTAATTGTTTGGTAAACAGAAAATTAAAAAGTGTGACATTTTGTGTACCAAACAGACGCCATGTTTAGTGCAACCAAAATGACATAAAGCAGAAAAGCAGCAAATCTTTACATTTGAAAATTGTGACCCAGAGAATATTTCCATCTTTCTTAAGTAAATAACTTTAACGATTAATCAAGTATCATAATCGTTGACATTAATTTTCTGTCAATCGACTTAATCAATTAATCAATTGATTGTTTCAGCTCTACTGTTAACATGCTAACAGAGAAAAAAAAGGACAATTATTTCAGCAAAACAATAAATACATTCACCTCCCACCTTCTTGAATGATCTTGTATTTTTAAAGCAGTTAAAATAAGGAAGCTTTGTCAGGACAGGACAGAACTCGCATCATGTTCAAGAAACTTTCAATACAATAATTTGACACATGAAACAGTTTTGTGTAGAAGCTGAGAGGATTTTCATGATGGTGGACAGAAAACATTTGCGTTTAAAAAGTCTTGTGTGGGTTGTTCTAGAGTTAAAACAATCTTCATAATCGATTAATCGTTTAAATTGTTTTTCAATCGAAAATATGTTGATTCTAGCTTCTCAGATGAAGATTTGCTGCTTTTCTCTGTTTCATATCATAATAAATTGCACATTTTAGGCTTTGGGCTGCTGGGCAGGAAACCAGGACATTTAAAGGTGTCAGCCTGAGCTCTAGGAACTTGATGAACATCATGTACTATTTCCTGACATTTCACAGGGCAGACAATCAAGGAAGCAATCAGCACATGTACTGGCAATAAAAACAGTTCAGTTTGACCTGCTCCTGCTGAGAAAAGCAGCCCGTGACAGCTTGGACCCAAAGCCAGTGGGCTTCAAGTCCAAATATAAGTGGAAGAGAGAGGATGTGTGTTTGGCCTGCTGTGTGTTTCAAGAAAAACACAAGGGAGATGATGATGATGAGGAGGAGGAGGAGGAGGAGGAGGAGGAAAGTGGCAGGTGTGTGTTTGTGTGTGTGTTAATAATAAACCCAGGGTACAAGATTATTACATCATCAGTTATAAGATATGTTGACTTTTTCCTTCCTTCATCCTCAGCATCCCCCCTCCTCCTCATCATCATTAAAATCACTGTCAGGCAGGATAAATATGACTGACTGGTTTCACCTACCTTACAAGATTCATTTACAGTGGAAATAAGCAACAGTTGACAGCAGACAGACAGTGTGGCTAAAGCCTGGATCCCCTCGGTTTGATCGGATCTGCTCGGATCGTAACGGCTCTAACGGAACGTGACGAACATCGCCGTTTCACCGGGAAGACGTTCGTCGTCGTCGTCGTCTTATCCTCATCTCAGGCAGCACCGGGAAACGGATTCATCCCGACCCAGCTGCCTCCAGAAGTGTGGGCGTCGAGGATGATCTCAGAGGAGGAGGTGGTGCTGATGCTGAGGGTCTCTCTCTCCCTCTCTCTCCCCCTCTGTGTGTGTGTGTCTCTCTCTCCCTCTCTTTCTCTCTGTTTCTCTCTCCATCTCTCTCCTCTCTCTCTCTCTCTCCCTCTGCCCCTCTGTTGTCTCCCTCCCTCCCTCCCTTTCTGTCTCTCTCTCTCTCTCTCTCTCTCTCTCTCTCTCTCCAGCCGCCGGTTCACCTCATCACGACTCGGTGAGGAGGCTGTTTTTCATCACTGAAGGCTGCCACATCATTTTCTGAGGGACTGATTCACGGCTGTGGATGAGGTCCTCTGCTTGCAGTTCCTGGTTCTGCCTCCAGGTGGAGCTGCAGGCATGAAGTTGATGTTGATGATATAATATGATGATGAGGGTTATATGTTTTATTAATTGTTCAGAAAAGAAGAGACACTATTTGAAGATGCACTCAGCTTAAATTACAAGTCGTGTTAGTACTACTCAGTCTAAAAAAAACAGTTCTGGAGGAGCTTTTGTCAAGTCTGAAAAAAATAACCCCCCGGTGATGTCATAGTGATGTCATCAGGGTTATCTTGGTTGGGTTTGAAAACCATAAATTATAGAGGAAAATGCATGCATTAATGTAAAAGTGGGATTTTTAGGAACTAATTTTTAACTATTTTTTACACAAGGCCAAAAGTGACACATTCACAACGCTTTGTTTTGTCCAGCCAATAGTCCAATCCTAAAAATTATTAAAACATTAATGAAACTAATTCAAAGGAAAGGCAGCGAGAGAAGCTGGAACCATGAAATGTGTTTGCATTTTGAACGGACAAACAAGTAAATGGACCTTGAGTTTAGTTGCTTTTAACTGCTGTTTCTAACATCAAGAATGAACAGTCAAGCTCAACTTCCTCATCTTGTTAAAACCTGTGACACACACACACACACACACACACGAATGAATGAATAAACCAAGCTTTGTTGAGCACTGTAACAGTAATCATTTATTAAATGCATATTATGACCAGCATAAGCTTTAACAAATACTGTAGCCTTTCATCATGATTAATATAAAATTCCTGCTTTAAGCATTCAGCTCTGACTGAGCTCTCTGTAATTATACTAATCTAACTCAATAAGTACCGTTTGCAGACCTGTGGCCAGTCCCTCTGTGTACAGTGTTGAGTTTAACAAGCTCCGCAAAGAGCTTCAGAGGGATTACAAACACTGTTTGATCCAAGTCTGATCGTTTAACTTGTATATAAAAAATACCTGATTAAAATAGGGCCAAGAAGCGTTGTTTAATAAGGCAGCAGTTTTCTTCATATCTCCAGAAGCTAATATACTTTGTGCTGGTAATGTAAACTTCAGCTCAGACGATCTTCAGGTTCTTCATTGCAGACTCCAGACTCTGAAAACAAGTGTGTGATATATTGAAAAAATGCTCATATTACATCTGGAAAACATCATGTAAACAGAATATCATGCAAATAAACATCTGACCACATCATGTTTAATCTGTGTGTTTGTGTGTGTGTGTGTGTGTGTGTGTGTGTGTGTGTGTGTGTGTGTGTGTGTGTGTGTGTGTGTGTGTGTGTGTGTGTGTGTGTGTGTGCGTGTGCTACCTTGACATCCCAGATGCCCATTCCTCCATCCATGCCTGTGGTGCAGAACTTGGTGCACTGGTTTCTTCCTCCTTCCAGCACTGAGATTTCACTGAAATATTGTTTGAAACAAGTCAAACTCTGCACAACCAAGTGACATGATGATTATGCACACCTTTAAAAAAAGAAATTATGTTGTGCATGTACAGTATGTATGAGAGTTTAAGTAGTTCAATATTTCCAGATCTCAGAATCAAATCTCACTTACTCTTGACTTTGAAATATAAACCTAATTCAAAACCCTGCTGATCTGAAAGCTGATGCAGACTTAAGAATGTATTTTATCTTCTCTTGGTACCTGATGCTGTTCTTGTGCAGGGTGTTCAGGTCTTTCTCAGTGCTCTGGGTCTCTGAGGCCCGACGGTCCAGGTTCTGGAAACGTTCCCTGGCACTGATACCCTTCTGGGCCGCCTGCTTTGGAACGTCCAGCTTGCCACCAAATGTCAAGCTGCCTTTGGCACTGTCGTACACAAACAGCACCGGGTAACAGTCATGGCCCTGGTGGAACAGAAACACATAAGGGTTCGGTCAGGATGATACCGTATATGGATATAATTTCAGTGCAGTAAAATTAGATTTGATTATTTGACAGCCCTTGTGAAATTAAAAGACATTCAGTTTCACACTATCTTGTAATTGCTGCTTGCGACCACAGAGGTCACTGTTCAGTAAAAGTGAGTCAGTCTCACATTGAATTAAAATTTCCTGAATTTGACTTTTAGCCAAAAAAAAGAGTATTTCTTCTCAGAGACTATATAACCCATACCCTCAATTTGATTAAAAACTAATAAATATTAAATAAGAGCAGCAAACCCAACTATTGGGTTATTATTGTCACATTATAGATATGAGGAGAGAAATATTAGGGTATCTGATCTAGTCTGTGAAAAAAGAGAACTTGGCAAGACAAACTGATTTGTTAAATGAGTCAGGGTTTAGATGAAGGCTCAGTGCTAAAATATGTTGGTTGTATAAAGTGCAGACTCCTCTGATTGGTCAGTTAGTATTGCAGTTATTTTGTATTGAATACTCACAGCTGCTACTAAGCTGTTCTCAGTGATGAAGGTGACACACAGCAGAGGAAGGGTCTCAGAGCTCAGACTGTTCACCCTGTGGAGTCATAACAAAGGTCAGACTAGAGTGCGCACACACGCACACACACAGCACAGACACACATACATAGAGGTATGCTGCCCCGCCCTCGCTTACGTGCCAGTCTTTCCTCCCTCTGCAACAGACACAGTAGAGTCATGGGAGGTCCAGGCCAGGCGGTTGCCAGAGTGCGAGAAGCAAACGCTGTGCACCCACCCACCGCCTCCACCCAAAGCCTGACCTGCTCCAGACCCTCCGGACTCAAACAACATCTCCCCAAACGGCATCTTGCTGCCCCAGGGAGTGGGGCCGGGCTTCTCCTCCACCTCCTTAATGTAGGCTGAGAACACCCTGTGGGCGAGTGGGGACAGGATGTGAATGTGACACAAAGGAAGGAGGAGGAGGAGGAAAGGATGAAAACAATGGCTGATTTATACTGGGTGGTCCAGACAAGTTTTATTTATAATTTGTTCTGTACTGGCTTTATATTGGACTCTTGTTTTGTTCTTCTTTAGGAAAATCAACTAAATGCAAATGAAGTGATCAAAGTTTTTGTGGTTTGATTAAGGGTATGGTTGAAGTTTAGAGTAAGATTAGGCTCAGAGTTAAGTCTAGTTTGTATTTATGACCTTGGTTTCTGGAGTTACAATTTGGGACCAAGTCAATGTAAGTTCTTTTATTCAGTCAAAAATCACAACTTGTTCTCAGAGGGCTTCATGCTTAGAGCCTCTATTCAAATAAGGACCATTTCCACAACAAATAAAGACGAGACATAAGTTGCAGTAGTAGTTGCGAGTATTAAATGTAGTCTTTAAAATGTCTTTAGAAGTGTAGTAACACTCTTTTGAAGTCTCTTTTGAATCACCAATACCTGCATTTGAAGTCACAGGATCCAGCAGCCAGCAGGACATTGTTGGGATGCCAGTCCAGACTGAGGATGGTGGAGCGGATCGGCTTCTTGATGTGCTTACACACCCACCTATAGGTCACAACAGCACGCTAAAATCTCCAAATGTTTGGTTCATAACAATCAAATGCAGCCGTTGGTATGAATCAGGGACAGGAAGTTATCCTCTAGAACCTCACCAGTCATTTTCCTGCTCAAAGTAGCAGATGGAGATGAGGCGGGAGCCGCTGCCTACTGCAAACTTGTTCTCTCGTGGCGACCACTTCACACAGCGGGCAGCACGGTTGATCCTGAGGATGACCAGGGTGGGCTTCCATGTGCCCTCTTTTAGGGTCCACACATAGGCGTTACGGTCTGCTCCGCAAGTAACTATACGGTTACTGTCTGGAGCCCAGTCGATGCCTGCAGGAGGAGGAAACATTGATATTTTCTGCAGTATGAAATGCAGTACTATTACCGCAAATCACTGTGTCTGTGAGTGTGTGACAGTCTCACCTGTCACCTGCCCGTTGTGCTCCTTCAGCTCGTGGATCTTGGTCCACTTGGTCCCATCTTTCTTGTAGATGTGGACCTCGTGGTTGTTGGGGCACAGGGCGATCTCTGAAGCACAAAAACAGATTGAAGCACACTGTGCATCAGTGGAGAAAACACAGCGAATCAGTGAAATATATAAATAGGAAGTTCATAAGTGTGAGGACAAAGTACAGAGTGACTGACAGGAGAAGTTAATGACGGACTGATCGGCGAAGTGGAACACGGAGCAGCTGACTGGGTGCATGAGAACAGAGAAAACTAGAGAAATACAGTATGTATCTGCCTGCAGGCTACACACACACACACACACACACACACACACACACACACACACACACACACACACACACACACACACACACACACACACACACACGGTATCTTTAAATAGACAATGTGCGAGAAATGAGACCTTCCTTCCCGTACTGGAGCAAACTCTGTACATGTTTCAGTCAGCAGATGAGTCAGAAGTTGTGTTTGTCTGAGAGCAGCAGTGTGGGTGCTTTAGTGTGCATTTTTGTTTTTTTGTCAGCCTGCATGCTGAGCCAACTAAAGTGTTCAGTGTGCAAGTTGAGCGAAACTACAACTGTATGACTCTATGACTCGACCACAGCCGCCTTTTACATCCACTTTGCCCAGAAACCAAAGTGCTGATCAAAACAGCCAAATATGGCGTTAGTTTCCTGAAACTAACGGAGCACAAGAGCCTCTCAGAAAGGCCCCCAGACGTCACCCTCACTGTTACAGGAAACAGGAAATACCTTCTCCCACCTGGGAGCCAATCACAAACCTCCGACTATTACACTATTTGTTCTTCAGCGCAGACTCCAGTTGAAGCAAGATGTTCCATGATGCCTATGATGAAAATGGTGTGCACTGTCGAGATGAGGCGACTGAAACACAAGCCCCGTGTGACCAATCAGAGAAGGCGAGCGGACTCACGGGTACGATCTTTATTCCAGGCATGGCAGCTAATTGGTTCCAGCAGGAAGCTATGGTACGCCATGGCCAATCAGATGATAGAAACAGACCAGGAAGTGGTGTGAGGAACCAGTGGCTGGAGGGCTGAGAGATAACAGTCAAGTCTAGAAAAACAGAAGTTAAAACATTCTCATTACAAGGAAGAAGCAAAAGGGGGGAAAAAACACATACAACAAAGATACAAACTATGATTAAATTCACATAAATATCAAGATACAGTCTGAGTTGTCCAGGTTATTTGAAGTACTTTAAGAAGTAAAATCACCCAATTTTAACCTGTGCACAGAAAAACACACGGAGCTTATCTCACTCAGATTGTGTTAATGAAATCCAGACTTTCAGAGGCATGAGAGGAATGATGCAGGTCAAGGGTAACACACGCTCTACAGCTAGAGAACACACCCAGGAAATAAAGACAGACATCTCCATCACACTCACTTATTCTATTCTACAAGCACTAATTTTACAAAATAACAGCCACGTTTCTGAGCTCTGAGCGAGTATGTGTGTGTGCTGGAGAGCCTGTTGCATACTTTCAGCTTTTTCCTCTAAATGCATTTGCAAAGTGTGTGTGTGTGTGTGTGTGTGTGTGTGTGTGTTACTGACATGTCAAAGCAAACTCAGTCAACTGTTAAATATTTTCTAAGCTACTTACCCTGAGGGCTGGACAGAGATGAATGGGTGAATAGCTGCAGAGATGGAGAGAGAGAGAAGAAAGAAGAGAGAAACAGGGAGAGACAGAGGAAGGTGGCGGATCAAATAAAGATGAGGGTGTTCAGCTCGCGGACTCTGGCCAGTCAACGCGAACGCCAACGACAGAGTGAGCTCAGGAAGAGAGGAGCTGAGCTGAAGAGGGAGGAGAGGTCAGAGGGGGAAGGGGAGGAGGGTACAGTGAAGCTCAGAGGGGGAGACATACAGGAAGTTTATGCAGGCTTATGCTCAAGGCAGAACAGATCACGGGCGTAGCATTTCAAGAATGGGAGCGAATGGGAGCAAACTTTTCACTTCTAACAGGAACAGAAGAGAGAAGAGGTTGAGGCTTTTGCTTTGGTGGAAGTAGGAAGAGAGGGAGGAGCGTGAATACAATGTTCTGCAAAAGGGAGGAGGCAGGAACAGAGGGGGAGGCAAAAAAAATATAAAGCATGAGAGACGCGGAAAAGAAGGGGGAGGGACGTATTTCTGCATAAAGAAAGAGGAACAAGGAAAAGGGGAGGGAAGAAAAGTAAACTGCAAAAGGGAGGAGGAAAGGGTGGCGTCAGGAGAGGAACAGTTAACTATACAAGATATTTGCTCCAGTTTTTTCATGTATTTTTGCTTTAACTCCTTAATATTAGCAGTTCAGATATCCCAACTCCCAAGTTTTCATGCTTACCCCAAAAGATCCACACTTGAAATTTAAAATCAGCAATGGATGTTGTCTTAGGCCAGATATCTTAAGAGGAAGATGTTAAAACTAACAAATAAAAATAAACTATGTTGTTTGTCATGTGAAGAGCGACTGTTTCTACAATCCTCTTTGTTCTCTTTATCCCAACTGGGGACTACAAGGAGCAACAATTTACATGAGGGGCCTTAAATCAACACCTCTCAATTCCATTTGATTTTTTTCTACTTTTCTCTCGGGTGTCCATACAGCTTGACCACGGCTAATTTTATCATTTGGCATATTTATCTGAGAAGAAACACAAATTTATCAACACAGTTTTTTTTGTATAAGGAGACCACCAGCCCTCATTACTGGATGTATGAATTTATCTGCTGGTGACACAGTTTGCTCTGCCACTTTACTTCTTTTGTTTTTAAACTAGTTAGCAGCATGATTTTAGGATGGCAGTGTGCATCAGTCGGTCAACCACTCTGGTCCAAAGTATCTCAACAACTATTAGATGGATCAGCATGTTAATAGTCATTGTGAGAATGTTAGCATACTGATGTTAGCATTTAATACATCTGTACTTGAGCACAGCCTCACGGAGCTGCTAGGATGGCTGCAGACATTTAGTCTTGTTCAAGATGAACAAATACAGTAAAAAACAATGCATGGCCTCTTAGAAGAGTAATGATGTGAACTTGAAGCATGACTGAAGATTCAAGAGTTTCTTCTCCAGCTTCCTCCTTGTGTAATTTAATCTCATCTGTAATAAACATACAATTGGATCTATGAAGAAACACAGGGTTTAAACGCCCTAAGTGCACAGCATGCACAGTCATTTTCATCTTAGGTTTCAGGAACCAAAGCTTTCGAGCAGAGACTGAATGTAGGGATTAACAAATCTACAGCAGACATACTCCAACTACATCCTGCCTTAGAAATGTTTTTTTAAAACACAAGCACAAATATGGCTTGCAGATTAAAAAAACAAAAACAATACTGCACATCCACTAAAGGTAACGAGTTACTGTCTGAAAGGCAAAGACAAAGGAAGAGAACAGTCAAGTGACTTGTGTACTGTAAATGTATTTCATCTTTATTTCATGTCTACCTCATGTTCAGTTACATAGAAATCCTCCATCTTGCGTGGTTTTAGTGTAGTAGCTACAGAGCCTAGTGCTGGACAGCCGTGACTCCGCACAGAGTTTAGACAGCTGCTTTCTCTCTCCACCATCAGATCCTGTACAGCTCTCGACAGCCAGCCAGCAACATGACCTCAAAATATCAGTAACCCGGGTCCAAATCTAAACAATGACTTCACCTGCTGGAGAATATTTACTACGCTCCAGGAAGTAAAATATCAACCTCCGATCTACTAAACAGTGATATTTAGAGATCATGTTAAGGTTATTCTGTGGTGAAATACAGTCTGACTTTTGGATAAAACGCACCTTTTAGTGTTCAACTTTTGGTACAGGAGGTTAGAGAACATAAAAACACACATTTCACGTCACGTTTTAATACGTGTCAGAGGACCTTCCCACTTTGACACCTGGTTAACCTTCATTTAAAAACAAAAAAAAAAAAAAATCAACAGTGATGTCACACGTCAGCTCAGTGTGTGTGTAGTGTGTGTGTAGTGTGTGTAGTGTGTGCATGTGTAGTTTAGTGTGTGTGAGATAGTGTTTTCACACACCCACAAGGGTGTGTTGTGGTCTGATCAGTGCTTCAGCAGACACTCAATAAGGTGGTAAGTTATGTATGTTACTGGCTGCGTCGCAGGAAGGGAGGGGGTGAGGTGGAAAGGGGAGAGGAGAGAGGACTAGGGGGTGAGCCGGGGGGGAGAAGTGAGGCCGCAGCGTCTCTTCATTCATTCACAAGATTTCTTCACATGATGCGGAGACCCTGGATAGAAGCTTCTAGACTCTGCGGAGGTAAACACACAAACACGTAAGAGAGTTAGAGGTGGGAGAAAATGAATCTCTGAAGACGATGGCTGATTTCTTTGTGTGAGTGTTTGTACCTTGAAGTCCCAAATGGTCATTGCTCCATCGATGCCTGTGGTGCAGAACTTGCGACAATCCCTTTTGTCTCCCTCATAGATAGACACTTGGCTGAGGACCAGACATGTAAATACATACAGGCAGTTTAAAAATGGGTGAAGAAGGTATGAAATAGAAAATTACAACGATGGATTTCACTATATTGTCATGAGAAGAGTGTGATGGTAAGAACAACAGTTTTGATCCTTAATGAAAAAGTTTGACATTTTGGGCAAAATGCTCATTAGCATCAATAAGGTTATTACCTCTGGATAGCTGCTCCTGCTTCCATGCTTTGTGCAAAGCTAAGCTAGCCAGCTACTGCCTGTAGCTTTATATTTACCATACAGATATGAAAGTGAAATTAACCTTCTCATCCAACTCTTTTCATGCTTTCATGCTTGACATATTTATTGCAGAGCCTGTTTTTATTACAAAAAGAGAAGGAATAATAATATAAATAATCCATTGGATGCAGAGCTCTACTGAGCTTCCAATATTATCTATTCCAGCTGATATTTTTGTTACATATCACAACATCTATTCTAGCTGTTAAAGTACTATCGGGTGCCACTTTACAAGTTGCACCAAGCTAAAATTGTTAACATCCAGATCCATAATGTTAATTTCTATGGACATAAAGTGAAAAGCACAGGAACAAACTTTTGCAATGCTAATAAGAAACTGTAATCACACATTTGACTAAATCAGGACGAAAATAACTTTCACTACATGTAATGTAATTAAGAAAGTACAGCATTTAACATCTATGAGTATCTAAACCTAAAGTGAAAATGTCCTGCCCTGCACTGATGCCAGACAGGATGACTTACGTGATGCTGTTCTGGTGCAGTGTGTCCAGGGCAGTGTTGCGGTCCTCGGTGGTGGCTCGCTTGTCCATGTTCCTGAAGCGCTCCATGGCAGAGATGTTCCTCTGGATACTCTGCTTGGGGAGGTCGAGCTTTGACACAAATGTCAGCGTTCCACCATCATCACAACGGAACAGCATGGGGCAACAGTCGTGGCCCTAAAGACGCACACAATAAATTTAGTTTGGCATTCCTTACATACTGCCTATTTGTGCATGAAAATATGTAATAATATGTACGTTTTTTTTTTTCTTACCGCAGCTACTAGACTGTTCTCTGAAACAAAAATGACACTGAGGAGCGGAAGGAACTCCGTCTTCAGTTGTGAAGGACTAAACACAAACACACAAATGAATTATAATCTTGAGATTCAACTGGTTTCACTGTAATCTAAAAAGATTAAACATTACAAACAAATTAAAAATGTTTGTGTTGTCAAAGAAACAGTTTTGTGACCAAAATCAAAATAACTGATGGCTGCAGTGTGCGCAGGTTTCCAGTCAGAACTTGTCTCAATCAACGCCTGCTCAATTTGCGTCACCTGCAATTTTGTTGACAACAGCATGTCATTATGTAAGTGCAGCCTTGGATCTGGTTTACCTGCTGTTTATCTGTCTCAGTTTATTGGCACTGTGAGTACATGATCAGATGGCAAATCATGTCGTATTTAAAATGGCCAATAATATAGAGAATATACCAAAATGTATTCTCACGTAGTGAAAGAAATAACACTACATGAATCTATGTGAGGGATTCCTCTTTCAACATGAAGATTGCATTGGAGGATATCTTAATTTTACGAAAAGCGGTATTCATTTCTTGGACATTCATCATTCATCTCCTCATCTATACTAATCAGTTTATTGAAAAGAGAAATCTCTCCATCTCATCTTCCTGTTTGGTTTAGAGACTGGCTATAAAAATAAAAGGTACCAGTTCTAAGTCATCTTCTTCCTTTTGGGTTAGTAGTTGAAACTTCAGTCATTGGACAATATGGACTTTGGACTTATCTTTCCATCTTCTTTCATGCAGTTAATAAAAAGAATGGCACTAAACACATTTGTTAGACTGCAAGGATACAAGCAATGTCTTTTGTGAGTAACACTGAATGTAAAACTAATGTTTGTTTACAGAAAACTCCTCAGGGCACATTTCATATAAGAAACCTGCTGCTTACAACCATAAACAAGATCCCTCTATACTTAGAAATCATTGTACCTGGCAGTCTTAGAGCTGTCCACCACAGTGACAGTACTGTCATGGCTGACCCAGGCCAGGCGGTTACCAGAGGCAGAGAAAGAGACAGAGTGGACCCAACCCCCTCCACCTAACAGACACAAAGTGCATAAAAAAGGCAGATCTGCTTAAGTTCAAAGGGTTGCTGCAAGTCATATGAAAGAGGATTTTTTTTTTTTACTATCACATATAAAGACACGGATACAGACCTGCTCCTCCAAATTCTGCTAGCACAGCCCCAAATGGCATCTTGCTGCCCCAGGGTGTGGGACCTGGTTTCTCTTCCACCTCCTTAATGTAGGCTGAGAACACCCTGGAGGCCATAGAGGGAGGGGTGGGGAGAGTAAAAGCAAAAAAACAGAACAAAAAGCATAAGAAGGAAAACGGATGTTGGCAAGTTTTAAGTCATTTAATCTTCATTTTCTAATGTTCACTGTTAACAATACTCACCTGCATTTGAAGTCACAGGATCCAGCAGCCAGCAGGATGTTGTTGGGATGCCAGTCCAGACTGAGGATGGTGGAGCGGATTGGCTTCTTGATGTGCTTGCTCACCCACCTGAAGCATTTGAAAAAGCAGAGACATCTTTAATATTCAATATGAAAATCTTCAGCACTTCTGTCACATATGTAAGCATAAATTCAGTGATCAAATTATTTGATACACAAATGTGATTCAAACAGGATACAGTAACTGGCATGTAGTTCAGCAAAACTGAACTGTTTGTTTTATTGTCTGTTCTCAATTTAACACAGTTAATTCATGTGACTAAAATAAAAATAAAGGTGTCGAATCTGGCAGCCTCTAGTTTAACAGATGGACTTGATACACACTGGAAAAATTAGTCAATGAGCAAAGTGAAACAGAACAGATTAGCGCAGTCTTGGAAAAAAAAGCCTTTCCAGCCTTGGGGCAGATTTTTAATCACTCATTTGGAAATATAATACTTTGGTTTTAAACCAGGTGACAACAAACAGGTACAGATTCAGTGCCACATCTGCCTTCCAGTTGTTGCTGTGTCTCAATGTAATAAATTAGTAGTTAATTTGACTTTTACAGAAGGACAAAAATGTCATAATACTGTTAACTAACTGCAATCCTTCACTTATAAAAGTGACAAAACACTAAATATTAAAGTGCAAAATAACTGACTAATACTCCCAATTACAACATGTACCAAACATAATCAGAAACATCAATTTGTCTTTAATATTATATGTCTATTTTTGTACTCAAATCCAGTAGATACATGTGCAATATGTCACGATTGTACAAATAGTCTCACCAGTCATTCTCAGACTCAAAGTAGCAGACAGAGATGAGTCGAGCACCACTACCAACTGCAAACTTGTTCTCCAGCGGAGACCACTTGACGAAGGTGGCAGCTCGGTTGATCCTGAGGATGACCAGTGTAGGCTTCCATACCCCCTCTTTCTGGGACCACACATAGGCATTACGGTCGGCTCCACATGTCACTATACGGTCACTTTTGGGAGCCCAGTCAATACCTACAAAAAAGCAAAGAAAGGCTATGTAATTACTAACTGACTGCTAGAATAATCATAAAGTGAATTATGACAACACCAGAAAGCTGAATAAGCTTTTATAAAAATGGATCATTCAGAATCACACAGGCACATTAAATGTGTGTCAGCTCTTGTTAATGACAATTCCAGACACATTTGTTTGTGGGTTAGTTATAGGAACACAGAAAAGGAGTGAAATATCACATAAAAAAATTTTAAAGCAGTCTGATTAAATACCTGTTATGTGTCCATTGTGCTCCTTCAGCTCATGGGTCTTAACCCACTGGTTGCCACTCTTCTTGTAGATATGGACTTCATGGTTATTAGGACTGATGGCAATTTCTGTGGGAAAAAACAAAACAGCAAGTAAACAGGGCGGAAGTATAGCTAACAAACAAGCTTGAACAGTTTCTGCTATCCGCCAGATACCAAGTTGGACCACTCAATGTAAGAGTTCCACAAATCCTAAAGACAAATAGTGGAACAATCTTGTTTTCTGTGACTGGAACTGAACTCATGTTTGCATGAACATATACTATAGTCATTTGTGAAAAACATGTGCAGACAATTACTTAAACTCTTTATTGTGACATAGTGCACAAGTTGACAGTGGTACTGAAATGATGGAGGAAATATTGGAGCCTTACGTGTCCTGTCGCGGTTCCACGCGTGGCAGGTGATGGGTTCCAACAGAAACTGATGAAGGGACATCTTGTCTGGGTGTGGTCCTTAAGTGGAACTCTGCTAAGTCACACAGCAAAACTTAGTTTAGCAACGAGCGACCAACAAACCCTGAGCGAACAGCTGAGCTGAACTGAACTTTGCCTCTATCGGCTTTGAAACACCACAGATGACAGCGTGTATAAGAATCTGTTTGAATAAATATCAAATGGGACAACAAGTTATCTATTAACTTACAAATATATTCGGACCATTTAATAGCTAGCTGTTAGCTTGAATACACAGCTAAACCCAATCAGTCAAAACATTGAAAGGCTGCTTCAACTAGCCAATGTTAACGCCAGCCAAAATAATATTACCAAGCTAACGTTAGCCAGCTTCCTTTCACCATAGTCTCAATTTCTTCACCATGGCATGCTAAGTTCATCACTTTTATGAAGTGAAGTTGGCTTTGTTAGCTAGCTACTATAATATTTTCACGACTGGGTTGGTTGCCTCACTCGGTAAATCGGTAACACTAGCAAACGTTACTAGCAAGTTAATCATATTGCTAGCTAACGCTAACTGTTCGCCGGTGTTATGTAGGCCCGGCAGACAGATTGGTCATTTTGAGAAATATACAGACGTGTTGCTATCCACACATTTACCAGAAGGCCGCTCTTCTCGATATCAGACCCCGGTTTTTCCTCGGAGGAGATGCCTTTACTCCCGATGATAGCTACACGGCTAGCCGCACATTCCACTAGCCGTCATGCTAACTTACCTCGTCAGTCCGGTTTTCCGAGTGTGCACTCTCGTTAGCCGGGGAGCTAATTTACGCTAGCGGGGAAAGGTTAGATCAGGAATGGACCCGAATTCGCGGACTCTGGTCAGTCGACACGAATTCGTCCAGGAATGTTGAGGGAATGTCAAGACGGCCAGGAGGATACGACCGGGAGCATCCGGTAGCTAAACTCGGCAGCAAAACCCGTGGATGCCTGGCTGACAGCTAGCTTAGCATCATCACGCTAGCTGTTACATTCAACTGCAAATCCTCGTTCACGTCGAAGTCTCACACACAAACTACGACGGGCACGAAAGGGCTCCTCTAGTGGCTCAAATAGAAACATCCAAAGTGGTCTAACCGGTTACAAAACACCACCATCTAGTGCATAGCTTGGACAAGACCCATAAACATCAGGAGGTCAGTCTTATATGAACTGAGATGAGGAAAACAACTTTAACCAAGGCTGCAATACAGACAAATGGACAATGCTGCAAATTCCCAGGGGCCATGAAAGCCACATTCTCAAATTTGATTTATACTTTGAAGGGCCTTTAGATGGGACCTGCTTTATTAGGCTGCCTGAGCTTGAGTCCCTATTTTGGTCAAAATCTGGTTTAATAGATTGGTCCTGTACTTGCATGGTGCATTTTGTCTAAACTAATAACACAGAAAATCTGGAACTGTGTAATATGTCTTCTTTTGAATACTGTACACAATGCACAGAAGGTGGGAGGAACAGGGTTAATAGAGGTTCTTCTCAGCCTGTACATCCTGTGCTGGTACCTGCAACTGCAGACTGCAAGTTATTATGATGATAATATAGTTATTTTTGCTAGAGAGTTTATTATAATCTGTTTTTACCAACGAGGTTTCACCTGCTTGATACTATTGGGAAATATGGTATGTGGGTTTTAGCTTTGATCATCTACCACAGAACCCATTAACTTTATAATTTCAGTGATGCCTGTTTTTGTAGGTGATCGAAGTCAGCCCCTAACAATCATACTGTAAGTGTCAAGGATTTTTCTTTACTTGTGCAAGTGCTGGTTACTTTGCTCAAACACACACAACTTCATTCTGTGGCATTTTTGGCAACATGTAAACCTTTTAAAATTCAAAAAAGTCATCAACATGCTCAAAATTACATGCAAGCAATCTCTATTATTTCTGCAGTAAATGTAAGGAAGGTGGTGCATTTAAAAAAAAATTAAATACTCCAAATCACTTTTGCCCCATTTTAAAGATCATCCTCCTATTGACTTGTGGGTAATACGTTTTTAAACCAATCAGAGGAGGTTTCAATTAGTATCTCTTGTGCACCTGGAAGACCTATACATGAACTTCTGCTGGCTGCAAACAACAAAACAACTCCAGATTCTCACTCTCTTTTTTTTCTGTGGTTCATCATCACAATATTAAATGGAGTCAAAAGTGGAGGAGCCGTTTCCTACACCTCCACCGTACTTCTTACCAGGTAAAACACCCTTTCAACCTGTTTACAGGTCAGATCTCACAGTTAAAGAAACTTGTGCGTTTGTTTTCCCAGATGAAAGTCAAACAGGGCAAGATGTGAGGATCTACCATATTCACTCACCCTTTAGTCCTCCACCACCACCTCCTTCCTTCTCCTTTTCTCCTGGAGTTGGCTGCTCCACCCAAGTTCAGTCACCTCTGGCAGGTACATGCTCATGTAATGTTTGCCTCCATTTTGAACACACAGACTAGGCCTGAATGTCACATATTCTTTGTTCTAAATGTAGTCATGTTCTTTGCTTTTAGACTCAAGCGTAGATTTTCAGTAACTGTTATTTTAAGTTCTGCTTCTACACACTGATTTAACTGGTCCCACTGCTTGTTTTGCTCTTTACATGGCGTGGGATTATATGCAACAATTTGAAAAATTATATAATTCAGAAACATTTTGAACATACTTTTTCCTTTGCACACTTCTATGTACAAATAGAATCGAACATTTTGTGTAATAAGTGATCATACTTTGCTCATCCAGCATCTCAGACAGCACTGATCAGATAATGTTAAGGACTTGAAGTGTTAGTTTGTTTTTATTGTAAGAGACAAAATTATAATGTTGTAACGTTCCATTTTTCACCCTCTCATGTCTTCTCTCCAGTATCTGCTCTCCCTCCGTCTACTCCCAGGCCGAGGTTTGTGAGCTATGAAACGGCGCTGTATCGCTCTCCAGCTCTGACAACATGCCCTTCTTGTCAGACTCAGGTCACCACGCAGGTCACCTACCAAGTCGGGACTCATGCGTGGCTCATGTGTCTTGTGTTTGTGTTATGTGGGTGAGGAGAGACTCATTGAAATAGCAAAATCTGGTTACACAGATACACACATTCAGAAAGGTAAAGACTGGTGTGTAACTTCTATCTTACAGATTGCTGCTTGGATGCTGCCTGATTCCACTATTTGTGAACTATTTCAAGGACGCCTATCACACTTGTCCTCGCTGTCGACGGGTCCTCCACATCCACAGGAAGACATGCTGTGAATGAACACACACAAGCGTAACTACAAACAAGTCGATCTAATGTGTTTTCATGATAACAGTTCAGACTGACTATTGTAGCAAAATGTGTGGAAACCTGTCTCAGAGTCAGTCAGGATAATTTATAATCTATGTGTCTGTTTGTATAATATATAAGAAGACGTGTTAGTTCCTGACATGTGGTGTTTAGAGATTTTTAACTATTTTAATCATGTTTTGTAATAAAATCATCTCAAATAAATGTTCTGGCACAATCTTATTTCATTTTTTGTCTCATTAAAAGAATAGCACACAACAGGAACAAATGCTAAGCTTGGACATGAATAGATTGTGTATATTTTGCTCCAAACAAATAATGCTAACTACATTAGCATTTGGTCAAAAAAGAGAAAACTTTAAGATTAACCTACCTAACCCTTTGCTGATGAAGACCATGCAATGCAGTTGAATACTGAGGAAAATGTTAGTGAGTGGACCTTGAATTATTTATTAAAGTTTCATGCTTAAGCTAGACTTGGCTTCCATTACCACGTATACTGATTGCCACCTTACTTTCTCTCCAGTCATTAAAGCGGCCTGTGTGGATTAAGCCTGCATGTGTTCTTGCACTGTGTGTAGTAAACGTGCCCTTACTGATGACACCAGAGGATTAGAAGTGTGGGTTTATTTTAGATCTTTGAGCCTCGGAGTAATGACAAGTTGAGTTTCAGCGAAACCCTTCATTCCCCTCCTCTGAGGTCATTTGAACCGTGCCATGCCACGCCCTGCTGCTGCTCAGGTATAAAACACTGTCAGGATGTTTGCTGTTCCAGGGTGGATGAGCACTGGTGGATCCTAACAGCAACGACCCGCTGGCCCCTGCATGGCTGAGGATGCATCAGAGTATCTCCTCAGTAAATCAGTTTCCTCCTTAGTGCCCTCTTCTTTTTTCTTCCAGCACTTCAAACGCAAAACTGAGCTCCTCTCTTATTTGATCCTGTGTGTCGCCAAAATGCCATTCATCCCACCAGTGTCGATTGCACGCTCTGTGTCAGGACTGACTGGGAAGGAGAGACCGATCAGCAACACTTCATCAACAACCACTGTGGCCAAGACGAAGGTCCAAAGAGACGACAAAGGCAGCTCAGTGAAGGAGCGTCTGGCTTCAAACCTCAAGCAGCTGGGGAAGAAAAGCCAACCCAGAAGTCATCTGCCAACCGCCAAAGGTGTGTCAGCTGCAGAGCTGCATGCAAAGAGAAGAGACAGATTATTTCCTTCATCACAAACAGACAGCTTCCCTGCCTCCAGCTCGGGCGAGTCCCTGTCTAAGACAGAGCAGCACAAACATGCGAGCCAGAGCTCTGTAAAGAGTGAACCAGAGGTGAAGACGAGGGCCAGGCATCAGGAGGAGGCCCGTTTCACACTAACTCTCACACCTGAGGCTGTTCTGCTGCTGCAGCGTAGGAACAGTGAGAGACGTCAACATTCAGCTTCCAGAAGTGCAGGAAGCGGAGGTGGTGTTTCTGGAAGCGCTTCAGATTCCAGACGCAGGAGGGAAAAGGTCTCTAAAAGGCATCAAGCAGCCCCACAGAGAAACAGCACTCCAAACAGCAGAGCTGCTGCTAAAAACAACAGTGATGCTGAACTGGGAGACATAAGCTCAATTGTGAAAATCTCACTTCTCAATGAGCAACATAAATATGATGATGTGGAGTATGAGGAAGAGGAGGACTATGTTGTGGATGAGCGTGTGGTGCTGAAATGTACAGAGTGGCTCCGTGGGTTGGAAAACACACCAGTGACAGTGGGCTTAAACAGCTTGAGCAAGAGTGCAAGTGGTGTGAAAAGTTTCTAAAGCTGAAATTAGAAGTACTGCTTAATTGAGACGTCACCTTCCAATCTGGGAATAAACTACAGCATCTGTACTGGCTAGCTGCTATTTATATATGTGCTTGTGTTACTGGTGCTCTGTGTTTCTCTTGTGTATGGAACAGTAAGTCAACTACATGATTTTACTGGGCCCAGTCGTGCTAAGACTTTCAGCCATTGTGACAAGTTTTTATGAAACTCAGAAAATTTTGGCAAATCAATGAAATGTTTGTTTTTTGTTTGATCCATCTTCTCCAAGTCAGAAGGGAAGTAAAAGTTAAGATGCCTGATAAGTACAAACCATAATTTTTTTCCAATAGATGTAGTTGTTTTAAAGCATCACAACTCATCTGGTTATTTGCAGAACATTTATCAGTTATTCCACTTTAAAGTCAAAATGCGCACAATGCACAGCAGGTGCAAGGAACTGCTGGAAATGTCTTATGTGACTTTGTGAGAAAGCTACTGTATTTATTCTGTTTTCTAACAAAGAAAAACCAATGAGGTTTCACACTGTGACATTTGAAACCATGTGTTGATAAGTTGCTTTTCTGGTGATCTTCTTTATCCAATGTGTACAGGGAGGATTATCTGATTGCATGTAATGCACCAGGAAAGACAACTCTTCACTGACTGTATTGTGAATGTAGACTCAGACATTGTCTTGTTCAAAGTCTCCAGAGTTATGGAAACATGGCGTCATCTTTCTAAACTACAGCATCCCTACACACTCCATTTCCCTGTTGTTAACCTTAACATGCATGTCTGTTTCAAAAGATTCCAGATGTGCTGAATTTTGGTGGAGTTGTGCACAAACTGATGCACAAGACATGTAGAATATTTCTATTTTATGCAATGGTGCAGCCATAAAAATCATGAAGTCATGACTTTGAATATTTCACTCAGTGTGAACATAATGTTTCAATAAAGAGCTTATACAAAATATACACGTGATACTGTCAGACAGAGTGGAATAAAATGATTTTCCAACCTTAAAGCTCATAAAAGTTTTGAGGGTTCATTTTTGAAAGGTTTTCTGTCATGTGTGGCTCTTTCTATTCACTTAATCAAGTTTTACAGCACGTGCTTGAGTTTACATCCATGTTGTTATTTTAATTTCATCAGAATGATTTTTTTTTTGCAAAACTGTGATGACCAGAAAAAAGACTCAAATGCAATGATCACACAAAAGCACTGAATAAAAGTCCAAAAATACTAAACTTTACTTGATATCTTGAGGCAGTCAGCAGGGCAAACAAAGCCTCAGGCAAAAAGGCTGAGTTCAACAAAAACAGTCTAAAAGTCAAAAATAAAAAGCACAGACTTACAGAGGGAAAGGGCAAGAAGAAGGAGAAGAAGGAACTAAAATAAACTGGAATGCAAGAAGCTAAGCAACTATAGAATAAAACCAGTCAACTAGAGTCCATACAGGTGTCCAGTTGTCACAGGTACATTACACCTTAAACATAAAGAAAATTCCTTCAGTGGTTCTGCATGAAAAGGGAAAAGCTTTATGCATTGACTATTATTGTTGTCTCACTCATCGTAAGTAGCTTTGTAAGGACTTAGACATTGGCTGGGCCATTGCTGTACATTCCCTCGTGCACAGACCAAGTGTGCTTAGTGGCAGCTTATCTATCTGGGAGTCAAATGTGACAACACGTGTGTTTGTTTATGTGAGCGAACGTGAGTGAGAGACAGAGAGCTGGGAGAGAGAGCGTCATTTCATGTGCAATATTCAACAAATATTTTGATATTAAATAATAATTTAAATAATTACATTAGAAAGCTTATTTCATGTGGTGCATACATATGGAACAATAACTTATGATCTTTTTTCCACAAGTGATAGTATGTGTTTCATTTGCGACCTGTTAAATTCATTAGCTAAAGACAGAGTGCAAGGTACATAAACAGATGGACGGGCATTATTTCCAGCGGTTGATTAGTCTCAGCTGTACGTAGGCCAGGAACATGCAGACCAATATAATTCCCAACAGAGCCACATGGTTCTGCCAGAAGCCCCATGCAGAATAGTCCAAGCCACTCTCAGTCAGGTAGTATTCCCCTGTCACACTGCAGCACAGACAAGAGAGGCTTAGTGTATCTGTGTGTGTGTGATTGTGTTTCAAGTAATGCCTATGTTATTGCTCTGCACTCACTTGAAGCCATCCATGTAGAATACTTGTCCTGAGAACTCATTGATCTTTACAGCCTGAGAGAGACAAAGAGACTTCATCACTACAGATAAACTGATCTCATTCTCACAACCACACCCTTCTGCTCTTCCTCTCTCTATTTTGCATATCTTACATTCAATCCATATTTGAAGATACTGATCCATTGCAGCCAGGAGAGCCAGTCCAGCATGGAATTGAGACTGACAAGAAAACCACCAAAGACCTAAAACGGGAGGATGAAAGGGAAAGAGAGGGAGTAATACAGTTGTGAAACACAATTCTACTATAAATCTCCAAGAGTACACCTTATTATCTCAGTCACACATATTGTGTGTGTGTCTTGGCATCTCACCATCATGAAGACGAAGGGTAGAGCAATGAGGATGTTAGCCATGGCAAATGTAGATGTACTTGCTGAGACGAGGAAGGCCAGACTGACTCCGGCCAGACTGACCAGAGACAGGGTGAGGGCAAAAAGCAGGAACGATCTAAAGGCAGGGTTCAACCCTGAAAGAGTGGTGGATACATGTTAACAGGAAGACTGAAAATTCTCCATAAAACAAGAGCAGGCATTTTAAGTGACTCCACACCAGTGCAGAAAGAAATATGGACTGTTTCCTGGATTCTGGAGATGTCTGCATTAGCACTAAAGCACAGCAGATCAGATTTAATCATTTCAAGGACATGAATAAAACAGCACCTGTTCTTGTCTACATCAGGTGACTGGCTGCATCAGGGCCTCCTCTGTATGATAAAATACAATGTGTATTCTTGGTGTCATGGTGCTTGTATGTATGAAAAATACCCATCATATAGTAGGCGATGACTGAAAACACAAAGATGGGGATGATGCGGTTGGGGATGAGATCAGCAAAGATCTTGGACAGGAAGTAGACAGAAGTACGGTAATAGCCACTGGAGTTCTCATGACTGCAACAGACATTAACAAAGACATAAACAGGCATAAACACAAAACTGAAACTGAGTAAAAACCATGGCATTGTAAAGGATTCACACATAAAAAGTCTATAAATAAAAAAAAAGATAAAATCACACTTTTGAGCTGTCACTTTATATTAAAGTATAAAGCTTTGGATATTCAATACTTTCCATTTGTCAAAAAAATCCCAAGAAAAAAACAACAAAGCCAACTATGATCATTCAATCAAGTAGCGTCTGTTTAGCCGAGAGCCGCTGTACTGTAGCTTAGTCCTAACGTTTTCACCCGTTAGGAAAGAATAGGCATAGGAGTGCCACAGACAGAAAGTACTGAAAGTGTGGTAGAGACAGACTTGTATGGCAATGCATGACTGCGTTTGGTCTTTTCACAGGATTTGTTGACAAAGAATAACACCAGCCTTGTCTTTTAAATAGCATCAAAAAGAGAAACGTGATCATCTAAGCATAGAACATCTTTGCAGTCATGTACCTTCTGCACCTTAAAAAACAGACATAGCTTTATCTTTCACTCACATGAAGATGACCCTTTCATTGATAAAGAGTTCAACAGCAGAGAGATTCCCAAACACCATGTTGAGGATTAGAAAGAAGAACGCTCCGTCCCTGTCGTCGAGAGAGAGAGCGAGAAGAAAGAAAGAGAGATAGAGAGATAGAGAGAGATAGAGAGAGAGAGATATCTGATGTATAGTTAAACAAATGTCACCCTGACTTGTCCCCATAAATGTGTGAATATAACATCATAAAAGTTTCTTCATCTTGACATCCTGCCTTCTTTTCTCACTCATTTACTGTATGTCAAATTGAATAGGATCATACCTAAGCGCTTGCATATTTGACCTTCAATAAAATAATAAATCTTGTTTTTGACCTTGAACCTGGAGATATTTACATTTAGTCTCTCAGCACATTCTCCTGCCTAACACATGCAATAACATACTATCAAAACCTTCAAAACAACAAAGAAAACCTTATGATACTATCTTCTATTTTCATTATGTTATGTTATACTCTGTTGTGATTTGGTCTTTCAGAAAAATGTGGAAGAGTGTGCAATGGTGAAAACAGAGCAGTTAAAACTAGTGTGGCTGTTACACTGCAGGTTATGCGTACTGTACCTGTTCATGATAGCCTCAGGCAATGTTAAGGGTATTTGAAAATAAATGAGTCCCACCAGAATTGCAAAAAAGATGTTGAGAGCCAACTGGGCATAAGAGGTGTGAGGGTTCCTCAGGATGTTCTTCACTGTCCTGCCACACACCACACGCATCTGTCTCACACACAAACACACACACAGAAGGAAACAGTTTTTATGGGCATGATGACAGTTATAAACACAGTTCATTTAGCGGGCAGGCAAACACGCTGACCTAACAGCTGGCTGACACCATAAACTCATTCGGTTTTGGTTTATCACAATAACAAGTGAGATTTTAATTCCCTCAAACAGATACTTATTATATTTTATTTTGTAATGTAAAAAACAAGTTTTGTCCAGCGTTTTTAATATGTTTCTGAACTGCAGACTGACCTGATAGAAGAAAGAGGTAGCATAGCCAGCTGACGTGTGTTGACCTTTGACCCCTTCAGCAATGTTCTGATTGACGTGGTCCAAGTCCTCAAGCACGATCTGGCACAGGTGGGACTGGCGGTACTTGGTTGCCAACAAATGTTTACCGTCTACTGTGGGAAGAGAGAGGCCATAATACATTACTATGTTGTAGATAAGGACAGTGCAATAAACATCTGTTTTTACAACAGTCATAAAGTCTTCTCAGTTATACTGGGTTTGGTGGTTTGTAAATGGAGAAGAACATTTGGGCGTCTTGGCTAAAACATGCTAAATCCAGTTAAAGAAAAAAATTTAAATGCTATAATTGTTTCTTGGAGAACATCATCACAGTGACTTCTTGTTAGTATTATCATCACCGTGAGGGTGACAGACAAACAACAGTGACTCTAGAAAGTAATTGCAGACATGATCAATCTTGTCATCTTGTTTTCAGAGAGAAAACAAGTGGAGATTTCTTAGTCATCTATTATTCATTGTCTATATTTCAACATGTGTCAGGTTCTGTAATGGATGTGTTACATTTTAAATATAGTTGTTGAAATACTATTCAAATAATGATGAAATGTAACATGATGTCTAAAAGCTTTCCAAAAAAAATTCTTTGACTTAGTTTGACTTAGACACCTAGATGGTATTCTTACCCACAAATCACCAATAACTATGCTTGGAGCCTCTGTTGGTGTTGTATACCTAAACTGTGAGTGTGTTTTGTGTTGCTGTACCTGCAGTATGTGTTTCTAGTGTTGACTGTGCATCTCCATTTATGATGTCCATAAGGAAGTCAGCAGGGTTGTCGAAGGACTGAATTTGGTAACCTGTATGAATACACACACAAACATGTCAATAAATCATAACCACAACATATGTAACACTGTAATATGGGCCTGTATAAAGGCAAACAATATACTAACGGGGTATTTGAAAACTTATATAGAACAGTAGAAGTAGTGGTTCATTTTATTATGTATTATTATCAAAATATAAAACAGCAACTACATCGAGTTAGATACATCTTTCCCTTTTCTACGTAAGGATTCATCATATTATGACAGAAGTCAAGGCCATCGTAAATACACACATACCAAGGTTTGTGAAGTACTCCAGCGCATAGTTTGCTGCTCCTGCGTACACCATCTCCCCTTTGTGCATCAGAGTCAGATGGTCAAACTGTCTGAAGATGGAGTAGCGTGGCTGGTGGATGGAGAAGATCACAGTCTTACCTCTTCTGGACAGCCTGGACACACAGAAGAACATCCATATTCTTAGATAAAACACAGACAGCAGTAGATGCTGAAGATGCTGCTGAACTGTGGGACATCAATAATAGCTGCTCTAACTCAATGTCAATTAAAGCTGACAGTAAACAGTGCCCACTGTTTGAACCCGACATCTTAAGCAGCCTTGTAGGCGCCAGTTGTCATTTGCATCTTATGTGTGAGTATGTGTTGTCTAACGTGAGGTTAATTAGTAATTTGTTGTACTTGTGCAGCAGACTGACGATACAGTTTGCAGTGTTAGAATCCAGGCCGGTGGTCGGTTCATCCAGAAACAGCAGTGAGGGAGAAGTGATGAGCTCCATCCCGATGCTGCACCTCTTCCTTTCACCTCCAGACACGCCACGCAGAAACTCGGTCCCTATCTGCACACATGCACACACACCCATTAACACATAAAAAACACTGCTGTTAAGTTAACAGAAAGGGTGAAAATACTAAATGTGCCCATTAATGTAACTGAGGAACTTCTTTTTGGACTATTTTTTTCACAATATTTTTTACCTTTAAATGTCACTTTTCACTGAGGTTGAAATATAGTTAATCATTTGTACATTTTATTTTAAAGTTTGATGACTCTTCTATCATATGGGTAGGGATAGGGAAGTGATAAGGATCAGTTTTGTTTTACAAAATACTTCTAAGTACTGTCTACATTTGTTCAAGTAGATGTTTAAATAAGTGCTTCTGCTTATACCTACTGCTGTACAGTGGGTCATATCTAGTTATTACTGTGTGTATGTAATGCCGTACCTTAGTGTCTGCACAGTCTGTTAGGCCCAGGTCTTCTATGATGGCATTTACTTTGCTGTTTTTATCATCGGGGGAGTGATGCCGAGGGTTGAGACGCAGGTTGGCACTGAACAGAAGGTTCTCCCTCACTGACAGAGTGCCCATCAGGATATCATCCTGGAAGCACACGGTGACGTAAGCACAAACAACTCGGAGGAATCCAAAGTATGATCGTGTTAAAGAAAGTGTGAGTGTTACTGTATTTTTGTACCTGAACCACATATGCAGAGCTGAGTCTGAGTTCAGATGTGACGATTTTGCCATCCACCAAAACTTGTCCTTGTCTCAGTCCAGCAGGATCTTTTCTGCCTGAGATTACATCCAGGAGCCTGACAAGAAGAGAGAGAAACTAATTCATATGTGTCTGGGGTTGTACGTGTGTGAGAGACAGTGCCTCTGTGTCTACATGTGCGTAAACATGTTTCTTACGATGTTTTACCGCTTCCAGTGGCGCCCATGATCGCATTCATCCCAGGTCTCATGATGCCACTGCAAAAACCAGTCCGAGTAATCAAGTCAATTTATTTAGTGAGAACACTTTAAAAGAAAAGAACAATCTAGAATTAACTCTGTCAAGTTACTATATGATATACTGACGTTTTAAAAGTCAAAGATAAACCTTTACAATATAGGCTGCAACATTCTCATGTTTATGCTTTAAAGACTTAATTCACACGTCAGGCAGTCACAGGTTGTATTTGAAAACAATTACTTGCTGAATTGTCAGACATGCTTTTATTTCTTGATTTAACCCTTGATTTAACAAACTGACCACAAGCTCAGATGATAATACCCTGAATAAATACTTTTTTATAATGTAAATACGCTCCCTCTTGCCTAGGGCGTGATCACTGTGAGAATATCTTTGACTCTGTTTCCCGGATTTTCTTCTTGCTTTAGATCTCAATGAAATTATACAAAAATGAATGGACCATTACAATCCTTTAAAATGAAAATACTGACAGACATGTTTGATGAAATGGGCCATGAACGCAACACCATGTGTTCTAATAATTTATCAGCTGTACAGGAACAAGCAGTGAAGAAGCACCAGTAGTGTCAGATGGCTAAAGCATATTATCAGACAGTCATCACCCAATGATAATGCTGTTAACTGGATATAATGATACACCTATGTACGTTGCACACTCTGACAAATATCATATCCTACCTCACATCTTTGAGGATGTATTTATCAGGACCTCTCTTGCAGCAGAGCCTTGTCTCCTGAACACAGTAGTGCAAGTTGCTGAATGTGACAGTTGGCCCTTGTCGCTGAGAATAATCCTCAATGTGCACAACCTCCTCCTTCTTAGGCATTTCAAAAACAGCGGAGTTACCAGTAGAGAGCAAGAAAAGGAGTCAGAAAGTGAAGTTCGAAGCAAGAGATACAGTCTGCCACAGAGTCCTGTGCAGTCTGACAGGACGAGAGAGAGAGGGAGAGAGAGACAGGCGGAAAAGTATATAATCAGTAAGTTTCTGTTGTAAAATCAAATGATCTTTGGACGCTCTCAATCCTTAGTCCACTCAATTGGGGCTGGTCTCACGAAGATAATATGACACTGACCTTTCATCCCAAAATCTTACCTGCAGCAGTAATCGGATCCAAGCAGCACCACATGCAATTCACGATAAGAGATACAATGAGACAATGTTTATGTAATAAGTGAACTGCTGCTCATAGCACAGGTGTCATTCACTCATAAGTGCTGCATTTGTCATAGTTGATAACCAGAAACTGCTCTACAGACTAGAAAAATGGGTGGGACTTTCTGGCACTGTGCAAAATTAGTTCAAATTATATTGGACTGGAAATTGTTTGGGAGATTGCAAATACTTTGTGTCTACTGGTTGTTATGAATCTGAGTGAACAAAAATTACGCTTCTCAAGGATCCATTGTTGGACCTTTTCTGTTCAACATCCCCCTTGCTCAGACTATGGAATATTATAACATCCACCTACCATACTTATGCAGATGACACACAACTCTACACAAGTGTCACCCCATGAATATAGTTCATTACACTTGCTGAATAAGTGAATTGAACAAATTAATAAATGGATGTGCCATAATTTTCTACAACTGAACATGAAAGAAACTGACATTTTTATAGGAAAGATTAAAAGTCATTGCTTGAATCCATGACACTAAAATCTACAAATCAAGCCAGAAATCTTGATGTAGTTATGGACTTGGACCTAAATTTCAACAGCTAAATAAAAACAATTACAAAATCAGCCACCTACCACATTAAAAACACAAGGATTAAAGGATTTCTGCCTAAACAAGATACAGAGAAACGTGTTCATGTGTTTATTTTCAGCAGGCCAGACTATTGTAAAGGTGTCTTCTCAGGTCTTAGTAAAAAATCAATCAGACAGCTGCATCTTGTCCTCAGTGCTGCTGCCAGAGTTGTCACCAACACCAAGAAAGTGGAGCACATTACACTGGTCCTTAAATCACTGCTATGGCCTCCTCTTTGTCAAAGGATAGAGTGTAAAATCCTATTACTTGTCTATAAAGCACTAAAAGGTCTCAAGCTGATTTACTTGTATGTTACAAAGCACCCAGAACCCTCTGGCCATCTGGGACAGGTTTACCCTGTGTTCCCAGTATCTAAACCAAGCAAGGTGAAACAGCTTTTTAGTTTTTATGCTCCCTACCTGTGGAACAAGCTTCCTGATTACCTGAGATCTGCTGAAACTGTCAGCTCATTTAAATCAGGCCTTAAAACATTATTGTTAACTGCAGCTTTCCAATAAACTTGATACATAACTTCTTTTGTAATCTCTAACTTTTTATTGACTTGCTTTTATGTTATTGTCTTTAAGGTGGAATTTCTTTTTAATCTTTAACTTTTTATGTGCTTGTTTTTTTGTCTTTTAAATACAATTTAAGGTATTTAGTATTAAGGTCTTCATGTCTTATTTTCAATGTATTTATATTGCCCTTTAAAGCACTTTGAATTGCTTTGTGCCTGAATGGTGCGATATAAATAAAATCGTCATTGTCAATACCTATTTTTGTGTATTAATGGGTGAGCTGAAAAGGGTAGGGAATAAACTTTGTGGACCCAGACAAAAACAAGTACAAATACAAATACTCTCATATAACAGTATAATAATATATAATAATATATATATATATTACATACATATAATAATCTCATGATCGCAAACATACTACTACTATGATAACTAAAATTGCTTAGGGAAGTCTGTCCACCATAATTTGCAAACTGGCTGCAGAGATTTGCTTGTGTTAAGCCACAAGATCATTGGTAAGGTCCGATGTTAATGTTGGTGATAAGGATATCTCTTAGTCAGCAAGTTGTGCAAGGCTACTTCATCCATTCATTAAGGTACTTCATTCATTGTAAATTTCTGCACTGTGGGACAAGTAAAGGTATATCTTATCTTATCTTATCCAAAGCGACGAGCGGAATGCAGGGCAGGGACAGAGTTCTCTGTGGGACAGTTATGTTCTTCTAAGCTGAACTGGGAACAACAACAACATCTCTTCATGGGCCTGGCTTCCTCATGATCAGGGCTGTTTCTAGCTTTGTGGGGGCCCTATGCAAGATACTGTCAGGGGGTCCCTAGTTTACTATGATGGAGAGATTCCTAGCCCTTCAGATGGTCCACTAAGATGCCACAAACTATAACACTTCACGAGGAAAACAGGCCACAGTCATGAAAGCCTCTCATATTAAAATTAAACATCCTAAGTTGAGATGCTCCGGCAAGTTGAACTGATTAAAAAAAAATCCTCTACACATCAATGAATAAAACAAATATTAAGTGTTTTTAAAAAAATGTTTACTTTAAGTTAAAAAAACAATAAAAATAAATTAAATTAATCATAAGTAATCCTGAAGTAATGTTAAGTGTCAAATATCTGAGAGACAACTTCCACTGGACGATGACAGAGCAACAACAACAAAAACAACAACAACATTCCCTCCCTGCTAGAATCTGAATAACAGGCTCTGGGCTCAGTCAGTCAGTCAGTCCCATGGCAGGACAGCACAGTCCATTCACATGTCACATGTTCATTTTATTTTAGACAACTTTCATGAGGCAAACACTAAAGCCGGGTTGATAACGAACAAATTCTCGCCAGCTAACTAACATTTATCCAGGCATCTAGCCGAGCTAGCTAGCTAGTTAGCAGGACAAATAAACAAACTTGCTAAAAACTCGGCGTTACACCTCCCCCATCCCCCACACCACGAACTAATGCCTTACCTTTGTCCTTTGTACGTTTTTCTTCCTCCGCTTTTCTGCTCCACTAGGATAATTTCTTTTAGATGCCATTATTGTGTTTGCCTTCTTTAATATGCTCATTAACGGGAATGATGGGTAGCTGTCAATCATTCCCATCGTCCCTGTCACTCACTGGGTGACAGTACAGTCCAACGATTATGACGTAATTATGCCACAAAAACACCAGCCACAGCTTGTCATTGCAGTTTATTTTATTTATATTCTAGATTTTTTAAGCATATAAGGGATATAATAAACGCATGCGATAGCGACAGATAAAGACAGGTCATTTTAATTCTCCTCAGATGAGGCTGAACATCCGCATACAGCAAGAAACGTCTCTGCTCATGATGAAACAGAAAAGAGCCAAACATTGTTTCTCTTACAAGTGAAAGGTTTAATCAATAAAGAATAAATCATAAAGCTCTAAACTAAAACATAAACTCTTAACAAAACACATATTATTTGCACCTTGCTACCTCATTCAGTATTTGTTTACTGTCTGCTTAATATTCAGTATTGGTTTACTGTTTTAAATTGGTCACAATATGTATTGCATTACACTGCCACGTTTTTTAAAAGCTGCCATCATCTTGCTTTTGCTTTTCCTTTGCTTTTGTTGTTTTTTGTTTGCTTTACTTTTGTTGCTCTTGTTCACTGCTCTTCGCGCCTTAAATAAAGTTCTTTGAATTAAATTGAATTGATTGTTCATGGGTTTTGCTGCTACAGCCTTAATTGGTGTGGTATACCCAGTAACTTATGGTGGTTATGCAAGCTAACTTTAGGCCAATATTGGATTAAATAATAAAAACAGCCTCAGGCCAAAAGTACACAAATACTGTAAAGAGTCTTCAAGTGTGTCCTGTCTTGCCGAAATGTTTTAGTGGTCCATATTTCCATGGCGAGGTCGCCCCCTGTTGTACAGAATGTAGTATGACTCGCCCCAGAGGATCTGAGTGGGACCAACGCTGACCCTTTTCTCTTTTCTGCCGTTGTCCAACCAGGCTTCGTGTTCGGCACCAAGACCCGCCTTTTAAATCGCTGCAGCCCGTCACTTTTCAGCACAGCGGAAGTAGGCGTGCTGGGTTCCAGACATTCTTCGGCGTTGTCATCGCGTTTCTTCAGTTTGGTGTGTTTTACATTGAGCGTGTGGGCGGAATTTAAGTATTCACAATGCGACTCTAACAGGAATTGTTTTCTTTCTTTTCTGTATCTCGCTAGGGTCGTGTAACATATTTCTCTTATAGCATACAGAAGGGAAGCAGTGAAGTACCTCCGGAAACCGAACAATTCAATATTTGACACGAAGTCTAGCTTACAGGCTACTAGCTAACGCCTAACGTTAGCTATGGAGGAGCGGAAGGAGGAGGGAGAAGCGGAGATCCAGGAGCACGGCCCCGAACACTGGTTCTCCAAGTGGGAACGGCAGTGCTTAGCCGAGGCCGAGCAGGGTGATCCTAACGAGGAGGAGACGGAACAAAGCCAACAAAAGCTGTGGCACCTCTTTCAGAACTCGGCCACCGCGGTAGCACAGCTCTACAAAGGTCTGTACCGAAGTTGGAGTTAAGCTAGCAAACTGCGAGAGCTAATGCTAATGAAAGCCAGCTAGCTAACGCTCTCGCTGGGCGGAGAAAGACACAAAGGGCACTGGCTAGGCTAATAGCATTAGCTCTCGCAGCTGTTCCTCCACAACACAAATAGCCGTTTATGTTTTCATGGTTGTGTTGGGCGACGCTAAAATTGGTCGTCTTTCACATTGTGCTTAAAACCTAAGATCTCTTCTTGATATCGTGACCCTGTTAAGCTAACAGGTCGAAGCTAACATGAACCCGCTGGTAGCCGCTAACAGCCGGTCACCGTGTCAGACTGTGGGACAACCGGGCTGGATGTGTCTCACGGTGGCCTGAGTTGTCACAAGTCCTCCCGGGCTAAACGGATTGATAAGCAACCGAGCTAAGAGGCTCCCAAAACACCGATTAACTTCGCGATGTGTGTTTTCATCGTTTCCAGCACCTTTATTCGTCCTGCTTGGACACATCATGGCCCACATTAAAATGTATTTATCCCCCCGTTTACAGTTATCTGGCTCATCAAAATGGCGATACACAGGGAGGAGTTTGACGACTGAAAACAAGTCATTTGTTGACGGTCAAACCCAGTGATAGTTGATCGTCGCAGTGGTGGATTTTAATCAGTAAAGGGACAAAGACGGTTTAATACAACACAAAGCCAATGGACCTTTGCTGATGGTTGCATTGTTGTAAATATTTATAACAAAATGGCGAAAGGATCAACAAAGTAAAACGTTCTTGTTTAAGGGTGTTTCTGTCCTGCTGTGTGTTCTGAACATTATACTGATATTGGAAGTAACTTTGCTTCCTACCAGCTTCTCCTATTACCACATTCTTAAAAGGGAAATAAATGTAGGCCCCATTTTAAAATGTCTATGCTTTAACTGGTGATATCATTGTTGGTTAGATCTGACCAGTAAGCTCTTTACCGGGAGGAACGTTACTGATCATGGACCCTTTTCCCATAAAGCTGCCTTATTTTGCAAGTGCAGTCATTATCCCTCCCTTCGTTTTGAAATCCTGCTTTCAAACTCCCTTCATCTTATGTTCAGACTGTAACACAGCTACGTCTTCATGAATTTTAACACAGTGACCTGTAGAGGAAACCATATGGGCCGCCCCTGCAGATTAGATATAAGGATTTGTGGTCTAATTCAACTTGTGAGAGGATGAGTGATAGTGGAGTACTGCACAGGCCCTGAACCTTAGTGATTGTGTTTTTGTGATAAAGCCAGACCTTAGCTGGAGCTTTAAACTTGTTTTTACTTTACATCGCTTTTCTCTATCTTTATACAGATCATTGCAATTATTTTTGTCCCTTGATGCCATAAAGCTTTCATAAAAGTTTGAAAATACTTGTCTTTGATAACATCACCCACTGGTTATTTTTTTCTTTGGGTATATTTAAGACAGCCCATCTGACTGTTGCTGACTCAAATCTTGAGGAGAAGATATTTGTGCTTGAGAGAGTGGTGTTTATGTAGCAACAATGGCATTGTACAGTTATAATCACAATCTGACTGACCTCTTTCATTTAATGTACAGACCGAGTATGTCAGCAGCAAGGCCTCTCTCTCTGGGTGCCCTTCCAGAATGCAGCCACAGCTGTCACTAACCTGTATAAAGGCAAGTAATAAGTTACTTTGATTACCCATCTTGTGGTTCACTGTCTGTTTTGTTTGTTATGGCTGTATGTAAATGAGATTTGTGTAGATGAACTTTAGTTGTGGTGTCCAGATTTCCTAAAACTTTGGCCTTTGGTGTCTTCAGAGAGTATGGAGGCTCGCCAACGGAGCTATGACCTGGGCATCCACTTAGGCTACCAGCGCAGGAATAAGGATGTGATTGCATGGGTTAAGAAACGCAGAAGAACTATCAGGCGGGAGGACCTCATCAGCTTCCTGTGTGGCAAAGTCCCACCTCCACGGACAACTCGTGCCCCGCCCAGAGTTGCAGTGGTGTCTGCAAGCCGACCATCACCCCCAGAGACAGGCAGCTCTGTGGAGACGGATCTGCAACCTTTCAGAGAGGCCATAGCACTGCATGGTAGGTCAAAATACCACGTTCAGCAGCGTGTTATTACATTATGAGAATAAGATGCTAGAGTTTATACAGGCTGTCGTGGCTTCATGTTTTTTTGTTTCTAGGCCTTAGTGGTGCCATGGCCAGCATTTCTGTGCGTTCTGGTCCTCCTGGTTCCCCAACTCACCCTGCCCAGTCCCTCAGTCGACGCAGGAATGGTCTTCATGACATGGACCTCAACACCTTCATTGCTGAGGAGATGGCGCTCCATTTGGATTCCACAGCCAATCGTAAACGAGGCCCTGCCCCATGTAGTGATGTCATCACAGACTCACCTACTCATAAACGTAACAGGATGCTCTGAACTTTTCCTACACCACTAATCCCTCCTCTGTCCTCTCCTTGGTGGCCGACTGGACAGCTGATGAGGACTGATGCCTTGGCCAACCACCAAAATCTTCCTCCTTTTCATCTTAGTTGCAATGCTATAAATAAAGGAACTCAGTTATTTCAAACCCTGCATATTTCTCCCCTTTATTTTTCTTTCACCCCCCTCTTGTGTCACTCATCCTCTCCATAGTAGTATTCTTTTTCAGAAATTTTCTTTCCTGTTTATGTTTGATTGCCCTCAGTAGATCGGATACCTAAGCAAACACATGTCACACTTGAAATCCTTAAACTGCAGAATGTTGCATTTAGACATGTTTTATTTGGCCGGGCTCCTTTGTGCTTCACATCCGATAATCAGATGAACCGGGCTGTTGTTTACTGTATGCAGTTCTCTTCCCCCCATTATCAAGCATTTCCTCCTCCTCCTCTGTGGAGTGCTGGCCAAACCAGACTGACCTGAGACCCAGACTCCTCGGGAGGCTGAACCACCTCCCCACCTTGTGGCTTGACTCAAAACGCTTGTCAGCGTGTGTATCTCATTCTGCTGCTGCTCTGCTTGTTTGCGTATCTGACAGCAGAACTGCCACTTAGTGTGTTGTACTTGTCCTTTGCCTTTGAGAAAGCTGCTACAGTATCTCTGGTTGTTGTGCAACAGTGAATGTGAGTGTGCGTGTGTGTGAGAGTGTGTTTGTGGATGCAGGGTTCTGGCAAATCCAGCACCCACTTGGACAAATTATTTCCTGTTTTACTTAAATTCATCCAGTTTTTTTTTTAGTCACTCTTTGCAGCCCAAACCAGGGTTTTATCACAAAGCAGGTCAGTCAATGTGCACAGATAATGGTGAGTATCAATACGACTGAGCTGGCTGACATTTTGAGTAGTTGGATGACAAAAGATAGAAAAGCAAGATGTATTTTTCTGCCTGAGTACCCTTGTCCTGCATTGTGATTTGCAAATTTCCAATTGCTATTGTTGTGTTTACGAATAATTCAAACCTACATGGTCTCCTTTTCAGTATCAGAAAATATTTCAGTACTAGTTTTCACAGCTTGTATTTTATCTATTTTATGTTATGGGATATATACATTTGCCCCATTGATAAGAGCTAAAAGTGGTGCATTGTCATCATTTTGTCTCTTGTACTTAAGAGTTAAAACCCTTTCAAACTTATGATTTCTGCTTTAAACCTAAAATTACAAGGGTGCCCTGATATTTTCTTTTGTTTAGCCAACTCGTGAACTATTGGACGCGATGGTTCAGCAAGGCTTGGGACACTTGTTTTGCTAATTTAACACACTGCTTTGTGATACAATCTTGTGTAATGTGTGTAAATAACATGTAGGTGCTGTTATATGTGGTACATATTGTAAAAAGAAGTGCAAATCCATCGGGATGTCCATGTACAATTCTGACATTAAAGAAAATACAAGTGTTTATCTAAGTTGTCTTTGAGTTTTCTCCCAGTTGTATTTGATGTTTTACTGACTTTGCATTGTCTGCTTGACATGGCCTCATTTCAGTTCAATCTTTACTCACGAAAGTAATGTTTCTATAAATTACCTTGGGCCAGTCTCAAAAAAGGGAGGATAAAGAGTGCAATGAAATGGAAAAACCTGAGAGTGTCAGCTATTATCTATTGCAGTGCCTGCTCAGTTAACTGTGAACAATCATCCCTCTGTTTCCTTTTGAAGAACCTCATATTCAGATCTATTGAAAGACTGTATATATATATCTCCATTTGTTATTGCACCAGCTGCACAGTGGAGTTCTGTAAAAGCAGGTTGTCCACAAACTGATTGAGACTATTGCACAGTTCAACCTCGTCAACACATGGGGGCGACACAGACTACTTTGTGCTGCTTTCTCTTTTACTTCTCCAAAGAAGCTCGTGCTGCTAAACACATCGACAGGGACCACGTTATTAGATGGATGACAGAATATTGATCGCGCATACAAATTTTTATCTGTGCTGTTCCATTAGAACAATTAGCTTCAAACCTTTTCTATCAACCTGTCTAGAGTCATGCTTCCAAAGAGATCATTTAAAGCCTCATTAAAACACATGGGGAGGCTTGTCTTTAAAATTCTGGCAGAAAATATCAGAGGGTTAAATAGAAACACTTTTGATAAGTAAGGGATATTAAGACACACAAACCATAATGGCAAAATTATTCAAATCATAGCATTTCATGTGTCATTTGAGGTGACTCAGTGCATAAGTGTGCAGTTGTCGTCACACTGATGAGTAATTAGAGGTAGTTATGTACTTCACCTAGGCAGTGACATCTTTTAACACAAAAAAAATGAATGTGATTTGGACAGACTTGAAGTGGCATAGATATCAGACAGTTTTAAAAGCTTATGGCCTCTGCCAAGAAGGTCGTGTTTTTCAGTCCTGTTTGTATCTGTTAGTCAGAATAATATGCCAAAAAGTACTTCAATATAATTTGCTGGAAATCAAGATCATGAATCCAAGAGGGACTAGCCATCTAACAAAGCCTTGAAGCAAAATGATTTTTCTCTTTCCACACGTATCTGTCCAAATAGGCCACAACCGTTTCCACCTACAGACATTCTCACACTTAGTTTCCCACTCCTACAAATTTCATCCAATCTTTACCAAATTTGGTGCACAAAGCCTGCAGGATCACTCTTTAAAAAGTTAGCAATTTGTCTCTTGATTAGCCCATACTGCTTTCCTGTAACTGTTGCAAAATTTTTGTTCGCCAGTCCTATTTGTCCAAATTTAAACAATGCATGCACATCTCAATTTATTCCTTCACAAATTCGATGGCATTGACTTTTATGATGCACAGTGGCAACATGATTCACTGGCTGTTATTTAGCAATCATGAGTCTGACTGGCTTAAAATTGTACAAAATTCATCCTTTGATTTAGGATTTGTCCAAAAATCAACCAGCTTGCCTCTCATAATGTGTATTTTGATGGCCAATCTGAATCCCGAGCTCTGTTTTTAATCTTAAAACAACAAATCAAGAGCATTCTGCAGTATTTGTAGATGAATAAGCCAACTAGGTGCTTTTGTAGTTTTATGATCTCTGGTGGAAAGCAATTTCCTGATTTATAAGGGACGATGAAAATTATTGGGGTGGAGAGGGAGACTGATCAAAGCTCTCCTCAATATCACAAAATGAAATGACTGTGTACTTGTTCAACCATATTTTACTAAAAGAAGCAAAGCATAAAAAAATTTAAATGTTACACTAAACTTTAAACTGCAGGTTTAAAGGTTGAAAGGTTGAAAATGGAGATGAAAAAACTCTCCCTTCAGCTAAAAGAAAAATTACAATACCCATTCCCTTTCTGACCCCTCCACGCCCCCAATTAACTTTTGTACAGTCCCTAAAATAAGCCAAAAATGGTGTTTACCCTTGTATAGCAGAAGTCTTTGCATTTATTTAGTTCCATGTCTCTCTCTGATCTGACAGCCAGTTTGACCTCAATGCCAGCTCACACACACACACACACACACACACACACACACAACCGCTCTTGGAAACTAAGCACTGCTGTCTATCTTCACTAAATCACAGCCAAAGAACCACCACACATAAAGACAGTCGTAAAGGAGGCGCCACAGCCTTTGATGTGCTATAGAGGAAAGCTCCCAGGTCAACAGTACTTTTGGGTGAACTTTTTTTGGGCTCCCCCAAGTGACTGCCACTGTTTGATCTCCTGACTCGAGCAAGTCCATCACCACAGAGGAAGATACAGAAGTGCACTGTCTATCCACCACATCCAGCAGGAATATCTGTTATTTTTTCCCCTCTGCTAACACTGCATGGTTGTTTTTGTTTCATCATGTATCTGAAGGCTCTAAAGGCTGCTATTTGATGGAACCATGGAAGAGGAGCAGAGCTGACCGCAAGCTGTTTCACACTTCAAAAGAAGCACCGTGCATGTGTGTGTGTGTGTGTGTGTGTTTGTGAGTGAGTGAGTGAGAGAGAGAGACATGACGAGGAGCAACAAGTGTCTGAATGTTCCAGAAAACCCCTCGAAGATGGCCATCTGGGCTGCGCTGGTATCAGCTCACACACACTCATGAACACACACATATAGGTGTCTCCGAGGATGCCGTCTGGTCTGAGAGTTGGTGGTGTGTTTTCTGAACCATTACAGACACACGCATACAAACGTCCCTTCCGTCATAGCAATTGTGTGCCTGTGTGGGCTTGACCATTAGGGAGTCTTCAATGGCAGACAGCTGGCGATCAATGATGCACTAGTTATCTGCGGCGTGCGCGCGCGCACGTGCACGCACGTACACAGCGCAAACACAATGGGCGATGGTAATTGCTGCACCAGGTTGCGCTAATTGATAGAGGACAGCATGCTTATACACTCACATATACACACAAGCACATTAACACATTAACACATGCACATAAACAGAAGCCAATCAGGCAGACTGAGAATGTGTCCCCAGAGAGATAGAGCAGCCGGAGAGCAGGGAGATGGAGAGGTGGTGGAGGAGACAGGGAAGGAGGAGAGGAGGAGGAGGAGAGGTTAAACACTCCCCAGAGACGGCTGCTAGTCAGGGCTCTTAGTTTTGAGCACATAGGCTACGGTAGGTGAGCAGTGCGTGGCGTGCATGAAAACACAAGGTCTGAGAGATTGTCTCCTATTTTTGGGTCTGCAATGTTTTTGTGAATGTTCCTCCTCTTCAAAAGGAGCACCCCACCACCACCAATCCCCCACCTCCCTCCTTTTCTCTCAAACATAAACATGCTTGCACACACACACACGCGCGCGCGCGCACACCAGATCATCAGAGCTCCCTGCGCACCAGCATGTCCCTGTCTTCCACAAATGCCATGAAAAAAAAAAACCCCATGAGCTGATCACCATAGCAACACGTTATATATCTTCCAGCAATATTTATCCAACCCGGAGAGGAGGGGTTGTGGTGGTGGAGGAGGGTGGATGGAGAGGGGAGGTAGAGGTGGTGGTGGTGATGGTGGTGGTGTGTGTGTGTGTGTGTGTGTGAGTGAGAGAGAGAGGGGGTCGTGATGCAACTCCTCTAGAAATCAAACGGTCATTATTGAAGAGGGGTTGCGGTTCAGGCGGGTTGCCACAGGGAGGCAGCAGCATCCAGCGCAGCGGGACAGCAGCATCACTTCAAGACCAGTGGCTCTTCTTTGAGTCATGTGCCACACACAGCTCACAGGCATCAAGTTTTCATCCCAACCAAAATACTACAGCGGCTTATTTCTCTTTTTATTAGAAGGTGTGCCGATGAGTGAAATTGGCTTTTGTGGTTGGAGCGTCAGTCTGAGTGCATCTGAGTGGCACGTGGGTACCAACCGCTGGACTGGACAAGAAAGGCCCAAAAAGATGAAGCGGTCCCAGCACATCCTCGCATGCAACACCTACCAAGTGGGATGCTGGGCGTGCATTAAAGGATGGGGGAAAAAATGATTGAAGGAGCGAAGAAAAAAGAAAATGAATGGTGGGGCAGAAAGAGAGCAGGAATGATTGCAAGGTCCCCCTCCACCCCCCCAGCATAAGGATTAGATGTTGTGCTGCTGGCTGCAGATGGGTTTGGGCTTGATTCTGTATGCGTGTGCACAGTGTGTAATGTGTCAGTGTGTGTTTGCTTGTGTGTGTGGGTTTATTTTTTGGGCTCAGGAAGCAGGTTAAGCAAGGAGGGGGGAGAGAGAGAGAGAGAGGAGAGAGAAGAAAAGGAGGGAGAGGGGAGTGAGGAGGAGGAGGAGGAGGATGAGAGGAGGGAACAGGATGAAAGGATGTAGGTGAGTCTAGGAGGAGAGGAGGCCTAAATCCTCAGTGAGCTCCAGGGAGAGAGCAAGGAGAGACATGGAGAGACTAATGATGTGAGAAAAGGGGAAATGTAGAAAGACAGAAGAAAACAGGAAGAGACTGACAGAGTGTGTGTGTGTGTGAGAGAGAGAGAGACATATAGGCAGGAAGGGGAGGTAAAAAAGTGTAAGTGCAGCACAAGTCTCCTTGCTCGCAGGTTTATATAGAAAAACCCAACAGGACCTGACAAGAGTCTGATAGGATCAGCTCCTCTACGTGCTCACTCACTCATACACACCTACACACTTGCCCTCACACACACACTCACAGTCCCACTTGCCCTCTCTTCAGCACCGCTCCATTTTTCCAATATTCTGTGCTTGAAGTGATATTTCGTTTTGGTACATTTTAAATTTTTCAGCAGGCTTTACCTGGTGTGACTTTGTGAGCCATTAGCCTTCGACAGTGCCCGACCTGTACTGTACCTCTGTGGGTCGATCGCTCAAATTCAGGCGCTCACCGGACTCTATTCACCATTAACTTGAAAAAGTGAGCCAGCACAACAGAAAATGTTGTTTTCTGCCCAGTGGCTTTAACCATCGCCGCGTTGTGCTTTTCTCTCAGGGGTCGAGGACATGGAGATGTGTAGATGAGGCCAGTTGTCGGTGAGTGCTTGTCTTTAGTGCTGAAACTATGAGCTGAGTCAGTTAAACAGAATGGACATTTTTATAAATGATTAATCTCTGAAGTAATTTAACAAACGTCATAGCTGCACATTAAGCCTTGCTTTTTTTTGTTTAGTGTGTGATGTAATGTCTTTTTTATGTTATAAAACATTTGCCATTTTTAGCTTGTCAAATTTGAGGATTTGCTGCTTCTCTCAGTTTTATATCATTGTTTTCTTTCTTTCTTTTTTTTATTTATCATTTTTGGCAGGGGGCCTTTTTCTGCCTTTACTGGATAGCCAACAGTAGAGAGATGACAGGAAATGTGGAAGAAGAAAGTTGGGGAACCGTAGGCATTGTGCCTAATGGTCGGCCCCTAGACCACCAGGACGTGTCCTTTTATATCACTGTACATTTAATATCTATGGGGTTTTCGACTGTTGGTCAAAGAAGACATGTCATTTGAAGACATCTCCTTGTGCTCTGGGAACTAGTAATGGGCATTTTTCTGCTTCACATTTCATCATATAAAGATACGACAACTTTCCTGTTTTAATTCAGTGTCATCACTCTTGTCAACCTCATTTCCACTGGTGGACACTGTGGAGCATTTAGCTGTTGAAGAGCTAAATATTCCCCTCAGCAGTTGGTGGAGACCAAAACGGAGCTAGACAGAATATTGGACTTTCATCATGTGGCCAGAAACATAACCTCAAGCTAAAGGTGTCAGGATACATGAAACAAGTTTCATTTTGTTGTCCACAGACAAAGGCAAAGATCCTGCTTTCACAGAGAAGGGCAAGACACAGCAACCGTTTAAAAATGGGAATAAATTCCTGTCCTTTTTTGGACAATCTTTCCTCAAAGGTATTTGTCAGATTGTTTGTTTCAAAAAGGAATAGCACCCCCAGTTCAGATGTCGGAGAGGTGCGTAGGAGGAGGTTTCAGGCACTGTTTTACCATCCAACAACCCTTTTGACTGAAGCATATTGACACCTGTTTGTAGCTGTTTCTGCAGGATTCTGTTCACCTGTCTGCCACTTTATGCAACTAACACTTTAGGTGTTAGTTCGGTGTTTTTGGCTTGTTTTGCGAGCGACCGAGAGATGAGATGAAGAGAATTCAGCAGAACGGTTTGAGCTGAAAGGGTCAAAGCACAAAACCTCCTTTTGGTGACTCAGGATGAGGAGGCAGATCGGTGACCTGCCTGTGCTCAGCAGGTACAGGGACACACTGATCTTGAGTGAGATTACTGTCTGAAGGTGGGAGGATAATTTTCAGGGACTCCTAAACGTGCTAGATATATAATTTGTGAGTTAGAACTCAAAGATTCAGAAGGGTCTGGGTCCATTTCCTCAGTGGAGGTCAGTAACAACGCTTATTAGTGGAAAGGGCATAATTTTCATTTCAGCTTCAGGAGAGATCTACTGGGAACTGCTCAAGCTGCTACAATTATTTTCTTCACCGACTAGAGCACTGTGCTCTTAATGGGATACTATTCATGTGCGTAATATACTGCCCATACTCTGTGTCTGGCACTTAACATGACATACTGACCTGAACAGTGAACTGAGAAAGGGAGGGGAATTTTAAGTGTAATGAAGCAGCAGTGGACATCTGGGAAAAAATGATATTTTGAGTGAATAAATAAATGTTCTCAGTTTTTTGGGAGAAAATCTTTGTTCTCTGATGAGTCATGGAATAATTAAACATTCTGGAGTACCATTATAATTGTTGTTTTCACATTTCTGTTTTGCATGGGATAAACAAGCAAGATTCAGTATCATGCTAATTCATTAATGAGCTTTAGAGGTGTTGGCAAGCATTTTTTTTTTTTTTAACTTTTGGAACCAGCTCCATATTTAAGTCCATCTTTTGATTTCCCTCTTCTAAAGAAAGCAAATATACTTTCCAAGTTGTTTAAGTATTTAACATTTTTCTAATAACAATATGTGAAATTACAATGTCAAAGGGGTCACTCATATCGATGAACTCACAGAGTGCTATCGCCTGAATCTGCAGCTCCTCTCGGCCATAGGGTTTTAGCTCATTGTTTGGCCGTTGACTTTACTGTCTAGGTTCACTCTCATAGTGTCATAGTGCCAGCCAGACATTTACCTCTGGGGTTGGTGGAGACCAAAATAGAGCTAAAAAAGAGAGAGATGTATTTGCCACATGGCCAAAAACACAACAAAGTTAATGATAATGTTGCTCTGTAATTGCTGGATGTGTCAATAAGTACAATAACTATTTGCCATATGAGCTTAAAAGGTGATGATATTTCAATATTGTCTTCATATCTTGTTTCCCCCAAGTGGCCAAATTTCTCTTTATTGCAGGTTTAAATTAACCCTGATACTGATGTTTGCTAATATGTGTAACTTTAGCATTCAAGTTATGGTGTATTATTATTATTATCATTATTATTACGAGTCACATCAGCTATAAGCAGCTGCAGTTAGAAAATGTTATCTATCAACTGTGATAAGTGAAAGGCAAAGTCACACTTTCTCCATAATGAATTTTACTGGTCTGCTGTGCGACTGAGCAAATGACCATAATGTCTGAACGACTGGCTGCAGAGTCTCTGTCTGTCTGGTTCTCTCGCTCTCATACGTTTTGAGGGGAGGTGAGATTGCCACGGACACTCTATAGAGTTAATTGAGGGGGATAAATGATTTATATGAAATATTAGGGATGACAAGTCTCCTTGCCTCCATATAAAATTACACCTGTGGTAAGTGGAAGGTGCGGGGGAGGACAGGATTCATCCTGACATGCTGTTGTGCTTAAAAGATAGGTTATGAATTTTTCAAGCCTATCTTAATACAATACTAATATGCCCATATGTAGAGATATTGGTGGCTGTGATCATTACTCCTCTCCATGACGGCTGTGAAGGGACTGTGACCCCAACATAAAACAAGAGGATCAAAAGTCCCTATCCTATGTAAAATATATTGTGAGGTTCAGCCAGAACTGATATGAGGCTTCTGCAGTCTGAGTTTGTCAAATCTAGTTACAGTCCTTTTGTACAACATTCCCTCTCTGGATTTACCCGGACATTGTTTCCTTGCTGAGCTGTAATGGAGGAGTGGGCGAATTCTGTACTTAAAGACAGCAAGATTAGAAGATATCCCAGATGACTGACGTTTACCATGCATTATTACAAAGAAGGAGGACTGTGGATTTTGTCCCTCATCTTTTATATTAGTCACACCAGGCTGCAATCACTTTTTCGGTAATGTGGACAGGAGGAATGATTACAGTTTCCTCAGTGTTCAGTGGATTTTAGGAACATTTCCTTCATTTCATTTTTGGTCTGTCAGACATGGATAGTGGTCCCCATTTTCAAAAAGGGTATCAGAGTGCAACTATTGAGGTTTCACACTGCTGAAGGCTGATAGGGTATAATGTCGGAAAGAGCAAGGGTGTACAACAAGTCATCCAACACACTGGAAAAGCTAAGTTGTCCGCTTCTTTTTTTTTTCAGATCCGCAGCCTTCCTCGGTAAATCTCTCCTGGGCCTATGTGAGAACCACTAACTGACTGAAGAGGCAGTTATTCAGTCGCTGCACGATACAGGTATCTAAAAGTGTGAACTTTGATTGAAGTAACGCATTGTTTATTCTGCGGAGGGCACTAATGTGTGAGCGGTTTGGAGAAAAGAGTTTGTGAAGCACTTTGAGCTCTGCCTACTTTTACAGCGGCACACACCTGGATAATCACTGCAGAAAGCAGCCGCGACTGTCTGATTGTGGTGTTAGTTTTGGAAAGTTACAAAAATTGGGCAATGCAGACCATCCTGTCTGAACATCTGAGGAGCTTTTCATCTCTTTCAGACTCCCCCAACACACTTTTGCAGTGCATTTTGGCCGTCAGCCTCCATGGGAAAGTCTGAAAAGAGGACTACACTGTTGATCTTCAGACTCAGGAGGAACTGTGTTGAATTTGTTCTGACCACAGAGCAGTGGACCAACCGTTTTTCCTCGCACAGATAACAGAGGAGTTCGGGGAATTTGATAATCCTGTGTAAATGTGTTTTGTGGATTTAGAAACGGCTTATCCCTGTTTTCCCCGAGGTGTCCCGTCAGAGGTGCTGAAGGAGTGTGAGGTGCCAGGGTCACTGCTATGAGCCTTCAGTCCTTTCACCCTCAGAGAGCGAAAGCAGTCTTCACTCTCCTGGCATCAAGTCAACCCTAAACCTAGGAGTCCCACAGGGGCATGTGCATAAAGCTGGAGGAAGTTTCCAGGGGAAGTTGCTCATAGGAAGTCATGTCTGCTCAGCCCTGGATAGATGTCTAGAAAGTGGATGGGTGGATGCATGGAAAATTAATTTTACAGCCACATAATGAGCTTCTCTCACTGATCTAACTCTCAGCTATCTACCCAGCTGAGTCAGACCTCTTTGTTTTGCAGTCATTCAAAATATTATTCTAGTTTACACATATTAAAGCACCTTGTATAAATGTAAAATAGTTGCATGGATTCAGTAATTTCTTGGCTGAAAAGCTTTCAGATTAGCTCTAAACCAGTGTCTGGACCTGTGCTCCCTGCATTGTTGAGAGTCCACCTTTAATTACTCGGCGGAGTTTGTCTCTAATGGTTAAACAAAGGCTTTTGTGCCGGGCTCCAGCTTGAGTTATGAATTCAAAATACATAAATGAGTATCACAATGCAGCATTATCCTCATTTATAGCTAATGTTTCAGACCTCAAAGGCCGTTCACCTCCCACAGACAGACTTCAGTGAAAAAGGACAGACGCTCCTTGACTTTCACGCTCTGATGAAAGTGATCCATAAAGTAATGAACCACTTTAATATACAGGATATACAGACTGTAACTGACTACTTCAATCACAGTAAACCACAGCTCTTCTTCTCAGTCATCTCACAGATAAACCTCATCAGTCCCTCTGTCTGGATCCACAGTTACATAAAACTTACATTGTGTAACTAATATAACTTATGTACAAATGCTAATTAAATAACAATAGGCCTGCAGCTAACTATTATCATGTTTTGGTTTATAAAATGAATGAATATACTGAAACACAATTTCCAAGGGTCTAATGTTCCCAAGAGTCTGCTGATTGCTTGTTTTGTGGGAAAACCAAAATATTCAATTTACAATATTATAAAACAGAGAAAAGCTGCAAAGCCTCACATTTAATCAAAGAACGTTTGGCATTTTTGCCTGATAAATTGAATTTGTAATTGTGATTTGTGATTTTGTAATCACTGTGGAAAAGTAGCATATTTAGTTGTTTATTTATTTATTTCATGTGGCAATAGGTTTTCAATAGGCTGTCAATAATCTATATGCTTTTTAGCTAAAGTTTGATATAATGTATTCCTCTGAACTCCAGTGATAAATTAAGATAATGACATGTTAAAACACATCAGTGGGACACATCATTGCACAGAGCGACATCTTCCTTTATCAGAACAAACATGGACACAGTAGTTTATTACGATTTACATCTTCAGCAGAAACAAATGTGTGTGGGTCTAAGAGCCACAGAGAGGGAAGGGAAGTCAGAACAGACTTACACATCATGGGATTTATTGACAATAAGAAAAACACAGAATGAGCCTTACCCTTATCCTTCCTTAGAATTAGAAAACTAAGAAACATTAAGTTGAATCAGTAGCATTTTCCCTCACCATTTCTGTTCTTTATCTACCTAAATAGTTAGGGACCTTATGAGAAACAATAAAATGTTACTAACAGTTTAGAAGCTGCAAACTGAGGCTACGTTCGGTGAGGTTTGTTGGCCAGAAAAGACTTCATGAATTTTAAAAGATACACTTTTGTGTCCGAGCAAAAATGATTCACAGCTTAGACCACATAGACTGTCGTGGTGTGAACTGTGTTAAGAGCGAACTCACAAAAAAAAGCTGTAGGTAATTCCTGCTGAGTCATGAATTTGTTAGTGCATTAATTACTGATGAAAAGTGATGTATACTTAAAAAAAACAGTTACACGTGTGCTGCACAGTGTTTCAAGTTTTCTCTCTTTCATCATGACAAAAATCTGCTTTCATGACAAAATGCTAAAAAAAAAAAAAATGTGTGTGTGTTTTCACAGTGATTTCACCTAATGTTACTTTCAGAGTGTGACAAGTGTGCGGTCCAACTGTCAGCTTAAGTTAAAGCCCGAACTTCAGGCCAGTCTGTTTGAATGTGTGTGTGTGTGTGTGTGTGTGTGTGTGGAGGCGTGAGGATGCTGATGCTGAGTCCGCTGGGGTACAAACACTTTTAGGCTTTTTTAAGAGCTGTCATATGCACGCCAACAACACGCAGATACACACAGTGTGGGAACACTTTCCACAGGTACACTCTTAAACAGTGTCTCCCTCCTTGTCTCCTTTCTGTAGATCCCTAAGATGGCGGTCATCACTGTCACTGACGTCAGCAGAGTGCCAGTCGGCCGACGACACTGTTTCTGCTGCTGTTACAGGTATGTGACTGACTTCTCCTTGATGAAATGAAACCTGACAGATTTTTTAAAAAAAGGGAGGTGGACAGCTGGAGAGCCGAGGGGCCACTAATATCTTGTAGAAGTCAAATCTTTGTCCGTGCCGTCACACCTCTTACAATTCTAATTTGACGGCTGCCACCATTCACTCTCCCTCTCAGTTCCTGCCTTCTTTTCATTCTCTCTGTTTGGCAGCTTCTCTGTCTCTTTCTTCTGCACTCTATATCTTTCTTTCTCTCTCCTCCTCCTACGCGCGCCCCCTCACCTCTTTTCTCTCGCCGTTTGATCAGCGGAGCAGCATCTCAGCAGGAGTATTTAAGGAAAGAGAAGGCTCCCCTGCTTTATTCTCTCTTTCTTACCCCTCTGTCTTACATCTCTCTGTGCTCTCATTTGCTCCTCTCCCCTATTTTCTTCACACTTTAATATTCCTTCTTCACTTCTCTTTCACACTCTTTGTTGTTTTTCTTGCAAAAGTCGTCACAATGTAGGATTTAAGGCGGTAACCACGATGCATGTATTCGTGTCCGCCTGTGTGTCTTTAAGTGTGTGATCAGAGAGGCTACACTCGTAGTGTTCAATTACACAGCAGGAGAGTTTCCTCTGAGTCACTCAAACTAATCTGGCCTGAAGGTGCAGCTCCAGAGACCTGTAGTGTGTGTTTGTGTGTCTATTTCTGTGGACCTCAAACATGTGTATATGTGTGTTTAAATATGCATTAGATTAATTATTATTATGTCATTATTCAAGATGGTATACGATGACTCAAATAAAAGAGGAGATGTTACACAATTGAAACAGTTGCTTCATATTTAAAGGCTGACATATTCATTATTCTTCCTTTTGTCAAGAAATCCCATTAAAAGACCAAACCAACTTCTTTCAACTAACAAGTATTGCCTTTGCAGCCAAAGCCTGCTCATAGCCTGTTCCTCCACACCTCATATATTCAATTGAAATCAGCCAAAATGTTGCACTGGATGACTTGTGTTATTTGTGTTATCGCTACAAACACAAGCACTTTATTTTAAATTCCACACATCACGTCCTGCTGCAGTAAATACTCACCAGAACTCACGAGAGCACCAAATGTGTGTTCATGTGTCGGTGAAAATTGTCCCAACAAATGCACTATTTACTCCTGTTTGAGTAATTCTTGCAAAAAAGCACGCAGCTGTTTTAGGAAGTTGGGTGACTGGGTAAGTAGAAAAACTGCTGGTCAGATGACTGAATAGCTTTGGAAACCCTCTTTCCCCACACCTCTCCACACCTCGCCACTGGACCGGGATGGCTGTGTTTGACCTTTTCTGTAACTTTCTGATATCAACAATCCAGCATTCACACCTGCTTCAGGCTGTAATGTGCAGCTGTGCAGAGGTGAGAGAAAAAGCTGGGTTTGAACTACAGTGTGATGCAGTCAGACAGAGTCGAGTGAGTAACTTTAAAGCTACTTAAGAAGAAACAAGAGTGCATGTAATGTGTGTATGTGTAGTATAGGATATAGGCAGGTTGTTGGGAATTTGTTATTCAGGGCTGAATCCCCACATCGAGGCTCAGGAGACGTTACACAAGACAAAATTGTTCATTGGATGCGACAACTACTCTCATTGAGCAGCAGAACGACGCCTGACAGCCTCACACACCTCATCAAGTATTTAATGCAAACTATGTTTCATGCATGGCTGTCTGCGTGTGCTGTACGTCGGGCTTTGTGCGTGTGTGAGTGTGCAGTTGAACAACTCCATAAGAGCAATGCACCGGCAGAAGATAGCAGTGCATCCTCTCACTCTCCCTGACACACACACACACACACACACACACACAGATGAGGCCTCCAGAGTTCAGCTGGCTCTGCCCATTGCCGTGGGCAGTGAGCCTTTGTGGGGCATTGCATTGTGGGTATTGTTAGACACCAAGGCCATAAAAAGCGTGGAAGATAGAGTGAGAAGATAAGAGGCAAAAATTGCGTGAGAGTGACTGACAACACAGATGTAAAGAGACAGAAGAAATGTACTGGATGCAAACCAGAGGAAAATGTCTGTATTGTAAACCAAATGTGGCATTACAGCGTCTTTTTTTTTACCGTTTGTCTTATTTAGGGAAGGGATAATCTCACAGATAATACTTCTGATTGGCTGTGAGTTGTCTGTTAGGCTCGCCGCTGACTCTTTCATCAGAAGGCATCTCACATTATGCAGCAAATTTATGTCCTGATTTTGGCCCGAGCGACAGTTCTGCTTGTCGGAGCGCTCACACTGAAGGAGCGGCGAATGTGAGAGCAGGAAGGTGACCAAGCTCCATAATGACCTTCTGATCAGTGAATCCTGAATCATCCAGTGGGCGCGGGTCATTAAAATCATGTTTCAAGACAGTTCAAAAAGACCAGTCATTGTTAGAGAATACATTGACTTGGCCTTGTACCTTATTAGTGAACACAGAAATATTTCAAGCAGAGGACAAAAGGGAATGCTAATGTGAGAAACTGGACTAGGGACACAAGAAAAGTTAAAGAAGTGGCCGCTACTATATGAGCTAATGTTCTTGATAAACGTACCTTTCTTTCGAGTAGTATTATTATTGACATGCATTCTTAATTAGCTTTGCCTCGAGCACCACCAGGAGATTGACATGTCCTATCGATGGATGCATGGCATACACCAAACACTAAACACTTTGGTTTGTAACCAAACACCTGCAAAACTCAGCCTCGGCTGTACTTTAAAGCGTGCTAAAATGCTAACTGAGATGGTGAACATGGTAAACCTGCTGAAGAGCATGCTGATTTTACCATTTAGCTCAAAACATTGCCACACAGCCACACATGGCCGCTAGCAAGGCTGTGGACTTAAATCACATTACAATTTATTTATTGAGTTTGATGAAGCTGTATTTGTTGTCATAAAATGTTTCCAGCTCCTGGTTGGACTGCAGGCAGAAACAGAAGATTTGAATTTGTGCCCACGGTCAGACATTGTGCATCATGGCAGAGCAGGAAGAGAGACAATGATACCGAGTTGGTTGTCTCTTGACAGCTACACAGTTTGAATGTTGTGACTAAAAGGGCAACCTTTAAAAAAAAACCCAGTGTACCAGCAGCAAAGCCGCCTCTGTGTCAGAGGGGGTAAAGCAGTTTTAAGGTCCAAGGTAAGCTGGGACCAGGGATGATCAGGAGGTAGAGAAGACATTTACTACTGAGCATGGTGGAGTATCAGAGTTGCTGTTGGAGGGATTTGCAGAAGTGCCTGGATGTGTTGCCAGCCAAGAGGACTGTCTCCTTTCCAAAAGCTGGATATGCACTTCTTTCACGATCAATACACAAACAGGCAGTTTTGAAGCAGGATAAGTTCCAGCTAAACACACTGTCCAAGGTGTCAGGCTAATGGAAGGCTACGTCCACGGTCACATTTCTAGACCCAGTGTGATATGACAGTATAATGCTGAAAATGTGAACGTGTCCACTGCTCTTGATAGAAGCTGAGTTATTTAGCAGATTGAAAATAGCAAGTTTATAGCGATTTGTCCATAACACAAACAAATATAAGGCACCCTTTCAACCAGTGAGACAACACGTCTTTATCATTGCAGCTCCTGGTTACAGATATCAGAACGACTCTCTTGTGATGAGAGGCACTCAAGGAAAAAGGCAAATGACAAGCTTATGAGAAAGACTAATCATTCCATGGCTGCAGGCGACGGAAGGGAAATTCCAACTGTTAAAAGGACGGGTCAAATGTAGGATGTCAAACGCACTGTCACGATGAAGTGGAGGAGCGGTCAGCCATTTCACAGCCTCTCCTGATGCTGAAGAGGTCCCTGATTTACATCGGCCTCTTCGCTGCCCGGGGCTCCTCATTCTCCTCACAGCCCCAGGTGTCCCACTGAGCCAGGTGTCAACCCAAATGGCAAACATAATCAACTCCTCTAGGTGGTCTTACAGCTCATATGTCACCTGTTTTTTTAATGCTTTTAGCCAACCCCTGAGAAAAATGTATTCAACAAGACTTCAGATTTCAACATGGTCTCTAGTTTTGAAATAACTACAGCTCCTTTTTGTCCGTGTATGGCATGAAATGAATTTGTTTTCCTCGACAGCTGTGACTCACACCAGAACCGACCACACAGAGACGGCAAACAAAACATTGCACCTCACGGAAAAGATCTGGATGGTTCTGAATGCTCGGTCACATTGTGCTTGTACCAAGAAATCAGAAATCTGCGCTCTCTTTGTATCTCATAGGAATCAGAAGCATGGTCTCTAACTCCTGACTGAAGACTGGATGACTTTAATGTTAGTGCAACCATGTTATAGTTTGGGTTTTAGTTTTATTTCCTACTTTTTTTTTTTGTAACAGTATGTCCTCAGGTGTGTTTAGTTACTTTACTTCCTGTCTTTGTTTGTTTCCCACCTTTAGGATTGTTTATTTTCCCTTTTTTGCTTAGTTTTCCTGGACCTCACCTGTTTGTGGACTTTAGATTCCTGTTGAACTTTAGATTCTTGTTGAACTTTAGATTCTTGCCTACTCCCATCTGGATGTGTTTGCTTGTTTGAACTGCCAACCTTGGTTTTGACCATTGCCTGCCTGACCGTCCTGTAACTCTTTTTTTGTGCAAAATTTCATTCAATTTCACCACATCAGTCTGCATCTTGGGTCCAATCCCTCGTGTCCCTACTGCCCCACTTGCACAAATTGCAACACCATGAGGTTGACTTTAGTGAAATGTCTTAACATCTATTTGATGCCAGAAATTTGGAACACACATTCATGGTACCCAGAGGATGAACCCAGGCCAACATTTTTATTATTCAAATACTTTGATTTAGGACCAAATTCCTGCAAAACGGACCCTCCCATCAGCCTCAGCTGTACTTTGTGTTCAGTGCTAAAACACAGTTGCACCATGCAAACATGCTAAACTAAGATGGTGACCATGATAAACATACATCTGCTAAACATCAGCGCATTAACACTGTCACTGTGAGCGTGTTAGCATGTTGATGTTAACACTTCCCTCGCATCTAAAAGCTTAAATCATCACAGAGCTGCTAAGGTGGGTTTACACTCTTGTTTTCACTGCACATGCATTGAGAGAAATTTGAGTTTCAGTGCGTTAGTCAAAGTTTCTTTGACGTGCGGACAGGAGGATCGAGGGATTTAATCACCAACCCTATGATTAACGGCCAGCCTGCTCTGCCTGATATACAGCCGCCCCGGCGAGAACTGAAGGACAGAGAGAAGATTGATAAAGGTCAGAAAGTTTTACAAACCTTTTCATTTGTTGCCAAGAAAATAACAAAGTCGACCAGGCAAGCACTCAAACAGTGGCACAAAATACAGACAGAAAATTATACCATTACTACACTGTGGCAAAAGTAAGCTGTCACAGGAACAGATCAGCACAGATCAGGTCGATACACAAACAGAAACGTTGTTGTCTGTCAGGGAAACATGTTTCCTCTAACGTCTGAGTCTCAGCAAGGAATAAAGCTCCCACAGTTTGAACATCCCAGCAGACAGGCACAAATAATGTCTCAGTGATTAAGTAAGAAAGATCTGACACGGGCTGAGTGCTTCCCACCGGCAGAGACATTACAGTCAGCATGAAACTCCTCAAACACCTCGGACAGCTCCCGCACAATCAGCACCTCGGACAGAGACAGCCTCTGTGTCGTCCTCTACACAGTGAGTTTAAGTCAAAAATCTGTTCTGACTTCATGTCTGATCTCCACATTAAACCGAACAACACTTGGATATTTTTCATGTGTTTTCATGTGCAAAAAAAAAAAAAAAGAAAAAACAGAAAAGAAAAAATGGGTGAAAAAGTCAAAAGATGTACATCGTTCCAGTTGTCACAGTTGGAGGAATTGAAGCATAAACTCATATCCAGTGTATGTAGCCAGTAGGGAACATGCGTCAGACCCAGTGGTGAGCTTCCTTTTAAGACAGAAAAAATACTTTGCCTCCTGTTGAGTCTCCAGTTTGGCTTTTACTCCTGATGTGAACATAATTCAATACAAGTTTGTACAAGGCTTCTTCTTATATTGTGGACTTACAGGCTTTTCCTGTGCGTGTGATGCTTGGAAAAAGTAAGTCAAAGCAGCAGGATTCACCTCAGCTGCATAGATGACTCAATTTTTAAACATCAATGTGGTTACAACTGGATAATTTATGGCCTCGGTCAACAGTGCTGAAAGGTTGGTTTACTCAACCGAGAACGTGTGACACTGACGAGTACTTTAACAAATTGCTAACTCGATTTCATTTTCCAACTTGAAGACCACCAGTCCATCAAAATTAAGCAAGAGGCACAGCTGTTATACTCTATTACATGCCTAATTGTGCGAAGACTTTTGGTTACTGTATGAATTCAACATTACAGTTGCTGACAAAACAATCTCACCACAGTGTCTATCAGCAGCTGTTTCTGGAGCTTTAGATCATATCACAGAACAGCGAATGGAGTTTGATCAGTTGTCATGAAATTGCACATGTTCAAATTCACTGAGCACATTAAAGACTCCATCTCTTGGGGAAGCACGTGTCAAATGAACGAAAGCTTCAGAACAGCGAATAAAGGACCATGTGCTCAGATTGTTTTGTCAACTGCGACAACTTCACATCTTTCACGCACCAATTTCAAAGGTCAAATTTTACCAGTGGGAAAATTTGAAGTATAAGCATATTATTCAAGTTATTATGTGTATTTTCATTATTTTTAAAATTTGTATTATATTTGATTTGTAATGTTTGACCGGGAGATTTTATTGATGATGATGTGGATTCACTGTGTTGTTTTGTTTGTAGTATGATATCACCTCATTATCAGGACCCCTGCATCTTTATACCAGGGACCACAATGAAAATACGTCTTGCACTTTATGTCAAATAAACTGAAGCCAAGATTTTGCCCTCATCCTCTCCCATCGAACAAACTTAGATGAAAAGTGACAGAGAGATTTACCTTCTCTGGGCTGCAAATTATTCTCACGTCTTTGATTTTGCTCTGCGAGATGACAAGAACACAAAACATTATTGTAATAATGGTCACGCCGATCACTCATGAGGTCGGTAATGCCGTAAACAGGAGTCTGCTGGTAATTTAGAGGCAGAGCTCTAACAAATTACTGTTTCCAGGAAGTAATCAGTAAAGCAACAAGATTTAAAATTACTGCCATCTTTTACACTGAGTAATGGCTTTTATATTACCTTTTCATGGACGCCAAACTCAAATTTTTAATAAAAAATACACCAAGCACACAACAAAGCCTCTGAGTTTTGTGACATGGTTTTTATATATCTTTCATTTTAGTCACACACATGCACAGGCTGTCCTCGTTTGTTTGTCATGTGACATTATGGTTGGGGGAGGTGGGTGATGCTTAGGGGACGATGCCCAGCGGCGAGCACTTTTCCCCCGGGGAGGGCTGAGTGCCTCTCTCTCTCTCCCGCCTGGAGCTTCATCATTTATGGAAGAGACAAAATAAAACAAACACAACAAAACGGCGTGAAGACAGAGCGCTACGGCTCTCACATTCACACACTCTCATACGTAGAGGGGGTAGCTGGAGATGCACTCGGAGCAGAGTTTGTCCAACTCCTTGTTCCTGCCTCCCAGCATCCCTCAGCAAGCAGCAGTCAGGTGGAAACCCTCTATTAGAATAACAGCAATGCTACACACTGTGTATGTGCGCGTCAGACTGGATGTAACATTAATGGTGTGATTAGCCAGGTTATTAAAGCTAAATTTACTCTAAATGTTCCGCGTCTATTTCTGCACCTGGAAGTACCCTGATTACCATACAGCCATTAGCATAAGCATAGCCCGGCGGAACTATTTATGTGTGTGTGGAAGAGAGAGGGGAAGAGATGAGGTGAAGCAGGGACTAGTTGTCATCAGTCACGCGTGACATCTCTCCACTGTGTGCTTATGTGAGATTTATAGCTTTCTACCAGGGAAGCCATGTTGCCTTTGTTGCTCAAACCGAGTTGACTGACAGAGACTGTGGTGTCAATCAAACATCATCTGTCAGCGTTTACCAAAGCCAGCAGAAAGTCCACCATCAGAGCTGAGAAAAGAGCCGTTTAGCCTGGATAAAGGGCCACTCCAGTGATTTAGTATTTGAGGACTCGCAAGGCACAGATTAAAGACAGGATGGCTAAAATTGACGGCGGCAGAGACCAAGATAGTCTGACTTAGTATTTACTGTAAGAAGAGTGATGGTCCAAACAGGCTGCTTCCAGAATGCAACTCGATGGATCCTCCTGCCTGGTAAACATCATTCAAACTCTCATGTCTTAACAAGGCTTTGTGTTAAAAACTCTCAAACCCGAGACGAGATAACCCCGTGTCATCACTGGTGTTATTTCTCAGACTTCAAAAAGCTCAAAATGTTATACAACTGTTTTCACCCCTCATGACAAATAAAGTGACTTTCATATGTAAAATTGGTGTGAGCCATGTCTCACTATCTCTCTGCGTTCGGTATGAGTTCGACCGGCGCAGGAGTTCGATGTGTGAGGAGGAGGTAAACATGTACAAAAGAGGAGAAATGAGACTCCAGGTAACCCAAAGTTGTTTTATCATTGTGTGTTCTTAGTTAGCTGGTTACATACGTGGACAAAATCCTGGTAAAAATCCAATCAGGTTGAGTCATTGGCTGCAAGTTGACTCATTTGAACGAGCCTCTGGTGAATAAATCCAATCCACCTGAGCTTCATCCGAACACGTTCTTCAATGGAAGGGATACAACTCAAAGAAATCTGACCTTTTGTACAAAGGAATTAAGTTGTTCAATACCACTAATTAGCTTAAATTTGTTGACATAGAAATTGTGCAGAATTTCTTCTTCATTTTACAACTTCTTCAAACCTGCACTCCTTAAACTTATATATATATAGTACACAGTATGTAGTCCAGAGCTGAATTTCTTTCCCAGTACACCCCTGCAAGCAGCTGCATTAACTGATACCAGCATTGACAAGGAATAAAAAATATATCTCTGCAGCATTGATTTAGATCCTGAGTAACCTAAACTTGATACACTGCATATGGGGCTGTGCTGTCAATCAAACATCATCTGTCGGCATTTGCTAAAACCTGCAGAAGTTCCACCATCAGAGCTGTGAAAGGAGCCACTTTGCCCTGATTCAGACGCCCAGAACAAAATGTCGTCTTTGACTACGTATCAGCCCTGAAAGCAAAATCAAAATCAAAACTGCCCGTCCCTCCCACCCTTCTTCCCCTGCTGGATGGATGACTTTGACGGTAAAACGCTGTCAATCCCAATCAAATCAGTGTGAACATAGATTTACACACACACACACACACACACACATACACACACACAGAGGCTTGAATGTCAACATGTTGAGAAAAATTGAAGCAGTTTTTTCTTTTTCCTCAAGCTCACGATATCCAGGGAAAATGGGAAAACATTTTCACGCTGAAACACACGCACACACACACACACACACACACACACACACACACATTCTCACTCTTACACAAAGTGAGTGCTGACCGCTGGAGGCTCAGAATAGATGTTCCAAGTTGGATGCAGTTGATGTAACTATTATTTCTCCTCTCTTTCTGCTCTACTCTCTCCTGGTTCATGTTACACCTATCTCGTCTTCTCTCCCTCCTCCTCCTCTGCTGCTGCTCTCTCATTTCTCTCTATTCATCTCCTCTCTTTCTCACTCTTCTTCCTCCCCTTTCCTCCCCTCTGACTAGGCTCAACTCACTCCAGTATTTTTAGTATTTGTGAGTAGGCGTCGCCAGGTCCTTATGAATTTTCATGGGTTTGTTTAGTGTGTAGGCTGACACGCTGCTCTCTCTCTCTCTCTCTCTCTTTCTCTCCCCCTCTTCTTCTATCTGGCTCTCTCACACATACAATCACAACAGTTTAAGAACACAAGTGTGCAAACACACACACGTGTTAAGTGTGTAGGCTGACTGCCGGTTAATGAGGATGTTTGAAGTCTTGGGAAGAGCCAACAGCCTACAGCGGGCCTGTCAAAAGCAGCGCTATCACCCTCATCGTCCTCCATCATCCTCTGCTCTGTCTCCTCTTCTCTGACTTATGCCTCTTGTTTTCTCCGGACTCCTCTCCAGCCGCGGGGTCCCTCGGATGGAGACGTTCTTAATCCTGGAAATTAATTATCTTAATTTATCTGCTTAATCTCCTACAGTGCGGTTATATGTGGTAGAACGGCCAATCTGATGTGTGTATCTACAGGAATATGCACATGTATGAATGAGTGTGTTGTGGGTTGTATGTTACTGCAGGGGTACAAGGAACATGTATTGTGCTCCTGTGTGTTACAGTAATTGCATTACAGCCTGACATGTGGGGCAGCTCAATTCTATTAATTAAATAAGAGGCAGAGGCTTGTGTCTGAGTGTGTGTTGTTACTCTGTCCATTAGATACGAGCATATGGATCCCGTCAGGAAGAATTAGGCCGCCGTGGTCCTCACACCCTGTCTCAGTGGAAGCGACACACAGACGAGCACACATACATATGCATATGATCACTCACTCGTATGCACAAACAGGCCTATAGGTCTGTGCAGACACTCTGTGTGTTTTTGATGTTTTCCATGTGAGCCATTTCAAAAAAAGTCTGGATGGCTGCAGCGGGACTCGTCGCCTCTTTGTTCTCCTCCTTCCTCCTTCTCCTCTGGCTGCAGCTGGTCTATGGCTTGTGACAGATCCTCCAGCCTCAGCGTGTGTGTGCTGATTTGCCGCATGCATAAGTGTGTGTGTGTGTGTGTGTGTGTGTTTGTCTGTGTGCTCCTCTCTGCTCCCCTCTCCTGTCCCACTTCAGCCCAGATTAGAGCGTCCGTCTCCTGAGGGAGACAAAAATATAAAAATAAAGCTTTTTACCAGAACACTGATCTAAACACACACACATATATACACATATTGCACACACACACACGCACTCACACACTCATGCTAAGGGTGCATTATGAAAGCCTACGTAGAGCGAGGCAGGGAGGGCCCTTTCACAGCAGAATCCCAAAAAGGCCTTTTCTCTGAGCAGTCAGCAAACTGCAGAGATAGATAGACAGACAGACACATATTTTAGAACTTGTTTATAAGTTGTGTCACATGGCTTTATCGATCACTAATAAGCCATTAAAGAAAATAAATTTGGGGTTGCCAGGTTGTGAAAAAAAAACCCTTTGGCTGTTGTTTATCTGCCTCCATTATAATCTACTTTATGTCTTTAGCGGGTACCTTCAGATAAATATCAACATCAACATGCTAACCTTCTTACAAAGACCTGATAATGGCACTAGATGAAAAGTAAAGGAATTACCATAGTTATTAGAATTTATCCTGAGGGGGCCATAAATGTTTAGCACTAAATTTCATGGCAATCAATCTAATAGTTTTTCAAAGTTTTTACTCCAAATACCACAAATCTGAACCTCATTATTGAGGTTGGTAGATGATAAGTCACCAAAGTCAGTAGGATTCATCCTCTGGGGACCATGAATGTATGAATAAAATTTCATGGCAATCCATAATAATAAAAAAAGTTGTTGAGATATTTCAGTCTGAACCAAAGTGGTGGGCTGACTGGCAAACAGACAGAGACATCCCTGGAGCCCTGCTGCAAACATGGCCAAAAAAATTACAAAGCATTTAGACCAAAAGTCATTCATTAACAAATTCTTGCAGACATGACAGTTTATTAGCAAGTGAGAAACCCTGCATACTTACAGACTTTCTACTAGGCTATAATACTTGCAGCTGTGTAACTGACTTTATTCTTGACCTTGGAAACAGTAGACTAGATTTTTATTAGAGCTTTCAATCTTATTTCCTGGTTGCCATCGGTGGACGGACTGTGAGATGAGGTTAAAAGCTCTGGGAAAAGCTTTTGAGTGGACCTTGACTAAAGACTATTTTAACCCAAATATTATTCTTACTTGCTTATTTCTGATCTATATAACATGATTTTTTTTTACCCATTAATACATTTTTAAAAACACCTTGTTTGATACTGTATACCTTATAGGTAGATGATTTCTAGCCTATGAAGGCAAACTTTTAAAGGTGTAATTAATGGCTGTATTACAGATTAATAAAGAAATTAAAATATTTAATAATTTAACAATAAAACAATTAACAATACACTCTATAATGATCACAAAGGTGTCTTAATCAATGGCTTAGTACTGATCTATAAAGCACTAATTGTTTATATAGATAGATAGATAGATAGATAGATAGATAGATAGATAAAAAGATTAATCAACAAGACCCAGACAAGTAGAAAAATGTAACCTTTACTTATTTACAGATTGTACAGAGGTACTGAGTGACAAGGTAGTATTTACAACACAACTAGTAGCTTAGAAACCCCTGAACTTATACACAAGTGAGATACACGGCAGGGAGACCCAGAGGACTACACACCAACGCACTCCTTCCACCCAGTACTGTATATAACATGTGTACACCTGGACCAAACTGAGAACTGTGCTGAGCCTGGGAACATTTTCCACATGTTCCTCGACGGCGGCTGGCGTTGTGCAGGAGCCAACCGGGCGCCGTACTGATGACATCACAGGCCGGGAGCCGGGAGTGTTTAAGCATTCAGGACTTGAGTCAGACGGGGCGCACTGACCACGGTGGAGGCGAACGTTGGTGCACGTAGCCCAGTAGGTCAACTCAGGGAGAACTCAGGTGTTGCAGCAAAATAGGTACCACCAGAAACACAAGCACGTCATGCAATTCAAAAAAAAAAAATCAAAAAAATCAAACAAAAGGTTGGTGTAAAAATATCTGTGATGGTGGACATACAAAACTCACTCTACATGCTCTCTTAACCACAACAGTACAGACGCAACTTGTGAGTGTGTGTGTGTGCGTGTTTGTGTGTGTGTGTTTGTAACTGTTATATGAGTAAGAGCCAGGTCAAATGTTATGTGTGGGACGAAGGGAAGAGAGTACAGAAAAGTATACACACACACACACCACAAACAACCTCTCAATACACATATCATCCTCTGTATTATATAAATGCCTGCATGGTGTAAAACACGCACTCGCTCGCTCACACTCAGAGGTGAAACAGCACAGACTCGTAGTGGAAGAGAACTATGTGGGTGGGAGGGGGTTCGTTTTAACCACACAGGCTGGACTATCATTATTCATTGAGTGTGATTCAGATGAGAGACCCAGCTACGTGTTGCTAGTTAACTGGTTAGCTGACGGGGGGGGGGGTTGTTAACTAGTCTGTTAACCCAGCAGTGAGGACTGTACAGTGAGGTCCCAACCAACAACACACCAGAGGAAGAAGAAAAAAAAAAAAAATCACACAAGAATCTAAAACATGCCAGTCTTTTTTTTTTTTTAAAGAAGCGGAATTAAAAGCCACGTTGTTATTGAAATGAATTCAACACTTAATACCATTCAAATCAAACAAATGAAATCAGTTTCTAACATTTAAAACAAAGATTTCTCTGTACAGAAGTATAATATTGCAACCTGATATTGTGCATACAACTCACACACCAAACCAAAAGAGGGGCAGTGTTCACCGTTCAAAGGTGCGTTTTTTTTTTTTGTTCAAACTGTCTTGCATTCTTTGCAGCCAATATACTGTATATAGATGTGTGTGTGTGTGTGTGTGTGTGTGTGAGTGAGTATGTGTGTGTGAGAGAGAGAGAATAAAGAATAGAAAGAAAGAATAGAGACAGACGCTCAGCTAATGGGATATCAAGTCCTTTTTCCATCAAAATCCTTGTGCTCAAAAATCAATGCCCTTACTCAGTAGATTATGGATTTCCAGAACACTCATACACACATTGCCAGCTCGTTGAGTGTGTATATGCATGTGTGTGTCTGTGTGTGTGTGCATGTGTGAGTGAGTGTTGCCTCTGTAACGAGTCACTTTGCAAACTCTCCGCTTTGCCACGTGACTCTCTGCTGAAACACAGCAGCATGTTCTCGCCAACAGAGAGCCACACAAGCACCAGCTCGTCCAGGAGTATTAATTTGATGAGTAAATCTGCAAACAGTGATGCACTCAGCCTCTAAATTCACCACGGAAACATTAAAACGGGCCTTGAGTTCTTTTTGATCAACATAGAAAGTTATTAGAAAAAAGTACTGTATCCTAAGAGAGCCGGTGTTAAATTTGATGAGTTCTTACGACTACTGATATTAAGTGATTTCTGAGAATATGTTGATTTTTAAACACCACGACTGAACTTTATTCTGCTGATACTCAATCTACTCAATAGAAGGAAGCGGGGAAGGAGCGAAAAGACAAACGATCTAATTAAGAGAATAAACCAAAGCTGATGAAGGAAGGAAGAAAGGCTAGAGGGAGGGATGAACTCGGTAAAAGTTATAAAAAAAGAAGAGAAAGATTAAGAGTTGGTGTTTGTATACTGTATGATGTTGTACCCATTATCTAACACTGTAAAACTTCTGACCTCACAATGGAAACTAACAGAACTGTGCCCTTAGCGGTGCCCTAAAACCCAATGTCAAAGAGAAATAAGAGAAAGGAAAACATCTATCCAGCGAATGATTGAGAATATTCATATTTTTCAGTATAAAAGTGTTTTTGGTCAAACGTCTGTGTTAGGTGGCAGGGTATAAAATCTACAAAGTGCACAAAGAGAAGCTATCTCATAGCTTCGACACACACACCCACCCTATACTACTATCCTAGACTACTGCGTATGTGCGTGTATGTGTGTATGTGCATATACTATGTGTGTGTGCGTGTGTGCATATATGACCCTGTATAGGAGTTTAACTGTAACACAGGGCAGTAGGAAGCATGCAGTATGACCTGAAGGCTAGCTAAGAGAGGAAGCGAGGATGCTATACTGTATGTCTCCAGATCTAGAAACACCAGAACACACACTGTCGTCCTGATAGGCTTTTACCGGCGGCCATGTTTGGTCCACTTTTTGGAATGTTCAATTATCTGACATCAACAATAGCAAACAGTCAGCAGTTTTCACCTCCTCCCTAAAAACAGACACAGTGTGCGTGTGTGTGTTCGAGTGTTTGTACATCTGCGGGCAGGAGCTGATACACTTCACAGACCTTTGTCCTGACCAGCTGCCCGCTGTCCCAGTCTCATCTATTACAAATATAGTAATTTCCATTCAAGTCAAGGATTACTCTAGTGTAGTTTACTACTCTTTAAGCCATGCTGGCAGTGCAGTTTGGAGGCTCAGACAACATACGGGTTGACTGTAGAAATCATAGTGCAACAGGAGAGTCCTGGAGAGGGGCGGGTGTGTTTAGGTGAAATGTGTGTGTGTGTGTGTGTGTGTGTGTAATCTCAGAGAAAAAGGGGTTTCCCGTGTCCCCTTCATCTCCAAGAGGCTGGTGAGAGGGCGGGACAAGTCGGCTCGTCTTCCAAACACACTGTTATATCTTCCATCCGATCCCACTGTTGGTGTTCGACTCCATGTACAGTGTCCCTCTTACTCCACCAGGAATTCGATCTGTCATGTCAGACGTATTGTCAGTTTGTGCCTCGTTGCCCACAGCTTGAGGCTAGTACACACACTGACACTCACACACACTTTTCATCTTGCATTGTGCCCCCAGGTGTCCCTGTGGCCCCCACTTTGCCCTATAGAAGGTGTGATAAAGAAACAATCATTTATTTACTCAACATCACCACAAACCTTTTAGTCCAGAGCAGAACTTTGCATCTTTCACCTGTGTGCGTGTCTGTGTGTGTGTGCGTGTTTCTGTGTATGTGCTTAGAATCGGAGCTGCCTGGTCCGGTCACACACACCTCTTTCTTGCATGCGTGTGTGTTAGTGTGTTTCAGTGAGAGTAAGTGTGTCGCGCGTGACCCTCAGACGTCAGACTCGATGCTGGGCATGCGGCGGTAGAGCCGGGGCCTGTTGCCGCCTGCGCTCGAGGCTCGCGGCGCTGTCACATAGCTCATTGGCTGAGAGGCAGCAGGTGGGACCATGTAGGCCACCACAGGGGGCTCCTGCTGAGGGTAGAACACCTGTTGGTCGACATGGCCGCCATGCTGGTTATTGTGATGGCTGCCATGGTTTCCGAGGGTAAGCGACAGCGGCATTCGCTGCTTATAGAGCTCGTGGGCAGAACTTCTCTGTGGCATGCGTGTGACAGCTTGGGGGGCGGGATCTCGTTGTGTTGTGCCAGGGGCTGACTGGAGGAAAGGGTTGTGAGAGGGGCGATCGGGGAATAGACTCTTTGAGCGCCTGGGGAGGGGCATGGGGGCGTCCAGGCTATGGTGGTGAGAGGGCGACGGAGATGGGGGGCTGCGGCTGCTGAATGGACGATCAGAACGCATCGTGAGAACATTAGCATAGGCCCCCTCGTCCAGGGTCAGCTCCCTCTCCCTATCTCTGTCAGGCAGGCTCAGCCCCCGCAGGTGGGTGTGCTGCTGCGTCTGACGCTCAGGAATGCCGTCCGGAAGCACGTTCTCATAGGAGTGCTGACGACTCAGCTGAAGGTGCTGGGCCGGCGAGGAGGTGGGGAGAAGAGATGGTGAGGAAGGGGAGGGCTCGAAGTGGCTAACTAGCCCGTCCCCTTCGCCCACCAAGCCCAGCTCGCTCTGGGGAAGATAGTGTGTAAACATGTCCCCGCTTTGTGGGTGAGTGTGCGTGTAGTGTGTGTGCAGGTGGTCTTCGCTGATGTCGTACAGGTTTCCCAAGTGGGCGCAGGCGTCGCAGCGGGCCTGTGGTGAGCGGACGGTGTAAAGGCCGGAGTAGCCGCTCAGCTTGGTCAGGCAGGAGCGACAGTGGCCGGGCCTGACGCCTTGTGTCCCCTGTCCTGCACCTGGAGCGTCGAACGAACCTCCGGCTTTGTCCTTCCCGCTAGAGGGAGAGAGAATGACACTGGTTATACACAAGAAAATGCTGTAAGCAGTTGAAACAAGGTCATTTTCTGCTGAGCACGATACCTGCTGTGAGTGTAAGTGCTGTATTTCTTGTCCTTCAGCGAGTGCAGGTCGGCCTCAGCACTGTGACTGTGGTGCAGCAGGCTGGCACTCAGCTGCAAAATGGGTGTGTCTGCCTGATGGGAGTGTGTGTGTGGGTATGTGCTGTCAGGTGGAAACAGGTCAGGTGGGTAACTGTGGTCGTCACCTCCCCCCTGACTGTCTCGCTGGTAAGGGGGAGCAGACTGGAGACTGGCCTGGTCAGAGTCAATAGAGTAAATCTTGGACCCTCCTCCCCCACCTCCTCCTCCACCTCCCCCACCCCTCTTCCTCAGCTGATTGATAGGCTTGAATCCACCCCTCGCGCCCATGGAATCCGAGTCTTTGTGTGATGGCGGCCGGCTGGAGCACTCTGAGATATCAGAGTGCGGCGGCTCTTCCGGCAGGTAACGCTGGCTCTTCATTGGTGGAGGTCCAGGTCCAGACGCTGGGGTGGGGCTCGGGCCTGGGCCAGGAGATACGACAGTAGGCTGGGTCTTCAGGGTCTCCACACTTTTCTTCCACAGGGCTCGAGGTTTTGATGCGGTTGCGGTGCAGGCCGGCCCGGCGAGGCGGGTCTTGCCGTTGTCGTTTGTGATTGACAGCTGGGGCTTGTTGGGGCTGGTCTGAAGAGTGGGGGCTTTTTGTTGCACAGGAAATGGCGCAGCGTTGTTGAGGAGGTTTTTGTGTCGCCCGGACAATGACAGGAAACTCTGCGGACCAGCGGCGTTGCTATAGAGACCAGGACCCTTCGGGGGCAGACTATGGAGTGAGTTACCTAGGAGACAAGGAGAGATGCACCTCAGACAGCAGATACAATAGATGGATGTTTGGATGGACGCTCGGCTCCTCCTGCCCTGGCATGCTGTGTGTGGCATCTAATGTGTTTCTAATCATGAGGCGAGCTTATACGTGACAGCCAATCCGATTATAGTCTGGAGCCCACAACAAGGTGAAGGGAGTCACCTTTAGATCTGCATAAGTAGACTGTCTGGAGAAGGTAGGATAACCTCTATACGTGTGAGCAATCCTATCACAGGTTCCATGTTTACCTGCTCTGTGAGGCTAGAATCTATGTGGTTCTGAATGTTATTCACTGTGTGGTGTTTTGTTACAGTACCTTTCCCTGTCATCACATCCAGGATGCTCGGCTGCAGGAGGACAGTGTTGCGCTTGGGAGAAGACAAAGCCATGGACTTGGCAGACTTGAGCAGATGCAGCATGTTGGCTTGAGGACTGAAGTCGAGCTCAGGATTCTTTTTCTTCATATCTATATGCACGCCATGGATACAGCTCCATATACCCTGAGAGGAGGAGAGGAGAAAGAAAAGGGACAGGATATGAAAGGAGGTGAGAGAAAAGGGAGGAGAGAGATAAAAGAGATAATGGAAGTTAATTCCCAACTCGGTGACTTCACGAAAAGAAAGTTCAAAGAAGCACAACACTAATTTCCTTGCACAGTAAATTAAGAGAGACCTCTGCATCCTTTTCTCCAGTGCGTTTACCTTAACCTCATTTTGTTTTGTAATGTGGCTAGAAGAGATAATCTCCACTTTTTTTAGATGAACCGCTTTCAGAGGTACCTAGAAAATTTAATTTAGGTGATGATGTCACCGGAGGGGGCCTTTGAGTGCAAGGAGATGTTTTTCCTGGAGCCACTTAACCTCCAGTATCACTGCTCTAACGGCATGCGCATACCGAGACACACAACACACACACATACACACACACAACGCACTCTTTTTGTAAAACACTTAATGTGTGAAATGCTGCTCGTCTGGAATAAAAGCCCTGCCTAACACAGAGACATGACATATGAATAATGAAAGAATGGTCTGTCTGGTTGTGCCCATTTCTGTTTTGTGTGTGTCTATTTAGATTTGTGTGTGTGTGTGTGTGTGTGTGTGTGTGTGCGCTCACATCTGTCTATCTGTCTCCCCGTGTGTGTGTGTGTGTGTGTGTGTGTGGTCAAGTCCGTCCCTCACCTCGCTGCACCTGCATATGTGTTGCCATTTTTAACTTTGCCAGACCAGACTCGTGTATGTGTGTGTGGGTGAGAGAGAGAGAGAGATGGGGAGAGAGCTTTGTGTGAATCTATACGAGTGTGTGTCCGCATCATCCTCTTAGCTGTTTGAGTCCTCTATCCCGCCGTCCATATGTGCAGTGGTAAATTCATCTCCTCCTCAGCTGGGCTCTATAATCACACTATCCCCCTCTTTCCTCTTTCTATCACACACACATACAATCCCAGATTCCTTCTATATCTTAACAGTAACTATTGTGTGTGTGTGTGTGTGTTTCAGACATACTGTATATATGACACACAGGCTCACGCACACACATGTCCGGAGATTTCTATTTTCTCTGTAACTGTAACAATCATGTGAGTTTCAGACACATTTCAGGCATTCGCACGACTGAAACTCCCTTTTTGCGCATTCCTGTTTGACGAATCACGAAGATTAGGCAAATTAGACAGATAAAGGATTAAAAATTGACTGCTTTGTTTGAGATGGAATTTTTTTGCACACACTTCTGCAGAGTAACTGTGTTTGCAATTGACTGTGCGATGTTTGAATCGATGTTGTTAAACACCACAAAGGCTCGATGTTTGTCTTCAGTCGCAATAATGTGCTGAGGATTTTTTCTCTTTTTTTCTCCTTCAGTGTGTGAAGGGAAACATTTTGCAAATACAGTTACGTTTTATTTCTCTCACTCATCCTCTGTGTGTTTAGCCCACTCTCGCTTTTTCTCATTCTCCTTTATAGTCTTCTGCCAGTCGGTTTTACTGTTTAAACATCAATAGCACTAAAAGAAATTCCCATCCCGACTCCTAATATTGACATTGCAACAACCAGTGTTTTCCTCCGTTCTGAATCGATGCTGTAGATGAGGATGGTGTTTAATCAGTAATCAGTGCAAATTCTAACAGCACCATCTGAAAGTGCCACCTCAGAAGCAGAGGGGGCAGGAAACAAAACTGGACCATGTTCCTGCTGTCAGAAAGCAGGTAAAGTTCCCGGTAAAGGTTCCTGCGCTGCAGAAGGGTCATCGGATACATTTCCTTTTTCTCTTTCTTCAATCGACTCCACCTCCTCTCAACACGGCTCCCATGTCCTTGAGCTCCTACTCCTGCAAGTTGTTTTAAATGTACCTTCAATATCTCTCAAAGATTTTTATGAGAATTAAATATACAGCGTGAGTGTCTTTGATAAATCATACTACCAAAATGTCAAGAGCGGTGGAATGCATTTGCAAGAAGTGATTTTTAGTGGGTTCCCTCTGCCCCGGCCTGCTCCTGCTGGAAACCCTTCCATTACAAGTTGTTGGCCGGCCCGAAACTGCAGGGCTCTGAACTCTGATCAAACAATCTTCCAGTGGCTCTATCGAAGAGCTGGAGAGATTTATTTGAGGTGAGCTATCAAAAGGCAAACAGGAACATGTCTCGGAAAGATACAAACTTTGGAAGCACTCGTGAAAGAGACAAGAAGAAGATCCTAAAGGATATCAATGGGGATTCAGACCCTCTCCAGGCAAAAAAGAGCACCTCCTGACAGTGATGGGAGTGAGCCAGCAGCGGAGGCAGAAATTGGTCGACTCCAATCCATTAATAAAAGGCTTGCGAGGCTTGAGATATCGGATGTCATGAGAGGCACTGGGCAAGCTCAGAGCGAGCCTTTAATATAGTCAGAACAAATTGATGATTTGATTTCTGAGAATGTGCTGCTAAAATGCTCAATGCAAACTGTTGAGACTGAAGTGGCTGCTGTTGAGAAAGGAGAACAAGCAGCTAAGAGAAACCTCGCTGGGCATCCAATACCACTCCATGAGAGACAAAATTGTGGTTTCCAGAATCCCAGAGTGATACAATACAGACTGTGAATCTGTTGTGCGGCAATGTATGACTGAACAGTTAGAAATGACACCAGGAAAAACTTAGAAACACCTTTCTAATCACTTTCACTCTCATGGTCACAGAATGGGAAAGGTTTCTGAGGGTAGGCCAAGGTCCATTGTGGCTCGATTTGAACATTTTAAACATGAAGAACTTGTTAAAAGCAAGTGCAAAGAGCTCAGGAATACATCCTTTGAAATGAACAATTATTTTCCTCCTAAGAAGAAAAAAATCTCCATGCAATCTTGAAGGAGATGCACTGGAAGGAAGCACTGATTGCTGACAGGTTGAACAAAAACAACCATGTGTATAAAGACTCAAAAGTTCCTCCATGTTATTCTCGATCTGTGTATGCTCTGATGGGTTGTCTAGCCCTGGACTCATGATGGGTTTTTGTTTTCTGTAGCTCGTCACGGCCAAGTAGGAAACAGGTACGCTCAACTGACTCGTCATTGCAGAGGAAAAGACTGCACTGTGCACAATTTAATGCTTGCAGGCTGCCTGATAAGATGCATGAGGTTTCTGATTTAATGACGTATAATAATGTGTGTATTTGAGCCATAACCGAAACGCATTTAGATGACACAATTAATGATGGGCAGATTCACTTAGAGGGATTCAATCAATATAATTGAGATGGAAACAGTTATGGAGAAGGAGTGACATTATATATTCAAGCTCATATTTGCCTTCAGAGGAGAAGCAGCCTCTTTGTGTTGCTTAAGTTGTGGTAATGTGGGTGCAAATACGGCTGCCATTTCAATTGTCAATGCTTATGGATGTGTTTACAGACCTCCCAAATCCAACATGTTCTGTTTGAAAGATCTGTGTAGCAGCACCGATAAAGGAAACAGAAAAAAAACACTGAGGTATTCCTATTGGTGGGCTTCAGTGTTAATTGGAGTGTTACAAAGAATGCAAATTGTCAGCGTTTGCTGTGATCTGTGACTTCAATCAAATGTTTGTGCAATGAGATTTTCCACCAGGAACCAGGACTGTGAGACATGTATTGATTTGATTTTCAACACTTTACCAATGCAGTGTTGTGAAGGATATTTGATTCCTGTGGGTTGGACAGATCACAACATTGTGATGATAACTAGAAACAACAGAAACTTGAATATTTTACTCAACTCTTAACAGAGGTGAAAAGGACTGTTAAAGCACATCCAGTCTCATGGATAGAGGAGTTACACAAGGCTTTTAAAGAAAGAAACAAGGAAAGTTCAAAATTGGATTCAGATAGGCAGAACTATAAAAAGCTCCATAATTATGCACTAAAATTAAATTGCAATATGGCTTCATTTTATAATAATGCATTCAGGGATTGTAAAAATGATTAAAACAATACATGTAACATTATATGAAGCAGTGGCATCATTAGGCCTGGGCATCTGAGGCTACGGCCCTGAATGTTTTATGAATAGCCCCAGATCTCTCTTTAACAAGAATAAAAATATAGCCCAGGAGCTTAAAAAATGATATTGATCAAAATATTGAGAGAGAGCACACCAGTTCCAGGACTTCTTGTTGCTGGCGTGGCGTGGTGGCAGCAAGCTTATTCTCTAAGGCAAGACTTCAATGTGTCATAACACTAAGTGAAATAGCACATTAGCCCCTTACACTGGAATGACTATTGCACATACTACCATGACCACAATGACCCAGCTCCAGGTGGCCTGCGGCTAGCAAAAGCAAACTCACAAAGCTCCGTCCTCACAAAACTCCAGCTATCGAATGCACACAAAACTTATTGGTGCTTGACCAAGCTGCTAAGTTGCAACAACATTTATGGTAACAGCTTCCTCGCTATTGTTCTAGTCTAGTAATGCAACATACCATCAAAACCAGACAAAGGCTACTGATTTTACAGTTTGAGCCATTGTATATTAAAGATTACAAACCCACAAGACAAAAAGGGGATGTACTGGACATGTACAATGGTGAAATATAGCCACAACAGAGCCCAAGCTCCCCACCCCTAACTAGTCCTAACCCTAATCTTCAGGCAGATGCACCTGACTGATTCCACCAGAACCAAAAGGCAACTGACTTTTACCAAGTCACCAATTACATGCACCAGTACTTAACAAATGGGTCTGCAAACTAAACTGGGCACAAATGCTGCTCCTTTCAAACACTAAAGAACAAACTCAGCAAAAGTAACCACAGTAATGCAACAGAACAAAAAAAAATACTCCCCAAAATCTTACCCACAATGCTAAATACAAAGGCACTTTAATGTAGACTTTCAAAAGTGCTTAAACTTTTTAATCTTCACTGAACAGGTTTGCATCCCAGATGAGCCCCATTTCCTCAGCTCCAGCTTAAGCCCGGATAAAGAAGGGGACAACATGCAGGAGTTCTAATTAAAATTAGTTTATTTCATATAACTTAAGGAAATTAAGATAAAGACAAACAAAACACCGCAAAACCAAACAGAGTGAAAGCGAGTGGACAGAGTGCTGCTGTGGAGGAGGGGCTTTTAAACCCAGCAGAGCAGGTGCCATGGATTAGCAATTAGGGCTGGTAGGCCAGGTTCACCTGCAACTCATCACAACATACAAGACACTGAAAAACAACGTCCTGGGACATAACAAAGGCAACGGACATAAGAAGCTTTTTCAGAAAGAAAAAAGATGACGGCAACAAGGCGCAGGCAAAGCCAGAGGAGGTGGAGGAAGAGTTATCTCCTGTTGCTGTAGCAGCAAATGAGTCAGAAGTGAGAGAGCCGCTGCCTCATCGACAAGTCAGCCTGGAAGAAGAGGACTCTTTAGCTAGATGGCTGGTCGAGCTCAGCGGGTCTCAAATGTTTTTATGAAAACAAGTATTTCCAAGACACACTTTTTACATATGATTACAGCGATGTAAATCATGAGAGACGGGAGAGAGCAGAGGAGATGAGGAGTGTGACAGACAGACTAGAGATGTAAAGAAGAGGAGATTAGGATACAAAGTCAACACAGTTCAAATTTGTTAAAGTTCAAAAGGAGCCTTGTCACACAATAGAAGCAGAAGCTATGAGACCAGAGTTGGTCAATTGAACAAGCACTGGCAACAGGAAGTGCAGCATGTGACTGCTTCATCAACGTAAAGGCTCTTATTTTTTTTTCTACTCCTGCTGTTGAATATAAAAATAGTAGCACAACTGAATGAGAACTCAGACTGCACTCATTTTGATTTAATGTTGTGAAAGGCAGCCTACACACCTGACCGAAAACTTTTGGTAGAGCGCAGTGTCTCACATCTTATATTCATTTTGGCTTTACTTGAACAAACAAATGTCTATGCTGGGCTAAGCCCCCAGTGTTTCCAGATTCTAACAACACCTCTGATGAGGACTGCTCTGAACATCTGTCTCAGCTCCTTCATCTAATCCTGCTCTTGATGGGCAAACACAAACAAAACTAAATGATGTGACCATTTTACAGATTACTTTTCTTGCTAAAGTGAATATGAGAGAGAGGTTAATACTAAAGTTGTATAAAAACAATTTTGCAGTCAATGTAGTGAATGATGATACATTTCGTTGTGTATAAGGTGGATTTCCTGCAGGACTTTGATTGATGTACTCTGTTGTGTAAATGTTTTAATGTTATTGTGTTTGCTGCAAAACGTATGGGGCTAATTGTGTGTTTTAAGTGTTCTCTTGTACAAATATTGTTTGTCTGTGTTTATATGTATTAAAGTTACTTTTTCATGTTATGAAATAACAAATTCAAATCAAATCCAATCCTCACCCTGCTGATGGTGAAGAGCAGACCTGGCCTCCCAGAGCACACACCAGTGAAGCAGTATCTCAGCCTCCAGTAGAAAAGGTGTTCAGAGATAAAGGTGAGGATGGAAAGGCCCATGGCAGTGGCCAGCATATAGAAGACACCTGCCATGTTGTCCACGTCCAGCTGGCTGGACATCACCTCGTTCTTCTCATTGTGGCAGATCCCAGTCAGCCACTGGGCCTCCAGCTCCTCCATCTCACCTGTTGGAAAGGTGGAAGAAAAAGGCAAAGTGGAAGTTTAAGATGGCAGCAGGTACTGGTGAGGAACGAAGGAAAAGGAAAAGAGAAGAAGAGAGGGAGGGGATGAGCTGTAGAGGGAATAAGAGCGGCGTGGAGGGAAAAAGGGCGTATCATTACGAGGGGAGATGGAGAGGAGAGAGGAGGGAGGGAGAGAGGTGAAGTGGTAAATAGATCGTAATGGAAAGGAGACAGGAGGTGGAGTGAAAAAAAGGTTGTAGGAGGAGGGAGAAGAATTGATAGTGATGGAGTGATAAGGAAAGATGGGAGGAATTATTATTATTATTGGAGTGTGCTTGTGTGTCGCACGTGCGCGCCGGTGTTTGCCCTGAATAAAAAGGCCGTGTGTGAAGCGAAGCGCTTTAGTGGTTTCAGCAGTTTGATTTCTGTCTGGCTCATTCTCTTTCTTCCATTCGCACCATCTCACAGCTTATTATACAGAACAATCTGGAGGAGTAAACACACCAGGACACGGTGGACACACACACAGACACACACACACACACACACACACACACACAAACCCACACAGAGTAATGATGATGAAATGGTGTGTTAAGACTAGCCCCTGATAGCTTTCTGACAGAGGGAGGGAGGAGAGGGGGAGAGAGTTGGGGGAGGGGGAGGAAGGGGGGAAAGCTGGGCATCGGCACAACTGAAATAACACTAAAGGCCTGGAACAAGTTAAAAATTTAAACTTCAAGGCAGTGTGACTGAGATGGTGCAGAATGTTGATGTGTGCGAGCGGCTCACCGTCTCCTATGATGCCCAGTATGGCCAGATCAACCAGGCGTTTCCAGTAGGATCCTTTCTGCAGGGCGATACCGTAACCTGTGGTGGCAAAGATGTAACCGCTGCCGATGGTGACCAGCTTGCAGCCGTCGTCTCTGCCCGCCATGTAGTTCAGCACCGCAGCGTCGTAAATGAAGGCATCCAGCTTTCTGTAAGAGAGCCACACATTACGGATTTACTGTCAAGACCTGGGGTTTCCAGACAGGACTTAAGGGGTTGTGTGATAAATCTGAGGGGTTGTGAGCTGCTAATAGCTGGATTTTGTTACAGATATTGGACAGAGCAAGGCTTGCTGCTTCGCCCTGGTTCCAGTCTTTATGCTATGCTAAGCTTTAGTGTACAGATATGAGGGTGGTATCAATCATCTAACTCTGCAAGAAAATGAACAACTGCATCTCACAAAATGTCAAACTGTTTCAGTGGTTCCCAACCTACAGGCCACAACACCCCGAGGGGTCCCAACATAAATCAGAGGGATCACAAGATGGAAGAAAACAATAATTTTATAAAAAAAACATTTAACATTGTTAGTTTTTCTCCAGAGTCTTCTATAATTTTTGCTTTTCCTTGTGTAATACCTGATACTTTCGTTTCTAAAAACCTTTCAAATGAAATAATCTGAGAAGAAAAAATATCACTCTGAACCTTAACTAACTTATATTTTGAACAAGTAGACATTGCTCATAAGTCAAAAAGGTCAGCAGTTAATGAAGGGACATGTTTTTCTGTCCGTTCCTGGACGTAAATCTATTTTCAATTGAAAATGCTAATAATTCCATGTAATATTAACAACAACTGTGATGTATTTGGGTTTTATCTTCATTTCATGGTAGAAGACTATGTGGAACTTGATCCAGGCTTCAGCATTAAAGAGCACAACAGTGCTGAGTCTTCACTACAGAGCCTAAAGTACATACAGTGTTGTGACAGCAACAATGTTACTCAGATCCATGAACAAACCAGTTTACTCGCGACGCTCTGTCTTCTTGGAGCAGTAATTCTCAGCTTGGACTCTGAGAGTACTCTCCGGTGTGCACGCTGGTATGGTAAATATCCACGCACACGAGGACGTCTTTGTTCGCGCTGAGCTATAATCTTTTAGTCGCTGGTTTTGTCATTATTCTGACATGACAAACTGAATTCAACAGAGCCACAAGGAGCCACAATTTGTATCTGACGTGACAATCCCCCTATGCGGGCCTGATACATCTGAGCTCAGCAAAAAACAGAAGCGTGATGTATAAGGAGCCGATATCAGCAGCCTATATACCAGCAGAGCCCTGTTTTACACGTCATTATGAGCAAAAAGGCGCTTTAATGTAACCTAATGAATACACCCTGGTATTAAGCAATCCCCCCGGGGCCCTTCATGTTAAATATGTATGCATTCATATAAAATAGTCGGAATTAAACTGTTCACCAAAGGGCATATGTTAAATGCAGTCATTGAGTATCAGTTGTTTGGAAACTGCACAGAGAATTTCTGACTGTTCATTCATTTAAGCGCACATGCATTTGAAAGCGATGTAGTGTCGATTCATTTTAAACATGGACTTTGTGTCGCAGCCTGTTTCAAGACTTGACTGAAATCTTGACTACAAATACCGCTTCCTTCTGCGTAAACAACCAATTTCACCAAAGAACCGAATTAAACACTGATGATTCTGCTGAACACATTAATTATCCAGTTTTGATGTTGCATAAACAATATGAGATATGCGAAACAAACCTTTTCTATTTGATATGCACTATCAATAAAGTAATGAAGCAAAAAAGTAAAATTATATTTGGAGAAAATACCCTAAAGATCAAAGCACACAAAACTAATGAACAAATAAAAGCACTGCAGCCATCCCTCCATTAGTGTGTGTTTAGGAGGGAGAATAAAGGTAGCAAACTCCAGAACAAATTACACTCTCCCTGTTTTGGCAGCTCCTTCTTTCCAGCAGAAAGAAGACTCAATAATGAGCATTTGCAGAAAGCGACTGCATTTTACTGTCAGTGACAGAAACTCTGAGCACAGTCACTGCAGCATTTTACCATGAGCGAGTGCTGAGCCCCGTGGGGACGGGGCTCCGTGTGATGCAATGCCTTTTTTTTGTTTGTTTTCACATGTTCTTAAGTTTATACCCTGCCTGCAAACAGAATTACCCTCTCAGGTATAATAAATCTCAAGCTGACGTGAGTTGGCTTGACAAGTTTACAGTACCCAGTCTTGAGGCTGACCAGCGCATCCTGGACGCCACTCTGATGGTATTTGGTCATGTACTGATGCATATCGGGGTAGTTCTTCCTGATGTTGCGCTCGGTGCTGCCGTTGGGAACCGTCCCGAAGCGAAATGGAGGCGAGTAGGAGTATGGACTCTGGAACTGCAGGGAGGAAGGAGGAGAGGAGAAGAGAGACAGATTGTTTAAAGAGGGAGTTGACAGGAGGTGACAGGAGCACAAGGAAATAAAAGCAAAGAGGCGAAAACACAAACGGGATAAGTGAGAGACAGCAAGGAAAAGGAGCGTAGTAAGAGAGGGAGCACAAGTGTTGAAGTGAAGGAGAGGAGGAGAGAGGAGGAAGAGAGGAGAGTGACAAGAAGAGACAGAGGAGGGGAGGAGGGAGAGACAGTGGAGTGGACTCATCAGTCATCATCATTGTGTGTCCAGTCTAGCGTAAGACTGGCTGGGGTTCTGCTGACACTGCCAGCCTCTGCAAACTACACACACACACACACACACACACACACCCAAACACAAACACTCACACGTCTTTGATCTATGCAGCCTGTGTGTGTGTGTGTGTGTGTGTGTCTGTGTGCGCCCCTGGGTCTGCTGTGCTGGCAGTGTTAGTGTGGTGACAGCTACGGCCAGAGGGTTTGGGATGTTGAAGCCCAAGGGCACTCCCTGGAGAGTCCTGTCTGGCCGCGGGGCTGGCATCCATTACAAGAGCAACCCTGACTGTGAATGCGTTTAGCTTCTTCTGTGTGTGTGTGTGTGTGTGTGTGTGTGTGTGTGTGTTGCCACGTGTCCATACAGTATGTGTGTAATCTCACCTTCTTGTCAGACAGTCCAGTGACTTGGTCCACAAACTCTTCCTGGATCATGAAGGCAGCCAGGTTGGCAGTGTAGGAAGCCAGGAAGATGACGGCGAAGAAGGCCCACACCGATACAATGAACTTACTGGTGGTGCCCTTCGGGTTCTGCACGGGGACTGAGTTATTGAACACCAGACCCCACAGCAGCCATATGGCCTTACCGATGGTGAACGATGGACCATGTGGGTCTGAGGGAGAGAGAGAGGCAGAGGAGCGGAGGGAGAAATTAAAAAGACAATGTGGAAAAAAAAGACGTGTGTGCTGAAGAACAAAGAAATAACAAGAGGGGTAAAGCTTCAACTCACATTCTCAGCTGATAGTATGATGGAGGGATTAAAAACAGTCAGAAAGGTGACATTGTAAATTAAATCATTTTCATTTATGCCTACAGCTCAGCGGTCATAGTGGACGTCAGGCATTTGCTTGGCTTACGCATATAATCAATAGGTGAGGACCAAAACTTGTTTTGGCCAATTAGATCGACCTCTACTTCAGCAAAAATCTTAAACTGTAGTGAGTAAACCAGTGTACAACCAAAACTAAAAGAAAGTTTTTCAGACTAATAGCTTCCAGAAAATAAAAAAAGAACACAATTTGGTTTTCTTGCCTGAAGCAGTAACGCAAGTTGAAGAAAACTCCAAATGGGAATCGATAATGTTTCACAATGGGGCGTCTTAATGGACAAATGAATAAGATGTATACCACATAACTGTTCAAGGTTCAACTCTGACTGGGAACCTTTGTTGCCAGTCATACCGTTCTCTCCCCTTGTTTCCTGTCTGGTTCTATACGATCCCTGGATCAGTCCAAACAAAGCTAAGTCAACCTTCATATTTCATCCAGACGTGAGACTCGTATGAATCTTCTCGTCTAACTCTTGGCAAGAAAGCAACCCAAAAGACACTGTTTTTCTCGAGGTGCAACTATTTGCATTTGAACTTGTTGTAAAAAGTTTTACAGTTTTGGAATTTGTTGTTCAATCATTCAAGTGTGTAAGATGAGAAAACAGCAAAGTTAACACAATGTTTGGCTTAAAGGAAAATCAAAGAAAAAAAAAAGTGGTGCTACACCTGGATTGGCCTTTAGCTCATTAAAATGTTTAATTAATCTAAAATGTAATTTGCGTGCACACAACATTAATTCACACAACCAACAGGGCAGCTCCAGGTTCAGGTTTTTGATGACGCCTCAGATTACAGTGTTGGGAGAGAATAGTTAATGCTCTGTAACATTAACTCAACTGTCTGAAGTCAGAGTAATAATAGGTCACTTCTTTCGCTCCAGGGGAAGCTTGGATTTTTGCTTCTTGCTCCTGGGAGGAACGATCGGTGTGATAGTCCTGATTTTGTGTGTGTGAGCCTACCTTTGCCTTGGGCCAAGTTGCGGTTGAAGCCCAGCGGACTGACAAACTCAAAGAGGAAGACGGCGATAGCTGTGACAATGAGCAGCATCACAAACATCATCACCCAAACTGATGCACTGAAGGGCTCTGAGAGGAAGCAGAAGGAGAGAGAGAGGGAGCGAGTTAAAGAGAAACAAGTACATGAGACGGAGAGACGGCGTGGAGGAGCGGGAGATGCATAAAAAGTGAGGGACGGAGGGAAAGAGGAGACAGACTCAATAAAAGAGAACAGGGGCGAGGGGGAGATAAAGCGAGGAAAAGATGATAGAGAAGACACAGAGAAGGGGAGAAAGGGAGACAGACGGAGTGAGAGAGGAGGGCGGGAGGGGAGGAGAGGGAGAGTTAGTCACAGAGAGTTTGACGGAGCACATTTCCATATTTCTCATTATTCCCTTGGATGAGAGCTGAGAGAGGGAGAGGCCTGGGGCGGGGGAGATGGTAGAGGAAGGGGGGAGAGAGAGGGAGAGAGAGAGAGAGAGAGGGAGGACGGAGGGGGGAGAGAGGAGAAGAATCAAACTCCAAGTGATCTGATGTGCCCTGCTGTGGGCATGTGTATGTGATCTACTTGTGTGTGATCTGTGCATATGTGTGTGTGTTTGAGAGTGTGAGCCTGCATGTGTTTGGAGTGTAGCAGGGCAGGAGTTCAGAGAACGGGATGAGTGCCAGAGACGCTGAACCCAGACAAATTATATGTATGTGTGTGTTTGTGTATATGTGTGTGTGTGTGCGTGTGCGACACTATATGTGTAAGTATGTGACTGCCAGGGTTAGCCAACCCTGAGAGATTGTGCACTGAGGTGCCTCTAATATGAGTGCGAGAGATACTGAACCGTCACTGATACCCTGGCCCAGGCTCAACACACACACACACTCTCACTCGCTCACACACACACACACACACACACATACGATGCACGTTCGTAAAAATACACACACAAAGCACTCACCCTTTAACATACAGTACATACGGCCAAAGCACACTCATTCTCCACACATCCTTGATTCAATACACAAACGTCCTAATACATTCCCACAGTATCACACACACTTTTTTTTTCTCACACACACGCATACTGACACATGGCTTGATACACAGGGACCAACACACGCATGGTCCAATACATCCCCTCGCTACCCGTCTCGCTCCAATGACAATACAAGACATTAGGCGAGCACAGAGGAGCGCTTCAGTTTCTAGTCATCTGAACAACTGGAGGAAAAGGAGGAGGAGGAGGAGGAGGAGGAGAGAGGAGCGTATCGAGAATGCTTTGTCTGAGCTGACTTTTCAAAAAACAGCTGGCACACTCCACTTCCTCTGCTCTGCTAGAAATATTAATGTGCTGAGGGTGTTGAGGCCCAGATAAAGTCGGGGTACAAGTGGAATTTGGCCAGTATATACAGTCTGAATAAAATATTCCATTTTATGTGTGGGATTTTGCCAGCGTGTAAGCACCTCCCTTTTTTCTGCTCCCCCGTCACTGGGGGACAGACGGAGAAAAAGAAGAAAGGAAAAAAAAGGAGGAAATTTAGGGTTAAGGGAGGCAAAAAGAAAGATGGATTTACCGAGGAAGGCGGAAGGAGAGACGGTCCCATTGCTACGAGACACCATGACGCTGATGCCAGTCTCCACGAAGGGCACAGAGAAATCAATGACCTCTGACCTCTCCTCATTGATGGTCAGCGACCCGACCGCCATCACTGCCTTCTTATACACCACCTGGTGGACAGAGAGAACGATGGTTACAGCGAGCGTGCGACTCAATATCCACGCTGTCAGAAATAAATATCGTGAGCGCTGTAAATATTTGGACAACACCAGACAATTCCTCTTTGATATGTTCCTCCTTTCTATTTTGGATGTGAACTCTCAGTGACTGAGGGTATGAGCGCAGAATGTCATCTGTGGTTGGAGGGCATTTTCAGCCATATCACATGAAAAGTAAAAATACAGCTGTCTTTTTCATAGTGCCACCATCTCTGGGTGTCCGGATGTATTCTGGCAGTCGCAGAATCTGCTTATACAGATGTCGTTTTTAGTATGTAGTAAAATGTTACGCTTTTTAGATTTAATTGCCAAGAGGCCTCCAGCGGTCGGCTCCCATAAACATTACCACAATCTATGGATCATATTGTCGGCTTCCATTATCATGCACTTTACATTTCAGTTTCAACCTTTAAGGATTTCACTGTGGCGGCACTTTATCTTTAGTCTAATCTGACTGAATAAATCATTTCCTGAAAAGATAAACGATAGTAATCAAGTAAGCCTTGAGGCATCCAGCTCCTGCAGAAGAGCTTTGTTATCTGCACTCTTAAATGGAAATATTATTGATCACATAAATTATAGGTATATAATTAAAGAGTGTGACCTAATGATGATGAATCTTTTTTTCTGTGCCTCACAAGTGATTTGAAAACATAAACCTTTTCTACCCTTTGAAACAAACATTGATAATATAAAGACACTCTCTACAGTAACAAAATATAACAGGTTATATATTGTTGTCTAGTGTCTCAATGTCTATTTAAAAGATCTGAGAATCAATATATACAGTATACATACAAGATGTAAGCAAAAGACAAGCTTTCAGTCTTGTGTTTTCAGGTTTGGGGGTGACCCTTACTTTACAATTGGGTCACAAACAGCAGCTTTAAAGGATACGTCTGGCCGTTTTTCACATTTGTCATAAAGACCCATGAAGAAGCCAAAACCGACAATGAACTGATTCTTCTAACACCTATTGTCTCTGATATACTGTGGTTTATTCCTCTGAGCCGCAGACCTCCATTGTTGTCTAAAAACTATTAAAAACACATCAGTGAGACAACAAATGGGCTGAGGGCTGAGAGCCAAACACAGGGTAGACAATTTTTATGGTGTTTGTTGACAATAAAAAATATAGGATCGCACAGACCATATCCTTTAATCATTACTTTAATAATAATCCCATGTGGAGCCAAACTGTAGGAACAAGAAAAACAGTGACAATAAAAAACAGGAGGTGTTATGTAACTGAATGATGTACCTAATGTCCCTCTTTGAATTATCCGTAATTTAAAGGAATAGTCTGATGTTTTGGCTTAGAGACTTAGATAAGAGGATCAGATCATATCAGCCTCATCATATAAGCTTTTGAGGTGCTGGTGGGTGGATTTTTGTGCAACTGGACAGAGCCAGGCAAGCTGCTTCCCCTCGTTTCCAGCCTTTATGCTAAACTGAAATAATTGGCCGCTGGCAGCAGCTTTATATTTACCGGACAAACACAAGAGCGGTATCGATCTTTTCATCTTATTCTGCGAGAAAGCAAATAAGTGCTTTCCTAATAATTACAAAGAAAGCGAGAGACCGACGTGGAACTGTTATCAGACAGAAGAAGAAGTACCTCTCCAACCATGCCGTTCCACACATTGTTGATCTTCTTGCCGTGTTTCCCGTTCGTGACCAGGTAGAGGTCATAAGTAAACTTGACGTTCCTTGCTATCTTCTTCAGAATGTCAATGCAGAAACCCTTGCAGCACTGTTTGATGTAGGACCCTCCTGATGTGCTGTTACTGCAACATACACACACACACACACATATATATAATCACAATTAGGTCATATATTTTTTTTTATATTAGAGGACATTCTCAGTGTTATACAGGCGAGTGTGTGAAGTGTTACTGTACTCTTGCTGCCTGCTCGCTCCACATCTGGTGGTTCCATCAAACTGTAAAACTGGAATTATGACAGTGCAGAGTAACCATAAATACAGCTGAAGGGCAGAGAGAGCTTGTACCGTGTGCGTGAGTGTGTGAGTGTGTGTGTGCGTATGTGTGTTTCCCTCAGTGCCTGAAAACACAGGGGTACTGAGCAGATGCTGCCGGGCTTTAAATAGAGCTGGGCTGTGCAGAACAACCAACCCACATGATTAAAATATCAGCTGTCCTTCCCCTCTTCTCTCTCCTCATTCCTTTACGCCATCCTTTTCTCCCTCCTTCCTCTGTGTTTCTCTGATTGTGTCTGTAAGGAGGTACTGCACCTCTCCAAAACTCACAGTCTACCTACACACATACAGTGCCGCAGCCACACGAGCGGGATACACAGAATGGAAACGGATGTTTAAGTAAACTTTTCTGACAGCCATCCCCGAGGATCTCGGAGCAGCGACCTAACCTGAATTGTTGGATCAAATGATTCTCATAATCTATTAAACCCTACCAGCATTTTCAAAAAGTGTTTCCATGAAAACTTTATTTCGTTCCCATGTCAGCCATCTCAGATGTTGCATATATGGTTTGGAACAGTAACTCTGTGACCTTTTCACTTGCCATTTCAGCTGACTCCGAGAGAAAGTTCATAAAGAACTGAGGGATTTGTACACAGAGAACACGGAGGACGAGTGTCAAAGAGCTGAACCATCAAAGGATTGGAAGATCTTTTAACAGCAGTCAACTGTATCTGTGGCACAGCATAATGTGTGTGTGTGTGTGTGTGTGAGAGAGAGAGAGAGAGAGAGTATACATGCATACGTGTGTGAGTCTACGTATGTACAGTAAGTGCCCCAGGTGTTCTAATGCACACATTCTGTATACATTAGCTTTTCCCACCTGAGCCCTCTCTGTGTCCTTATGTCACTATGTAAAACACACACACACACACACACACACACACACACACACACACACACACACACACACACACAGGAACAACAGACTCCCAGAGATACACTTACAGTACATCTGTTTGATTCATGTCATACTTTTGTAACAACAGACACACACAAATAAAATGGAAGTAGTGACTGAGTCAATGTAGCACTTACGGATGGTTGGATGTTTGTACGTATGTATGTACACATGTATGTACACATGTATGTGCGCACGGATGGCTGGACGCAGAGACAGCAAATGTAACGTAAATAAAGGCCGAGAAGAGACTTGTGATCTTGACCTACGAACAGTCAGACTTCCTCGCCGCTTCGGACAAAGGTTGAGAAATCGGGTCACAGGTTAAACTTTCTATACGCTGTGATTCAGCCATCTAATCGTCCGTGCCTGCAGTGCGGCATCGTCATTACCACATGGATCAGAAACTCAGTGGTTGTTGTGTTGCATCTCCAGTCTGTCTTCCTTTTTTTTTTTTAAATCTCAAACTCTTTTTAAATAAATCTTCAAAGAGAGTAATTACAGTTGAATTTTTTGAGGTTCTCTTGTGACAATGACTATCCTCTCCTATTCTCTCCTATCCCGAAAAATGTAATTATTTTCTATTGTCTGATTGACATTTTGACATTCATCGAAAATATGACGACAATGCTGTCAGTCATGAATAGAATATAATGAATAAAGATGGGTTTTTGTTGTGCATTTGGATCGTGTTGTGTCCAAATGATCAACCAGAAGCACAATACAGGTACAGCACGGAGCCAGTGACAAATAAACCTGCAGCAATTATGAGGAACGTTTATGTACTCTGAACTGGCTGTGCACAGATGAGCTAAATTGCAGACATTAGCAGAGAGAAACAAAGCTGCCTTGTCTTGTCATGGAGAGGCTCTTGTTGAGGTGTCCATACACAGCAGATAATTGGAGCAAAACCCAAGATGTCAAAGACTCCAGCGGAAGTTTCTTTCAGAAAGTTTTAGTTTTACTGACTATGTGAGAAATATCTCGGCTTTGTTTACACACTAGAGGCCTGCAACACATTTCAGCCAGTATGAAAATGCCTTTTAAGTTTTTTTCAAAGGGAAAAGTCCATTGTATTGTTTGACGTGTCACTGCTGAAAGACGGCTCTAAAGCTTTCTGCTGGGCTGATTTTTAAAAGCACAGCTCATACATGTGGAAATACACTGAACTGATCTGAAATCTTAATACATATATACTGTATATGATGGGACAAAAATCACAACCAGAAAGTGAAATTATAAATGAAATTATAAATATATAAAAGGTTAATTTTGAGAGAAAAATAATGTTTTATACATTTGACATTTACTTTCATTGTGATATGAATTTAAATCAGTTTGAACCATTATACTTAGTCACAAAGGATGATTTAAGCCATTCAGCCCACTGCTATTGTTGCAGTGGAGAAAGTGATATATATGCAGTGAGGTGGTGAGTGGGGAGGTGGGAAAAAAGTGTATATATACATAAGGAATAATCACATTGGAAGAAGCAGCACAACAAAGTCAATTTGTGAAATATTTCTATTCCATTAGCTGATACTGTTATCGCCGGCGACTTAGTGCGCTGATAAAAGATAGCAAAATATTCCTGAGACCCTGAAGTGATCATGTCAGATAAAGACACGCTAAAAATAAGAAGGGAAAACTCTGAGTAAACAAATGCAAGGCATGTTTTTTAAATAGCAGGCACAGAGAGAGAGAGGGAGGATGTGGGAAATGGGGACATTCAGGGGAAAGAGCCATTTTTCACAATAGAAGATATGGAGTAAATCTGCTGTCCCGCCTGGAGTGGGAAGGACATTTCACTATTGGGGAGCAGCAGAGAGAAGAGTCAAGGCCAGGTGAAGCGGTGACGTAGTTGCTGCAGGGAGCCGGGAGCTAAGTGGCCGGTTGTAGCAGAGCGCAGGCTGGCGGGTACGGATAGACCATAACCTGCAGATATGCACGTGCGACTCCCCGAGGAGCCCTGAATGCCAGGACCAGAATTTAGGATGTGATGTGAACAGCCACGGGCAGCCAGCGAGGAGGGAGGGAGGGAGGGAGGGTATACGCAGGGAGGCGACAAAGGGGAACTCGGGGAGGTTGAAGACAGGGCAGGCTGCGGTGTTCTGGATGGTGTGTAGCTGCTGAACAGAATACTTTACGAGCCGGGCTTGGTGGGAGTAGCAGTCGTCCAGATGGGACATGACAAAAGGTTGGGCAGCGTCCCACATGAAACATCTTTTCATTTTCTGTCTCCAGGTACAGCTCAGACGGGGACTTATTTATTTATTTGTTTACAGGTTGTTGTTTTTTTAACAGGGATACTTCACAGTCACAGACACAAGTGTAAATATACCAGAGGGCCAGTTTTTATCTCTGGTATGGAAGCCAATAAAGGCCATAAAGTTTTGAATCTTATGAGCAACTAAACACCTGTTTGTGAACTTCAATCACTGCTGAATATTTGAACAATGAATTTAGAGCACTGAAACATTTTACTTTGAGAAGTGATTTGATAAACAATTATTGTCACCATCAATTCATCTGGTGATTAATCTACCTAATCCTAATTTCACTGATTATTTCTTTGGTCTATAGAGAGAAAGATCAGAAATTATGAAAAGTGCTTGTTACAATATTCAAAAGCCAAAGATGATGCCTTGTTGAACTGAGAGGCTCAAACAAGGGAATGTTTGGTATTTGACATTAACGATTATCCCATTATCAAAAGAGTTGCTAATTTATTTCCTGTCCATCGACTAATCAGTGAATGAGGTAATTGTTTCAGCGCTACTGCAATTTCAGGAACCACCGTCATTGTAGTATTGTTGTAGAGTTTAGACAGAAAATTCATGTTCAAGTTGCTCAAATTTAATTGGTAATTTTCAGATTTAAACATTGAAGTCAAGTTGAGTTAAGTCAACAAAATTAGAGATGAAAAGTTAGACACATATTTCCAGCTGTGCTCTGTCGTGAAACCCTGCCTACTTGAATTTCATATCTGAATTTGTTTTTGAATCGAAGTTTTTGAAATTGCACAGCTTGAAATCGCCTCCTGAAAATTTAATCCAGTGAATTCTTCAAGTTCAGTATTAAATTTCATCAACAAGTTTTCAGTGGTGGCTAAGCAGTAAGTTTCACAATTGAAGGTTCAGTTGCTTATAAAATTCATATCTTTTTTTTGCTTCCACATTGTAAATACTGTAGGTACTCAAAAATTAGATACAAATAAAGATTTAAAAAAACTATGAACATGATTGAAATATAATACAAGCTTGCGGACCATTAATAAGATGCATGTTAATGTTTATAGACAATATGTACTACAGAAGACAACAATAAGAATCATAACTAATTAGTAATTGTAATGTTGAAAACAAGCAACACGTTCAGTTCATCTAAAACAACACATGAATCACACTGAATTAATGGAACAATGAAACAAAGACCACAATGGGAAACAAAAGCAATTACAATGGTAGCAGAAACAAAAATCAAGTACACCGACAGATTGGCATTAGCGAGCTGACAGCAACAGAGAGCGATTAATTATTAATGCTGACAGAAGTGATTATCCATGAACCAAATGAGAACAACTTTGCCGGTTTGTGTTAAACTCTCTGACAGAAGTTGGGAGACAGTTTTACTTCTGTATGACAATGACAAAGAACACAAAATAGTAAGTAATGTGTGGGAAAATCACTGATGTACATCTTGGCTGTCTCAGTTGACATGTAGAGTAGTTATATACAAAAATAGCTACGCTGAATTTTACTTGAATATAAATACCTGCATCTTTCCTCCTGATAAAAAACAGGCCACTCAGTTTGTGAGTTTAGTATTAACTTGTATTTCAGTTCTACCATGTGCACATATTATAGGGTTGGGCAATACGATGGTATATGGTGTATGACAGCAGAAATGTTGTCATTGTTGCAGAAATGACATTTGGCAATGTCGTTTCCATCACATTAGTGTCTCTACTATATATATTCGGGGCAGGATTCTTGCGTGATCTCCCAAATCCAGCTTCCATGCAAGGTAATGTGATTTGGCCAGCAGGATCGCTTAGAAGAAGAGTGTGACGAGAAAACATGGAGCAGGAGAGTTAAACTGTAAATACAGAGCAGGAGGCAGCCCTGACCAATCCAAATGAGGAGGAAGAACTTGTTATAAAAGGGACGCGAGTTCTGTCGCATGGACGTGGTCTGGATTTTGAAAATCTGACACAGTATGAATTTGAACAATTACCGTATCGTGATATACACTGTTTCCATGATATAAAATTACCTATACATTGATAGAAGAGCTCGGCTATATCGCCCACCCCTGATATATTACAGTGCCAGCCACATACGTACATTTCAGTTTCAATCTGAAGGACAAACAGATGGTGAGTCATTATTATATAAAGTGAAAACGAGTGGGCCCAGTGTAGATCCTTGTAGAACAAAAGTGGACCAGCAAAGGGCAGCTGATTGACAATTAAGTTCTCAGACAAATGGAGACCGCTTTGAGAGGCATGATTCTATTTTTTTTTCTACTGAAAAAAAGTAAAAGTAGCTCTAATTGAGATGGTTTCATACCTTCCTGAGATCAAGAAGAAACTTTGCTAACACACTTTTTTTTTAATCCAACTGAGACTTAACTTATCTCAGGAACAAACAAGGTGCCTGTCTCACCTGCTGTAACACCTCCAGTTCACAGATTGTCAGCCTTTCTTACTAACTTTAATCAAGTGTGGCTTTCAAACGGCTCTTGAGCGTCAGGATGTTGATCACAATGAGTGTGTGTCTACTCACTCTTTGACATGCTTGCGGCAGGGCACAGAGTTTCTCATGCAGGTGCCGGTGAGGATGTCCACATTGTCGACGATGACGAAAGGTTTCTCCTCCAGCGTGACAATGGAGAGATGGTTTTCATCTGCATCCTCATCCCCATAGGAGTTATACCTTGGCCACACTGGGAACATCAATGACAGCGTCCCGTTCTCCCAGCGGCCCATCTATGTGTGCACACAAACAAAATCAGGGACAGTCATCTTAATTAAAGTGCTTTGACTTTTTAATTTCCGTGCTCCTGTAAAACCACTGCGTCCATTTGTTACCTTCTCCCACTTCCTCTCACTATTCAGGACGATGACAACCAATTTGGGGTTGGCCTGGTAGCCATCTGGAGTAAAGGATAAGTCTCGCCCATCGTTCCATACATGCATCATGTGTCTGAAACACACGGGGGGAAAAAAGAGAGTAGGAAGCAGTTATTTGTGTTTGTTTGCATCTGTTTGTCAGTATGTGTGCACAAGAGCAGATGCATTTGAAATAACAAGTTAAGCACTCTGTAATCACTGCAAGAGTATCCTCTTCAAATCAATGCTGTCTTCACCCACTGTGTGTGCATGCATGCCTGAGTGTGTATGTGTGTGCGTGCATCTCCTTGTGTGTAGGAGGGGGAAGAGTCAGAGGCCACATATCTCTCCCATCAACATTCTGCATTGATTTCTCCACAGATACACGCCTGAAAGACAAGCCACTGGTGCAACAAGGCTGCCCTCACTCTCTTACTCACTACAGTGATCTTGCATACGCAAACAGATCCTTTTGCTGAAACATTTACACACTCGCTAAAGTGAAGCAGCAGAGAGGAGTAAATGAACCAGTATCACACACAGTGATATGGGACTAAGAATACACTCCAGTAAAACAATTTTCAGAAGGCGAGGATGTTCTGAGAGTTAAGTCTGGGATAATAGCATGAATTCCCACTGGGGGAAAGGAGGGCTGTCTAAGGAAGTTTACTGAAAAGACCAAATCACAAGAGGCACAGCAGCTGCCCAAAACAGACAACACTATTTCTTCAATGTCTCGTGTTGTGTTTTATTAGAAATCACGTCATTTATTTTGACACAGTGTCAAACAGAGTTGGTCGAGTGATGCTATACAACTACAACGACAAAACATCATCTGTCTGAAATACAATGTTACCAAGGCTAAAAATTTCCAGCTTTACAAACATTTTTGAATTCATCACGAGAGTGTACTTTCATAAATACAGAGAATTATTTTCTTTACTGCTACGCGTTATTATCATTTATGCAAAGACACATTTAATAGACGCATTCAAAAGATGCTCGACAGATTCACAGCTACTCTACAACAAGCAGTTATAAAAGGAAGCTAAAATACACTCCTGTTTTTTATGCGGGCAGGACAGGGCACAGGGCTATGAAAGATTCATGCATAAACTCAAATATTGCGACAGAAAGTCAAGATGCATAAAGGGAAAGGTTTGAGTGCTGCTTAGCATGCGCCCTGCAGGTGAAAACTATGATAATTACACTCCGACTCAAACAGGTGGGATTTTATGTTGTCTCGTCTGCTGGAGAGGTATTAGAGTCGACACACATAAATATTGTTGTCGGACAGTGGATTAGTGAGAGGTCCATTAATCATCTGTTTTTATAAAGACTTGGAAACAGGCCTGTGCTCCTTCAAAGCAGGCTCCGCTCGCTCAGAGTAAAGAGTAAATACAAGGTCCCTGTCTCCCTCGCAAGCACAGTGCAAAAATACCAAACACCTCTGCCGTGGGTATACACTCTCTCTGCAAGCACAAATAATTACATATAAACCTACAAAGTTACACATCAGAGATACCTCAGTGCAACATAATTGTACCTGCCTTTGCCATTACGGATTGCAACGCTTTTGGCTATGAGTGACATGTCGAGACAAATATATATTTTTGTGTTTGAAAAATCTTCATGGTGCAGCAGGTGATGCCCTTGTCACAGTGCATTGCCACAGCTGAATACATATAGCGGAAACACTGTTGCGGTCTATTCTGGGAAACTGCTGTCTCCTCCTATTTCAGGTTTGTTACCATTTTTGGGAAAAGATTTTGATCTGAACCGATGAGGCTGGTGAGTTTTGAGGCATGTGAAACAGGCAGATTATACATCATATATTTGCATTTGTATTCACATATATATGTAAATTCAGGGTGGGTTTGATAGCAGCATCACAGAAATCTGAAAAATTCCTGCTATTGCCACTGTGTGTGGAACATTTTTCTATTATTGAAGTACTTGGCCATTGTGTGAGCACTTTCTAAAAGTATAAATAAAGAAGGAAGGGAGGCTTTTCCCAATTCTGTATTATGGCAGGGAGCATCTTTTCAGAAAAAAAGTGACAGCTTAGGGCTTTGCATGGTACAGTGGTTCCATCAAATAGAATAACCTTTTGAAATGTACTACAAGGACAAACCTAAATAAAAACCTGTACAATTGTGGAGACCAAATACGCTGAACCAGAGTCTGAGACACTAATGCCTGTCAGGCAAGAATGACAGCGGATCCAAAGGGGTTGATAGTGTCTTTTAAGTGTCAGATTATGTTGTCCTATTCCTCTCCACCTCACGTTGTTTATATGCACACTGCGGCAAGATTGTATCTAGACTAATGTATGCAGAATTCTGATCACAGCCTCACCACTTCCAAATCAGGGTAGGGAAATCCAACCTGTCAGTTTATTATCACAAAAATTGGCTCCAGTTGTTTTGACAAATATGCAAATTCTATCTAATAAGTTAGTGAAACAAATGAGGCACCTCTGACAGAAAGAAAAAAGATTGTTCCGCAAAAGGTTTGAGCTCCTATTGAGGTCTGAGTTATATTGGATCAACCTGTCAACAACGGCAGTATTGTATATGCTTTGATATATACTGTAATGGGCTAATAAGAGAGAAAGATGGGATAATAAAGCCATAATGGTGAAAATCACACTGTGGCTTTCATTCTAATGAAGCAACTCATAAGTCATCAGAGATGTGCGGAGCTTAGCAACCTGACCTTCATGTTTTCAGTCACTTTTATAAAGATGTCTGAATTAATAATCATATTTTAGCCACTGCATGTCTCATATTCATGATGTAGTCACAATATCACAGCAAAAAAAAAAACCCTAACAGGAAGCAACAGATTCTGTATCTGTGCTTTTGCAGTTGAGGATGTTTAGTATGAATGTGTTTGCATGTGTGTGCCCATTTGTCCCACACTTCTTGCAAATTTCCCCACTGTGGGACGAATAAAGGTTTATCTTATCTTATCTTATCTTGTTTGAAGGATTTGACCTCATCACAGAGACATCAGAGAAGAGTACATGCCGGTATGCATGTGTGCATGTAGACACACACATACACCTACCAACACATATGTGCCACCCACAGAGCCAGGAAACAAGAAAAGAGAGAACAAAGCTCGTAAAAGCTGCTTTAATCCTGACTTAATGACAGTGAATTCAGTCATGTGAAGCAAAAAATACACACACATACTAGGCTCTAGTTAACACAGGGCGGCAACAACACAGAGGTCTGCCTGAAGTTCATTTCATTGTCTCTCGACTAAGGCATCAGAATGAGCTCATGCACCGAGCAGCCATGTACACAAGAGCTAATAGTGTTAAATGTCATTAGACATCACAGTGTTTAACACTGCTGTCATCTCTGCTTCCTTTCTCGCTTCTCCCCCTCTCATTAGTACATTAAAAAGAGTTATGTAAGACTCCTCAACCCTCAGCTACAAAGACAAACAGAGTTATGCAAGTCCCTAAACCTTGATCTTCTCACTGTCTCACACATGTACACACACACACACACACACACACACACACACACACACCTGCGTAGGGCACTAGGTGGGAGCTTCCCCGGGCTCCTGTCTGATGCCGTGCTGTAGCAGCTGCTCTGGGCCTCTGGCAGCTCCCCTTTCTCCCGCAGCATGGAGGTGGCTGCAAAGGATATGATGCCCACCCCGTCCCGCACCCGCGTGTCCAGAGGGTACTCCCAGTCGTCATAGGACACGGAGATCATACCCAGGGGAAACACCTGAGACGAAAGGAGAGGAGGTCTGAGAAGTGGCACATATGGTGCGAAAGATTCGATTTAACATTTTTTACCCTGATTTTAAACATCCATATGTATGTCTCAGTGGTGTAGAGCACATGATTTATTGGTTTCCATGTGCCTTGAAATAATTTATACCGCAATCAATAAAATTAATAATTAAAGTGTGAGCACGCAGTACGTCCACAAACTGAATCCACTCACTCATTCAGGTATCGCCTACACCTTGAAACTGTCAAAATAAAAAAGAACTGAAAAACAAATAGCTCACTAAGTTTATCTCTCTAAAACAGACTCAGCAAAAATCAAAAAAATACAAGCACGCCGGTCTGTCAGTCTACAACACTTTGTTTTTACATTTTAATTTGGCACTAACTGTAGAATCAGAGAAAACAGAGGAATAAAAACCAGCACAAATAGGAAGTTTAAGTTGAGGAGAATGACGGACAAGGAAAGGAGAATAAACATTTGGGAGGCTTTTGAGAAAAGGTAACCAAACATTGGACGTGTTTCCATTCTTAATGTGAGGGGGAACACTTGAACTGATTATACTTTGAATTATTTATATACATATTTATATGCTATTTGGATAAAAGCTATCTTGCTGTCCTACATTTTGAGAGTGAACGCGTATGTAATGCTGTCAAACATCCTATTTAGGGCCTGAGAAAATGTTTTTAGGTAGAGAGAGAATATAAACAAAGCAGTAGACTAAAAATAGGTACTAAAAATATGATATGAATTATATTCACCCGGATTTGTCTCTTTACTCGCATTGGAATAGTTTGACATTTTGGGAAATATGCTCATTCACTTTCTGGTTAGATGAGAATATATGTAAAATATGAGGCCGGTAGCTGGTTAGCTTAGCTTAGCACAAAGCCTGGAAACATGGGGAAACAGCTAGCGTGGCTCAGTCTGAAGGAAGCAACTGCCTCTAAGCTCTCACTCATTAATATGTTGTGTCTCGTTAATTCAATCTAAACAAAAACAAAGTGTTAAAACGGAGGGTGATGTGCCAGACTATTTCTTGGCCACTGCATCCGGCCAAGAAATAGTCCGTCACATATCCTTGTGTAAAATGACTAAATGTCGTTTTAACACTTCACTTTTTGTACAGATTGGAACAAACAAGATATATTGAGTTAATATGTGAGCTGTAGAGATGCTGGTGTGCAGACTGTGTTTCATTCAGCTGCTTCTGTTTCTATATGCTAAGCAAAATGTGGCTAAGAGCTGGTTATAGCTTCATATTTAACGCCAAGAAAGTGACTGATCGTTTCTCCCAAAATGTCAAATTCATTGATGCAGTATTTCATATTAGCTGTAGACAATAAAGGAGAGAAGAAATACAAGAGAGGTAGCAGATGATGTGTAACAGCCTGGAATCAAAAACTTGTCAAACTATTCAAAGCGGCCACCTGTTACTACATAACAGTCTCACTACCTCAGGGGTAAAGTCTGGGTTGCCAGTGGTGAGACTGGACACGATCCAGATGTAACCGGCTCCTATGAGGCCCAAGGACCGTGCTTCCTCGAGTATATACCTGTCGAGGAGTCGAGCGAGAGAGTTAATAAAGATTCAGTGCAGAAAGTGGGCAGTGTATAACAGAGAGACAGAAACACTCACAGAGCCTCATCCTTGGAGCAGTACAGCAGTATAACAGGACTCTGGATCCTCTTGAGGGCAATGTGTGATTTAGAGTTTGGGTCGCCGTCTACAGCATCGAGAGTCACCACACTCTGCAGGTCCCAGCGCACAAAGCTGTAACAATACACCGTTAAATAATACAAGCACTTAATCTAGTCAGCCGTCGTAAATAAAGGTTAGGGATGGAAACAGAATGTGTGTGTGTGTGTGTGTGGCAGTGTATTCATTACCTGTGATCCACAGTTGTCTTCAGTGTGCTGATAAAGTCCTGGTACCCGGGGAACTTGGAAGTGACGATAGAAAAAACATGCCAGTCATACTCCTCCATGATGGCAAGCATGAGCAGAGCCTCCTGCTGCAGAGCGGCGCCGAACTGGAAGAACGTGGACTTCTCATCCTGCAATGACACACAGGCCGGCAGCAGAGACAGTCAGCAGATTTGTGTGAGGAACTGAATTAATTGCAAAGAAGGAAAAAAAAAAAAAAAAACAAGGAGTGAATGAGTTCAAAAACAGACTCAAAAATCCCGATAGAATTAAAACCATTTTCAATTTTTCAATCAGTGAGTCAGACCCTGAGAGTGACGGAGATAAGAGAGAGAGCGCGTCAAGAAACGAAGGAGAGGGAAAATGGGAAAGAGAGGAAGAGAGAGTGAGATTCAGTCGACAAGTCAAACGCCGCCGCCAGAGAGTGACTGCTGGCAACAGGGGGGATCTAATGGTTGGACATAACTGCCTCATAACTCACAGGTTAGATTCAATTCAACCCTCAGGAGCCGATAGAACAACAGCCGTGCATTGTCTCAAAAGCTAATTGAGCCAAACACTGATGCTCCTTTTGTACGGTGTTGTATTATTGAACTGGCTCGACGTTTAAAATGTAACACAGAGAAAAAAAACCGATCTGATTCATTATTGCCAAATTTTACACAAAAAGCGACACCATTTTACAGCCGTCTCGTTTGAAGTCAGAGGACGTCCTCTCTTTGTGGCTCCAAATTTTACAGCATTAATTCAAAATGCCATGTACAGTTAAATCATTTAGTCGCAGTATTGGAGGGAAACAGGGGGTCATTGTGAAAGTGAGAGGCAGCAGCAAAGCCAGCAAGCATTACCAAAACCAAAGCAGCCATTAAACAGAATGAAACCCAAAGTGAGTGTGAAATAAGTTTCTAATGATTGCAGAATGTATGTTTGCATAAAGTGTAAGCTGAGTTTCCCCCTGGGGACACAACAAATAGACAGCAACACAGCTCTTGCACCAGAGAGAGAGAGAGGAGAGAGAGAGGAGGAACAGACGGGGAGAAAAAGAAAAGGCTGAAGGGGAAGAATGAGAAGGAGACAAATGCTCCAGTGTGTGAGAGAGATTGAGATACCTGCTGCAGAAAGAGGTGGAAAAGGAGCGAGAGTCTTGGGAGAAAAACTAAGACAGACACAAACATTAAATCTCCTTGCAGGGTCCCTCTTTTTCACACACACACACGCACCACATGCACACACACAAACACACACACCACGTGCACACGCAGAGCACGTGCACGCATACATGCTCCGACACTCCTTCCACAGAGGGCATCAAAGAACGTGACACATTAAACATCAAAGCCCTCATAAACACACATGGAGAATCAGCTGTCAGCTCCCGTCTCTGCCTCCGCCGCCGCCGCCACCTTCATGTGTGATGGTGTGTGTGTGTGTGTGTGTATGCGTGTAAACCTATACTGTAGATTTAGTTTTGTCCCTTAGTTTAACAAAAAGCTCTCAGCTCTGGCCATCACGCACATAAAGCAGGCCCCGCAGAGATTTAACTCCCCTCCCTCCACCGCTACAAAAAAGGGAGAAAAGTGGGAAGGAGAGAGGATGAAATTGTACTTCAAAAAGATCTATCTCACTGTTTCCATCTGTGTGTGTGTGTGTGTGTGTGTGTGTGTATCTGACTGTAGATGCATGTGGCTTTATACTTTACTCAGGTTTAGAAAAAATAAAAAAGGAAAAAAAAAAATCTCTGTGTGGCAACAGGCACATCCTTCGTTTTGCCCAGATAACACCAACACACAAGAACAGATACTAACACGCACAAACACCCACTCGCACCCTCGCACACACAGCGCAACTGACACTCACATACAAATCAGTGCTGCAAACATTCGCTCCATTTGTCGATTTATCGGTGAACAAAATCTGCTCATTGATTAAAGGATAATTCCATTTTATTACGAAATAACATAGATTATATTTTTGCAGTTTTGCCCATTATTGGTTGTCATTACAATTGTAAACTTCAAAGGAACTGTCGAGATCTCTCAGACAAACAGACACAGATGCAGTGATGGAGACTGAGCGGGCCATTCAGATGAAGCTGTCCATCAAGCCAGATACAATGAAGAAAGGGACGCACCAACGAGTACGGGCTTATTGGTGCAAGGCTGTGCACATGTAAAATCGTATAATGACTCTGATACAACCGCACCTGACGCCACCTAATCTTACGTCAGTCGAGCATGTAGGAGGAGGAGGAGCGATGTCAGCAGCTTGGAGATATTTTAGGATAAGCGATGATGACAAAAGTAGAGCAGACTGCAAACTACGTTCTGCTAAGTCAACAAGAGGATGGATGAAAACCGGCTCCTTTAGCACAAGCAATTTGATAAAACATCTAAAGAACTAACACAACACAAAGAGCGAGAACCGACTTTGCAGCAAATGCTGGAGAAGCGAGAAAAAATGTTCACCATCCCACGACTGGTAAAAATATCAGAAGCTCTAACCCAGTACATTGCTGTTGATGACCAGTTGTTAGTTGTACAGTACAGTTATGATGAAATCCACTGACTGTGTTACAGGTTAGTGAAATGTGTGAGTCAGAAAATGAGGAACATCTGATGACATATTTTTAAAGTCTTTGTTAGAACTGTAATGGTTTCATTAAGTGCTCACATGGGCTTGTACCTAAAATTAAGTTCTCGTACTCAGTCTGAAAAAAAGTATTATCTGATAGTCTGATAAAACTAGTGACTATTTGTGAGACTGGTGGAGCTACAGCAGATCAGCAGGGATGATGGCTGGACAACTGAGCGGTCATGGCATTCAGATGAACCTCGGCCAAGCCGGTGGGGTCAGCCAGTGTAGGTTAGCCTCAAAGTACAATGTGGATATAAGGCTGTGTCCTGCCACAGATTATCTGCTCTTAGCTTCGGTGACAGTTGCATTTAAAAGAAACTTAAATATGCATTAGGTCAAGGTTAAAGAACAGTGTCGTCACAGGGCCCAGCAGATTTATGACGGCAAAGTTTGATACCCACTGCAGGGCCTGGTGATGAGTCACAACTACATTTAACATGAATACTGGGCTTAACTGATAACTGACCAATGTTATATCTAATTGCACATGAAAACTTTGTGCGCACATTCATGGCAAAGATGAACTAGGAAATCGGGCTGTATAATGTGACTGAGAGTTTCAATAACAAGTTTGCAGTTCGCCATTTTTTCAAATTAATTTTGCTCAGGCTGAAGGTTTGTTCAAAACCTGTATGATTATGCTGCTATAATACACTATAATAAGCCATAATTGTCCTTTGGGTCATTTATCAAGCAAAAATGCCGAACATTTGCTGGTTCTCAGACATGATAATTTGTTGTTCTTTTCTGCTGCTGTAGATTTAGATAGATAGACATCTAAGCATTAAATTAACACACACTGTGTTTTCTAAGAGTTCCCACTGAGGAGAGCAAAGAGAGAACAAGTGAGGCCTAAAATACACATCATAAACAGCCACTACTGACGTCCAGCCAAGCCAACATGATGAAACGAAAACACAAATTCTTGCTGATAGAGAACCCGTTTTCATCAAGATGGAAATGCCTCAATTCATAATTTCTGATTTTATCCATAATTTCTTTAATCCTTCATTTCATAATTCATAATTAATCATATGAGCACACACATACACAGCGGCCCTTTAGATGCTGACAGTCTGAAGATACTGCGGAGGTGATGCTACATGTCACACATGTTCATAACATGCTTTTAACATGTTTAATATTTACACCTGTCATCATGGTCTAACCCACACACTTCATTTTAAATACTTCCACAATCTAGTGAGTGGGGAGATGGAGGGTAAGTGGAGAATTTAGAATGAATGAGGTGAAAGTCTTTTTAGAGGACTGAGGGGTGAAAGGGGAAGATGATAGTTGCTGAATTATAAAGGATAAAAAGAGATGTTGACACAGACCTGCATCTTCTCATCAAATCACACAAGTCCACCAAGAATCTTACATATGAATAATGCACACACACACACACACACACACACACCACACAAATGTATTTCCACATTATAACCCACATACCTAGAGATTTACTGATGACATTATGCATCAATTATACAAATACAGTGAACTTCACGTACAGTTTCACATCCACCCACGTGCGTGCACCCAGCACATACACATGTGTACATACACAAAGGCCCCTCAAAATACAGCTGTACTCATGAGCCAGCACACCGATAAATAATACACCAACAAAACCAAGACAGTATCTCACTTTTTCTCTCAGCCCCTCAAACACACACACCCACACAGAGACACATGCTATTTCACATCAAACTTCATTTTCGTTCACAGCAATCAGATGAAGAAAATATGAAAGTGTGGGGAGAGCTGTGTCAGATCCGGGTTACTGAGGAACTGACACATTTCTAGAAATCATCGGGAGGAGGAGTCATGTGGGCTCCAGGAGGCAGAGCTGAGTCCTACAAGTGGAGAAGGCGGATGACCAGAAAGAGCGAGCAGCCAAAAGCTAAGGAACTGAAAGGCCGGTAGAGGAGTACATGACATGGGGCAGGACAAAAGAAGAGGATGCAGCTGGTATGCAGAATAATGAGAAATAGATGGGGGCAAGGAGGAGGATGGTGATGAGGCCAGCAATGTGCTATATTAATATTTAATGCAGTAGGTCAGTTAGGACGGCGCAGCTACATTAAGTTGGCCTGACAAAGTACGGCCCCAGATGCTGCAAAGTACCCCCCCACTTCAGTCTGCACAAAAGTACAAAACAAACTAGAATGGCAAAATAAGTCCTCAGTCAACAAAGTGAATGTGAAAAGTTTGAAGGGTCACAAAATAAGTCAGCCATCAAAAAAAGACGACGGTACTACAGTTTTCCAGAACGATAAAAAGTTGAATTGTAGAAAGATTAAAACACATCCACACATTCTTCTATTGGACTGAACATTAAGATTCACAAGCTACACGGTGCAAGAAAAGTCTCTGAGATTTCAGATACAGGTGACAAAACGTCAAAAACTAATTTGGTACACAAATTATATTAGTAGATATTTCCAATGGAAGAACACCTCTGAGAACAAGGTTATTGCCTCAGTAATTAATAGATATGCCCCGTCCAAATGAAAGTAATGTGAATGTGCTTCCACCACGATAAAATAATAAAACTGTACTTGAACTCAAGGTCACGGCCGTCTCGTTCACCACGCAGGAATCCAAGAGAGAGAGGCATTTTGGGATGATATTTGAGAAAGCCAAATAATTAGCTGTCCAAATAATTAGACATTAGAGAATTTAGGACTTGCAGCTTTTAAGGCAATTTGCAATGTTCTATTAGAAACGTACAAGGCAACGAATGTAATTTATCACTTAAAAAACAGTGGATAGATTTTATAGTCCCAAATGTAACAGGCAACTGTATGTGAAAGAAATGGAATTAAAAAGACCGGTCATGTTGTTGTTTTTTGTGTTTTTATTGATTTCCTGTATATTTATTTATACAATACAATGACGCACATTTAAAAGTATGATTAAATATAGTATGTGTGTTATTTCTTATTTAACAAGTCATTCTCCAAAACCAGGTGTTGCAAACAAAGACGTGTGGTCTTGTAGTCAAAGCTGTTTCATTTTCAGGTCAACAGGCCTTTTACATGGTTCGACATTTTGACATTTCATAAACCACAGGTGTAATTACCAACACTGACGGCCGCATTCAGTTTATCCATCCTTAACAATCGTAACGTTACAAATTACACCTGTGCTTTTTCTGCTGTGACAGGTCAAAATATCTGGTGTGAGAAAAGGCCTGTATGGTGTAAAGAAAGGTTGTCATTCAAACCTCTGTGGCACAAATACCAGCATCTGAATGCAGCTCATAGTAGTAAAAAATTTGATGTTTAATATGCCCTGAAAAAAAGAAGTGCCTTTATTCCTAGTGTGGAAAACATCCATACAATCCAAGCAAAGGAAGGTCACCTCAGGTATTACAGTAAACACTTCCACCTCGGACCTTATCAGTGTAATTAGGATTAATTAAACACTGCAGGTTTGTGTGGCAGGAGGAGGAAAAGCAGGCACGCTAAACAAGGGCCTGTAAAACATCAAAACTGCACTAAGAAAAAAAAGCTACACTGGGACCGGACACATTTTCTGCTGCGGTCTAATTCTGTGTAAATGCTCAGCAGATGTTCTGCAAACCCCAGTGCTAACAAACACCGCTCTAAATCCATCCGCTAACAAAGAATTAGCTCAGGAAAAGCCACTTACAAACAAACACCTAGCGTAGTCTGAGAGAGGAAGCTGCTGTCACTTGACCAGGAGTAACAGAATATCCAGAGTGTCCGTTCAGAGAGAGCTGCTGATGTTACAACAGCTGTCGAGGTATGGACTTTATCATGGAGAGAGAAATCTACACATACATATTGATTTATTGGTGTTTGAACTATGTTATGAATATGTTATGTCATGACCTACAAATAACAGTTTAATGAGTATAATATTCAAACATGTGACATCTAACATCATTCTCTGAACGCGGGCGGCGCAGTCAACAATCTCTGTAGGAGACGCATAAAGAATTCTCCTGAATGTAAAGGCAGGGTCCCTCAATAGCGAACAAGCAGCGGTCCCTTAAGCACTGAAAGCTCTTCAGTCTTAGAACACAGAGACAGGTCCCAAAGCCCACATCCACTAACCGAACATAGACTTTCTACATTCCCAGGATTGACGGAGAACTATAGCATTCCGCTCGCAGACATTGGCTCCCAATGCTAACAAAGACTACTTCAGTATTTAACAAGAGGTAAGTCCCAATGCTTAAGTCTACTGTAGTATTTAACAGCCTCGCGCTCCCCAGGCAAACACAGAATAGCATTTAACACGACGCAGGGCCCCCGAGCTAGCATAGCCTAGCTCCGACTAGTGAAGCATTAGGCCTCACCACTAACTCAGACAAGCATGTAATGGACAGCGGCATGGACTGACAAAGCGCACAGCGTTACGGCATAACCTCAGAATGTAATATGGGGCTGGGATGCAGCAAGTCTCCTGACACTTGAAAACACATTTTCTTCCTGCGGCATAACACTTACTTCTTTTCCACACAAAAGTTTAAAGAGTCATATGTTAATTTCCAGCACTTTGAGTCAAAGTGGACCAACTGCAGAGGCCTGTGTTTTTGTGGAACTGTAATAGCAAAGGAAGGCCATATTAATATGAATTTTATAAGCAGAGATAATTAAGGTAAACCTGCAGTAGGGCAGACTGTATTAGTCTCTGACCGTGGCAAATGCAGCGGTGGGTTTAGAGTTTTCAAGGCCATTTATGGCAACGGGAGAAAATTAAGTTAAATGTATTGCACATAAAATGCTCAGTGCAGCACATCCCACACAGAAATGAAGTGTCTAGACAAAACTACTTTCTCTTAAAATCAGAACTTCACTAAACTGATGGAACTGAAATGATTTACTTTGAAAACCATCTTAATCTATGTGGTTTGAATTCCCCTCTTTGAAATTTCCAGACGGCGTTTTCATGTTGTGCAATTTCAAATCAAATATAAAATGTAAGTGTGCAGGTTATCAGTCATCTGCAGTTCTCTTTCTTGGATTATGTGGCTGACAGAACATAACTCATAGGACAGAAGTCTGATTCAGTTCCATTTGATCGCTCGATTGCTTGTTCTTGGTAGCCCAGATACTCAAGTTTGAGTTTTTCACTTCCACTTTTGGTGTCAAAGAGAGCTTGACTTGAATTTGTACATCTGAAAATAACCAATTAAATCTGAGCAACTTCAATATCATTTTTTAAATATTGGCTACTTACCTGTCTGAACTTGTGAACCTTAAAACAAAATACTTTAAAACAAGTTCCTGAAATTGCACAAATCAAAATAACCAGTTGAAAACCTTATGGAGAATTTAAACCACATGCATTCAGATAGATATGAAGTGAAATATTTCAATGCTACAAGTTCATTGCCATTAAATTAAGCATTAGGCATTCAGCCGTCATAAAATTGAATTAGTTCAGTTGCTTATAAGATTCAGATCCTCATGGCCTTTTTTGCTTCCCTGACAGGCACTTCACCTCTCATTGAGACATTTAATTTGTGTCTGGGATGTGCTGCCTTGAGAATTTTTTGTGCAAAGCATTTAAGAGCAATATTGGTGTAATTTAGCTTTTTCCCATTTTCATTAATCCCCTCAGCAAGTCTGAACCCACCACCCAGTCAGAAACTAATACACTCTGTTTTACCGCAGGTTTACCTAAATTATCTCAGCAAAGTCATAAACTCGCATTTGTTTTCAAAAAATCCATTAAAAACAGCTTGCAGACATATTGCTGCCTTGAAGAGCGTACAGTCATCCATCAAACCGATGAAATATATTTCTTTCCTGTCAGCGCGTCAGTTGAGATTTTTTTTTTTTTACAATATTCTTGGGATTTTTAGTGCAGCAAAAACAAATTATCAGTTACTAATACATGATGAGATTAGCAGGAGATTAGTGATTTATTAATCCTGTCACACTCCTTGTAATGTGCCAGAGATGCAGCTACAGTGATTGAACCAGGTAAGATATCTTTTTTTTCCCAACCATCAACATAGTCTTTTTATTTATTTTATTTCTTGTCTGGCAGTTTGTTACAGATAATAATGCATATATAGTGTGACTGCTAATATTTTCTTTTGCCAATGTTATATTTAAGATCTGACACCTGAGACATTAGGTTTCAGTTATCTATCTATCTATCTAATAAGTAATAAGTAAAATGTTCAGGCCATTTCTTTCTGAATTCTTGCTATTTAATCAAATTGCTCTATTGTTGTAAAAAGTGAATATAAATCATTTGTTTATTTTGTGCGCCAAGTTTTGATCATTCACAATGTATTTGATGAAAAGGAGGAAATGGTGAATATACGATAATTACTGTAGAGTGAAAACAGAGCTGTTGTCAGACGCTGACAAATAAGAAGTAAAAATATGCAAGTGAAACAGCCTAATTTTTAGGTTGAGACTGTGAAGCACAAACAGACTCTTGCAGCATTTTGATTTAATTAGCAGAACTTCCTAATGCAGATGTTCTTAGGAGGAGTATTAGTCCTAATTGGGACGGCAAAGCAAGCTGAGTAGTTGTTTTCTTTATACTGCAGATGAATCAAAATGTAAAACTCATGATCAAATGACTGCTCAGGTTAATACTGCATATTAATTTGATATTTTAATTTGTTGATAAAAAAAAAAACCCACGTACACAAGGAGACATGCTTCTCAGCTGAAAATATTCTAGACATGATCCATCAACTGTCCTCTATAAATCAAGAGCCAAACTCCGCGGTGCTGACTCTGTCACTGATGCTGCTGCATCAGCGTGCAAAGAATCAGCCAGAATATTGTAAAGAAATGACATAATTATTTGGCTGAGGAAAGAAAAAATAATTTCCAGCAGAACTTTGACAAAGCGCATTGTATTGGGTGGCAGAAGTGCGCTTGCCAAGCACCGTCGGTTAAATCTGTCTCCTGAGTGGTAGCCAATGGTTGTGTGCATGGTTGGCCCTGCCTATCCAAGTGTCAGAATGCTGCTCACGGCAGAGGCTAATCACAACACCTGTTTAGGAGAGATTACAGCCGGATCCGCCAGAGTGCTGAAAGGCCTCTGCTTTATTAAAACTGAAGTGTCTGTCCAGGCTGTGACATCCACATACACACACATACACAAGCATCTGTGTGGCAGAAAAAGAATAGGATGCGAGTCTATATATGGTGTGTGTGTGTGTGTGTGTGTGTGTGTGTGTGCTGCCGCTGCTGTTTGAGTAATAATAACTGTTTGACTCATCAAGCTTCAGAGAGAAAGAGATGTTAATGTTATTTCATCCCCCTACATGGAAAATTAATGACACAGCTAACCCTATTCCTCCCTCACTTTCTCTCTTCCCCTATCGGTGAATGAATTTAAAACAGCTCAAGAACTGAGCAAGACCCTGCATCCTCCTCCCTCCTCTGGCAGCCTTCATTGGCAAATCAAAGAATTGCCAGTTTGATATTTATAGCTGGAGTGCCTTTGGGTGAAAAAAAAAAATCCCACTCTCTCTCTTTCTCTCTCTCTCTGTCTCTCTCAACCCACTGATGGTGACTCTATTGGACTTTAGAAACCTTAGGCCTGGTGTAAAAATGGCAGCAAGCGGTGAGTCAGCCCATCCCGGCTGACTACCTCAGCGTTGATTGCTGGACCATGCGAAGCAGACCAAGTGCCGCAGGTATGAGAACAGGACGGCCAGCCGGGGTTGGGGTCAGGGCGCTTGTCCAGCGTCACTGCAAAACAAAGGGATCTGGCTGGTGTAGGAATGCCACAAGCCAGAAGATTAATTAGACAATTCACAGTGTGTTAGTCTTTCTTCTTTTCGAGAAGAGCTGCAGGCCCCGCTGAATACTAAAACATTGGTTTATACCCGTTTTGGTTAAAATTACATTAGCCCAGTGTTTCTTGAGTCAGCTGTTGACGGCTGAGGCACTGTGTTTACTAAATACCACAGAATAAGTTTTTACAATGACACAGGATTCCAGAGGGCATGTCGGGTTGGGTGCGGGGTGGATTCTGGGAGGAAAGCTGGGAAGTCGTGAAGGGTTTTTGCAGAGATTGTTTGCGGGGAAAGGAGGGGGTTAGACAAATCACTAATTCTGCAGAGGAAAGAAAAACGGTAGCTGAAGGGGGATTCATTCATTATATATAAGCCTTACTCAGGTCTGTGTAAGCCTTTTTATACCGAAAACACTCCCACAACACTATTGTGCACACGCTCTCGCTTTCTGAAATACACACATAAAAATCTTGTTGCTACATTTAGCTAAACCAGCAACAGGCTAACGCGCTTTAATCCTCTCTCTTCCAGCCTCTGCTGACTTTGTCCCCATGTGAGTCCATTTCCTCCAGTTTAATACCACCACTGGTCTCCTCTATTCCCCAACTCCCCCTTCTCCTCTCTCCTTCCCTTTTCCAATCCAGCCACTTGTTCTCCTCGCTTTTGTTCACACGACAGTCACCATCCACTGTTACCATGGCAAATCAATGGTCAGTCTACAGATGGGAGCAGATTCATTTCTCCCTAGCACACACACACACACACACACACACACATGCCTGAACACACAATGTGTTTGCTTCCTGCTCTGGCATTCCACCACACTGGTAATGGATAGGTGTTGATGTGTTGCGTGGTTGAGCGCATGCAGGCACATGTGTGTGTGTGTGTTTGTGTGGTGTGTGGCCAATGTGTCAAAGATCAGATAAGTAAATCTATTTCCTTTACTAATTAAGGGAAGGCAGTGCTCCCCAAGGAAAAGAGAGCATACCGAATGTCAGGGCACTGTGTGTTAGATGTGATAAAAACACACACACACACACAATCTGATAACCACACACACACACACACGCAATACTTCTGCATGCACCCACTCGTGCACAGACACACTCACATATGCACAAATTACTTTTGGCGGTGTGTGTATTATCTCTGCTGTGCATCTGTGGGGGTGGGTTGTACATGTGTATATGTGTGAGTGTCTATCAGTGTATGCGCTAAGTTGCTAAGTGTCCATTGGGGGAGTTAGAGCAGCTACATGGCAGATGCTTAAAGCCAGTGGCTATTAGACAGCAGAGCAGAGATAATAGGCTACGGCTGCCATTACCTACTACGCCCTATTAGTCAGTACCCAACCTGGAGACAAACAGACAGACACACAAATGGGGCAAATCTGTACTTGCGCGCATGTATTTTTATGTGCGTATCTGTGGGTGTGCATGAGTGCGCTCTACTGGGCAGCGCACGCTCGGAGAGATAGATGAGAGAAGAAGGGAGGAGACAGGAGCGATAGAGAGGAAGGAAAGAAGGGCTAATTTACCAGGCCTCCTATTAGCGAGACAGATCTTTTCCAGATGGGGAGGGGAGGGGAGGAGAGGTGAGGTGAGGCAGGACTCGGAGAACGGGAGGAAGTGGAGGAAGTGCTAACACATTCAGAAAACAAAAGTGCATTACAGTCCATGTAAGCAAGAAGATGAGCTGAGAGTTGACAGGGAGAGCAGAGGGGCGGCAGTGACTGAGAGGGAGACAGACAGAGAGAAGGGGAGAGAGGGATATGCGAGAAAAACCCCTCCGTGTGACATTCAATAAAAAGAAACAAGAGAGAAACCTCAGTTCCAATATCTGACTGTCTGCAGCTGACGTTTCCTTGTGTGCATGCGTGTGCTGAGGAGAGTGTGAGTATGACACACATCACATGCCGGCTCTCCATATCCATCTGTCTATCCATCCACCCCTCCTTCCATCCTTCTGTCACCAGCCGGTTTGATGCTGCAGCTCTCCGTGCAGACTTTGCCAACGTGGCTGCTCCTGCTCTGGTGCTGGTGACTGGGGGGTTACTCTACAAGAGCAGCGTAGCAAGTGTGTATTGGGGGGGGGGGGGTTAGTGATGACGAGGACGATGATGATGATCATGATCAGGCAGCGTTCCCTGTTCACTTTCACATCCTCCTCTCACTCCCTCCCCTCTCTGTCTCTCTCTTTCTCCCTTCCTGCTCAACACACTTTACAGAAGTTTGAGCCACTGGGAGATCATTAGCACAGGATCAAACCCCAACACTCACTGTCCACACACGCACAGAAACACACACAGGCTGGCAAAAACACACAAAGCACGCACACACTCAGAGGAAGAGTACACAGACCACACGCCAACACACACCCACACACACCAAAACAAGAAATGGGGGCACACAGAAGATCACTGCATCTTAAAATCCAAAACACAGAGTGAGGGAGACAGTGTGTTACTGTATGTGTGTGCCTGTGTGTGTTCATGCGTGTTCATGTGTGTGTGTGTGTGTGTGTGGTTGGGGGAGAGAAAGAGGATTTACTGAGCACCATTTCTTTTTCGAAGAGTAACAAAAACTGGCCAAACCACCTAATCTGAAACACAGAAAACACACACTTACTTGAACAGACTTGACAGACGTGTGTGTGCGCACTTCGCCACATGCACATAAACTGAGCAGCCACCCACACATCACAAGCCCATTCAATGACTCCAAGCAGCCTCTCTCTCTCTCTCTCCTACACTCTTTTCCAGCACACAAATAACGAAAAGTTGCATTCACACACATGCACACAAAACTTACATTCTCCTCTCTCGCTCTCTAGACAAATGCACTCATGCATGCACGTACATGCACACACGCACCGCAGCACCCAGACATGAAGAGACACACACACATGCAGTCACAGTCAGTCTCTCCATCAGGAGTGTGTTGAATAATTCAGGCTAAGGGAAGTACACAAGACTGTTAGGAGTGTATTCAGCATTGGCCTGAGGGCCGGCCTCTGCTCTAAAAGCATGATGTCACTGCCAGCCTTCTCCTCCTGTCCCTTTTCTTGCTCTTTTCATCTCCTCCACTTGCATTTTCCACCCTCTTCCCCTCACTATCATCCCACTGGTTAAATTTGGCTTTGATGGTACATTTGATGCTTAATTGAGTCCAAAAATCACGATGTGTGTATCCAACCGAGCATGTGTGCACAAAAATTAAAATAAAAGAAGAAGTTTAAACAGTTTTTAGGAGTTGTCACGCTTTACAAAGTTTATTTCAACAATCTGTTCAGAGTCAGACTCGCTGCATTTTTCTTTCCACCTCTGTCTCTCCTAATTTCTCCCTTCGTTCCATCTCATCCTTGTTTTCAGTGCTCCCTCCCTCCCCTTCCTTTTGCAGGTTTGCCAGCTGTTCTGCTGATCCACCGAAGCCTCTCTCAGATGTAGGTCACTCTCTCAATTAACGCAATTAGCAGCAGCCGGGTGAGACTCAGAACGAGCCGCACTCATTACAGCAACAGGAGCCATAGGCCCGCATCACATGGCTAGCACTTAACACTCCACTTGGCACCTGCATTAGCCTTGCCCAGCGCCAATCTGCCAGTATTGGCACTGGGCAATACTGGCTAGTGCAAGTATTTACTTAGTAGCACTGAACTGGCCCCTGCAGAAGAACCGAGCCACGCTGTTCAAACACTATTTAAACTGGATTAGTTTTACTCTGCGTTCTCTCGCGGATCATTCATGCAGGATAAAGAATCTCTGCTCACAGCCCCTGATGTGAAATGTCCTGATCATTTCTGGTCTGTCAAAGCACAGCTTGAATAAGAAAACCCATAAAATTAAACACTGCACCAGAGAGGAGACACTTACACCTGACAGAGGCAGCGCTTTTCATTCAGGTCAAAAATCTTACCGCCTATAGTGCATGTGTAATGTCAATCCGCTGGCTGCCACACAGGAAACCCATTATAGAGATTATAGTGGTGTCACTTTGAACTGGATTGCTTTCATCAGATGACATTTGGTTGCTCTATATTGCTTCATTCATTTTCCCAGACAGGAAGATGATGAGATGTGGCTCAAAACTATGTAGTAAATAGACTTTTTGACTTGGATTATTTTGCTGCACATACGGTTCTCAAAGGTCAAGACTGAACTTCCAATCAGACAAGACAGATTTGTAAAAGATTTAAACATAATATTTCAATAATTACAATATAAATAACAATAGCATAATCGCTTGCAGCAAAACTAATCAAATGTGAAGATAATCCATATGAAGCTACTCAGACATGTGATGTAAGCATCTGCGGTGTGCTGATCTGTAATGCAATCTCTGAGGATGTGTCAGGCCTGTAGCACCGCTGGCCATCATTAACCGGCTGTAGTGATGTAGGCCTCTCCGCGATTACTCCAATCCAAATCTTCTGCTAGCTAGCCTCGTACCAATAACAGCTGATTAGTACTGGTCTGGAGAACAATGTTCTGGGATGCATCAACATCAGCTAGCCTCGCAGCACCTCTGGCCATCATTAAACTGCTGCAGCGAGGTAGGCCGTTTTCTTCCACACTGCTCATTTCCTCCACACACACACACACACACACACAATCACACACTGCTGGGTTGTAATTAATGATGGTTTAATTTTTGTTAACGATTTCACATGTTCACATAGCTGTGATAAATTATTTCCTCCAAACAACTTTACTGTGTATAAACAAATGTTCTTTTGCAATTGACTAATTAAGTCTGTTGGAATTTAAATGTTTTATGTTGCCCACACACAAGTAATTACTACCTTAAACCTCTATCGGTTGTATTGAGTAAGTAAATCAGTGGCCAGTGTTGGAAAAGAATGGCAAAGTTGGCATTATGCTTTTTGTTTAATAGATTCTTGCATCAGTACTTGAATATCCTTTTCACATAAAAGCTGCATAAAGGAATGCTTGGACTTTTATTATCATTATTATTTTATTTTACTGTTCTGACAGAATATGGACACACACATATACAATTTTGTCAATGGAAAGAACAGCATGATAACTTTGCATTAGCCTGATAATCTGACGGAATTTGCTTCTTTAATTTCAATATGTTGTATATTAGTGTTTTAATTTTTTATAATTTCAAAACATTACAAATGATCTTTGTGTGCGTGCATCCAAGAAATGCTGTATGACAACGTGAGTTTGATCATTTCAAAATATCGTGGTATGAGGATTGGTCACCAGGATGGGGGTGGGAAGCGCTTTTTTTTCCCGTTTGTTATGAATCAATGAAAAAACAAAAAAAGACTGAACTGTCATTTTAATTCATTTCTCAATGTGATATCATAATCGTGTTAGCTGTTTTCTGTTTGGGGGCGTTAGCAATCTGTCGGAGCAACATCAATTTCAGGAGCAGTTGGTAGCAGAGCTGCTTGTCGGACGGTCCAATAGCTTCAGAAACCTTTCGGATACTGGAGCTTTCCGAAACCGACAATCTGACATTCTCACCCGTTTACCGCTGTGATTGGACAGTTGTGCAAAGGTCAGAAAGGAGCTCTGTCTTTTTTCATTTTTGACACAACTATTTCTGTCACTTTTCATGAGAACAACTGAGCGATATGAACTATGAATGCCTGAAAAATGTGCTCACTTATTTCCATATTTAAACAATTATCACATCTCCCCCTTTCTTTGACAGCTGGCTTTTCATTCCACCTCTTGAGTTTGGCCATTTGGAACAGCTGTTCTGACGAGGTCGAACAACATGTCATACAAACCAGCTATTATCGAGCATAACCTGGCACTTAACATCTTTCAGGTCTTTCTAAGAAGTCAGCAGATTTAAGGCTTGTTAATCCTGTCGGTCGATGATTTTTTTGGGAGGTCACGACTTTAAACGATTTGAGAACGAACCTGATGACGATACACCTGAGGGCGAAGTGTGTGTCTCACTGTGAATGCACATGTCCAGTATGCTGAGGTTGAATTCAAATGTAAAAAGTCTGTTAGAATTAGCTGTTGTGCAGGTAAACAAAATGATCTGAGGTCTGCTGGTTTGGCAGTGACGAGCTGCTGCAGTATCTTTACACTATTAATCATCTTCTCTGTGACTAACGCTGATGGTGTCATACAAGTACCGCCTAAGACAGGCCATCTCATGACACCACGCACACACACACACAAACACACACAGTCAACCTCTCTCCCTTTCTCTCTGAAGGGTTCATACTGTACATCTTCACATCCATTTCTCTCTCACACTTGTTCTTTCTCTCATCCTCTCAAATCGCCTCATACTTAACTGTTACCATATATGGTTCAATTATTCTACAAGCCCTCTCAATCTCCTCTCTCTCTCTCTCACTCTCTCTCTCTCCTCACAGTTCTTTTCTCTTCCTCTCTCTCCCTCTTGAACATCTAATATCACTCTGATCAACTGTGTTTCTCCATCCCTCTCTCTCTCTCTCTCTCTTTCTCCTGCTCTCCTTCCCCCGTGCGTCCCCCACTCCTCCCCTGTCTCCCTCGCCATCTCTTTCTCTGCCGTTATTGCCTCCCTCATCCTCTCCCTTTCTCTTTCTCTTTCTCTCTCTGATCTGCTCCGAGAGTGTTATTTATACAGCAACAGCCCACGCAGAGTAGAGCAGAGCAGAACAGAGCAGTGAAGGGAGTTTGACTTGCCAAAGTGGGCATCACCTCAGAAACGCAACAGAACTCTTCTCTCCTTTACTCCATCTATCCTTACACCACTCTGTTTCTGTCTCTTCATCTCATCACAACTTTTCTGTTCGTACTGTGCTGTGCGCAAAATATTTAATAGTTCAAGGGCAGCAGCTCCAATGCAGAATGGAGCATTAGCTGCATATCCACGGCAGAGGGGAGGAAAATTGAAAAACCTTCCTGTGCTAACACACAAAAATATATTAGAGGAATTGGGATATATTTGAGCTATCATAAAATGTTATAGCAATATTATTTCATAATCATAAGGGATTAACAGTAAGGTTGTCACTGAAAGCATCTGTCATGTTACATTTTCTACAGAAAGCGTCATTTTCTGTGGCACATTTTCCCGATTCGGATATTGAAATACCATATTATGCAAAGTGAGTCAGAGCTACAGTATGTATGGAGGTCAGAGAAGTGGGACTATGACTCAAAGGTTGCTGGTGTGAATTATTGACTGGCTGGGACAATCTAATGAAAAATAACATGCAGACCCACGCATCTTTACCTGGATGAAAGAATAAATCTCGCCGTCTGCCCCGACTAACAAGCCAGCCCCACTTTTACTTAATCTGAAGTTCAACTCTGAATATTTTCCATCCTTTTCCTCATTTGCATCTTTTCTATTTTTTTTTCCTTTTCTTTTTTTGAAAATGCCACTTCTAGTACTTCACAGTACATGCTACAGGCAATATTAAGATAGATGCTGATGAGCCTCTAAGTGGGATAATGTGTCATTTTAATCCACTTTAATAAATTGCATTTGAGGCAGACACCATTTACCAGCTTTATATTTATTGCAGATAGCAACAACATTTGGGGTTTGGGCTGTAACTCACAATTATTTTCCGTAGTAATTTCCCCAAGTAATCATATAGTCTGCAAAACATCATAAAATAATAAATAATGCAGTTTCCTAGAGCACAAGGTTGCCTCTTCATCCGTATTGTGTTGCCCGATAAACAGTCTAGCGAGTTTATACTTTTTGTTTCATAATTGACTCAATTGTTAGAGAATGAATTATCATAATTGTTGCTGATTAATTTACAGTCGATTGAATCATCAATTAAGTGACTAAGTGAGTTTGGGTAGTTGTAAATCTTATAGCTTATATATATATATTGTTCACATGCCCCTACCCACACACACACTCCATTTATCTATTTTCTGTTGCCCCTATTAAGGTTAAATTTGAGCTGATGGACAAGAGATCTTTTCCCAAGTAACCCCCAGTTACTCCTCAGGGATCTGTCGTGGGTTTTTCAGGCTAGTTGGAAAAAATATAATCAGTTACAGTAGCCTTCTTTTGTCTTGCGTCTTTTCCAAGGTGACACTGCCAATGAGACGCACCAAGGACGAGTCCTGACTGGAAACCACGTTGGCTCATGTCACAGAGAGCAAGGACAGCAAACCTGCATTTCTAAGCCGTGTACTGACTATTTCATTCACTCGGACACAGCTGAGGCCTGAGGTGCACATGGTTAAATTGTAGTCCTCACTTGTGGATTAGCCCCTTCTTTACCACCACACTCTGGTATAGCTCAGATAGTACAGCAACAAACAGCACCTGTCAATCTCCCGGCCCCCTTTTACTCTCATACGTGAATATGACCCCGAGGTTTTTCGATTCCCCCGCTTGATACAGCTGCTCCCCTCTTATCTGCGAGCCACCTTGTTTCGTGAAAGAACCACGACCTCATATTTGAAGGTGCTAACCCTTTTCCCAGCAGCTTCACACTCAGCAGTAAAAAAGCTCAAGTGCACATCCGAGGTCGCGGGCTGATGAAGCCAGAAGGACAGCACCATCTGCGATTTGCAGGGAAGACACGCTCGTGTCCCCGAGCAGGAGTTTCTTCACATCGCAGCTGCAATTCACCTCCTACTTCCTTTCTCATAAAAGTCAAGAGGGCAGAGGGGACAAAGCAAATCCATGAGCTGTCTTGAACGGGTTGGATGTAATGCCTGGTAACAAAACACAGCTTTCACTTAGGTGTACAAGGAGCAAAAGACATGGATTATGGGCTATGGTGCCCAACACTCCCATATCACCACACAGATGATATCCGGTATTGCCCATTGTGCCTCTGTCCAATATCCCAGGTGGTGAGGCCGCAAGACAGCAGCTTCCTGTTGCTTCTTCAGGCTGTGCTCAGACAGGCTACAGTGGGTATTTGAACAACAGGTGCCAGGAGTACAGCTTGGCTATGAGCTCCACTCCCCAACCTGTCTCCAAGAGTGGGAGCCAGTCTCCCCATTAATGTGCACTAACTGCCACAATTATTGAATCTAAAATTCCACCAACACAACAAGAAGAAAGACTAATGTAATAAATAAAACTGAAGAGGCAGTGTCTCAAACTGTTGCGTCAGTCCCACTCACACATCTGCGTGTGTCATATAATTATTAGTGATGTCCAATTATTTGCTATGAAAAGAAGATTTGCTGGTAAGGGGGTAGATGATCTAAAACCAGACCAAGCAGATACAGGTTTTTCTTCCATCTAATGAATACATCATACATAAATCAAGTGATTTCACTAATTAGCTGCACCCACTCATCTTGAAGCTAGCTCAGTCAGTGATATCAGCTGCTGTGGGGTGGCTAGAAAATCACAGAATGTCAAGCTACTGACTTTGTGGGGAGGAAATTATCTATAGATGATCTTCTCCTGAACAGGTACAGAGATACTTCGCTGCATTTTGAGACGGGCTCAAAGCTTGATATTGTACACGATCGATGACGTGCCCTTTCAACTCTCCCTGCACTGTACGCTCCAGACTAAACAAAATGTCAGAGGGGGCACAAGAACAAATATTGAGAAAGACCTCTGTTGTTTGGTTGAATGAAAATCCTGCACATACAGAACTCAGCTCTCCGTGGCATATAATTGGACATCACTGCCGCCTGAACCGTTACAGTATGTTAACAAATCTATCACTCTGCCTCTGTTTTTCTATCTTATCTTGCACCTGCACTTGCCCATCTATTATTTCTCTTACTCTTACTTCTCCTTTCTTTCTTTCTCTCTGCCTTTTTCTCTCTGAGGGCCAGCTGGTGAGCTCTCCCTCTGAGGGAGAGAGAAACTTCTTAACATGGAGGAAGAGGAGTGGAACTGACACCAACATGGTACGCCTCTGACACAAGCTTCACTCAAAGCTCCTTTTTCTCCACCTTTTCTTTGTCTTTTCCCCTCTACCACCTTCTACTCCTCTCTCTTTCTCTCTCCCAGTAGAACACGTGAAGCACATGGGTGGTGGATGCCTCGGGGCATGTGCCTGTGCTCTTAGCACATATGGCTGCCTGTCTGTACAGAGGATGGGGGTGAGAAACACTACTTTGCATGTATGCAAGTGTAATCACTTATTGTATCTGTCCATTATGTGGAGTGGCACAACAGCTTATCTGTGCAGCTACTTATGTCAACATTATGTATGCTTGCGTAGCTAAACATGTCATAGAGCTGACTTTGCAGCGAACTCATTCCAAATATGCTACAACCCCAATGTACCGATTAGTGTTTTTTGAGGTTTATATATAGAATGTCAATGATTAAACCTTTATTTATACAGGATGGGAAAGGGTATGCCCACTTAACATTTACACTGAGAGATAAATAAATAACAAGGAAAGACAGAATCAAAAAGACCATAATAATAGAGAAGGAAAAAATGTATAGGTTCAATCAATGTCAAAATTATTGACTGTCAGGAAAATTGATTATATCAATTCTTTCATCTGCGACTAGAGTTTAGAAAAAAGCATATCATAAATCCCACTCTTCCACTGCATTTTGCACTTGATTGCACTTGAGAGATGATTGATGTGAGACAGTGAAGCAGTGATAGCTACTGGTCCCTCAAGTCCTGCAACTTTGTCAAACACTTCCCTAACTGTGATTGATTGGGTTGTATGCTTGTTGCAGTAATTGGCCTATTAGACAACTGAAAAGTTAGGAGGTAGTAGTGTACCTGTAGGGAGCATTTGCTCTGGAGAGTGCATCCTTTTGTTCACATACCAATTACACTGAGTGAGCGCATCACCAGTAGCTGTGCAGAACTATTTAGAACAACAGAACTTACACCTATTTTTGTTCCAGATAGTTACATGATTGTCACGAAATCAATATCAAAATCTCCCTGCGGGCAGTGTCTGCTCAGTATTCCTCCCAATTTTTAGGGAATAATAAAGTTAGTCTTGACAAGTAGATGAGATTAATTTAGATGAGATTAACTACATTGAGTTTAGGGCACAAGTTTGCCAAGTTTTATATATATAATATATATAATTTTCATTGGAACAAATAATGTTGGTGTAAAAGTACTGAAACAAGTTCCACGATCGACCCGACCTCACGTATTTAAGCCTGCATTGCTAGGTTTCTTGGCACGTTACCTTCACCAACTGCTGATAAGCGGAAGAGTGCGAAATCGCCTGTGTGCTTGTGCATGTGATATGAACAAAATAGGGACACACAAAAACACTGTTCAGAAGCATAACTTTGATAAATCTGACCAGCAAACAGTTGCTTATTAATACATCAAATTTGTGCATCCGTCTGCAACCGAGTCCTTGCATTCAACAGGACCTCTTGTTGGGGTGTCATGGTGGCTCAGTGGACAGTATTCAAGCCTTACAGTTATAAGAACCTGGGATCAATTCATGACCCATTTTGTTTGTTGCTTTTCTTCATGTGGACCTGGAAGCTTCAGTTTTGTCCCTCATGCCAAAGATATTATGTGGAATGCAGTCTAGATTGCATCAGTATCCACTATGGCTTCATGTATTTATTAGACATATGGCTGTAATGGTTTTGTCTTGATTTGAAATCCCATGAAAGTCCCACATAACTGTTCTAACAGCTGACTTGGGAAATGTATTTTCCCAACCCTGATGCTTCGGGTAATGCTGTTTTTCATCTGCGCTACAGAGCACATGTAAACACAAAAACAAATCACAGAGAATATATTCAAAAAATAACACTGAAATCAAATTAAACTCTACATGATCTACTGATGATTTTGGATGTGAATCAAACAATGCAGACAAACACTGCAGTGAACAGCTTTGTTTTTCAGGGAAGAGCCACTTTAATTATACAGCAGATGTTTACATTATTAATGAGGATGTTATTTTTTCTGTACCTATGTTTACTGTTCATTAGTATGTTTCCATACAGTATGAATATTGCATTAAGACATAAAAAATCATTTTTAAAATCTAATTACAGAAAACTATCTCCAGGCTGCTGAGATGACTATCTCATCTCAGCATTAGAGACAAAAAGGGCTCTCTGGTCTTCACAGAAACTCTACTACTCATCATCATACGCATCATTGCCATTGCTATCATCATCACTGTCATCATAGGCATTATCATCTTGGATATCACTATAATTATCGTCACAATCAACCACTGAGACTTAAAAATATGAGATAATCCATATGTCGAAGAGTTGGACTATTGTGGCATAAAACGCTCTTAAGTTCTTTGTCCTGATCGGCAGCGTCAGTGTCAGTAATCAGCAATCAGCAATGCTGGTTTTCTGCTGGTGCTGAGATGAAGTACAAGCACACATAAGTTCACACATCTGCAAATTAAACAGAGTTTAACACTAAAGAACAGAAATGGGCTTTGAGTCAAGTTTGATACGAGCAGAAAAAAGGGTCGATGCTGATGTAACAAAACATTTCAATGATCTTCGCGAAGCAACAATAAAAGTGCTTCCTCCTTGAGTTTGGAAAATCAAAGGGCCCCATGTGAAATCAACTAAGGGCTCTAGATGTGGAGGAACCAAAGTCTAAAGGAGGGGAAATTCATTCAGAAACTCAAGGACAAACAACAGAAGGCGAGTCTCACAATGCCAGACCTCGAACACCACATCTGTTCTATGGCAAAGCAGGAGAAAGATGAAGACAAGCCAACAGGGAAATGTGGTGTACCTCTCTGGATGCATTTGCAAGCCTGACAGCAATGTACTATTCTAGCAGCATGGACATGGAAGACAGACCGATTCATACATGCAAGATGTTACTGTAATCTGGTGGAGAGAGGACACTGAAGGAGGCGGTCTAAGGACTGGAGATGGCCTGTGGATGTTGCAAATGCCCACTGCTCTCAAAAAGGTTTGAGGGGTCAAATGCTGCAGACACATTTTCTTCACAAGAGGATCGATAAATTGAAAATTGAAGCCCCTCTCCACTCTAAAATATGTTTTACTTATTGTCTCCTCACTTGGATGTTTGACCTTCACTGGGCAGAATGATGTATGAGCAGAGTTTGACACTTGAGGGCTGTTTTACATTCATCTGCTGAAGGGGGAAAGTTTCTTTGTGCTCATCTTAAACCTGAATTTAAGACTCGAGCATGATTTTATGACATTGCAACTAAACCAGAAAGAATGAGCTAAATCAGAAACCAATCCTGGTCCAGTATGTAACTTAAATATATATATATGCCTATGCACCATAGGTGTTTTCATCAGGATGACAGATAATTATTTCAGCTCTCAGCACACCTACCAAGCACAGCTTTTAACACCATGGACAGCATGAACGCATTTTCATTGTCGTGTACGTTACAAAGGAGTCTCATGGAGCTCTTTAGAAGAGACTTTCTCTTCAGCGTGACAGCAAACCCTTAGCATACTGACAGATTCTGTCAGAAAGAGCTGCAAGCGTCATAGCCTATGATGCTTGTCTATGACTCACAGGCTAGAAACAGCCTTGACAAAAACACACTGATTGATTGACACACATACAGACAAATCAATGTTGAATTCAGAAGCGTGGTGTATTGTTTATGTTTTTCATATTGGGTTAGGTAATGATGAGTGGGACAGAACATGATAAACATCTATGTAAGTGCTAAGAACAAGTAAAATATTATAACTATTTTAATTGTGGTGGAAAGTGGTAATCACCACAGTCCAAGACTTAAAACTTTGAAATGAAAAATAGTTTTTAGGATTTTTCAGTGAGAGGGAAGGAACAGGCATCTACTAAGAATTTTTAGTGTCTTAGTTGGAAAACTCATATCAGACTTATTATTAAAACTTTTTACATCTATGTCACGATACATGTCTGAAGGGAATCTCTGAAGCTATAAATGTGTTGAGAATCAGAAACAAATCAAGAACTTTTTAACATATAGATGTTATACTTAAAATTTTAAATTAACACATTGTTATTACATATAGTCTATATATATTTACCATAGCACAGTATTTGTTAGCGCTGTCAATTCACAGGGTTTGAATTTCTTTCTGTTGCTGCACATTAGCTGCCCACTCCTGAACAGTCAGGATGGGTCAAACGCAGAGGACAAATTTCCCCACTGGGATTACTAAAGTTTGGCTTTAATTAACTTGCTGTAACTAACTGTGCTGTTAAATTGAGTATGGAGAGCTGGGGTATTTCCCAGCTTTTACAGAGGCTGATGAAATAAAAGCCTTCCACAGAAACGTCCATAACAATTCCACCATCTTTGTTCAACATCGTTTCAATTCTCTCTTGACATATATGGAAAGCTACAGATTTCATCTTTTAAGCTTGGATGAATATTCTCAAGGTTTAGTGCAGCTGGTCAAGATATTTTTAGGTGAAGAAGTAAGGTAGACGTAGAGGGTTCAAAAACCATGAGATTCACTCATAATCTCCTTGAATAAAACATTGTCATAAAGATTTTTTTTTAATTGGACAGATCAATGGGCTTTAGCAGGACACACCGCTGGGTGTTGTCTGGATAACAGTGAAAAGAAATGTAAATCTCAGTAATATGACTCAGTAGTGCAGCAAACTATTGCAGAAGAGAAATTTGAAATTGAAGCCTGAGGGAGCCCATCAGAGAGCCTACACAATGCAGATGAAAAATTGCCTAAATGGTTGTGTTCCTTAGCTGTGACACATTCTGAGCCAGGGCAGTGCTGTTTACACCGGCCCCGCGCTCAAGACAGTCAATTATAATGGCATGATTTACCATATTGAAGGCAGCCCTGAAGTCTGTGAGGAAAAGAAGAGCACAGTCAGAAGCAACAGGAAAAGGTTGTCGGAAACGGGCCGACTCCTGAAACCAGACAGATATATATACAGTGTGTTGTTACCATTCGAACAGACGCAGTACAAAAACAGCAATGTGGAAATGGGACCAATGCAGCTGAAAATCGTATCATTTTTACAAGAGGCAGGCCTGTTACATGAATGAAACAGGATGCAACAGCCCCAGTGGCTATAGAGCTATTTACAGTGGAGACGACACTTGGGCCGACAATATCAAGAATCCCCTAAAGGAGGCTCGTGGGGTAATGTCAAGAGGCAGGTTGTAGATTTCATGTGGGAAACAGTCTCTATTAAGAGAGGAAGAGCTCAAAGCAGCTCAGGACAGCAGGATTTTTCCGGCGAAATGAAAATGTAGGGGACTGTTGTAGGGCGCATGCTGGCGCCGGTGTGAGGAAGGAGGGCATGACACATTTATTTGTGTGGAACAGGACCCACGGGACTGTCCACTCCAGAAAACAACAGCACTGGTCATTTGTTTAAACAGCTTAAAACAGCCTGTGTTTATGTTCAGCCCGAAAGCAGCAGTGGTGAAATGCAACCATGTACATCTACGCAAGTATTGTACAATTTGGAGGTACTTGTACTTAATGTTTTTTTAAGGCTAAGGGTTGGTTCTATCTCATGTTTTCGAGCAAGACACTGAACCCCAAACTGCTCCCTGTGTGTGTATATGGGGAAACAAGTAGTCTGGTAAATGAATGTAATGTTATATACAAAAACATACTGAGGGATCAGTTTATGTGAAGTGTGACAAGATTAAAAACAAAAAAATCTCAACCAGCTACAAGTGCTGCAGACATGTTAATGCATCAGATCTAATAATCCAATAATGTAATTATATAATGTAGTAGACTGACAGGGGTCTGCATATTGAGTACTTTTACTTTTGATACTTGTAGTATATTTAGCTGATTCCGAATGCAGGACTTTTATTATTTTAACACTGTGGCACTGTTTCTTTCACTCAAAGGATCTGAACACGTCTTCTGTAAAGCAGGACTAACAACTAAGAACAAACAGTCAACACTGGTTTCCTTTAACTGTTGCTTCACTACCTGCCCAACACAAAACCTCAGAGAAACAAAGTGTCTGCGTTCTGAGCAGAGTGGAAGATCCAGCGAGCTAAAGAGCCAGATGTTTCCCTCGGGAGTCGGTAGGAGAGATCAAAACAGAGCTAAGAGGAAAGTAAATATTGGACTTGTGTTTGTCGGGTTGTCACAAGCACGAATCCAAATGAATGATGATGTTGTTCTGTGCCTGCTGGATGTGAAAACAGGCAACTGTTTGCTTGCACATTTGCTATAACAACTTTATTAGGTGACAGTATGTTGTTTTTACAGCTTCTCCCGCTGCCCACAAGAGGACTCAATGAATGCTGCCTTTTTCATTTGCCGTCATCCTGAACATGAACTAAGCAGTTAACAGAGCATCATCCAAAATCTATTTAGAGGCTGGAGGACTTGTTGGAGCCCTTGGGTTTTTTTTTTTTTTACTGGTCTTAAATGTGAGGTCAGAAAAGTAGATTTCTGTCATGACCTTGACAGTCTCCTGGTGTTTTTCAGCAGTCTATTAAACAAGTGAAAATTTTTCCGTTTTCACACCTTTCCCTCCGAGGAGTCCAGGTGGAGGCACCGAGCCAGGGCCAGCTTCTCTGTTCATGGTTTTCAAGTTTAAAAGGGGCAATCGACTCAGAAATGGTACATCACAACGCTGCTGAAGAGACAGAATACCTCCTCGGTGCCAGCATCAGATTTACATATGATGAAAGACAAGAGATCAGACAGTTCAGGACTGGAGACATTATATTGCAGTGGTGATAATGCAATATACTTTGAGCCAGGTTTATTGTCTGTTTATTGTCTGGAGATCCTGTCTGTTTTATTAACATGACATCAGCTGCGCTTCTAAATATTCAGCTTGACTTTTTTTTTCCTTGAAATTCGAACATTTATGTGACCCAGCAGAGAGGCAAATGTGCAAGTCACAGCTGGGAATTGTCTCAGAATAAAAAATTGTTACAAGCAAAATAGATTTAAATTCAAACCGGTGCAGTAAGATTTTTGTTTTCCAGCTATAAAATCACAATAGGCTTTAAATTCATGTCTATGTGACTAATAATATCTTTGACATGAACCATATAACTGTTAAGAGTTGAGTTATCAGCTGGTCTGACAGAAAAATAAACACAAACACGCAAACATACCTACACACTCTCTCCCTCACACACTCCCTCTTTCTTCAAAACACATGCACACACACACACACACACACTCAGTACACAGTACATGGACAAGCTTTCCCCTTGAAGCTTCTTTGAAAAGGTTTATAGAATCTTAAAATAGCAGTGTGGTCTGTGAGCACAGGGATTAAAAAAGAGAGAGCTACTATAGAGCTGCTGTAGTCTGACATCACACAGACAAACACAAGCAGACACACACACACACACACACACGCCACAGCCCTGCCATTGCCATCTCATTGTACTCCCCAACTGGGGCGTGAGAGAAGGAGGAGAGCAGGGGGGATGACAAGAGAAAAGGAAAGGGGATGAGGTTGGCAAGAGGTGATGAGAAGAAAGGGGGCACGTCAAAGACATGGAGGATGACTGAAAAGTAAAAGGATATAAGAGAGTGATGCAGTGGAAGAAGCTGGAAAGCATGTGAAGGAGGGATGAAATCTATAGCGACTGGACCTGGTCGTAGATACTTGAGGGAAGAGTGTGTGAAGGAGAGTGTGGTGGAAAAAAATGAAGACATAATAATATAGAGGTTTGTGTGGGACCACTGCTGTACCGTGCGTGCGCTTGAGACTGAGCAGAGATGACGGCTGACAGATCTGAGTGATTCGTGAAACACTCATGCGCGCGCACTTTCTCCATAAGCGCACACACAAACACAGGTGCAAAGACAGCGGGTCCAGCTAAGGTAATTCTCCGGCTGTGTGCGAGACAGAGGGACCTGTTGGCTGATAGCGACATCCCGCTGTTCCATCACACAGCACAGACAGACAACGCGACACACCAACACAGGCCGTGATGTATGCTAAACAGCTGCAGCAGCTCTGCTGAGGAGAGATTGACATCTCCAGCAGCCGTTTCCAACAAGCAAACAACAATAAGTGAGACTCAGTGCCAACACAGACAGATAAACAGAATGCAGAGACACATAAACAGACAGTTACACAAGTGCTCTTACACTGTCAACAAATGTTTTCCAGACATGTTTAAACTAGAAATGTGGTGCTTTACATTACAATCAACATATCTTTGGACAAAACACAGTAAAAATTATATGTCGCAAGATAAAGTTAGACGTGGTTTCAAGTGATATTAACCGTCTTGATGTCTGAGCTGAAGTTTACTTCGGTGAAGTTTTATTTAATTTGATGTTTGATACATCAAGGCAACTCAGATCAATGTGCGAGTTAATCAGGGCATCTCATCATGAATCTGATTATCTCCTCTGTCTCATATTGGATCTGGACATCTCTTACAGCACCAGACACTTGTGCTTCCCAGTCAAGGCCTCTAACTGTCAGGATGAGTACATTTCAACAAAGTCAATATTCCTCTGGTTTCTCCCATGCACTCAGCATCACTGCTCTGAAAATCCAAAAGCAGTAAACAGTCTTAACCCTTCCTGCTCTGTTCAGTGAGTTTGGTCGGTCTCCAATTAACATCAGAAAAAGAAAATATCACAACACTTACCATATGTGTAATGAAGCATTTAGACGTGGCCTTATAGTGACAGTAAATATAACAGAAACAGGTTACTTGCACGCACACTAACATTTTGCCGATTCTCAGCTGTATAAATCAAAGAGGTGACACATCTTTTTCTCGTTATCTCTGAGGCCAGATGTGGCAGAGTAGTTCAAATCCAGTGACATATTTTGACTTCAGAGAGATGGTGAAAGAACTGGAGAGGAGGGGAGTTTTTTTGAGATAACATTCGTGTCCCTCCCTACAAGTCTGATGAACTAAGGGCACTCGAGTTGACATCGGCATTTCGGACAGCCAAAATGACTTCCCACTACAGGCACACAGATGACTCTATGGATTATTTCACATTTAATAACATGTTGTCAACAGTGTTTCACACAGGCAGTTTTAGGGGCATGGGGAAAAATAAATAAATAAAAGCCTGAACTCTAACTCAGCTCAGCCGGAGAAGGTCATGCCCTATGAAGGGGCCAGGGCAGGGCCCGAAAAGTTTTGATTGCCAGTTGAAAAGGGCAATTTGCACCCAAGAGGAAAAAGGGCAGCCCATTCCTGCCCCCGTGAGCGCCACTGGTTGTCAGTGTCAAAGCTGACTTGCGTGAGCCAGCATCACTGCAGGAACAAAGCAGAGGCTTAGGCCGTGCGACTGGGCAGCCGCACCGCTAGCCAGGGCCGCGAAGACTGAGCTGTCGGATATCAGCTGTGACCGACAGGAGTTTTGCTCCAGTCGCCCGGCCAATGTCAACAGAAAGCGACTCGTGATGCTGAGAGTTTTACCATGGGCTGTTTTTGTTTGTGGATTGACTCCAACACCAGAGCATAGAAAGAGGTTGTTGTTTTTTTTCATGTGTTGCAATGGATGGCTTAAAACAACAAACCATTCCACTTCAGTGAAGCAGTTTATACTCCAGCAAAGAAGGTTACATAAAAAAGGATGGTGAAACACATAAGGTACAACAGCTTCCTCTGTTTTGAATTTTGGATTTTCTCTATATTAACCCTGAGGCCTTAAAGCACTTAATGCAATGTTTTAATAGACTTACATTGTTTGTGTATGGCCAACAGTGTAACTGGTAATTTGATGTACTTCATATAATGGGGATGTTAGCTGTGTCAACTCACCCTTCCCCAATGCACAATTGTTTGGTTAATGCATATTATTGCAAAGCACGTGCTAGCAATTGTGCTTGCGTATTTGCCAGGTAAGCAGAAAAGCCTGCTCTCCGTGATTACCAGCGTCTACTGACAGCCAGGTAAACACACTCATTCTCCAAATTGGCCTGGTCTACTGGCACTGATGGACAGTTTCTTTGTCCAGGTAAACTGTCTCTGGCGCCATACCGTGAAAGGCACAGCAGTGGTAACAGCCTTAATGCATCGTGTTGACCTACAGATTGCATGTCCATATTATGAGATGCAAATTCTTTTCCCTTAAAGCAATAATGTGCTACAGGGTATGTGCGAGTGGGAGAAGCGTGGTGTGATTTTGTGTGGAGCCTGGAGCAGCTTTTTTTTTAAAGTCGAAGCGTTGCTGTTATCTTATCCTCCAAGACAGTGATCCATTCAGCAGCATTTAGATATAATGCAAAGCAATTTTTGTATTCGGTCTACATCTACAAGAAAAGACACACTGGATCTGCTCCTGCTGGCCCGGGCAGAGTCTGCAGATACATGTATCTAGTTTTTGCTCCAAGATTTTTTCCTTTATCATCAACATTTCAGTAATAGCTATAGTACTATAACAATGAAAACCACTTCAGAGATAGCAGCAAAGACGACTGCAGCAAATTAAAAGATGTAAGCGAAGTGCACTTCACCGGGGCATGAAACCATAACGCAAACTTAGAGACCAGAAACACATGAAAGTATTATTTTTCACCGGGTTTCACTGGGTTTTGTTATCTTACTGCTCTCCCTCGGCTGCCCTCTGCTTCAATTTGTGTTTTTCTTGGCATTTAGTAGCTCACAGGAGGTCCAGTCAAGTGAAATTTGATTCAATCATCCAATCATATACTGAAAAGACTGGATGTTATTTATCTTTTCAGGGCAGCAATCTTGTCAGAGGAGAGACACAAACATGCATTTTACTTAAATGTGTTAAAATATTTTGAGAATCAATCTGAGAGGTCTTGTCAATCATCTCTCAGGTGTTTAAGGGCTTATATAACTGCTCGCCCCTAACCAAAGCAAGATAAATCTTATTTTCCTGTCAAGTACGTAACAGGAATTCAGCATCAGAAAAGTCAGGGACATGTTAAACAGCTGTGTAGGTTGCAATAAGCAGTGTTAGTGACCATGGTTGGTGAGAAAGGTAAGAGGGCAATCTACAGGGAAGCAAACTTCCTCAACAGAAAATTCAAGAAAAAGGAAAGAGATGTGAGTGCATCCAAGCCAAAAGTACAGTGAACATCATCATCCAAGGATGAAAAGCATTCAGTTAAAGTGGGATGATGACGAGTGACTGTCACCAAGTCAAACTACAGTAAATATTTCAACTGTCTTCCTAAAACGAAAACAAAGAAATGGCATGATGAGGAGTGATGCTACAGATTTTCCTTTTAACCTCCACACTGTGCCACATCCAAGTCATATTTGTAGATTAGCTTCTATTTTACATATTTTTCTTTCTGTTTTAGTTGTTTGCTGTTGTTCACAATGCAACAATTTGACTGGAATTAAAAAACGTGTGTGTGTGTAAGTTTCAAAGTTTCTCTTTAAGGCAGACGGCCATTAAAGTATTTTCACCGCCTGCTGAAAGCGACCCATTTGTTTTACTCACATGTGGAACAGGCTGAATATATATTATATGAGCATGAGAATGGAAATATATATATTATTTAAGGGCCAATTTTTAATGCACATGTGAAATTTTTAGTTCAATGTTTATTAGGTTTATTTATTTATTAGCATGGGCATCCATTTTTTTTCTGACAGCCCCACACAACAGCAAATACTATAACAGGAAATACATTTATATCAATTTATTCAATAATGTTGATGTGTTGAAACAGTAAAATGTTACATAGTGATTAAATGGCAATGTCTATTTATGTATTTATTTATTTGTTTTTATGACACTTTATTCTATTTTGGGTAAAAGGCAGTGGTTAATATTAGATAAATTATGCTCTAACTTAGCAGATGTTTGCTTCCACTGCAGATGGAGATTTCACTGTGCATTTAGGTTAAGGTCTGTTCATCCAGTATATGTGATATTCATGCACAAAGTATAATGCAGGCTGTTTCAAGAGTAACCGCAATATGACCCACAATATGGCTCAGTTAATTGTATGCTGTGCATTTATTTACCCTCCTCAACGTAGGTCAACCAGTAGGAGAATAAATTGACTTTATTTAAAAGCACATCTTTCCAATTTTTTAATTTCACGAAACAAAGATTTTGGAAAATAATGTTGTCCCGGTTAATGGGATGTGTGACATTTAATTGATTTCCCCTATTAACTTTCTTAAAGAAATAAACCCTGTAAAAACTCAACATTTTTACACTTCAGCTTTTGTGCAAATTCAAAAAACAAAAAATCTAAAAGAAATTCCATGATATCTGATATTTGACTTCTGAGTTGATTTACATTTCAGCACAGCGGCACATTAGTGCCTGGCTGACTGATCTGCCATCACAATACTGTTTTCAGGGCTTTCAGTTGTGGGACAACAAAAATGGAAAATATGTGAATGTGAAGAACTAAACTATCAATACAGCTGCATTAAAGACAGGCACAGTTTTTGAGGTTTGTCAACCGAAATATGAAAAAGATGAAGAGATTTAAGCATTTTCCATTTACATTACATTAGAGGTTTTAGTGTGGAAAAAGACCTTTATAAAAACAACCTGCAAATGCTAGTGTGGATTATTTTCACACGTTAACAGCATTTCAAACCTATCCATCTTAGTGTGGAGGTAGTTGCTAGTGCAATGACTTCATCTCTCACTGGCTTTAATGTCGACAGCCAGTTGTGTTCAGCGAGGCGCCCGAGAAGAAACTGGGCATCGGTGCCTTTGGTGTAAACGCAGCCAGAGAACGTTTGCAGCCGGCAGAACAGAACTAAATGCTGTAGTCTGGTTTAGTCACCATAGAAACCATATCAACCCAGCTACCCTCCATCTTTTGTCTTTGTTTCTCTCTCACACAGACACACAAACCCATCATCCAATGCTGCTTCACGGGGGTTCAAGGCTGGCAAGATTTTCCCAAAGCCTTCTAACATAGCTGGCTGTTCCTCTCGCAACCTGAGCCACCGGAGAATAACAGCCCGTGGATGCAATAGCGGGAAGAAGACTGAGAGACACGGTGAAATGAAGAGACAGAAAAGAAGAATGGGGTAGCTGAAGGAAGACCAGACAGAGACACAGAGCTGGAAGAGACAGGGAGATGTGAAGGAAGTAAAAGCTTTAGTGCAGGAGAAAAAAAAATTAGAGGTGAAAGTGGGGGAGGACTCAGTGAGTGAATGACACAGCAGTGTATCTTCTGCAAGTGACAGCAGGTGTGGGGAGCAGGTGTTAAATATTAAAGCGACTCAGCAGAGAACCTGGGCAAATGGCCCCTACTGATATGGGACATCCCAGGCTGGGACACACAGTCTCACACACACACACACACACACACACATGCACACACACATGCACGCATGCAAATACGCAGACACCACAGAGGCGTTGCATCCCACCACAGTGGTAAAGCAAAGCAGAAAGAACATGCATGTTTAATTCACAACCTTCCATTTCAGCATGTTCGTGTTCTACACACCGTGACCCCCCCAACCCCCACCTTCTATCCCCCACACACCAAGAAGTAGGAAGTCAAAAGAGAAGATGAACAAGGTTGGCGGCGAATGAGTGAGCACATATGGGGGTGAGGTAAAGCCAACAACATTTCTTATTTCCCAAAGCGGCCCCTCTGTAATGGAAGTACAACATTCCAAACTAATCCTGCTCCTCTCCTGGGTTTACACATGCCCTTTCTGCCCATCAATTCCATGTTCCCGAAACATGTCTCCCTTCTCACAGCACATCATCCAACTTCCTGTAGTTTATGCCTGACTGTTCCACGCTGACATGCATTATAGGGGGATGATGAGGAGGCAGAGAGTGGGGAAGAGAGGGAGAGGTTGGACCTGTTCTGACATTGATCCATTTGTTTTCATTTAGGAAAAATAATGGGTTTGGCATACAAAAACGGATGATTGTTTCATTTGTTAGGGCAGATGTAATAGGGGTGGAACTTATTTTGAGCATTCTGGCAGAGCTACAGGGAGAAACACAGGGTAGTCAAAAACAAACACTGGAATACAAAAACAATATTTCTGTCAGCAAGGTTTCCAGGATTGTTCACTATTCATACATTAGTTTATTCACGTATTCCTCACACACTTACTATCTGTGGATATGTGTGAGTATTTGGACATGTGCACACAGAGCTCGAAAGAAGGTCTTTTTCCCCAAGACTGTTCATGCTAAACATCTGTGAAAGCTGTTTATATGGAGGTCTGGAGTCTACTTGTGAATTGCAATTTGGTCTACAGCAGGCAACGGCTGAGTGGGGCTTAATTCCAGCCCAGGAGATAAATGATGGTGTGGACAAATCTTGTAAAGTGGTGATGGGGAGGGTTTGCATTGAGGCTATAAGATCCCTCAGGCATGAAGCATTTTCTTTTCAGTGTATATTAATTACAAATATTTTCAGATATTACGCTTTCTTTGCGGACCCCAAAGCAAAAGCTCGACTATGGCAACAATTATTCCAAGTCCTGCCCTGCTAATTGCAAACAAACCACACACAACAAAGCAACAAAACTGTGTTTGACTTGACTTGAATTATCGTCCAACTGAAAAGCAGCTAAAAATATTGTGGCTTCTGGGGAAAAACAAATAGCGACTGAGCTCAGAAGTCTCACTGTGTGCAAACGCAAGGAAATCTTGACAAATAAAAGCTGTCCTCTTTAAAACCGGAGGAGTCATTGCAGTAAGTTACTGGTCTCCACAATCTTGTTTATCACTGTTTTCAGGGATGCCTGCTATGTCTGCTCCCATTTATGTGATAGAGTGTGATGGCTGTGCGGCCGGCTACTGATAAAAATGACAACTGGAGAAAGCCTTTTCTTGAAATGTGACATAATCATGACAGTTAAGTTTGCATTTTGGCAGCTTAACACTGCTTTAACACCAAGTATTTCACACTTGCGCTGCCCACCTCCACGTATATCCATTATTTTAGAGCACTTGCCTGCCTGCTGAAGATTTTTCTGTATTTTCTTGGCACCATCTTCTTCCTTCTGTTTTGCTCTTCATCTAAAACATGATGTGTGGACTACTACTGGAGCCAGGATAACCAGGGTAACGGGGGATGAGCCGCTCATTTTTCACTCTTATACTATAGACTTGATTGTGACATTAGCAGAATGCATGAGCGTGGATGTGGAGACGGGAGCACGAGGCTCTGCCTGCTCAGACTGCAGAAAGCACAGTATTGTTTGTTAGCCCACAGTAATCAGGCTGAATTGTTACTAGCCCACTGGGATTTCTTTCAATCCTCCAGATTACCACTACACCACTGACAGCAGGTATGAAAGCAACAGACGCACAGCCAAGAAGTATTACATGGAGCCAGATCTTTTTTTCCATAGCAAAATACAGTATTTTTCTAGGGGTTGGTCTTTTTATTCTAACTGTTCACGCCATTAACTTTTATATGTGTATCATTTTCAAACATCTAAAAATTGAGACGAGCCAATATGTCGAGTGCAGAACGTGTCAAACTCACTGAGAGTCCTCCATCATAGTCTTGTTTGGCTCCGTCACCAGGCAAGATAGGAGCAATCGAGAGCAGACTATCACGACGAAACGATTCATTGATTAATAAATTTGTCAGTCAACAGAATAATAATTGCCATTCTGATAATATATTAATCCTTTCAGTCGTTTATCAAGCCAAAATGCCAAACCTCTGCTGGTTGCAGCTTCTCAAATGTGACAGTTTGCTGGTTTCATCTGTTTTATAGCCTTATAAATTTAATATCTTTGGGTTTTGCAGTGTTTATCAGGCAAAATAATAATTTGGAAGATGTCACCTTTGGATGAGGCAAAGTGTGATGGACATCTTTTTTTTGAGGTTGTAAATAATAATATTTATATCCATCCAGACAGAAATACCAGATGGAACCAGTTAACAAAACAAACACACAGGTACGACGCTGCAACATTCACTAACATACGCCAAAAAATAAAAGCAAACTCCAGCCCAGAGGGGTCGACCAAGTCTGTAATAAATCTCGCTTTTAGTTTGTCTGTTTCTTTGTCTACCTTACACACAGTGATAACTCCAAATCATATCCAGCCAAGGTGACCACTTCACACCCTCCGAAATTTCTGTATCCGTTTCTAAAACATGTGTCGATACGTGCCAATTTCTTTATTTCATTTTATAGACCGAGGAGAGTCCACCTTGCCTCTCAATAATGGTTTACAATGCAGCCTGTGCAGTGTTTTAAATTGTGTCTCAGTTGTTCGGGCAGTTGATTCCCATACTTTAGCATTTTATAGACTAAATAATACACTGATTAATGCAAAAATAATAAACAGGTAATGAAAACAATCCTGAGTTGCAGCCCTAATCACAGCTGCATAAACCCAGGGCACAGGGGAGGAAAAGCATCAATATCCTCTCACACTTTTTCCTCACGTATTTGAACTATGTCCTTCTGGCAGGTGCAGATAAATGAGAACTACAACGACCACACACAGCAGAACTTCAGAAAAAAAAAAAAAAAAAACAATCTACCAACAGTGTGTTTTCAACGATTTGCTGACTCACTGAGCTTCCGTACCTGCCTGCCTGAGGACTTTATTTACAGGACAGGCCTGCAGGAACAGTTGTAGGGGGCTGGTTAGTTGGTATCAGTATTTATGCACTGAATTCACCTCAGGGCACCACACTGCAAAAAGGGAAAATTTAATAGCAAATTGATAAATTTAGTCTCACCAATTATATTAAACTATCAATTTGAATAATAACTACAACCAAATTTACCATCTCAATAGATAGTAAAGCATGAAGGATTTTGGATTTCTGAATTATAGAGGCCTTCATTCTTGCAATATGAAACAGAATGTATGTATATTCAAAGGCATTTATTTAAAAGATAAACAGAGTAAAACACACAATTAAGAACAATAGTGTGTGTGTGTGTGTGTGTGTGTGTGTGTGTGTGTGTGTTTAAGGCCAATTCAAATCACGGTTATGTGATCCATGTAGGATAATGGTGCCAGGTTAGGGTGGTTAGTTTGCATGCAGGATGTAACTCCAGTTCTATGAGTACGTGCATGAAGCATAATTAACCTCCACTTAGCGGTGGAGCTAATCAAAAAACAAACTATGACAAAACGTCACAACAACAAAGCTCAGTAAATAAATCAATACCTGTGTAATGTCAAAAGTTAAGCAGTCCTGTGCTTGGCTGTGTGCACTGTTATGCTGTGCCTGGTTAACCACCAGTCCATGAAAGGAGACGGGTCGCTTTGATATGATTTCTTAGTTAATGAGCCAGGTTAGGAAGAGTCCCTTTGTTGAATGCGTTCTTTGCTGTGCAGTGTTGGAGATAACTGGCCGCTCTTTTTGTTCTCTTTGGAAGAGCAGCTTGGCACGAACTTGTTTCATTGCTCCTGTCGGTTGTGAAGTTAGCAGGCAGGCTTTGTGTCGCAGCTGCTGGCGCCAACTAAACTTGCTTACACTCGGTTAGTGGTGTGCTTGTTGGGAATTAGCTCTCGCGTCGCTGCTGTAAGAAAAAGGGTTGCTGAGCGTGCTACACCCTGATCGGAGAGCCAACAGGTAAGACGTGGGATCAGAAGAGAAAAGAGAGTAAGAGAAAAGATGAAGGGGAGCTGGAGTTTTGTCATGGGTCAGAGGCCACATTCGAACAATGGTAGCTGAACACTGGATCCATGGATGGTGTTTGTATACAGGTGTGAATACCTGGAGGATCGTGGGAGTTCAGTGGCTTACGTTCCATAATAATGGTTTAGTTTCAGTCGAACAATGAAGGAATTAACCTGTGGGGTTCCCACGACATCCACACAGGCTACACACACTCATGTTCACACCTGGGAGCTGCCAAGAATGACCACACACTTGTACTTTGGCTAGTAGCAGTTCAATTAGAGCAGTCGGGGGTTAAGTACCTCGTTTAATGGCACATCAACGGTAACGATTGAAGGCGGAAAAACGCAATTTATTTATTTTCCTTGTCATTATATACTCAGTGGGGGATTCAAGCCAGTGACCTTCATGTTGCAACCTCTCTCCCCTAACCTTCAAACAACTCTCTCTCTCTCTTACCTTCCTCTCTCTCTTTCTTGTCTTTCCTCACACACACATACACAAACACACACTGCATCCCCCATCAACTAGTACTTCAAAAGGCTGCATTGCTGCAGTTATTGGTTCCTGTGTTTTGGTTGGTGTGCCCTGAGAGATTTAAAAGCTAAAAGAACCAGTTGTGTTTTTATCAAAGCTTCTTCAGTCTGTCTGTCAGTCAGCGAGGTCTACAGAGTCAATACCAGAGAGAGAATTCAGCTAAGAAAAAGATGTACATCCCTAACTTTGCACTGAGCATCACACCAAAATAAAACAAAAATCCAGTCTTAAAGGATATTTTCTCTTTTTTCTTTTAAAAACGAGGAATCCACTTTTCTGGCATCCCACTGAGCACTAGACGTGATACAGCTCCATACACCCCGGCATCTCGTTTGTTTCTTTTTTTTTTTTTGGCTTTGCATAGCCCAGTTTTAGGCCAAGCAGAAAATACATTATTACATATTTAAACAATGCTTGATCATCTGTTGAAATGAAAAAGATTCACCAGACAATGCTGCATGTCCTATGCAAAGACTTCTGCTGACCTTATGAATACTCTACTTTAATTAACGTGAAATTGCTCAGGGTGACACAAGCCATCAGTCCAGTGTGTTGGCAGTGTTTCTTCTCTATACTATTAAAAAACATAATCTGACAGAGCGGCCCTGATAGCACAAACAAGCTTCAAAAACCTCCTTTTGTGTCTTTTCCTAATCTACAACATGCTGACTACAACATCCTCGGACAGTTTATATTTGACGTGAAGTGAACCATGTCCATTCTTCACTGAAACAACCGGAAAATATCCATTAGACATCCATTTCAAAGAGCTTAAAGTAACTCACAGCAAAATGTAACATTTATCGAAAGCTGTGGTTTTACATTATTTCATATTCCCACCAGCTGAGGACATAGTATCTCTAAATTGAGAACTTATATATACACATATTTTGTGTGGTTTATTGAGTCACTTTTCATGCTGTAGTGGATTATGTTGAGCAGCATTTCAGGTGGAGTGACTCCCTAAACACCAAGTCTGTCACTGAGAGTCTGACCTAATTGCTGACGTGCCAGGACATCTGAAAAAGTGTAGGTTGCAAAGCATTATCCATTATCCTAACATTTAAAGGAGGATGAGACGAGGGATTACAGCTCCCTAATCTCCAAAACACAAACAGCGTGAATCCAAAAAAGCAGGAGTCTGTTTTTGTGTGCGTCTGTGTGTGCTTGTGTGCCAGGGTCACTCACCTTGTCAGCCATAATCATAGAGGAGCCTCCGTGGACTCCCAGGACAGGAAGTTGTGTCTGGACGGAGAGGAAGTCAAGGATCTGGGCGATGGCCTCCTGATCAGTGCCATCAGCAAACACGATGCCATGGAGGCGAGTGCGTGACAGAAGCTCACACACCTTGGGACACAGAGAAACAAACTCAGGTGTCAAACACGACTCTGTGTGTGTGATACACAGCATGTGTATATATATTGATAAATGTACACAACATTTCTCACCTGTGTAATCACAGACTTTGGGTCAGTCTGGTTGATCCTCAGTATTACGACAGAGACATCAAGGGCATCATCAGGGCGCCGAGGTGGACGAAGCTCCTGATCAGAAATATGGCGCGTCTGGCCCATGATCACACCCACACTGAGCCCTGGAGGCTTCTGGGACGCCACAGGCACCATCATCTGGGAGAGTAGGAGCAACATCCAGCCCACTACACCCATCATACCCTACAAAACACACCAACACCAAAAATTAACCCAAAGCATCAACACACATAATCGACACTTCACTTCCTGCTTTCTGGTGATTTTTTTATACATGGAAATAATCACAAAACCAACCTAATAGCAAATTAACTTGAGGCAGAATCGTCTTTAAAAAGGCAAACACAACATTCAGACATTCAAAGGACAAGTACACGTCCCCCGAGTCCCTCAACTATGGTACAGGCTCTTGACTGCTTCACTTCACTGAACGTTGGGAAGCCAGCACTGTCCATCCATATTTATATTATTACAGTCTATGGACACAACACACAGAACTGAATAAAGCAAATTAACTTTCTTATATTGTGTATTTTATATGTACACATATGAGATCACAACTCTCTGAATTTAAGTGGCCAATCAGATTTCAGCTGGGGTCGATGCCCCTGTGGCCCCGCCCCTGGGTCAATGACCCAAAGAACCGTCTCTTAAAGAAACTGCGACAGTTTGCTTCACAAGACAATTTCAACCCTGAATTCATGTTACAATGCTCATATACTAAGGCTGTAACAATATTTATTTATCTTGACAGTTTTCTGCCTGTTATCAGCATCCTGTCGCAGGCACAGGTGAGACACGCTGAATGTTGGGTGGCTCTGACACAGGAAGCAAAGCAAGTTGTCCGTGAATAACAGGATTGGTGGTTCGGTGGGGAGCGAATGGTTGCCCCTGTTCACATGTCAAAGTGTCTTTGAGCAAGACACTGAACCCCAAATTGCTCCTAATGGTCAGACCAGCAAGGAGCTCGCTGCTGGGTGGTTATATGCCCTCACACTGTCAAGGTAAAAATACTGATATGTCCTTATTATTGAAACTGTTTAAATCTTGGAAAACCTAAATAAACAGCCTTCAGGACTTTCTAATGCCACAATGTATGTTTCAACAGAAGGCAAAGAGAAGGCTGATAACAATTTCTGTGCACCATGTTCTGAATACTATCATTAAATGTGTAATGGATAGGAAGAGAGCATTGTATTAAGCTATGAGAAAAGTAACAAGATGAAGCTTCATTTGTTGTAAAAACTGAAACTTTTATCATTTTAATTTATCTAAAATTCTGCTACTTTATATTTCTGTGTCAATTTTAATTTTGTCCTACAAGAAAAGCAAGAACTACAACTTCTCACCATCCTCGGTCGCGGATACATTTCCAACCATCAGGATATAAGAGTCTTGTGTGTATTCTGAACATGCCTTCAAAAAAGGCGTGAATGCTGTAAAACGACCCACTGGGTCTCTCAAAGACAGTCTTGTATTTATCTTTGATAAAAACAGCAAGACTCAGATATGTGACTCGAATCTAATTATTAGTGCAAGTCTGAAGTGCAGAACCACAGATTATGATATGATGACGATAGGCACAAACTGGGGCTGGGGAGTTTACTGTCCTCTTTCTGTCCTCCGCTATTCGAAAATCACTTAATTCAGTTTCAAAGTGGGCGACCATTAGGAGACCAGAGTTAAACCTAACTTTATTTTTGCTAAACCGCTAATCAGGCTTCATGAGACGCCCTAAATCTCTTCCACTGTCTGCCTTTATTTGAACATAATCTATGCCTGTAGGCAATGTTCAAAGTAAAGTGCCAGCTATTAATGGATAAAAAAAAAACCTGAAAAAAATGTAATCTGATTTTACTCCAGTCATGGGGGAAACAATCCAAATCACTACAGGCACAAGTGTCTGAATCAATCAATAACATTCATTGAGATGAAAAATAACATTTATTTCAGCTCGACATCCAAACCAAGTTCCAGTCTAATGCAGAGGAGTTTAAGCTCCTGTTCCCGCTTCGGCTTCGACTGTGTTACCTTTTCCTGTAATGTGAGCAGATCTAAGAGAAGCAGATGAGTAGAGGAAATGCAGTGTGCAACGCCTTGGGCTGAATGAGAGCTAATGAAACCATGATGCGAATGCTACGTTGCATCTCAGCCAATTTTTTACACCACCACAGTCCAGCAGAGCTGAAAAACACCCCAGGAGGAAACATCACGTCCACTAAATTAACCTACTGTCTCTGTATCTCTTCAACCTCCCGTCTCCCAGTTTTCTAACTTCAAATCCATGTCTGATAATCATCTTTATCCATTCATTTTCTATTAATGTAATTCATTTTTTAAACTCCATTTCTCTAATTCTGCCAATCTGTCTTTCCGGCTGGGTTAGTGTGTGTATCTGATCCATGTCATCTCACACCCGGTCTAATCAGGCCAGTTAGTCAAGTCAGTACTTTCCCAGCTTGCTCTCTCTGCCCTGGTGCCCACAGACTAGCCCGCAGCTCCAGCAGCACTTAGCATACGCCGCTAAATCACACACCGCTACACTCCTGTCCCAGGGAATTAGTGTCAGCTCCAACCAATGGGACAAGATTACACTAACTTCCCTGGAGTTAGCATCAGAGCTAACATAACCAGGAGTGTGCTGTTCCACGGATTCCAAAACGGTCAACGTGGCTGGAAAAGTTTGGGTCACCGACTGTTGCCGCTGCCTTGCCCGATTTGCATTTGTGCTTAAAATCATATGTGCTGACTCCTGTGATAAGCTTCCAAAAGAGATGTCATGAGGGGGTAACTGTTTCCCACTGTGTTTGCATTTATGGTAATATTTCCACGAAACTGAAAAATGCAAGATCTTAATAATGCAACAATATTCAGCGGCGTATTTCTCTAGCAGCCTGCCAACACTAAAAAGGGTCTTTTAAAAATGTCTTTTAAAGGTAAGAGAGTATTCAGCAGCTGATTTACTGCAATAAAATAAACTGAAGGCAGCTTTCGCTTGTGCTCATTTAAACGTGTTTCCTGAGTTGTACAAACTTGCCTCTAAGCAGCAAATTAGTCTTGTCCGAAAATGTTTTTATTTTCTCCGCTAAAGTTAATTGTAGATTTGTGGAAATGATGTTTCTGTCAAAGCTAGAAACAACACACCCGGTGCTGAAATGAGAGCTGGCGTTCGGAGGCCCTCAAGCTGCTTCAGCTGACAATGAATCAGGGGACGTCTTTGTGCACAATGTAACACAACCCAGAGTGATTTTCCTCGCATATAAGCACATTTTTTGGTTCAACAATGTTAGCCCTAACTCCTATTAAATAAAGCTCATGTGGGTGTAATTGCTTAAATCTATCAGTCCACAGTTTCGGTCTTTCATTCATCGCCAATGAAGCAGCTCTGCATAGTGTCTCGAGATGACAACACAAATTAGACTTACAGTTATGTGGACCTCGTTTCCCCAAAATATCTTGGAGTGAAATATTTCTTTTAAATAGCAAACAATAAACCTTTGCAGGCTTGAAATTCGCCTGTAAAAGTTTATAGTTTGCTCATTCCTCAATATTCAGTCACTTTCAATGGATTTCAAGAGCATCCAGTTTTCAATGTGGACAAAAAAAATGCCACTGAAACCTCTCAAGCTTCTGCAGCACAACCTCATTTTCCACTGATTGTATGCCATTTTCTTTGACAAGACGTGGCCTGTAAATGTCCCCGTTGTGGGACTAATAAAGGAATATCTTATCTCTTATATCTTATCTTAAATTCACAAGGGACCTAATCAACTGAACGTACTTGGTTAGGTTTAGGAAAAGATCGTGGTTTGGGTTAAAATAATAAGTCAGTGTGACTTTTGGTTTCGCACGTGACATGCACAGCGCCTTTCTGTCAGAAAGCCCTGAAGGCAAACGTGCTTGCTCAGCAGCTGGGCACCTTATAAAATGATACTAGACTGATATCAGAATACAAACTGCTACAAGAGTAGACTCTTGTTGTTGAACATAATTTGGCTCATCTAAATGTCAATTTATTTTACCACTAATTTGCTGTGCATATTTGCTAGTATTAAGTTATGATGTCAACTTGAGAATCCCTCAACAGTCGGGTTGAAGCCATTTGAAAATCTGCAGGGAAGTCAAGTTGCAGTGATAGTCAGGAAGGAGGAAGGAACAAGGAATGATCTAAGTCTATCATCGTAAATCGATGGTCACGAATAATAAAAAATGATCTAGTTCATCCAAAATGAGCTGACGAGAACGTGCGTCAGGAACACAACACTGTGTAATGCAGGACATAGCTGTGAAATACAGAGTATAGGGATTCACAAATTCACAAATGTATTATCTAGTACTGATGTTACGAATTGAATTTGTTCTCATTTGTTTTTCATTTTTATTTCATTTTCCCCACTAATTGGCTGCTATTGTACCACTAATGATCTCTGTATAAAATTGGCAGGTGGTCAGTGCATTGTGGAAGCTTAACATTGAATTCTACAATTAGATCTTTGGATGCTGGTGGAACCAAAAAAACAACAACAAAACAATGACAGCAATAAATGCAACTGCAGCATTGAGCTTCTGGAGAGGTGAAGCTGGAGTGAAAATGTATTTTTGAACTATTCATTAACAGTCAGTTCCCCTTCATCATCCAATGCTTGCCTCAACAATGTGATGTCAGTAACTGAGAATTGTGTGTTTTGTAGAACACGTTTAGTGATGACAGAACAAGTCATCACTCCTAATTTATTTTATTTTATTTTACAATTAACATTTGCTTAAGGGCAAGTTTCCAGAGGAAGAGGAAAAGTCACATTAACATTAAACCTACAAACTTAATCCTCTTGCATTATAAGAGATAACAGTTGGCTGGAAGCTCTCTACAGTCTCAGACTTGAATAATACAGTACGTCATAGCATCATTGTGTTTGTGTGCTGAAGCTAGCATACGGTAGCTGCTGCCACCCTAAAATAATGTTTCACCACCACATTTTCTACCACAGCTTCTACCCTCTGTTTCAATTTGGTTTGTTAATCCCCATAATAGCCAGTTCCAAACCCTGAGAGTCAGGGCCAGATTTATGTACATATTTGCACTCGCAATCTGCATGAAATTAGCGTCTGATTTACCAAAAGCAGCAGCTAATTATCAGCAACTGGGACTGTCTTTTAGGTGCATTCTGCATATAAACAAGATCTCCAAAGATGCAGTTCACTGGTGAAATGGGGATGTGATGGGGTAACAAATCATGAAAGAAATCAAGCCCAGAGAAAGAAATCAAATGTAGTCATGTTGAAATTATAATTCCCATTAAATGAAACTTTAACTTTTCAAACCATTTACTCAGCCCCTGATTAAACTCTAACTGAGACAATAATTTGGCCATTTATTGCGATAAAATAAAGGTTTATAAAACCAAAGCAGTCAGACTCATTATGTTTTAAAAAAAATACTTCATCAGATCTACGTGTCAAGCATGCAATTACCATAATGCATCAATTCAGAGGATGTCAAGTTCAGGTTAAATGACCACAAAGACACAACTTTTCAGCCCATCTTTGTTCAGAAAGAAAAAATGGTGCGATATTGTGTTCCTTTATTATTACTGCACTACTTTTCTTTCTAAGAAGCTGTCACTCTCATTTCTAAATAATTCACTGTAGCTCTCCTACACATGTTTCTGCTGTCATGGTGATTTTTGCAGAATGGAGGGTTATTAATTTTGTCTCCTCCACCACAACCTTCCTTTAATATACCATTTCAAATCTGCACCTACGTTATAAAGGCAAAGAATTTTCCTTGTGAAACTGACCCTAGATTATTGGGCGAGTGTAATAAATGTACCAGAATGTGCAGTCGACCATATTTATCAAATCTCTCCCTGTTATGTGCACAGTCCTCCTTTAAATGCTAAATGCATTTGCATGAAGAAGAGAGGCACACTTCACTGATCGCACGCAAGCAATGTCTCAGATGAAAGGCAAACCGCGCTTCCAGGCCGGTGCATCTGTTTGATAAATAACATGCAGATCGAATGAATTTCATGTTGTCTCCTGCTGTCAGTTTTGTATTTTCGAAACAATGACAAGTCGACAATACTGGCAAAGTTAGCAGGGTTGTGCTAAGCAGCTATGAGCCAGCGTGTAATGCGTTGATGCTCATACAAATCCATGATCTGGAAGGGAATGACTGTATATGTATCAGAGAGAAATATACAAATGGTAAATGAAATGTTCTAAATGATTGTTTGAATTGTTATTAAAGACTACTGAGAAAGAGAGAAAGGGAAAAGAGCGCATTAAGAACAGGAATAAAAGATAGATGAGGAGGTAAGGTATGCTTTCCCTGCCTGTGGTGTGGACTTCAAGTGTCTTTTTGGAGGAGAGCAGTTCAGTGTTATGTTTGTTGGCCACCCACCTTTATTGTTTCTTAGTTTTATTTGGCTGCATTAGTGCCGTGAGAAGTTAGCCAAGCACATTACCAGGCAGTCTGTGCTACGCTGTGTCTCAGATGGGTACAAAAAAATTAAACACACTGCAGATGGTGGCGTGACGTCCTCGGGCGCAAAATGTTTTAAAAGGTGTGGAATCTTTGGAGGAAAAAAAAAACAACATTTTGACTGCTTTCTGTTAAGTTTTTATTTTTTCTGCAATTCGCAGTAGTTTGATTGGCATTCAAACTACTCATCTTGTCTGCAAACAGAAATAGTGCAGTGTCACCATTGGTGCATAGTTTATAATACTAGTAGATAGTACAGGGTTTGGACACAGTGTGAGTGTGGCTGCGATGTGTGCGCCGTGGTGAGGCCAGAAATACTAATGTGTGACTGATAGGAGCCGAGCTGCACACGGTCGGTGATGTCTTGTGCATGCAGTAGCGGAGGCTGCCTGCGGTAAGCGTGTCAGGTATGGTCTGGAGTCGGTAACCAGGTAAACCATGACATCTCCCTTCATCAAGGTAAGAAGGCGTGTATTCAAGCTCAGACGCTGAGGATGGAGGGGACATTCATGACTTTCTACATTTTCTAAAGGGATTAAAATATCATTAGACACAGTCGGAAATCAGAAAGGAAATACATGACTGCGAGAAGGCAACTTTTCTTTATCAAAAAAAAATTAATCCTGGGATTTTGTTAACCACATGTGCATGTTTATGATTTGTGATGGACTCCTAAGAGACGACGCTGAAGCTGTATGGAGGACGACCGGATGTAATTCTGTAAGACTTTGATGTTTACACTGAATATGCATGTTTGTGTGTTTAGGGTTTATAATATGGATATAAAGCTTGGAACAATGCTTGTGAAATATGAGGTTTAGACAGAGAGGTTTTGGAGAGAAGGCTGACAAGTCTAGCAGACAAGTAAATATTGAGGGAAGACACACACACACACACACGCATGCACATTCACGCTCCACACTACATCTACTTTTAATGGGTTTAAATAATGTCTCTGATACCGACAGCTTAACATTCATCCAACTGTCATTTAGCATTTAATCACTTTTAACTGATAAAAATTATATTAAAAAAGTCACTCGAAATATTGCACTCGCAGCTGACATATTCATATTCTACGCTACTGAGCAGTTATTGCTCTGGTGGAATTATCAGCATCAGTTCTAATTATATTGTGACAATATGTATCAAGTGATTATTCAATTTTTTTTTTACTCCATGCAAATAATTTGCTGTTTTTTCTTCAAGAAAATGCAGCGATATCAATATGCTGAGGTTTAGTCAGTGTAGCTATTTATAACCTCAGTCTATCCACTATGTTGTGTATTTCAAGTATACACTTTAACTACTGCACACTGTAGTTATGTATTAAATGTATAAGATCCTTAGTATATCTATTAGAATTCTAGTGCCCTTAGTTTTTTCCTAGATTTATTAAATTATAGTTTATCAATTTTACTACATGTCTTAAAGTTTTTTTAAGCAACATATTATTTCCAAGCTAAAGGCACTCTGAGGTGGGTGACTTATCTGTCAGGGAGAGAGCAGCAGTACCACACTGAGCATCTGCCCAACGCCAGTGGAGTGCCACAAGGCAGTGTCTGGGATCTCCTACTCTTTTGCTTTACTATATTAATTACATGAAATCAGCCTGCCCAACTTCTTTGTTCTTATATCCAAATGATTCAGCTATCCTGGAGTTGGTGTAAACAGAATAAGTATCTGGGTGTCAGACAATAAGAACAAATCTATCCTGTTTGGAGCTGGAGACACAATTGAGTAATAAAAACTATATACGCAAGTGCAGTTGAGATTGATGGAGTTCTACAAGTTGTTGTGTGTCAGCTTCCAGAAATAATAACTGTTAAGCCGATGCCGGTGGGACATCACTACTACTGGGCAAGATACTCAAAAACTTAAATCAATTACTCGACCTCTACTTATTGAAAAAGTACATTACACATACAAGTACATTAATTTACTAATTATTCAGTAGCAAGTAATGTTAAATTGCTTGTTACTTTGCTTTCCTTACTCAGCACAGCTCAGTCAAATATGCATTTGAACAACTTCAACTCCTGCACCCTCACACATCACATCTTTGTATTTGACTCCAGTAGAAATAGGAAACAAGACATCACAGTTTAACAAGCAGGCAGCGCTACAATTTGAACGGAGTTATTGATCCAGTGTTATTTTGACCCATGTACTGGGTCGTTACAAAAACCGTAAAACACCAACAGAAAGTAGAACAAGTCTTGGACTTGGGTTAGAGTCACCCTCAGGCTTGAAGCTTGGAGTCATGCCGCCAAGCGTCAGTTCTTACGGCCTCACAGGCTTCCAGCAGAGGAACGAGCACATCATATTCAATTGAAACGATCAAAGAGAAAGGTTGTCAATACACCAATCAAACCAAAAACATCTCTCAAATGACTCCCTGCACTTTCGCAAACATATTTTGTAAAATCTTACTTGAGCAAGGTACAAATTTGATGTTTAATTTGGAGAGAAAACAACAGTACACTTAGATATGGACACATTTTCTTAGTAACCGAGAAACAAATAGAATCCATAATTATCCACAACCCTTTTACTTCTACTTCAACTACTAACATAAAAAAACAATAGTTTCATTCAATGCTATTTAAGTGCATCCCCTCTGAATAATCTTAATACAGGTGCACTTTCACATCATATACTTAAAAATGCTTTTTCTGACCTGGGAGTACCGGGGTTTATATTTTCCAGAGATTGCTCTGCATTTACTAAAGCACAGTGTGTATCATTATCCACCCACCAAGACATTGAATTGCAAAACACAAATGTTTGTTGTCTTGATTCGACAGCAGAATATGGTGGAAAGGTCTTGTTTGAAATATCACATTTTTATTTGTTTAACATTGATGTGAGTTCCGAGTGCCTTCCTGCTTGTCCTCGACAAAACCGCCCGCCTGCTAGACACAGTCTTTTAACAGCCCAACAGCCTTTTTCCACATCAAAATTTCAGCAATGCAGTGAAATGTGTGTACGTACATGTGTTAGAGGGACACACTTTTGGCCAGTTCTCGCTTCTTTTATTTTTTATTTTTTTGCATGCTTGGGGTACGTGTGGAACCAGGGGAACAGAAAATGTCCACAAGAGTTCTGTCATTCATATTTCATTGGTAATAAATATGAATAAACAAGGACAATGCCAAACACCAGAAAGGACATGCTCCTTTATTCATTGGGGGGCTGCACTGTAGGTTTGTGTGTATGTCTATGGCTGTGTGTCTGTGTTTGACTTTGAGGATATTTGTGTTTTTTGTGCAGCAGGATGTGAAGCAAGAGAAAGACACAACCCCTGTGGAGGAGACTAAAAGGCAAAAGGTGTGGGAGGGGCAAGAAAGGGCATGAAAATCATGTTATTATGAAACTGTGCCAAGGTGGGGAAGAGTTTAGTCTTTCAGTCACGATAATTCTGACCTTGGAGAGAAGGAGAGAGGTCATATTGTGAAAGAGCTTCATAGTTCCATTATATTTTACACTAAAGTGCATTTTACTGTTTTCAGGATGTGAAGGAGGATTAATTAAGAAGCCTAATTTGTGAGTGTTGACATGCATAATAGTGGCATAACCTTAGAAATATGCTTTAGTCAAATAGCAATGCAGTGACGAGGTGATTGAGTATAATAACCAGATCGCAAATGATGAATTCTTTGCAGAAGTTGTCGAAGGTTGTTTACATGACAAACCTTCACAGTAAACATGTATTCAATTAAAAACTGTATGTTAAAAATGTAGCTGACCACGACACCAGGCTTTCTCGAACATAGCACAGTATGATAAGCTGAGACTAGGCCAACCTTATGAATATACGATGTGATTTTTTTTTCTGGCTTTCAATTATTGAAAGGACCTGAAACATTAAAATGACACGGGACGGTTGTAGACAATCATTGGTAGGCCTTCTTAGACAATCTGATGTAATGATGGAATAAACTCTCCTTTTAATTTTTAACCAAAAACTGAATTTGTACTCATTTTAATGCATGACAAGTGCACTACTTTCTTGCACAATCTATTATTGATGAAAGTGAAGACATTTATTAAATTTCGTCTATTGCTCTTAATAAGCCCTGGACATAAAAGTACTGATATGGCATTTTTCAAGCCAGACACATGTGGAATGACAAACAGCTAATAACTGTATGTGAATTCAATTATGGACATATGAGCTGGTCCTGCTCTTTCATGAGGTCATATATTGAAGATGGCTCGAGCTGTATGTATTGATTGAAAGCTTAATGGATAAAATAATAGACTAATCAGGTGAATTAAAGAGCTGACAAATACTTTGATGTAAAAATCATGTAAAAAAAATCCAATATAACCATGAAGCTGTTCATTGATATTCATTATTTCCCACAAGCCTGATCGAACTAGAGATATTAAAGGAAGCTATATTACAGAATAAACATTATCTCGGTAGACAGTGGACAAATTCATATTATCAAGAAAAGAGCGGTTAAAGAAAACAAATCCTACCATCAAAATAATCATCAGACCAGAAATCTCCCTCCCTAAATTTCCAACTTTTAATCAGCTGTAAATTCTGTATCTAGATTGTAATAAAATCTGAGACTGGTGTGAAAACATATAAGGGGATTTACTACTGAGAAGTGGGGGTGAGTGTCCCTCATGCTCACGATGGCCATTAATTAGCGGCATGATTCAGTGGAAAGTTTTAAAATCTATCGCTGATGAAGTCTGTGAGTGACCTGAAAACACTAAATATTTCTCATCCTTGTTCCCTAGCAGTGATACTGCAATGTGACTTTTCCCATAATGGTCCTAACATTTTTATATAAAACCATTACAGAATATTCACGTAAAGGAGATCTAATGTACAGACAGATAATTTTACACAGTCAATGTCTGAAGTATTACACAAATGAATAATTTCGGGCGGTGGTCAAGGCAGCTTTTCAAAGCCTCCAGTATGGGATCTATCCTTCATCATACATCTCTGGGCACCAGTGTCTGGTCAACATATGTTTTTTGATGTGTTGCTCATTGCTGTTAAAAACTGCACTTGGCAGGAGGAGACAGAGGCTTCAAGTGTTCCCACATCACCAGCTGCCCCGTCTGGCTGAGACAGCACCTGTCGCCAGCGCGGACGGGAGCATTATACCTGGAGTAATACATTTTGGATGATTTGCGGATGTTTCGGGAATATTTTTGGCCGATGCGTCTTGGTGCCTGGCAGAGTTTTCAACAAGATCATGTGGAAAAAAATGAATGGAAACTGACTAGACGCTGACACACTAAATCATGGAGTGATCGAGGTCCTATTCATGTGGAAATCAAGAATAATTTTATTCGATGATGCCTTAAAAACTTGAGTACATTTTGGCCAAAGATACATCTTAGCTTCTTTGCTATCAATTTGTTTTTAATATACCAAATAATCAGAAACACAGCACTGTGTAATTTGTTGTTTTCACGTTGTCATACTTCACAATAATTTATTATCATGTTATACTTTATGGGCTATATTGGTATGCAAATGTTTTACATTAGTAAACCAGCTACACATATTGCAGGTTTCTTCTTTTGTTTACATATTTATCAAATCAGTGTGTGTCTCCAAGGTACGCTGCATATCCTTGAAAAATTGGTGCACTGGGGTGTGAGGATAAAAATCTACTTAAGTACCACTGTGCACCACTTAAATCAAGGCCCAGGCCTTATAAAAAATGCAGTTACTATCTTACTGATGTACTGGTTGATCTACAATTATATAATTAAAGTAATAATCATTTTTACATAGCCCTTTAAAAATCACACCGAGCTTCACAAAGGGATAAATAACACACAAAAAATCAACCGCAGAATCAATAAAAGCAGAGTTGGTGCTCCAGGAAGTCTCCTAGGTGCCGTGTTTGAACAAATTGGAGACAAGAGAGAGACCTTTGACTGAAGCAAAACACAGAGCTATAGCAGCCTAAGTGAGAAGAGATAAAAGCATGGACGACTTTTACCAAATCAATAATGGATAAAAGAGATTCATTTTGATAGCATTCTTTTCTTGGAAGAAACAATCTCAAACAACTCTGAAATAACTAAAATGGGGAATTTACATTTTACATTATGGGGAGTTTACTAATTTATCATGCCCGTGCATCTACTAACTGCAGATATGCCCTTCTCTCTCTATGTAGGTGGATAACTTATTTGCATGACTTATTTCCATCAAAACAGTCTATTTTAAACCATATTTGCATTAAACAGTAACATCACCCTCTTATCGGTGGCATGACAGTGACGAGATGACAGCAGCCTATGACACTGACCTAACAGATGTATGGCAGCAAACCATAGCTTGATAGGCACATGTCTACAAGCATGAACACATACAGCATATTGGCTATCAGCATTATTAACATTGATAGGTGGGCTGGCCACCTATTTAGCTGTTAATCAGTTTAAAGGCTTTAGGAATCAGGGATCAGACAAGTGTGTATGGGCTACACCTGCTACTGACATCTCTATGTAGAAGTCTTGCTCCACATCTGGAGGTGGATCACATTGTGATTGGATCTAAACTAGGTATAGATGCAATCTGTACAAACAAAACCACATTCTTAAGCAAGAAATCACCCCAACAATTTGAAAGGTCACCTAAAGTCCACCTCTTCGAGCTATCTCAAGCAAACAGGGCATAAAAAGCTACAGATGACCTTTTCCTTTAACAAAAATAACATTTGTAGAACCCATGCAGCATCGTGTCCCTGGAAGACACCATGTTTGTTGACAAGTCCGCCTGCTCCTCCTACCTAATTTGCATGAACACAGAATTGAGACAACATGGCACTTAACAAGATGCACACAGGCCTAAAAAGCAGTTTCTATATATCCAATCATTTTGAAAGGAGCAGCACTAAAACGGTGAAATCAAACACCCTGAAATGAGTCTTTGCATGACCAGAGTTTGGTCCATTTGGTGCATCAACATTTGGAAAGTCTAGTCGAAGAAAGTCTGTAACACGCATGCTCCACAGGCCTAAAAATGTCCATGTTGGAACAGCGTATTCAGCTTTTCTGGCATCGCAGGAAGAAACTGGACCAGGCTGGCTTTGGCCAAAAGTTTAGGCCCCTACAGTCGTTAATCTTGTGTCTCTTACTTGAGACTTGAAAAGTAAAGGGGCATTCCTTGATGTGGCTCCAAAAACAAAAAAATGACAAGTAATTTGAAAATCACTTTAATGACTAGTGTTTGACTACAGCAATAAGCTCATTTTATAGTGTTAAATTAAACTCAATGCTTCACTGTAATTGAAAACGCACACACAGGGAGAGCAGGGGTTTAATTTCGACTAAAGTTGCTTCACTGAAATGTCTGCCAACATTAAGCATTGCTCACTAACAAAACAAGTGCTTTTGGCCTGTAACTCCTGAATCTGTCCACAAGCTTTTTTTCCAACAGTTTTAAAATAAAACCTTCAATTGTTTGAGTTTATATCAACACGCTTTCGACGAGTTAAACAAGATTATCTAAAAAAAAAATGTAATTCATTAAATGTGAATTTGAGGAAAAATAGTTTGGGGGAGATAATAAAGCCATTTTACTTGTTCTGAAGCTGGCTGATTAAATTCCTTATGGACTTAACATTATTGGCACAGTCAGTGCTGACTTTCTTTTTTGCAATAGCTGCTAGCTTATCAAGAGAATTACAATAACTATTCTTTTTACACCCTCTTTTGGAAACAGATTGATGTGCTGCAGTAGAATTGAATCGTGCAGCTCCATAGTACCATTGTTCAAAGAAACCCTACAGTGCCATATCTCCTCTGGTATGATAATGTCTCATTCATTGTAAAAATGTATTCATCATCTCAGCTAACTGAGCCTTAACATATGTAACACATGAAATGAAGTGGCAACCTTTTCTCATGGAATCAGTGAGACCTCAGTCGCTCACAATGATCTCTTGAAGACAAAAAGTGAACAGTGATGACTGATACATTTATGCGAAGGATCTGTTCCTCGTAGCCACGGAAAACTGAATCAAATTGGATTTAAAATGCTAAAGAATGTCTTAACTAGGACAGTGTTATATCAGTCTGAACCAAAATCTGGTGTCTGTAGAAGCATAAAATTGGAATATGGGTTTTGGGTGTTAAGTTGGCCGAAATGACAGGGCCGGGCCGGCCGCACTTAGGCACCTCTTAAGCCTCTTTTTGAGCTCGGAAAAACCCTCAGACTGACAAAGTGTGAAAGGCATCATTTAAGGTAACAACTAAGCCTCCTGGGACGCTGGAAATGTTCTCGCTCTCAAAGCCACATGTTGTGCTTAATACTAATCAAGCTAATTCAAAAGCACACTATTCAGATAGGCACAGTGGGGGGTTACAATCCAAAATGAAACATCCACCATCTTGAAAGCCTGAAGCTTTCAACTGAAAGATGAATGCTGACATCAAAGGAGAGCACATCTGTGTGCATCTTTTTTTTAACAATGACCACTGACTATCAATATTGAGGCTGGGAAAAAGAAGCGCTAATCAATGTTTCTGTGTTAATAATGGATGAAATCGCTGATGTATATGTAATGTTAAAGGTGTTGCTTGTTGTGATGAAGCCACAGAGAATAACCACCCAACTCTGCTGTTCCTCTCATCTCTATGGAGTGTTTCAGCATCTGTTTTTGGTTTAGTCTCTCCACTCTCATTAGCATCGTTTCCAGCCACAATAGGTGGCTGTTTTACGTGAGAAATTTTGGGACTTAGATTCACTAGGTAGCTTCCAACAGCCTATATTTTGCGAAGACCAGTCCCTTCCTTGCCTCTGATTGGCTCTGACATTTTTTTCTAATCCTAACCATCTCACCAGCCACAACCAAGCAACGAACACTAGCCAATCAGACGGACATTGGGTCAATCTTGTCGGACATTTTTCTGTTAGTCCCCCATCACAAAATAAATGCTGTGTTGCTCCATGTAATAAGCAATTGTTCTCTAATATGTTCACCATAACAGCTTTATGAGGCGAAAAGATGTCAATCTTGTGTTTACAGATTGTTATGCTGCCATCAAGTGGCCAAAAAATCCAATCAATGCAACTTTAAGAATGCTTTATTTCCCATGGTCCCTAACCCTTTACCAGTTTTAGTTGTTACCAGAAAAGAGAACTTAATCACCTTCGAGTGTTTTATGCCTGTGTGTGACATTGCACACAACACATTTGACTCTCAAGTCAATAAAGGAAATGAGTCTGACCTTTATTATCGTTTGACCTCTTCACATATATTTCTGTTCGATCTCTCGACAGCTTTCGCTTTTCAGTGTGAAAATATGTCATACTTTGCTCATTCATAAGGTCTGACTGACTGCCAATACAGGTCAATAAAAGTCATAAATTATTTAACATTCCTTTAACCTTTATCTCACCATCTGTCAAACAAATCATGTTTTCAATAGCAGCGTTCCACTAGGGCAAAAAAGATTTGTTTGAAAAACCATGAACACAGTATAAAAGACTTGAGAGAACAGTGAGTGTAGTGTACAGAGAATAAGGTCTTAAAGGAAAAAAATAACAAGCAACAAAACTGCTATTCTGCAATGTGTTACATGGCAAAAAATTAACTAATGTAATATATAAACGTACAACAACATTAATTCAAACACGCTTATAAAGAATAAAAGTTCAGAAATCCATTTCCATCCAGCTGGTCCATCCATCTGCAACAGAGGCATTTGGGATGTGCAAATGCTTTGACAGATTAAAATAGAAACCTGAAATGCTGCTTTCAATTCATACTCAAGATGTATAGGTGGCAATTTCTTGGTTACAGCTCTATTATGCTTGTCATGCTTCTAAATCCACCCTGAAACCACCTCTCAACTAGGATCAAGATTATCCTGATTTTCAGCATCACAACGATCTGCCCGTGAGTCATGAAAAACACAGATACAAGTTTGAAGATTGATTTAAAAAAAAAAAAGAAAAAAAGCAGGATTTGATTTTTCCAAAACCAAATCCTTGCCTGAGCAATGACAATTATTATTTTTCAGGTTTGAAAAACCCAATTTTCAGATTTATTCCAATCCGATTACTTAAATCCTATCAGCAAAGTCTTGAAAAACTGGGCTAGAACTGGATAAGACTTATCTGGAATCTTGAGCAGACGGAAACACTTGAAAACCATTAAAGACACACTGATGCAGGTGTGTACTAAGCTGTGAACATTTAGTCATAAGCCCCTTGAATGTCAAACTCGTAACCAAGGCCGTGTTAGCTGCGACATGCAAGCTGCAGGACTATGAGGCTGCAACCACTGTTTTTTTTTTTTTTTTTTGCAAATATGAAACCAGCATCTTCTGATTTTTTTTTTCCTGCAATTGAGTAGGTGGGAAGTTCACTGATGATTAAAGAACAACTATGTATTCATCTGGAGAATTTTTAGCTGTAAGTGCAGAGAGATAATCAAATTATGTAAAACACTGATCGCTCGTGCTTTAAGGCATGAAATGGTCAAACGTACAAATGTAGAGCATCAACAGAAAACTACTGCCATCTTCATTCTAAAAATATCAGTTCAAAAACCTGTATTAGTCAACCCCTACTTACTATCACTATGGCTCACTAACTCATTAAATGAGACCACCAACTGTGTTTTGATTAAATGATTAAACAGTGCACGTTCTTAAGAGGCTTTTGGGTTATTAACTTGTGTCTGAGGCTGCACTATCACACATCAATATATAGAAGATCAGCAGGGGTCAAATGACTCATTATCATATGCCACTCAGTCCTTTTCACTGGTAATTGCTAGGAACAGGAAAATGAAAACGCTCATTTTCATCCTCTCAAGCCTCATTTGCGAGACATTTGACCTGCGCATGTATGTACAAAGACTCGAACTGCTTTCACACTCCGGACAAGAAAGGTGTTGGATTTATTCGCCACTGAGAGTCGGACGTAAACATATTTCGGTGTCAGGACGAGATTATCTGATGCAACGCAGCAGTAACGGGTTAAACTGACTTTAAAGAAAGCGCTCACTCAGCAGATGACAGATGAAGCGACGCCAGCCTCGGTAGCTGCACACAGTTTGGCTGTTAATGTTCTACGCAGAACCACACCGCCATGAACCTTATTTTTAAACACGTAGTTTGTCAACTTCAGTGAATAGTGAGCTCCAACCAAAAATACTGTGCAGATAAGGGGATTATTTGCTGTAGCTCTTATCTCGGGATATGTCAATATCTCCTTCAGGACAAATACAGCTACAATGCAGGGCAGGAAGGTGCATATTCCTCCCACAGGTTCTTTGGCTTTTCTCTTTTATAAGCGTCTTTATAATTATTCTTCATAAGCTCTGGGTTGCAATCTTGTGTGCGTACTCCTACCTAAAATCCTCTATACATTCGCAGAAAAAGGAGTAGAGAAAAAAAGGAGAGGATATGAGGATTCTAAGTTGGTTTTATTCTAGTATTTGTGACACAAACTCCTTTAACTGAGCTACACATAACAACATCTAGTACCATAAAAAAAAAAACCCTGAAAGATATGGCTCAGTAATTATGGGTTATGATCAAACAGCCAATTTAAAGGTGAAGCTATTTTGTTAATAAGCTATTCTTTGAGATTTTGTCACAGTGAGTGCACAATAATCATTGCAATACTTTCAGTAAAACTAATGGTTCAACAGAGGTAAAAAAAAAAAAAAAAAAAAAAAAAAATCTATGTATCTTTCATGAAAAGAAAAAGACTTCCGCATGAATGCTCTCTGAACCTTTCCCCACTTGCAGGCATATGTAGATTTTGGGCTAATTTTGTGCTCCAGCTCTAAAAATGTCTTGCACACTAGTAAAAAACAAAACATTGAGGCCAGGATGACACAGAGGAGCTGGTTTGCTCACCTTTCTCAGCCTGCAAGAAACCTCTCTGAATACCCTGGTTTTAAAACATGCAAGAAAACATAGACGCAAATGGGAGAAAGACACCTTTTGGATCTTTGTTACCAGCACAGGTACGAGAGCTTAATGTCTGTGTGAATATCACCAGTTCCACTTAGGTGCCATCAGAATAATCTCAAGAGGGCCATCTTGTTAAAGGCAGCACAATAATATGTTGAAAACAGCACATTTAAAGTGAGCCTTAACGGCAGAGAGACAGAGCTACACAGTCTCACTTCTGACTACAATGACAAGCTTCTTCGAGGCAATGAATTCTGAACTACAGTACCTGCTTTGCCAACAACAGAGACGGTTCAGTGAACAGCTCAGTGAGATGCATCTCGACACATAATTTCAACACTGTGTCATGCTGGAACCAAAATGGGACTCAGAATATGGTATGCATCGCATCACTGAGAATTTTTCATTTTCATGCATTTTCCCGTTTGGCTTTGTTTCACTAGTTGGTTAATAGCAGACTGCGAGAGAGATGAAATGCAATGCCCAGCTGAGCAGGAAACAATCTCTGGAGTGATGACAACAAAAAAAGAAAGTGAATAGAAAAGTAGGCCTACTATAAAATACTGTTAAGGTTTTAAAGGTGTTATGACATCACACCCAGAATTCGTTGCAGCTTTGCACAAGATATTTATATTAATGAAGACAGCAACAGCTCTCGACATTCGCTGCTCCCCGCTCTATTGCGTTTATGCCCTACAGAGTTGATCTCCTTTTGTGTCATCCCACTATTCAAGAAAATAGGCTACCGCTGAGCACATCCTCGGTCTCTCTCCACACCGTGAGTCTGGTATGGCATGAATGATAATTTGTGTTAAATGATCAGGATGAATGTGCACATATGCACGTAAAATTAGGGGCATCAGATATGATGATGATGATCATGTCACACTCCTAAACCCAGATTCTCTTATAGTTACCCCCCATGTAACATCTGTGTCCTCCGTGTGTGTGTGTGTGTGTGATGTCCCTGAGAGGAGGAGAAGACACTTGGTGTGTCAGACTTGGCACAGGAAGCGGGAGGAAAACGGAAGAAAATGTGTTTCTACAACGTGACTGCATTCAAAGCCTGAAAACTGTAATTTGAGATATGAATTCATTACACGGCCTCTCATCAGTGGGCCCTGGATAATGTGATGCAACAGCGCCGCTTAGCGTCCACTCTGAGTAGTGTGCCCCCCTCTCCACTTCTGATCCGGTCCTTACCTTCGGTGTCACAAAGCGTGGCTGCTGCAGGTTTGCGGTCGCGGAGGTTTTGCGCCTTCTTCTGCGGAGTCCGTGCGCTGAAGGTTGTGTTTTGGTGCCGTGCTGTGAGGACCCCTGCAGGCGGCCACCGTCACCTGTCCCTCCACCGGCATGATGCTTCCTTCTCACAGCGTCAGTGAAACCAGAGGAAAAGTGTTCAAACTTGATCTGAAACACAGCAGCACAACGCACATCCCGTGTTATTATCGCAGGCCTGAAAAGCGCAGACTTGTTGAATTTGGCACGGTTCTATAAAAGGGCGCGCGCCTCCAGGCTGCAGCCTATATGAGCCATAAACATTATTACACAATGTCATCATGTTCCTCGTGACTCATAAGAATTTAACAGTTTGAATTTCAGCAAAATATCACTGCGAGCGCATGTGTGTGTGAGCGTGAGTGTGCGTATTTGTGCGTAAATGTCCGTGCGTAAATGTGCGCACCCGTGTGTGTTATGTGTGCCATATGTGCGTGTGTGTGTCGGAACACAAGTGCCTGTGTGTGTGTGTGTGTGTGCGTAAATGTGCGCACTCGTGTATGTTATGGTAGCCAATTGCGTGTGTGTGTGTGTCTGTGTGTTTGTGCGTTTCTGTGCGTGTGTGTGTCCCTTTCGGGGATGCTGGGACTTATTGGATGAAAAGCTTGCGTGACGGAAACACAAGTTAAATTCAAAGGTGATATGGCTGCACGGTACTCTGTGTGTGTGTGTGTGTGTGTGTGTGTGTGTGTGTGTGTGTGTGTCAGGGAGAGAGAGAGGGGGGAGAGAGAGCGTTAAAAACAGCCTGTGGCTCCTCGGTGAATATTCCCCTCACGCTCCTCTCTCCGGTTTGGGGCTCGTGTATGTAGGGCATGCAGCAGGTTGCGCGTCGGGGACTCGGCTCGGACTAACCAAGGAGCGGAGAGGAGAGGATCCGAAAGCAGCCACCCCACCACCACCACCACCACCACCACCCCGCCTCTGCTCCACTTTGAGAGGGGAGAGTGAGTGAGTGTGCGGCACAAATCAAAACCACTGAACCCCGATATTCGCTCCTCAATTTCCGAGCCAGAACGCATGCTAATTAAACTCACCCCATTCCCGTGACACATCTCTCCAGGCGGCCAGGTGGAGATGACATTGCAGCCTGTTACTCCATTCGGGCGCCCTCGGCAGGAGTGGGAATCACATACGACTCTCCTCCGTCAGATTAATCCATCAATTTCTCCTCCATCCAGCCCCCCCTTCCAAAAAAAAAAAAAAAGGGAAAAAAAAAAAAAAAAAAACACCACACGGATAAATCCACCTGTCTGCCTCTGAAGACCTCCCCCTCTCCTCCACCACCTCCTCCAGCCTGGTATTCCTCCCGGTTAAGATTCGTCCATTCAGCGGCGGAGACGGGGGAAAAAAAAGAGATGTGCTGGGATCAGTTGGATCCAAAATACGCGTCGGGTTTTGGGATCTCCAGCAGCCCCGCACGTACCGCAGTGAGGGCTCGTCCGTGGACAGGTCTGCGCGCCTCCTCCTCCTCTCCTCTCCTGTCCTCCTCCTCCTCCTCCTCCTCCTCGCACCGCTCGCGGATTCTTGGAGACTGAAGGGGGGATTCCGTCACAAATAACATCAAACACACACACACATAATCCTCACACACTCTCTCTCCCTCTCCTCTCTCACTCTTCTTCCCTCCTCACGCGCTTCTCCAAATAGCAACAACAACAAAAAAAATCACCCCAAAACAATTCGGAACAAGTTTAAACGGGTCGAGTTATTTTTGCTGAGCTTTTTCCTGCCACGCGCGACCGAGGTGATGCTCCGGCTGCAGCCCGCCGCGCGCACCGGAGAGAGGAGAGGAGGAAATGTTCTCCGGCTGCCTCTTTACCCCGCAGCCCGTCCGCCCACGCTCCGCCGGCTGAAGGTACTTACACATCAGCCTAGTTAATTAAACATATGGGCCTGAATGAGAGAGGGCTGGTGTGGTGGGGGTGGAGAGAGGGGGGAGGTGGGTGGTGGTGATGATGACTTGGGTGACTTCATTTCCCCCATTATAAAATATCAAAAGAAATGTGGCTGCGCGCAATGGATGTGTCGCCATGTCTCCAAAAAAAAAAAAAAAAAAAAAAAAAAAAAGAGAGAGAGAAAAAAAAACTTCGCAGCTCGTTAGAACTGATGTGTCTCCTCCTCGTGTGTCTCTCTCGGGCTTTTCTGGCTCCGCGCGCGTCGCTGCTGTTCCTCCAAAAAATGGAGACGCAGGAGACGCACGGCGCGCGCCATCATCCAGTTTTATATGGCATCACCTGGTGCCACCTCGCCAAACGGGCTTGTGCAAATGCAGCTCTCTTATCTGCTTCCCCGTGTGTGTGTGTGTGTGTGTGTGTGTGTGTGCGCATGATGACTGTCTCGGCGTCAAACAAGTCGCCTCCGCTCCTCAGAGCCTCCACTGCGCACAGATAAAACACTTCAATATCCGCTGAACTGTTGCAACCCAGTCTAGTGGTCCCCGTGCATGCACCCCCCCCCCAAAAAAAGAAAATATTGATCCCTTCAAAATGAAAACGTTTGTGTCATGTTCCCTCGTCAGCAGCAGAGTTGGTTGAAAGCTCCGGGTGAGATAAGGGAAAATAGAGCAAACGATAGTGAATTACACAGCCTCAATTAAACATAATTAGCAGATCAAAACTGCATCACAGGGGGTCCTCTGGGAGACAAACCTCCCCCCTCTCTCCCTCCACCCCCCCTCTCTGCATCCCCCTCTGAGTGTTGCCTTGGAGTCCCACTGCAGACAGATGGTGTAGATATTGCATGGGGTCACGTTAGCGGGCCAGGGATCTACCAGGACTGGCTGTCATGAGCTGAGTTACACAAAAAGCAGCTCAGCTTAAACAGACCACAGGGCTTATTATTAAGGAACACTTCGCTGCCCTCCTCTTCCTCCTCCACCTCCTCCTCCTCCTCTATCCCTAGAATAAAAATCTCCACCTGTTGAGGTCCTCTATCCTCCTCCGTCAGAGCTCGAGCCTCCCAGGCTTGGAATAAAAGAAACAGACTATTGCATAACGTGGACATAAAAGAGAGGGAGACAGACCACAGGAAGAGTGCATGATGGTCTTTCTTTTCTTTTGAGGAAAAAATTCCTGGGGTTCCAAATAAAATAGCTCTCCCTTTCTTTCCTTTCTCCTCCTGCTGTTTACCCATTAGAGACATCCAGTTGGGACAGGCCGGACCCAGGACACCCCCTTGGGAGCTGTAGAGGCTGCTGTGCAGTGCCATTAACAGTGGATTTCATTTTTAGTTTGTTAACCAAAAATGATCCCCATTGGAGTATGGCTAAGCTTTTCTTATTCTATATTTAAACATTAAGCTGTTGCCAAGGAAATAAAGTCATACGTTCTTCCGGGCCACCATAAATAAGCTTTTATTAAGTATAATCTCATTCAAGGGTGTGCATGCCTGCAGACCTTCTTATAGTAATTCCTGGGACATGACCTTTTGCAGGTTTCTGTGTGTGTAGACTTGAGGATCTCTCTCTCTCTCTCTCTCTCTCTCATTTGGTTTGCCTTCATCCGGTGCACACCAGCACGACACTTGGACAATGCAGTGAGTCAGCTGTGCCCTGTCTGTAGGCAGTTGTGGGTATTTAGCAGTTGAAGAGTCCACAGTGTTGGAATTGTCTTAAAATGTGTCCCTGTTATTATAACTGATTTATGACCGCTGGGCTCAGTCGTCATGCATCTTTCATAGGCCAACAGCACATTGGACAGAAGTTACCTGCAGTTCTGTAGAGACAGCGCCGGACACACACACACACACACACACGTGCAGACACTCAGCTCAGGTTCAAATCTGGTTTTCAGCATCCAGACATCTCAATGAGCCAGCTGCTTTTACCTCTTCATTTCTGCTGTCTGATTAAATTTCACAAGGGTTACTCTAATTGCCCAAACCAGTGTGTCATTATAAAATATTTGAAAAACAAGGGAGACCCATTATCACTGTGTAGTGCGTCAACAGCGTGCTAAGTACTTTGTTATTACTCTGTACAATTATTGAAGACAAAAGCTCATTCCACTAATGTTGTTTGGCTAATAGTCAAAGCCCAGTACTCCAATATTCCTGGAATGAATCAGACGAAAGGAAAGGGTTCCAATTAAAGCAGCTCCAACTATGAAACCAGCAGGCAGGCTCAACAAACCAATAAATAAATAAATAAATACGTGAATAAATAGATAAATAAATTACAGGGAAGAGAAAACGATTACACAAGGCCTCTGACAAAAATGATGTGGGCAATTTTTGTATCCATGGTAACTGACTTTTTCAGTGTCACCACTTTTGTTATGGCAGAGGCACAACCCAGATGCATATGGTTTCTGTTCTGCAAACAGTGCCGGACTCCACGAGCCCCCATTCATAAACAGCTGGCCACGCTAACTGCTCCAGGACGCCAGCCACTCATTCACAAAGTGATGTCCACCGGCCCCGTCTGATCACAGCTACCCAGCACACGCGGCCCTCCCGCAGCCCGCTCGCTGCTGATGCAACTAATGTGGAAATCTTTTAAAGCACACGCTGCTAATTAGCTGCACAGCTAACTGAAACCAAGTCCATAAAAGCCTGCAACTGTCAACCTAGCTTAAAAATCTTTTTAGTATTGTTTCCATGACAACCAGACCTGATGGCACACTTTGGGTTGTATTTCTACTATCAATTTGTATGTAATTTTAAGAATAGCACGGTGGATTTTATGCTTTTTTTTTTTAACATTTTGAAGCAGTTACACCGAGTCCTTAATCCTGATTACCTGGACACGCTCACGTGGTCGACTGCCTCGCAGAAGTTCCTGTGGCAACACCTACAGATGCATCTTCACAGCAGCACACACAAGGGCTTATCTGACCATCTCCAAGGCTTTGATCGACAGGCGAACACAATAGAGATCCACAAAAGTATGATTCACTGCAATGTTTCTATGCAACTGGAAGTAAGCTGGTCGGTAAAGAAAGTAGGTGGGCTGCCGTCAGCCTAATGACTGTGAAATGAGCCTACGAGACAAATCTCTGCCTTTTATACAATGATCTTGACTCTTCCTCATTTTTTTTCTCAGACTGAGGCACTGCCATAGCAAAGACATTGCATTGTGGCTACAGTACATGGCTTTATATAGACTCAGGAAATGAATCACTCTGTCAATATATGGCAACAAAATAAACAGAAATGTATTCAAGGCTCTCTATCTGGAACAGAACGGTGTGATAGCTGGCATTTATTGAGTTATGGATATTCTCCCTCTCTAGTCTGTCTTTTTACTTTGTCTCCCTCCCTCTCTTGCACTCTCCACCCTCTCTCGCTCTCTCGCCCACAGAGAGTGGGTGACCTGGAATGAGCTCTCCTACAGACAGCACTGCTTCCCACAGCCAGACAGGGGCAGTATGTAATGCTCGGATCTCAGGCGAGCTTTAGGCTGACTCTCGAGGGTCTACCTCGGCGGTACCATCGGCGTATTCAAATTTATGGACACCTTTGAAAACCACTCATCTCAAAAATTGATAGGTGATTACTTTCTGTCACAGGGCTGATCACAGTGAAAAGTTCATGAGTGCAGCAGCCAAATCAATTAGCTGGGAGTGATGCACTGCAGTGTCTTTTTCACTTGGCCACACCAGCAATTATCTTTTGCATGAAAAGGTCAGTCAATAATTTAATAATTAATTGCAAGTAAGGATTTAGAAAGTTTTGAAGCTTTGGTGAGAACTCTCTTCATGAAAATCATCTGTCCTCATTTTCACAACAAAGACCATTTGTTGACCAAAGAACATTTTTGTCTGAAATAGGTGAACTAAATATGCATAAATATGAAAACCTCTTCATTACTTTAAAGTAAATGTGCTTTAAATTGATCAGCACATGGGATTTGAATAATGCATATTTGAATAAATTTAGGACCTAATAAAATAATATATACTACAACAACTGAATTTAGTTAACTTGAATTTCCAAATTTATACAACTTCCACGCAAAGGGTTCAGCTTGGGGTGGTTCTCATAAAATTTATTAGAAAAAATATGCATGAAAAGATAGTTGCAGCTGATCACACTCATATCAAAGAAATATTTCGAAATATTGGGAAATGCACTCGTTCGCTTTTTGAAGCCGCTGCCAGCAGTCTGTTCGTTTAGCACAAAGCCTGAAAACACGCAGCTTGGCTCTGTCCAGTGACACTGAAAGCCATCGACCAGCATTTCTAAAGCCATACAACAATTAAAGTGTGAAATCAACATGTTGAGAAGTTGGGTATTATGTGCTGGACTATTTCTTCTTGTCTTGGTGTCTCAGATGCAGGAAATGACTGCACCTGGACAAAAAAATATTCCAGCACATAAGCCCACAAAAAACACAAATTTGAAGTTTTTGTCTCTTTTTTGTGCACAAATTACTCAAACATGATTTAGCATGTTAAAAGTGAACTTTAGAGATGCCAAGTTTAGAGCCAGACAAGTGGTTTCCCTCTGTTTATGGTCTATGCGCTAAGCTGATCTAACTCTCGGTACAAAAGCAAGTGTAGTTTCCAAAAACTAACCTGCAGGTTGCATGAAGTCACCAACCAACTCCATCCAATCGTGCACATGACCATCACAGCAGTGACATGGAGGTCACAGACTTTCAACGGCTGCTGCAGCGTGGCATCAGGACTGTGCGCTGACTGATCCACCCCGAGGAGCAACCTGGAACACACACAAAAATCTGCAGAAATTATGTCATTCAGTTGATCTGGGGAAGTACACATTTAGATTGTGTTGGTTAATTTGCACTTAAAGCACCAGGGCACGCTCTCATACCCAATTTGACAGCTCAGAAATTCACAGTGCTACAGGAAATCCCATTTGTAGATTCACAGTGTTAAATTCTTGGGGTGCTCAGTTGATGCAATAGAGCGTTTAAATGTTGGAGGATGTAGCCAAATCAAACTAATTGGCCCAGTCCACAGAACAATTTAAAATAGTTCATCTTGAGGCTGTAACTTTTTATGGCCTTTCTATTATCGGCATAGCCAGAGGCTGCATTAAATATCTTACTGCCAGTAACAAACGTCTGACTGTGAGATTGAAATATTGTTCATTTTCAGATTAACTGAGATCTCCTGATAAAAGGACACGCAGTATGACCTCTAAATACAAGATTTTGATTAAGCGTTGGTGAGGCAGTTTGTCTGTTAGCACACACCAGTGAGACGATAGATGGAAGTGGGAATGAACATGTAAACCTGCAAATATTTGCCACTGAACTACGGCACTCTATTGATGTATTTTTAGGTCCCATTTGAGCTCCTAAAAGCCAGAAGCACACTTGTTTCACTTGTTTTCCATTAACAGGAACAACTGGAGAGCTGAAAAAAGAAGTACATGTAATGATTTCAATCAGCAGACTAGTTAAAAATTTTAATGTTGTTGATTAAACATAGATTAGATTGGCGTAGACTTTATCTGGGGATAATGCCCAATTATGGGGATGAATCCAATAATCAGACAATAGCATAAACTCCGGGCTTGGCCATCAGCCAGCTGCTGATCAAGTCTTTATCCTGGCGGCGGTGGAGAATGCTGTGGTTGGACGCTGGCATCAGCATATTGGGTTGAGAGCACAATGATCACTTTCTGGCTCCTCTGTGGATAAGAAAGGCTTGTTTGCTTATTTGTTTGGATGATGTGAACCAAAGGGACCAGACTCTTGTATTTTGAAAGTCCTAGAGGGAGCAGTTATTGAAACAGTAAAGAAGAAATAATTGAGAATTGAGTAGTCTTAGACTTGAGGCAAGGATAGAGGCATGAATTGTACATTCAGCTCTGAGATACTGATAATTTTCCAATTATCAAGACATCATTAAAAAACAGCCTATGCCACACATATGCTGTGCACTGTGGTATTTATGTGTGAGCAGCAAATACATTCATGTTTGCATGTGTAGATAACTATGGGTGCATTGGTGCGTGCACATCTGCATGCATGTATGAATACAGACGAGTCTGCATGGATAAATCTGTAGATACTGGGAAGATAACATGTCTGTATATTGTGGTTCACCCATCAGCAAAGGGCAAAGAGCTGCAATGATTAATCGATTAGTCAATTAATCAATTGAAAGAAAATTGCTAACTAACATTTGCTGGTTCCAGCTTCTTAAATGTAAGGATTTGCTGCTTTGCTTTGTCATTTATGACAGCAAACGAAGGGAAGAATACATGCAGCAATCTGAAGACGTCACTTTAGGCTCTGGGACATGTGATGAGCATTTTTCAGTATTTTTTGACATTTTAAAGACTGAATGATTGATCAATTAATCATGAAAATAATTGGCAGATTTTTTTAAAATAATCATTAGTTTTACTAACGGCGTAAGTGGGAGGGTTTTTGAGATTAGGATGGGAATGGTGGGGGAAATCATCTACAGTTGTGTTTACAGGATGATAAAAAATGTAAATATGAATATATTTATATATGATCAATTTGATATACTGTATATATATATATATATATATTTTTTTTTTTTTTTAAACATGTCACACTGCAGAAATTTATGTTAATGCTTTTCAAAATGCTGTAATCATTTCTCAGATTTGACAGAAGCTCTGGTTAGTAAAACCAGAAAGACATTCCTCATGACAAACAGACCGTCGTTATGCTGAGCCCATGGCTGAAGTGGTCATTCATCACATCAACGTAGCTATAATATTATTGTAAGTCCAATAATAAATCATTTGTTTTTATTCGTTAATACTCATATAATTTTACAACCACAAAGTTGATTCATATATTTTTGTTTGTTTGTTATTTTATCCATTGATTTGGACATTTGCTGCACAGTTCTTTCATTGAATTACTTTCTCCTTTCTCCTGATTTGCTCACACAGCCCCCCTTACTGAATGTGTTGATGTGCATCTCTTTGTGTACTAATATGTTTTAGCCTGAGTCTCTGTTTGGTCATTTTGTAATCTCATGCAGTCTGGTTTTTGGGACATTTTTCTCCTGAATGGGAAACTTGTCCATCTGCTGCACCTCCTAAAGGACCATCGAGGGAGAGAGTTGGGTAGCTACATTATGCAGTCTTACACTCAGACAGAAACACACACACACCTTTTAAGGTGTCACTGTGGCGTTTTCTTGGCGCATATGGTCTGGTCAATGTGATCAGTAAAGACCACGTTAACATGGTTGCAGTGGGACTATTTGTCTCTCATGGAAAGCAGCGTGTTTCTACCTGCTGTGTAATCTTCTCTGACACTTTGTATTCCGATGCCCACTAGCCAATATTATCCTCGTTACATCAGACCCATGAGAACAGCACAAACAAGCTGTTAGAGACTGTCACACAGTTAGTGTCATTATGACTCCAATATCCTAGACAAAATTGTCAGTGGGAGGATTTTGCTGGTTATGATTGATAACAGTAAAAAACGAAGACTAAATTATATGAAAAAATGTGGCTGCAATTCTTGTGTTTGTACATTTAGAGTGGAAACGATGTGTGTGGATTAGTGAACCAGGACTGTGTCTGAAATCACTCCCTTCTTCACTCATTGATTACTCTCTATGTACATAACAGACACTCAATAGTTCACACAAAAGTGAGCATTACATTAAGATTTCAGACACTTAATTATCACCATTTTGCGTCATCACTGACAGCTGTGGCCGCACAGCTGTAATTTTTGCATCTACAAAATGTAGCGGACTGGATTGTAGGACTGGTAGCAGAAATTAGTCTACACGCCATGAGGCCACTGCATATATTTGCACACTTAATTTGGACTCTCAAATAGAAGAGCAAATGTAGAGCACTATATAGTAAATAGGGAGTGATTTCGGACACAGCCCTGATGTCTGTTTTGCAAAGCTCAGGGCAGCAGTTGATGGAGCAGAGGTCCTTGTTTAATCAGGGCTATATTTGTAGATATTTAAAAGTGCACATTGGGAATTTTGCACTTTCGTTTTAATTCCTCAAATGTGCCGAGCCTGTCGTCGCTGCGTGGATCAATAACCTGAGTAAGTGCCCTTTCAGCACATCTTTTTAAATCAAGGCTTGAAAGTGCCAGGATTGAAATGGGCATTCCCCCAAACTGGAGAGAACTGGGACGGTTGTAATGTTATTCCTAAAAACTTTTACAATTGAAAGCCAACCCATATTGTGTTTTTGTGTGTCTTTTTTTATCGGACAAATTGTTGAGTGTAAATATATATATACAAATACATGCATTCCATTCTGCATATGTGCTGAAATACATGTTAAATCTCTAACAGTGTTTTTGTGTGAAAATGCCACATCCTGTCACTGAAGTCCTGCTCTCACTGCTGGTGAACAGGCTGATGCACACACACAGAATACATGCAGCAATTAAGTAATTAGCTGGGCTGAACTCACACGTGAAACAGCAGAACATATGCAGGAAGGCGTGTTTATGAGCGAGTGAACAAGTGGACGTGTCCTGCCTAAATGAGGTGAACTAACTCCAGCTGTGTCTTGACTTTATCTCTGACTTTCTCCAGCTGCTCCCGGCAACACCTAATCATTTACGCGTCCCACAGCGGGGGGGCTGCTGCACAGAAAGTAGTGGAAGTGTAAACAGCTTTCGCAAAATGTTTATGCTAATCAATTAAGTGCCAAAGTTAGTGTGTGTGTTTGTGTGTGTAAGTGTGAGGGGGGGGGAGGTAAAATTTGCTAAAGAAAAGAAATGTGGTGGTTCCCTCTCCTCTATATCCTGATTCTGATTGTTGTTGCCTGTATATTTCTGCAACTGGCAACGACACTCAGAGGCGTAGGTGGACTGACCATCAAGAGTGGCCAACTGGGACCCGAGGGCCAGCAATGAGCTGAGAGAGACCCATGCCCCATAGAGAGAGAGAGAGTGGGATGTGGGGGTTACTGAGTGCATCACTGTTCTATGGTTCTCCCGTTCCAGCTATTGTTTAGTTGCTGTAAATAGAAAAGAATAATAAGACTGATGAATATGAAACAGCTAAGAAATTCAAAGGCCGTCTGTGTAAAGCAGAGGAACAGATATAAGAACAACTGCCACTTAACAAAGGATTTAAAAGGGGGTGCAACAGGTTAACCTATAACAGCCTTATGTTAATGTTCTGTGATTGTGACAGTAACTTCATCTTCACAATCATCTTTCTCTGATTAATAATTCAAGTTTCATTTCATTTCTTTTTCACAGCAGACATTTTAATTAAAATAATGGTTGGGAAAGTGTCACAACTTCACGGTGTGACATTGAGCCAACATGCACAACACCAGGATGCTGAAACTGAGGCAGCTAAATGAAACTCAGCTGTCATTAATTTTATCATTCACACCTGTGCTTCAAGTCAAAATGTCTTGTAATGAATAAAGACCTGTGCACTAACCTCTGCTGCAATCAAACTTATAATTACTGTCTCCTGGATAAACATAACATCCACAAAGCCAGAGTTCTTCAGTTTCTACAAAACCTAATCCAATTTTGTGTGGAACTTCAGACTTTAGTGACTTTGACCCCTGCTAGTTTTTGGTCTTTTGGCTGCCTGCCTGGTGCTTGGTGAGTTTTGCCTCCGCTGACTGCCTACCTGTTTCCGAGCTACAGTATTTCCTGCCTGTTGACTGGTGAAATCTACTTTTCTGTTACCGCTCCTGCCCACTGATTCTGCTTCTAGGTCTCACTCCAGAACTGTTGCAGTGATGCCTGCATTTTAAGGCTGTTATATTTGCCAAAATAGTGAGAGTAATGTACAGTAGTGTACTCTAAGATGGTACTATATATTGATTTTCATCCATCTGCTGCTGTGATCTTAGACGCTGTCGTTCCTCTTCAACCTTGTCCACCAGTTGCCCTCAGTGTGTTCCTGCCTTTTCCAGATCCTCCACCTGTCTGCACACCCTCATTACTCCATCATCCCTACACATACTTCACCTGCCCAGTAATTCTCATCTTTTTCCAGGTTGTCTATTGCAGCTTTATTTCCTGTATCAAACGCCTGCCTGTGTCAGTGACTTTGAACCCAGCTAGTTTTTGCACTTTTGGCTGCCTGCCTGATCCCTTCTGGTCTTGTTTGCCTCCGCTAACTGCCTACCTGTTGTTGACCTACATCTTGCCTTTTTGACTATTAAAACCTGCTTTTGTACTACTACTCCTACCTACTGATTCTGCTTCTGGGTCTCACGCCAGGATTGTTACAGTGATAACCTAAATTTTGAGGCTCCAACTTAATGCTGCCAAAATGGAGAGAGCATGTAAACCATGCCAATGTTGTACTGATTTCCATCTATCACTGATGGGTCCAAGTCGTTGTGACCCGACTCCTCGAGATGCCCTGCTCCTCCTGGGGATTGATTTTCAATCTTTGTTTAACCTTTAGTTGTCATAGACTATATGGAATACAATACTGGCTAATCCATTATTTACTTTAATATAACATGTATGACACCTTAAAACAAATTCTGGCAATGGGTTCGCTTTTGTTTGAGATATTTTTCCAACCAAAGTTGTTTAGCTACATGTGGTATTTGCAGCTTCTACACAGCAAAGTAGGAGCTTATAAAGAGCACTGGAGGATAGTATTATATCCTTGCTGTTTTACTGCAGGCTGTTAAGGTTAAATACAAAATAATCCAAACTCACCCAAATGTTAAATTTCACATTAAAATTCATCACCCGTTAAGGTTATTGAAATGCCAAGCTGAAGCATTCATAATCAAGTTTAAGTTTCAAGCTTTCTACTTAAGAATAGATTATATAATATGTTTGTCGAGCATATAGGAATACTTACTTTCACTGTTCCCCAGTGTGAGTGGCAGGGCGTGGTTGACTTACTGCAGGTCTGCCGAAGTCAGCCTCTATAAATATAAATTTGTGGAACTTGCCAGCTTGATAAATTACATCTGTACATCTTCCACATATTGTGTGTAATATGAATAAATGTCTCCAATTGCAGCACAATTAGTCAAAGAACCAAGTCTGCCAAGTCTGGGGCCACAGGTGTCCGCTCTGCCACGTGTCTGCTTTGTGTCTAAATATGAAAACTATGCTTGGACTGCCCACTTTCCTCTATTTAAAAAGATCTTTCATTGTAATTTGGCTTAATCTAATAGGCTTATGAGACGCACCAGCTTTCATATAAATTCCATATTTCTGTGTTTTTGAGTGCCAAGACAGGTGTTATCTTCATTCCACAGCACCATCCCAACATGAAAGCATGATCACAGAACCAAGTGGTTCCTGATGATCAAATAATCACCTGCTGTGCAGAAAACAACATGATAATTTCATCTCTGTTGCCCCTTTGCTCTCGTATACTCGAGAGTGGAGTAGATCTAAAGCAGCACTAAGCGAAATCCTCAGTCTGTTGTCTTTTCAAAACACCCAGGAGGAAGAGACAAACTCTTTAAGCTGTATCATTATGTTTAACAGCCATTTAAAGAAATACTCCCACATCCTGTTAGATTTGCTCCGATGAATGCTTTGAACGTGGACACATTTCTGAAACCGGGAGAGAAGAAAAATATTGACAAGCATTCTTTTTAAATGTTTAGATTTGTACAATATAATCAATCAATCAGTCAATCAAATATCCACTGATGGGAGGTTGCCATTCAATAAAAAACAAAGGTGTCACAGAAATATAACATCATAGTTGCTGTAAAGTTACTGGAAATCCCACGCAGCTACTGTACTTTCAGTATAGTCTCCTTCCCTCTGAAGGTCCTGATGCTCAATGTCAAGATAAAATGACTCACAATTTCATTCATTCCCTTGAGTCTACAGCACTTTCATAAGCTACTGGTGTGAACTAAAACCCCACAGAGTGTGCATAGATTTTCATGAAATAGATTTTATGATGGTCATAATTGTATCTTGTTATGTTTTAAACAGCCTCTGCTCATGGTTTAATTCTCTATATTTATATTCTGTAATCCATGAGAACCCTGTTTGTTTCTAATTGTTTTGACACTTTCATCTGTATTGGACTGTCGAGCCGAGTGGACACAGACAGGAAAAACACGTACTGACATGTATTTTTTTACATTTATATGTTCTGTAGAAGGCGGTTTTGTGCAGCTGTGTCGTATATCAACATATCGTCCATATACTACCTCTCCCCTGAAAATCCACACCAGACTTCATACAACATATTTTTTGTATATGCATGTTTTCCACTGATCCACACATTTCATTTGGTCATATATATAACAAAATGTGGTTTTGCTGTCTCTTGTTCATATTTGGATTAATGTCATGTTGTGCTCTTTGTAGCTCTTTGAGGCTTTGTGCAACTTTCCCTGATACAAATCTTTCATACTTCTGTCCTGTATGGCTCCTATAATTTATCATGAAAGTCCATAAATATAATCTGCTGCTATACATTCCACTCCACAAATGCAGCTTCTTATCCTCCTTGGGACTATCTGTCACTGTCAACTCAACCTTACCCCCCTCACACACACAGACAAACAAACACAGGAACACACACCCTCATGCTATCCATCCCGGAGTGGGTGTGGGAATGGTGGCTGTGGGTTTCTGCAGGCTGGGTTCATGCTTGTGTCATTGCTGAGCTGTTTGGTTGGCACAATCTGGGCTGTGGAGAAAAAGACAGATGCAGAAAAGCGGCATTTTTGTGAGGAACAGGAACAAATTCACTGTAGCTTGGAGCGCAACAGCAGTCAGGTGTGTCTCCGAACAGGCAGGGGTTCAAACATGTGACTCAAGGACACTTCAGTAGCAGCAGGAATTATTTGAAACTGATGGACACACAGCAGGCACCTCGCTACTCTAGCAGCTTCGCTCCTCCGCTATCGGCCAATCCAGGTGGAGCCTCTATTAAATGGATATGGATGGATGTATCCTGCTGCTTTTCTGTCTTTCCAACACTCTGTTTCTCCCCCTGTCTATCTATCTATCTATCTATCTATCTATCTATTTGCGTTTTCTCTCTCTTGCTCTCTTAGACACACAGACACGCTCAGGTCTCTCTGTCCCAGAGGGATCTTTCGACAGTCACCCTCTGACCCGCCGCAGAGACCGACTGTCTCGGAGCAGCTGTTCCAGCTCCAGACTCAGCCGGACTCCTGCAGGAGAAAAACTAATGTTGGTGATCGGCTCACTGATCTGTCGCCCGCTGTCCGACCAGCAGAGCCTGGTAGTGGGAAAGCTCACGACTGCATCCATCAGAAAGCCAGCACTACTACTTTCACCTCACCAGTATTTGCATTTTTGTTTTTCATCTGGTAATTTTAAAGCTTTAGGCTACTTACATTTTAACTCTTAATTCAATGTATCTATTTATCATATATATTACATTCTCCTCTCTTTTCTCAAATAACAATGCAGGTCAGCCTTAACATATTTTTTTCCAATATTTTTTCCTGCAGAAACATCATCATCTTCCTGAAACAAGGTTTTGTGGTGTTATTCAAAAAAAAAGGTAGCTTGTGCCTGCAGGATGAAGCCATTACTTTCCTTGAATGATTCACAGAGCCCAGAGCGAGACAGAGGCCCTGGAACATGCCAAGCATTATAGATATTTACTGTTTCAGGGCCCTGAGCGAGCTATTGAGAGGCAGCAACAATTTCTAACAGCAACTCCTGGATGCAGCGCTGCCTTCACAAAATCCAAATAATTCAGGTAAGACCTGCTTCCAGAAAGAATAAAATACCTCCTGCCTCGTAGCTCTGCAACACCACAACAGAACCACCTGGGAAGAAAGAGAGTGATACCCTCCGCTATCGTTTATCTAATCAAGTGATTCTCAAGCTTTTTGATTTGTCACCACTTAAACAGAAGCCATGCTGTGACCACTTCAACCATTTAGGAGAGATTCACTTTCATTGTTTTGATTAAATATTTTTAGAGTGAAGTAGGAAACTTATTCATTTACAAGAGGAAAAAAATAAATAAGAGGAAAGCCAGTTTTCGTTCTACTTTCCTGAAAGTCTCCCCAGACTGAAAACCACTAATTCCTTCTCATTCATTTTAAGACTAAAAGGGAGATGGGCCTCAAGTTTTGAAATATTTAATTGCACATCTGCATTTTCAAACAACTGTTCAAGTAGCATTGCTGTCAGTGGACAAAAAATGAAAGCGGTGGCCTGATTTTGGTTAGAAAGCAAGCTGGCAGGCTGGAGATCTGCCTGCACTGACCAGCTGCAGGATGTCAACAGTGTAGAAAACGTTTTAACCCAAAACACTGCAAAAATTCCTATTGGTCTGTGTAAGTCACTGTTTCAGGAGCAGAACTAAAAATAGCTCACATGTGCCCAAAGGCAAATAAATAAATAAATAAAATAGAAAATCTCTGTCTTGCATGTCTTGGCTCTCCACAGTTGGTTCAATATCAAAGCCAAAACCTGTTTTGATGGGCGGTCATGTGGGGGAGACTGCAAGGTCGTCTGGGTTATGGAGTGAATCCAGTGGAGCTGCAGCAGCTTCTGTGCTGTTTGTTTGCTGTCAGGCGGGTCCACCTGGCGGTCAACACGGGAACTGCACCGGTGGAGACACAAGAACCGAACGTTTTTCTTGTTGTAGCTCTCACCTTCATCTGTTATGCTCCATTTACCCCTTGAGCCATCTCATGACACACTTTCCCATCGTGTTCAGTCCGGCTGAGAGGGAATGTTAAATTATCCAGAGTCCCAAACAGCAATCCTCAGGTCAGGTTGTAAGAGGGAAATAAAATAACATAAATGAAAATAAACAACATAATACATTTAATAATAATAATAACGATTGTAATCATAATAATAATAATAATAATAACAGTACTTCTACTAATAATAATAATGAGAAGAAGAAGAAGAAGAAGAGTGATGATTATGATAATGGTGATGATGATGATGATGATGGATAACAATACAAACAATAATAATAACAATAACCACAACAACAGTAATAAGAAGAAGAAGAAGGAGAAGAAGAATGATTATGATGATGGCCATGATGATAACAATAAAAAAACAACAACAATAATAATAATAATTAGTTTGTTTGAAAAGTTGACCCACCTTGTATATTTACCTGTATCGTGTGTGTGTGTGTGTGTGTGTGTGTGTCACCGGGTCTGACCGCTGCCCACCCGCGGTGCTCATCACTTCTCACCGGCCCGTGTGGAACTCAAGCCCCCGGCCGCTCACCGAAGAATAGCGGTCGTTAAATATTCATCCTCCAGTCCCGCTGCCACACTTCCCCTCCCTCCTGTCCGACCCCTGCTGCACCGAGGAGCCGCAGACCCGAGGACCTGTGAGCGGTGAAGATCATGAAAATGTAATTTGTGTTTTTTTCCCCCCTTTTTTCCTTCTTTGTCCTGTGTGACCTATTAGAAGATGGAGAAACGTGACTATGGAGCTCCAGTGACGTGAGGGACTCTGATGTTGGGTGTGTCCGCAGGAAAGGTAGGTTTTTCTGAGTGCACCCACACCCCCTCCACCCCCCCGTAGGTCCCACATAAACTGCACAGTGTTGCACAGTCTGATCAAGCTACTTGTCTCCTGCAAGACAAATGTCCATCCTGGAGTTAAACTACCTGATGTGCTCTTCATAAAAAACACATTAAGTCATGAAAAACAATGAAAACAGTCGAGGTGTTGCTTTGTGTTGTGCAAGTCTTGCACCTGCTGCAGGCCCGAAAACTTACCTAACAACTCCTAACTATTAGGAGTGCTGCAGGTGTGATGCTGGTCCACTAGATAGCAGCAGATTACTCTGTGTGTGTGTGTGTGTGTGCATGTGTGTGAAGTGACAAAGATGGTCTACTGCTCCCCCTCAGGACTTGAATGCTTTTGATGAGCCTCATCAAGTCCACCTCTGTCATAAGTCTGCTTTTCTTTCCCGGGCATGCATCCCAGTCTCTCTGTTTTGTCTCTTCTCTACAAATTCTATCAAAAGATGGAGGACCACCTGCCAGCAGCGATTGCTTTGGGAAGAGGGAGACTGGCTGCAACTCAGAGCTTTTCACGTTTGATAGGGTCTTTTCATTCTGCTTCAAAGGCAGATGTACGGTTAGAGACAAACCGTGGGAAATCCAGGAAAAAACACTCTTTCATCACGCTTTCCGTCTTTTTAATGCACATGTGCACCCACTCAAAGACTGAATAAACACACTACTGTGCACACATACACACCCCACATGTGCTCTTTGCTGGTTGGTAATGATCAGATAGACTTACACACCAAGACCAAAAGATCAGGATCTGGCAACCCAACACCTACACCCTGTAACAGGACAGATCTGGCAATCCGACCCCTTCCCTCTGGAAGAGGAATAATTTGGTTGATGGCACTAATAATCACGGCCCTGTTACCGATCCTTCGCTGGCTGTGTGTGTGTGTGTTTGAGAGAGTCATTCCTCTGTTATTGATACCTAGAGCGAAGACGTCACATATCCAACAAGTGGGTGTTTCTCCTGCCTCTGCTCCTTCTCCTGCTCTTACGTATGTGGAGGCAGGTTGGTGGCTGCCTGCATTGCTCATACTGATGCAGTTTAAATATAACACTTCTTAGATGATCCATCACTTATCTTCAATCATACACACACATATACACACAGTCGAACACTGGAAAAAGAGGAGGTTTGTCTATGTGACTTGGCCCATTCATAAATGTACGTGCAACTCATTATTGATACAGAAATTGGAGGTTGTTAATTACTGGATATTTGAGGATTTGATGACATCTTACTGCAGATCAGGATTATCTTATGCATCCCATCTCTCTCTCTCTCTCTCTCTCTCTCTCTTTCTCTCTCGACCTTTTGTATTATTTATGCCCCGCCCCCTCAGCCGCCCGGAGCTCTCGAGTTTCACCTGTAGAGCCAGTTGACAAATTAAGACTCCTTCTACGACCCGCCACAAGGAACTCCTCAAATGCACTCAAACACATACACATATACGCACATGCAAACGCACACACATACACACAAACAGGCAACCCATCTGCCCTTCTCTCTTTCTCCCTCACACACACACACACTTACTCACACACACACACTGGCTGTCACACACTCTGAGGAGGGCAATGTGAGCAGAGTGCTGTGTTGAGTGAGAGAATGTGTTGTAGTGAGCAACAGAGGACGGAGTAGGTCAAAGGAAGAAGCTGAGTGTGACCTAAAGACTTTGTCCTGGAGTTTTTTGCTATTTTCTTTTTTTCGCCCGCCAAAGAAGAAACCTCCTGCAAGGACGCAACATATTTGAAGACGGCCACGATTCTGGCGACCACCACACTTGCTCTGTCTGTACTGTTGTCATTGAATGTGGAGGTGACTATGATGGAGAGCTGTCTTGATGAATTAGTGTGGTGACACTGCCACGGGAGTTTGTCTTTTACCACAACTCCGCAAGAGAAAGGCTGGACTGTAGAGAGGGTAGAGCTTGAGCTGGAGTAACAGCTGCATGTTTTGTGTGTGTGTGTGTTTTTAATGTTTGTATGCAGTTTTACAGGAAGCAAATACCCCAGGGATCACACTGTGTGGAAATTAGTAAAACCCACACAGTAAAAATCTCTTTTGTAAGAGTTTGCAGTGAGGTAAAGCCCAGTCATACAGTTAGTGCTATACATACATGAATGAATAAGATTTAAAGAATGTGTTTAGAGGTCTGACCCGTTGAACCCGATGACCTTAATTCCTACAGTAGAGCTGGACATTGATGGGTAGAGATTGTACATCTTTCAAAAGGGTTTTATAACTCTATGTAAATGTCAGACCTCTCTTAGATTAGAGGTTTCTGGGTGGAAATTTGACAAAGATAGTGAACACAAACAGCTTGCAGATCAAGATCTATAGTAGGGTTTGGTAAGGAGTTTAAGACTCCTGGATAGGGCCTGGAGATCATTTGGTAGTGAGATGAAAACAGGGTTGAGACATCGCTGAAGTGTATAAAACAGTTTGTGATGCTAAGAAATTAACAGTTCTTGAATAGGTAGTTGCACAAAGATCATCGTTTACTGAGCTACTTTGTTTCATTGAGTGTGTGTTAGTGTTTGTGTATTTACGTGCATGTTTCTATGTGAGTGTTGTCATTTAGCTGTGTATGTCTGGACAGGAGCCTTCATGGGGACCAGATCTGGGCAGTGTACAACTGCTTTGGCCAGGTGGATCTGTCCTCACACAGATACTGAACCTGCATATAGTGCTGGCACAAAGTCAACCAGACATATCTAAACTGAGGAATCTTTTAAAGGTCAGACTCCAGATCGTATTTTCTCAACATATCACATCCCATTTTCTTCATGTTGAATTTAAAATGCTGACTTTCATACACTGTGCATGTAATATGTGTGTGCTTGAACATTTATAGCGTTGCATCCTGAAGAGAGGGCATGGTGTGCTCTTAGCCACTTGTCAAAATGCCCGGCAAGAAGGACCCCAAGAAGGACGCAAAAAAGGGTGGAAAAGCTGAACCAGAGAAAAAGAAAGAGGAGGAAAAGAAAGGGAAGGATGACAAAAAGGGAGGAAAAGATGATAAGAAAGCTAGCAAGGATGATAAGAAAGGAGGGAAGGATGATAAGAAAGGAGGGAAGGATGACAAGAAAGGGGGGAAGAAGGGAAAAGAGGAGCCACCCAAGAAAGATGATGGAAAGAAAGGAAAAGATAAGGGGAAAGGTAAGAAAGTGGAGTCTGAGGAGGAAGAGGAGGAGCTCCTGAGTGATGAAGAAGAGGATGAAGAGCTAAGTGAAGATGAGGATGATGAAGAGGAAGACTCAGAGGATGACAGGAGAGGAAAGGGGCGAGGAGGCAAGGGTGCTAAGGGAAAGAAAGGGGGGAAGTCTAGACATGGGGACTACTCAGAAGAAGATGACGAGGAGGATGAAGATGAAGAAGAGGATGATGACTATGAAGAGGATTATGGTAAATCCAAGAAGAAATCTAAAGATGATCGCCACCACAAAGGAGGAAAATCTGATGCTGATGCAAAGAAGAAGAAGGGCAAAAAGAAAGAGGATGCTCCACAGCTTCCGATAAAGGACATCCCAAGGAAAGGTCTGAAGAACATGTCCAGGATGTTCATGAAGTTTTCTGGTTTCAAGAGGCGGAGGAACAGCAGGAAGAAGCTGAAAAGTACATCACGTTTGTTCCTGGGTTTGGGGAAGAGAAAGAACCGTCTTGCTAAGAAGAAACGTCGCAAGTCCATGTTGAAGAACACGTCTCGATTCATGATGAGATTTAAGGCCAGCAAAAAGAGGAAAAAGGAGAAAGAGGCCAAAGAGAAGGCGGCAGCAAATGGTGGGAAGAAGCCAACCTATATGCTGCTTCGTCTGGGAGGAGGGAGTCAATCAAATGAGAAGAAGGGGGGTTTCTTTAAAGGCTTATTTAGAAAAAAGGATGGCAATGGTTCTGCCGACGACTTCAAGAACACAAGTATGTTGCTGGGTAAGGTTGCAGCAGCAACTAACTGGCTGACCAAACGCTTCCTGTCCACTAAAATGCGGGGAAATGCAGGACAACACGGCTGGGGCGGACGTAGAGGACAAAGCCGACAAGCCAGCTCCAGAGGTTATCTCCATGGTTACCAGAATGATGGCTACGAGCATGAGGAGGATGCTTATGGATACGGCCAGCAACATTCAGTCCACCAGAAAGGTTATGGAGGCTACGATGATGGTTATGGTGGTTATGGAGGCGAGGCAGTTGCAGGGTATGGAAACCATCATCACCATGGTTATTATGACAATGGAGCAGGGGGAGCAGACTATCAAGACCTGGGTTACTATGAGGAAGAAGGACTTTATGATCCCAATGCAGAATATTATGAAAGTGGTCTTTATGATGAGGGTGTGGGGGACTACTATAACCCTTATTCTTCTGCCCAAGGCTACTATAACAACCAGGAAGCTGATTACTATGGTTACCAGCAACAACAAGCAATGGCGATGTATGGTGATGAGGATCTGGACTACTATGCACTAATGGGTGAGGACCACATGTATGGAGGAGAGGTGGATGGATTCCTTGACCCTCAGGCTCAGGGTTATTATGATGAAAATAGTCAAGGAGTTTACTACGATGATGGTCAAGGGGGTTACTATGATAATGGACAGGTAGGTTATTATGAGAACCCTTATGCAGCAACTATGGGAATGCAAGGGGGATTTCCACCTGACTATCAACTTAGTTATAGTGATGCTGGCATGCTCTACCAAGACTACAGCTCCCAACAGGCGATGGGATTCCCACCAGGAGGCCAGCAGGTCCTTGGCTTTGGAGGGCAAGGGATGGATCAGGTACAGGGTCTGTATGGGGACCAGTATGCAGATCAGTTGGTCCAATATAGGGATGATACCGGTGGAGTTCAGGGAGGGGAGATGACATTTAGAGTCCCTCGACCTCAAGTGCGCCTGTTTGGGAAAGAGCGTCTAGATGTGCCCCTGCCCCCTCCACCTACTTTGCCACCTGATCCAGAATTTGAAGACATGTCAGAAATCCAGTATGAAGACCAGATTCCTCTTGCACCAGGTCAACTTGGTGGCATGATGTCATTACAGCAGCAAATGGGAATGTCACCACAACAACAAATGATGATGTCTCCTCAAGAACAAATGATGCTTTCTCAACAAACAATGTTGCCCCCACAAGAAGAAATGATGATGCCCCCACAAATAATGTCACCACAGCAACAGATGATGTCACCACAGCAACAAATGATGTTGCAACAAGAACAAAGTATGTCTGCCCAAATGATGCCATCACAGATTCTGTCACCACAGCAACAAATGATGTTACCGCAGCAGCAGATGATGCCCCAGCAAATGATGTCACCACAGCAACAGATGATGCCCCAGCAAATGATGTCACCACAGCAACAGATGATGTCACCGCAGCAACAGATGATGCCCCAGCAAATGATGTCACCACAGCAACAGATGATGCCCCAGCAAATGATGTCACCACAAGAGCAGATGATGTTGCCGCAGCAACAGATGTTGTCTCAACAAATGATTTCACCACAGGTAATTCTAGTTCTGTGTCATGTGATAGAAGCACATCTCCACTGCCCCTACAAGCAAACAACTTGAGCTACACAGCCCTTATTTCAAGTAATCCCACCCTTAGAGAGATAGCCAAAGCATCTCGAACAACTAAGAAAATGTTTGACCACATTGTTAGCTTTTGCATTGTGAAATCTGAAAGTATAGTGCAAGACAATGTGTGATAGTAAGCACCATGTTGGGGTAAAGTGGGGGTGTTGGGGGCTACGTGTTGCAGTTTTCACAATTAATACCATTTTTTGTAGTTACAAACAGAACTTGACTGTAATTTTCTCCCGCAAGATTAGATGCTTATTAAAAAATGTGTTCTTCAACCCCTCATCATAACATAAGTGAAATTTGTCCTTGATATAATATTTAATTGTAAAATAGACGTGCCAATTTACATAATTTATTTTCCATAAGGTGGACAATCGTATTCTTATTGGAATACCCTAAATTTTCACTACAACCTTTATACTATTTTCAGCACTACTGCCCCATTTTGACGAAATGTATTGCTCCCTTAGCTTTTTCATTCTCAAATCAACACATATTTTTGTTGTGTTTTTTCAGCAGCAGATGATAACAGACCCAATGCTGATGCCACAGCAACAGGGATATGGCCAAGTGTCGATCCCTACTCCAACTGCCATGATTATTAAGCAAGCAAGCATGTCCCCCCTTCCAGCACGGCGCATGCAACCCTCTCCAACTCCATCACGACGTTCCGTCATCATGCAGTCCCCACAGATACAACGCCATCCCTCTGCTATGGCTTCCCCAGTACCGTCCCCTATGCTTCCACAGAGACGCAGCCCATCCCCACAACCGTCCATGAGGAGTGGGTTCATCAGTGCCCAAAGACCCCCCTCTGTTATGTCAAGACGAATCTCACCTCCTTCCTCCCCTATGGCCTCCCCACGTGCCCGTCATAGAATGCAACCTCAGAGATCACCGTCTCCCCTGGCTCGAGGACCCTCACCCCCTCATTCTCCCCGTGCCTCCATGATCCGTCGAAGTCCTCCGCCCTCACCAAGAGCATCAATGAGACAACGTTCTCCACCTTCCTCACCCCGTGCTTCCATAAGAAGGCGAAGTCCCCCACCCTCTGCCACTCAGGCCCATAGCCCGTTTGGAGGGAGAAAGATGCGTGGACCTACCTCCCCTCCCCTCTCACCTGGTCATGCGTCTCCCGCTCTCTCTCCACAGCTCAGCAGAAGACCATCTCCATCTCCCGCCCCATCTCGTCGCAGTTTATCCCCTGCAGGGCCCCGGCCAGCCCCATCATCTCCTACCCTCTCTCGCCGCTCAACTCGGCTGCTCAGGGACCCCACACCACTGGCCCGGCCTAGGATGGGGGGAAATGTTCCCTTAGGTACTGTCAGGCCCTCGCCTATGGGTCTCAGAGGGCGCCCAGTGCCCCCACCCACACAGAACGTGCGTCCATTCCGTGCCTCCTCCATACGAAGCAATAGGTCTTCTGTTCTTACAGTGGACTCCCTCCAATCCTCACCTTTTCACTCCCCTCACATGGTCCATCGTGCTCCCCTGGGAAGAAGAGAATCCGGCCGATTTCCTCCTCGCCCTGTGGCTCGAGGACGTCCCCTTATGGCCCGGCAGTCTATACGAAGGATGCCTCCCGCCTCTCCTCAGCCCTCCCTTAAACACATGTCACATCCTGCATCCCCACGCCTGTCTCCTCGACTTTCTCGTCAGTCCTCCCCTCTCCTGCATCCTCGAGCTGCCCATCCACCTACTTATGCACCAGAAACGTATGTGTCTGGCTCCTATGCTGATCCTTATACAGAGCAGTCACATCACTTTGTTGCCCCCACCTCTCCCATGTTATCCGGTGCTTTGCGCAATCAGGCTATTCGACAGGCCTCTTTCACTTCCCCCCTCGGCCCAGAGCCAGTTGTGGGTGAGATAGTTACCGAATATGTAGAACCTTATGCTCCCCCATCCCCTTCGCTTTCTGGTGCAATGCAAAATCAGGCTATTCGAGATGCGTCCTATGTTCCCTCACTGCAGATGCCACCTTCCCCTTATGAACAGCCCATGCCCCCTTCATCTCCCATGCTGTCTGGGGCTCTGCAGAATCAAGCTATACGAGATGCATCTTATTATTCTCCTTTACAAAGGCCAGCATCCCCTTATGAACAGCCCGTGCCCCCTTCATCTCCCATGCTGTCTGGGGCTCTGCAGAATCAAGCTATACGAGATGCGTCTTATTATTCTCCTTTACAAAGGCCAGCATCCCCTTATGAACAGCCTCTGCCTCCTTCTTCCCCAATGCTGTCTGGAGCTCTGCAAAACCAAGCGCTGAGAGAAGCCTCCTATGCATCTCCTCTTCAAAGGCCTCAGTCTCCATATACCCCATCTGTACCTTCATCTCCAATGCTCTCTGGAGCCATGAGACATGGTCAGGCACTAAGAGGTGTGGCTTCTTATCAGACTCCACAGATCCGTTCACCATACGGACCAACTGTTGTTACTCCTTATGATTATATCTCTGAGCCTGGCCCGGCACCACTGCTTCATGATGCTCTACAGAACCGGTCTGGTTTGCAGAATGTGTCATCTTTAAGATCTCCCATGATGCAACGCCGTAACCCTTATGCACCAGCTGGACCTCAGCTCCACAATGCTCTTCAACAGAACCCAAACCTCCGCCAAGCCTCTTTTCAGACACCCATGCAACTCAGACGGTCCCCATATGGACCCGCACCAGCCTCTTCACCAATGTTAGGAAGTGCCCTACAAAACTCCCAGCTGATGCAGGCATCATACCGGCTGCCAGATGGAACCTTGGTGTCACCATATGCAGATTCACGTTCCTCTCCATTGCTCGGCAATGCGTTGCAAAACCAACAACTCCGTGGAGCCTCGTACACCTTGCCTGATGGATCAGTGATCAGGGTAGGTATAAAAGGAACATGTCAAAATACAGTAACTATACAATCTGACATGTATGTTTGTCTACATACAGAACAATATCAATGCTTTTATTACAGTTCTGCTCTCTTAAATCACTCCTCACCTATGCAGGACCCACGTGTGCCCCAGAAGCCAATGTCTCCTAACCTTTCTAGAGCTCTTCAGAACCAGGATGTCAAGACTGCTTCATATACTCTCCCTGATGGCACCATTGTAGACCCTAGACAGCAAGTAATCCATTGCACACAATTCTTTATTTGAATTAAATTTAAATCTTATTGTTGTATCATATTCCTTTCTTCTCTCCCCCAATATTGTTAACCATTTATTAATTCAAGTTGACAAATATTTTTCTTGCTCTGCTCATTCAGCAACCCATTTCCCCAAACCTGGCTAAGGCCCTTAATAACCCAGCTCTGCGTGCAGCCTCCTATTCCCTCCCTGATGGTACCATTGTGATCGACCCCAAGAAAGAGAAGTCACCAAACCTTGCAGCAGCACTTCAGAACCCTTACCTGAAAAGTGCATCTTACACCCTGCCCGATGGTACTATCATCATTGATCCACGGAAACCTGCCTCTCCAAACCTTTCCAATGCCCTTCAAAACTCTGCTCTGCGGAGTGCCTCCTTCACACTACCAGAGGGGGTTCATGACCCCAACACACCCATTTCACCAAACCTGGCTAAGGTTAGCTACAGATTCAGACTTTTTGGCTTTTTATTTTTCCCCTCACTTTCACACCACCTTTGTATGTGTGTTGATCTATTACTCTTTCCTCCCTTCTCATCTGTATTAGCTATATATTAGGACTTGTGTAGAAGGGCACAGATATATGGATTTGAAATTGCTTCCATAAATTGATGTAGATCTTGTTTTTCTAATAGTATTTGGTAATCAAGTATACTATGCTGTTGCTGTTATCCTACTGACATTTGATTGAATTGCACTTGTTTAACCTTAACTAAAAACAGCTGTTGCAATACGTAGGCCCTCAATAACCCAGCCTTAAGAGGAGCTTCATACACCCTCCCAGATGGAACTGTCATAGTGGACCCAAGGAAACCAAAGAGCCCCAACCTGACAGCCGCCCTGCAGAATCCCTATCTAAAGGGTGTGTCCTACACACTGCCTGATGGAACTATCATCATTGACCCACGGAAACCAGTTGCCCCTGACCTGTTAAAAGTATGTAAATTTACCTTAATGTAACTTTGGTGCTGTACCTGTTTTTTGGGTTGGCTCTTTTTTCATTAACCTGGTTCCTGAATTTGTTAAAACATAGCATTTTAGTCATCAATTGAACAATTTGGTGTCTTGCTCCACAGGCTCTTACAAATGATAACCTTCGTAGTGCGTCATACCAGCTCCCTGATGGTTCCCTGGTTATCCCTGGACAGAAGCCTACCAGTCCCAACCTTGCAGCCGCTCTGAGGCAAAACCAGGCAATGCGGTCTGCAGGTCTCTATCATCTGTCAGACAACTCTGTACTGTCGGGTGCACCCAAACCCAGCACTCCCAACCTCACCCGTCTGCTGCAGAAAGAGGAACTCCATGGTATCCGTTACAGGTTGGGAACTACACTATAAATGGAAACTAGGACAGAGAATGACCCGATAGGCTTGTCCAGGTGTTGCACAGAATTACCTGTTGAGAAATCAAGCTGCAAGCTAGCCATTAACTTTTTACTAATGGAGAATGAAACATTAGCCCTAAGCGACCAAAAAGTTCCAGGAACTAGAACCAGAGGAACTAAACTCAGAAACTAAATTATGAATTAAAAGTCCTCTTTTGCATTCCTGCTGGTGTCTCCACTGCATCTGAATAACTATGAAGACCACACACAGGATGCAAGAACACAGCCTTCATCCGATTGTTATTCACTGATGTAGACATGCAAAGGAGGAAAGGGAGACTGAAAACTGCAGATCATCAAAGTCGACAATCTGCTGAGTGTTTGATGGCTATTTATTTAAGATAAGATAAGATAAAACTTTATTCGTCCCACAGTGGGTAAATTCACAAATGTCTGCCATAGAACGGAACCACCATTAAACTGCAAATGGATTTATTTTCTTGCTCACTCAATTTGTTCACTCATCACTGCTCTCTCTCTCATTAATTCCCTACCTCTCTCAACCACAGCTCCCTCTGTCTCTTGCTCAGCTGCTCTCAGTTTGTTCACACTTTCTCTCTTTATCTCACTGTTTTTTTTTTAAAACTAATTGGGAAGGCAGCAAAAAAGCCTAATATTCTTTTTAACATGCGTAAACAAGAAATGTCCATCCTTCATCCTAATATCAATGCTTGCCAATGCTACGACATTGTTTTATGAATGAAGTGGTGCACAAGTTGCAGAGGAGTTTGTCTTTGACAAATCAGCGACATTCAAAATTGCTCAGGTCAAAACGCAGGTTTAGTTCCTGCAGTCGAAAGGCCCTAAATTTAGAAAGCAGCATGAATGGTCATTTAAGTCACAATGACAAAATTCCAAAAAAAAATCACATTTTTGCCAATGTTGTGTTACATGTTCTTAATTGAAGTGAATCATTCCTTGTTCCACAGGCTGCCGGATGGCTCTCTTCTCACACGTCGCTTCCACAACCCAAGCCTGTCTGATGCCATCCAAAACCAGCAGCTTCGCTATGCCTCGTACAGGGTGCCAACAGGCCTGGAGGGTGAGGATAATCGCTACGCTGTGGTTCCTCCCTACGGGCCACGCTCAGGACACTGGGCCAGGAATGCCCAAGGAGGAGGGGAAGGAGGGGAAGACGTCTGGTCAGCTGAGAGGGTTTTACCGCATGGGACGGTCCAGAATCTGTCAAAGTGGTCCATGTACAAAGAAGACGGGGTTTTAGAAGGATATTCACCCACACCTCGAGTTGTGGACGGACAGCCTCAGGACAAAGAATGGACTCCTGACAGGGACAGAGTACCTGGTCAAAGCTGGTATGACAAGGTAGCTAAATTTATAAATTCATGCGTTTCTTCATATATGTCTATAAACACAACATTTATCTATTTTAAGGACGTTTAGGTGTTTTTATGACAGTTGATGGACAATAAATTGATAGGAATGAGTGAGATATAAACATTATTCAAGTAATAACTGTGAAGCCTACAACATAATAGCTTAGTGGCCCACAAAAACAATTTGTAGAGTTTACAAACAAGATTATAAGTGATGGCAATATCCCTCAAGCTTTGATAATGTTGCGTGACAATGTGGGACTAATTGCATTATGTGTGTGTGTGTGTGTCCAGATCTTCTCTATCCTAAGCATGCCCACAACAGGCCACAGGGTGAAACGCTGGGCGGAGGGAATGGAGGACATGACACAGCTGCCGTAAGCACAATCCAGTATTAACAAACAGCCTCACAGCTCATTCACTCACGTCACAGACTTACAAACATTTTGTTGCTCCAGTGTAGAGCAGCACAGCTTATTTCAATACATATCCTTTCTTTTCCTTAAGCATCAATTTGCTGTGTGTGTGCCAGTGTGCCCGTAGGCTTTCAAAATCCTTGAAAATTTGTAGAGTACAAAAAGAAATCCCTAGCATTAAGTATGTTAAGTATATAAGCATTTTTATTAAAATGCAAGTAGATCTCTGTCAAATGATCATCATGTTTGTGTTATTTCAACAGCAGTTTGAAAGGAATTAATCCGCAATCATTCCCTGACATGCTCCCAAGTAAAAACTCTCTCTGATGTCTGATTTTGACGTCGCATAATTTTACCAGTTTTCACAGAGACGGCTCTTGAATGTCATTGAAAAGTAATTAATACTGGATGTCAAAGTGAGTGTGGGAATCCTGCTCCAGTGTGATAATGTGTGCTCTGTGCATGTGTGTTTAATTTCCTCTGTTTAATTTCAGTGAGCTGAATGAGACCACGGTTCTGATGAACCTGAAGAAGCGCTACGACCAGGACCTCGTATATGTATGCTTAATGTCTGATATGCAAATTGATTAACTGATATCATCAAATGTCATGAACACTGCCTGCTACATCCACTGATCCCCTCTCCTTCTTATCTCTCTCTCTTTTTCTCCAACACAGACCTATATAGGCAGCATCCTCGTGTCTGTGAATCCCTACAAGTTGCTCAACATTTATGGCACAGACATGGTGCTTCAGTATGGGGGCCGCGGACTGAGTGACAACCCTCCGTAAGACCTGGGAGTGTGTGTGTTAGGGCACGGGTTATGTTTTCAGTCTGGTTTGTATATGCCATGTATATGTGTGTTTTAAAATATATCCAGGTCCAAATGGAGACCTGGACAATATGGAAATGGAATGGACAATATGCAGGTTCCAAAAAAAAACAGCAATGTCAAATGTCAAATTCAAAATGCCAACAAAAGAATCCACCAACACTAACGTGACCACCATGTACGTCCCAGCAGAAACAAGAGTCCAAACTGAAGCAGCTGTTGGTCACTGGCTGGTTAAGAGTCAATATACAGTAAAACATAGCAGTCAGTAAAATAGGTTTTTCAAAAATTGTGAATCACCGAAAATATTTGACTGATGGGTTTAGTCGCATGAGAGATCAGCTGTGGAAAGATACACACACCACTTTTGTCCTATTAAAATAAGTTAATTAGATGATCGTGCAGCCTGGATGAAGGTGTGAAAGAGAGGGCAGAATACACAAACAAAACTTTCTAACCTTTAGCTGTAACCTTTGAGTCGGTGTGTTCCTGCGCGTGATTGTACTGTTGTACTACATCTGTCTACATGTGTCGTAAGCTGTGCTCCACGGTAAGGTTTGGTGGTAAATTGAGGTGTAAATGCCAGCACTCTCAGGTGTTAGTAAGAGGCTCCTATTACACTGCTGTTGGTCGGTTGCCAAGGGAGAGTTTGGTTATGGATTTCACTCCCACTTCACATTCACTCACTCACACACACACACACACACACACACACAAACCAATTTTTCATTTAAAAATGTTTTCTTGTGTTGCAGTCATCTTTTTGCCATTGCTAATATCTCGTATACCACCATGATGGATGCCAAAAAGGACCAGTGTATTGTGATCAGGTATGAAGTGTCGCAAGCATTTTTCATTTTGGCTTGAATTTGCTTTTGCAGTCAACCCCTAAAACTTAAAGCTGTCTTTTAAACACTGAAATGACATTTTTGCTTCTTCTTCTACAGACTTCTTCTTTAACGCCCATTTTATGACAATTTTTATTTTTGAATCCACAGTGTTAAATGTTAAAGAAAAAGAAACGCTGTAAAAGACTCAGGTTAACTGTTTTCGTTATTACAGTGGAGAAAGCGGGTCAGGAAAGACTGAAGCTACTAAACTGATCCTGCGTTACCTGACAGCCATACATCACAAATGCAACGTCACACAACAGGTGGATGTACTGTATATTTTGTACATGCATGCTGACAAATACAATGGTCATTTGGGCTAACACTGTTGTTGCTTTCTCCTCTCCTCTCTATCATCCCCCCATCAGATAGAGGTAAAGTTTTCCTCCCCTTGTTTTTGCTCTCATGATGACCCCCATCCCTGTTAAAGGTAGACAAAGGCTAACATTTCTGTCTGTGGTGATTGGTCAGATCCTAGAGGCCACGCCCCTGTTGGAGTCTTTTGGGAATGCCAAAACAGTGCGCAATGACAACTCTTCACGCTTTGGCAAATACACGCAGATCTACATGGAGGAGTGAGTAGTAACAACGTCGCCCGGTAGAGTTAAGAAGTTTAACTCTACTCTAAGTTTGTGTTTACTTAGGTCACTTTTATTGGACATTAAATAGCATTACATCCATTCCATGGCAACTTACCCTAACCTTAACCACTGACCTAGATAAGAGCTGTTTTCCTGTTGGGGACATGGCTTTTGTCCGCAGTTGACCCAGTCTTCAGTCTGAGATGTGTCCCTGAAAGTAGTCACACCTGCACACACACACACATAGTGGGCTAAGTGGAGAAAATGCTATGTCCCAGTAACACAGATAGATGAGCAGTTGATCTACTGCTGTCGAACTGTGTCAGAGAAGAGACGAGCACATTACACATGCATGACCTGTTACTTAACTCAGACTTACTGTGTGTGTGTGTGTGTGTGTGTGTGTGTGTCATTGTCCATGCATGTATGTGCACATTGTACCTGCCTGTGTGTCGTTTACAGGGGTGTAATCAGCGGTGCCATAACGTCTCAGTACCTGTTGGAGAAGTCCCGCATTGTCTTTCAGGTGAAAAACACAAGCTCACACACATAGACTCAAACACACACACACACACACACACACACACACACACACACACACACACACACACACACACACACACCGGAGTCTTTTTACCACTGAGTCATGGTGAGAAAGAGGAGATTGTAGCGGCAGACAGCTTGAGAGGTGTCAAACATGTTGCACTCTGTCCTTACACAGCCCAGTCTGTTCATCAGTCATTGATCCATCCACCCATTTACCTATTTGTTTATCCAATACGCCGTCTTTTCTAGAGTCCTGTTTCCATTTCAGTAAACCTACCACCACAGATATAAATTGTATATTGTATAGTTGATTTATGTATGACACGTGGCTCTGTGTGTGTGTGTGTATGTGTGTGTGTTTTCATCCACAGGCCAAATCGGAGAGGAACTATCACATCTTCTACGAGATGTTGGCAGGTCTTCCTCCTAACGAGAAGCGCTCACTCTATCTGCAGGAAGCTGAGACTTACTACTATCTGAATCAGGTGCTCAGTGGAATATGAAGTACACGCCCCTCCACACACACACACACACACACAGCACAGATAAGGAGTGGTCACTGTAATCAATTTCACAGTCACATTAACAAATGAGATGTCAGTTTCTTGAAAATGTGATATTTATTCCATCAAGTGATTAATGGCACAAACATAAAACTCATTGTGGTGCCTAAACACAGAGTAAAGGACCTTTGCAGCCTGGAGTCTGTATCTGAGAGATACTGTGTGATAAATGTAATTTGCTGATTTCTCTCCAAAACTGATATATAAATTGTTACTGTGTTTATTAAGGTTTTAATGATTAATGTCACGAGTTTTATGTTGCTCTTCAGCAGTGGTTGCAAACCATTTTGGCATATGATCCCTCAATCAAAGCAACATCTACTCGTGACCCCTTGTCATATCTTGCATATGTCTATGAGTTGTGAGCAGTTTACCTTGTCATTGTTTCATTTGAGTTATTTTCTGAGGCCTAAAGAGCTTAAACAACATTTCACAAATTAAAAAAGGATAGAAAATAGTCAGCAAATATTGACCTAGTTTTATGTTGCATTGTGGCTTTCAAGGTGCCACTGTTTGTTGGTCTGTTGATTTCCCAAATTTCTGTTTTCAATTATGTCAGCTTGCAATATGGTAAAAGGCTTGTTTCTATCTGCGTAGTAAATACAGCCTGAGCATGTAACCCCCATGTTCCCACTCTATTCTCATTAATTCCCATAAAGTCCTGTTAATTTCCCTGGAACATTTCCATGAATATGAATATTCCTGGAACCCTAATGGTACCACTGAGGTTGCAGTACCACCACTTCATCACTTCAGGAGATGTGATGAAAGACAATTCAACACGTTGCTCATTCCAATGCAGATTAAAGATCCTGGACTATTTGCATTGTTATTGAGTGTCAGTAGATGTGATTGATGATTGGCTGTGGTTACTACTACAAGCACATGTGGCTTATCTCTTAAATAGTAACGTAACAGCTGGCTGAAAAGTAGCATTTCACTGCCCTCTCTGGTTGAAAGTGAGGTCAGAAGTGTCATCTGTTGCACCAGTGACTACTGTGATGCCACAGCGTACTGACATGCCCTGATGTATAGCATATATAGTATCACTGCATCAAGGTGAGAAGTTGAGCCCCTGGAGGTCGACACAAACATGACTTTCAGCTGCCGATAAGTTACTCGTTAATTAGAGCTGTGATTAAATTGGCTGTGGGTATGTCTGTTGTTGTTGATAACGGGGTGTGTGTGTGTGTGTGTGTGTGTGTGTGTGTGTGTGTGTGTGTGTGTGTGTGTGCTGTGCAGGGTGGGGATTGTACCATAGAGGGGAAGGATGATGGGGAGGACTTCAGACGTCTGCTGAATGCCATGGACCTCCTGTGTTTCACACCAGAGGAGCAAAACGGCATCTACAGACTGCTGTCCTCTGTCCTTCATCTGGGGAACGTCTACTTCCAGCCACACCAGGTCTCTCTATCACACACACACACACACACACACACACTAATAGGCTACAAAAATACATTTAGCTTCACGGTTGAATGATAATGATGATGTTGATAGATGATGGTAATAATGACTGTCTTTCCCTCTGTGTGTGTGGGTGTGCGTCCCTGCAGGCTGAGGGTCAGGAGGTTGCGTCGGTGGTGAGCACACACGAGATCAGGGTGGTAGCTGAGCTGCTACAGGTCTCACCTGACGGCCTGCAGAAGTCTGTCACCTTCAAAATGACAGTGAGCAGAACACACTTCGCATAAACGATCCCAGACTCATACACAAACCGCAGATATAAGGAATTGTAGTCTAACGATTGAAGAGATGTTGCCAGATAACAGATGTGTTTGACCCGCCAGGATACAGTAAGGGAGAAGATCTTCACTCCGCTCACAGTGGAGAGTGCTGTGGATGCCAGGTGAGTGAGGGAATAGTCTGAATATAGTATCTGTTAAATTAAATACTACACACCTACAAAATAAAAGTCTGTCTGACACTCTTGTTTGAGGCTTTTTAATGTCCTCATTTTTTACCCCCTCCATCTAAAATCATACCAGGAGACTACTGAGAGGGAGTGAAGAGTCTTTGATATTCTCTTCCAGTGTTTGGTGGAGGCATGTGAGGACAAAGGATGTCAGGGCTGGGGGAGAGATTTTTCAGATGTCCTCTGTTTCCATAGGAACCGGGTTTTCTGTTTCCATAGAAACCTTATTGTGTGTTTTTCATAGAGATGCCGTTGCCAAGATCCTGTACTCGCTGCTGTTTAGTTGGCTGACAGAGCGCATCAACGGACGGGTCTACCCTCGCAACGAAGCCCTCTCCATCTCTATATTGGACATATATGGATTTGAGGTTAAGCTTAAGAGTGATCTCGCTCAATAACGTTTCAGCGCCGGCCTGTGTTTACTAACTCACCAATGTCTCCCTTCTTTACCCTCCAGGAGCTACAGGTGAACAGCTTTGAGCAGCTGTGCATCAACTACGCCAATGAAACTTTGCAGTTCTTCTTTAACAGGGTCATCTTCCAGGAGGAGCAGGTCAGGGAAACTACAATTAATATTTTTGTACACATATGTGTGTTTTCCCACTGAGGATGGATTTGTTTGTCAAAAGACGTCCACACATCAGGATTTAAAGTCAAAGTACAACCCTGATGCAGATTGCAGAAAAGTTGGGACGCCGTGTAAAATGTAAATAAAAACAGGATGCAATCATTTGCAAACAAACTTCGTTTACCAACAACAGTTTTACAAAGTGTTCCTGAGTCCATGTATTAATCTCCTTTATACAATCATGTGTTTGACAAAGTGTTGAACCTCTCTCCATCCTCGCTTGTGAACGACTGAGTCTTTCCAGGATGAACCTTTCATACCCAATCATGATACTATCACCTGTTACCAATGAACCTGTTTACCTGTGGAATGACCCAAACAGGTGTTTTTGGATCAGTCCACAACTTTCACAGTCTTTTGTTGCTCCTGTCCCAACTTGTTTGAAACATGTTGCTGCCATCAAATCCAGCGTCCCAACGTCTTTGGAATCAGGGTTGTGTGAAAGAAAAGCATATAAGACAACTAGCTATAATCATGAGACTGCTCCTGGCTGCACATTGAAATAACTATTGTGGACACAGCAAAACTTCAACTGACGTGAAAACTGGAAACAACCAAACAAACGGAGTTAGAAGAGTTTCACATGCAGCAGCCTGATGAACTTTTGTGCTGTGTGTGTAGGAGGAATACATGAGGGAGCAGATCGAGTGGCAGCAGCAGCCCTTCAGCCACAACCAGGCCTGTCTTGACCTCATTGCCGCTAAGCCTCATGGGATACTGCGCATACTGGACGACCAGTGCGGTTTCCCTCAGGTACATCCACACCTATTGAACTAAACATCTATGTGAAATGACTCAGATTTGATAATAAACACAACTGGTATTGCTGGAAGTGAAGTCAACATATGATTGATGCTAATGCTAATTAATACAAACAGCACTTAATTAAAGCAGAGGGTGTTAATGATTTATTACTCCTTTGAAAACCTGTTCTCTAAGTGCACAAAGATCCAGTCAGCTGAGACAGACTGAGGTGAGCATGTGTCCTTAAAATGAAGTTAGATTGCAGGACACTTATGAAATCTTACATTATTTAGGTGTATTGTGACAAAAGCAACAGCTGACAATAACTCATGTTTCAAATATTTCATACCTCAGAAAACCTTTAGAAATGGTGTTAAAAAACCCATCTCACCTATTGGATTTCTCATAAACCAAGAGACTGAAGTGTATTACAGCCAGTTCTGATCAATACAAAACTGTCCCACATGCTCACTTAATTGGCTCCCTGCTGTTGTCATTATTCCCGTGGCTCCTAATATCAGAAGCCAACTGAGCTCATATTGAGATGAATGTATTATGGACCGGCTCAAAGTGAAATATGAACATAGTGTCTTCATATTGACTGAGGCTGAACGTACACAGGCCACATGTGTGTGTGTGTGCTGTCGAGATGTCGTTGCCATGGCTCGCCAACCATTAACCGTCTCCCATCATCGCTAGGCAACAGACCACACCTTCCTTCAGAAGTGCCACTATCACCATGGAAACGACCCGTTGTATGCCAGACCAAAGATGCCGCTGCCAGAGTTCACAGTCAAACACTACGCTGGGAAGGTCACATACCAGGTGACACTGACTGACTGACTGTCTATCTGTCTGTCTGTCTGTCTGTCTGTCTGTCTGCCTGACTGTCTGTCTGTCTGTCTGACTGTGTCTTTCTGACTGACTGTCTTTCTGTCTTTCTCTTTTGTTTGTTTGTTTCTTTCTGTCTTTTTTGTTTGTTTGTTTTGTTTGTTTCTTTCCGTCTCTCTCTCTCTCTTTCTCTCTTTGAGGCACATCATTTGTACAACTTTTCCTCTTGTCACTTTTTATTCGAAACAATTTAAGATATTTTAAAAAGAAAAAGAAAAAGAAAAACAACAGAGAAGCTTGAGAAACATGATGGATATACATTTCTTACTCCATCTTATGTCTTGTTATGTTATCTTATATCCATGAATATCAGTTTTTTTTTTCAATAGACTATGTCCATCTATTGCCTGGAAGGATCCTTCTTAAGGTTAAACATATACTTTATTTCCCCAAAATGTGTTTATCTTCTCTCATGACCAGAAGCTGTGGGAATGATTAGCATTCATGTGCCCACACAATCTCCAGCAATCTGCTGTTAAACAAGAAGTTGTTGATTGTTTTTGCCTGATCAACAAATTGAATAAAACAGATTGCTTCCATTTCCTTGCATTTGTAAACATCTGCTGTGTTAGAGTCTTATCTCCCAAAGCGAATCCACCTCAGATATTTCTACATTTCATTGAAATTGATTCTGATTGGATATACCTGGTTTTATGTCCTTTACATAACATTGCATCAAATCAATCTTTGTTTTCAAGATCAAATTCCCTCTTCATTTTCCACCTTGGATTAATGTGCACCAAGCTGTTAGACTTTTATTTGTCCAGTGTTGATTCCGATATCTCATTAAATCATGTTTTGTACAAACACTTTTCTGGTGCAGGTGCATAAATTCTTGGATAAGAACTTCGACATGGTCCGCCAGGATGTGCTAGATCTCTTCATCCAGAGCAAGAACAGAGTGAGATGTGCAAATACGCTTTGTGCTTTTGACTTTCTCTTAAAGTTGTTCCTCTGTTCTTTATTCGCAGAGTAAGCGTAAGCAGTGGATCTTCAATTACATTTAAATATCATGACTGTTACTCATCACCTTGTATTGCAGTGGTGTGCCACAATGTAATTATGTGTTTTGACTTGTGCTTTTGACTTTTCTGTAAGAAATATACAAGCAGCAATATAGTAATTATAGTTTTGACTCAGGAATACATCTTTAGTTGACAGTAAAACAAACTAGGGCTCAATATTTTTCCCATTCTGCTTTTTGGAAATCATTGTGTATTCACTACACATACCTACTACAAATATTATCCACCTAATATATGACAGGATGCTCAGGATTGACTGTTCACGCTTTGGCTTCCCTCTTTGTCCTCTGTGCCGTGTGTATGTGTGTGTGTGTATATATACAGATGGTATCCAGCCTCTTTTTAAAGCACTCAGAGTCCACGTCTCAGCAGCGCTCTAATGTGCGGCGCAGCAGCGTGGCTCGTCGATATCAGGCCAACACCGTCAGCGCAAAGTTCCAGAGCAGCCTGCAGGAGCTGCTGGAGAAGATGGAAAGGTTTGAGTAAAAGAACACTCATTACCCTTTAGGATAATATGAAAACCTCTAACACACCTTTATAATGTCATTGGAAGAGTTGTATTTGCGATTGAATTGTACTAAAGTATTATAATTGCCTTCCTCTAACTCATCTGAGTGTAAATTTTATGCATTATGTCGTGTCCTTATTCCACATTGACTGTATGCTTTGCTCCTGAGAAGGCTGACGTCTAAATTATACTGAGGTGACATTGAACCCTGTCAATGTTGACGCAAAATAATGAGCCACACTGTAATTTATTGTGTAGGTGTCTGAAATTTAATGCGAGATATAGAGACTGTGTTGATGTGGGGACTGAGGAACAAGTGAAAGAGGAGAGTTAAGTATAGTGTTTTATGGCCTTGTGCCTAAAATCACAATGAGTTCTGAACAATTTGTTATGGCTTGGTGTGACATTGAACTAAGGCGCTTAGAGTTCAGGTCTAATAGCCTTATAAGCCTCCAATGTCAGTGTTTGTAGGAGCCATTTATCTTGGGAAGATGAATTTTATTTGCTTAATTTGAGCGCAGTCATGTCTCTTATGGACGAAAACAGAGGCCTATTTTAATCAACTCAACTGTAAAACCATGCCATGCTCTACAGATTTCTACTAGGAAAGTTTTCTTTTAGTTGGAAAGTTGACTTCCTTGCTCAGGCCGAATGTATCATCAAATCATACATTAATGTATCCATCCATTCGTTCTCATCTATCTGTGACAGGTGTAACCCTTATTTTGTGCGATGCATCAAGCCAAACCATCATAAGGTATATTTGCAATTCGGATGATGTGTGCAGGTTTGCAGTGAGTTATTTTTGCATTTTGCTTGATCTGAAATATAAGCTAATGTGCATTATGTGTATGCATGTGTATGTATGTGTAGGAGCCAGGAGTGTTTGACATGGAGCTGGTCAACACTCAGCTACATTACTCTGGTATCATGGAGACCATCCATATCAGGAAGGAGGGTTATCCAATCAGATTGCACTTTCACAGCTTCCTATCAAGGTTGGTAACTTATTCTTCATATTAAGCGTATTTGAGGAGAAATGTAAGCTCTAACTGAACCATGTAGGCTGAAATCCGTCCCAGTCTGCCGCTCAGCTTTCTTTCCTAAAAAGAACTGTATCTGCTCCCCTTACAACTCACCACATTCAGCTTGTCAAAATTGCCTGAATTACTGGCTTTTTCTGGCGAGAGTACAATTCACACACCAATTTCTTCCTGCTGAAATAGCCATCTGGCACTTGCCAGCTCCCGCAGTAGGAAAGCAGCTGAAACCAATTGATCTCACAGCACCTCTGACCACTGGCTGCCAAAATCGTCTGACCTACGGTATTTCAGAAAAACAGTCAACACAGTCAGTTAGATTCACACTAAAATTACTAATTACAAGCAAATACTTAACAACCAAAACTCAGAACATTAAAAATCTCAATTAGCTTCACACTAGGTCGCTCAGATTCACAGCCAAAAAGACTTCAGAGTTCAGACATATGTCGCAGCTTTGGATTTCACTGATCCTTGTTCTCGTTTCCTTCAGAAATCGTGTTGCATTGTCATTTTAAATATGTGTGTGGGCATGTGCTGTGTGTGCACACAGGTATAAAGCCCTGCTCTGCCTGAGGGAACTTCCACCAGCAGACGGAGAAAACTGTGTCATCATGCTGCACAAGCTCGGCCCGGTCAAGAGCGGCTCGTATCAGCTGGGAGTCAGTAAGGTGAGCTCTCCCAGAAACACACACATGTACGAAAAAAAAGTCAAACGAATCACACATAAGAAATAGATGCTGTTTAATTTAGATGCATGTGTCTGTGTGTGTGTTAGATCTTCCTGAAAGAGGAGCTGTACCAGCTGTTGGAGGGGAAGCGTGACCGTGTGCTGAACATCGCTGCCATGACACTGCAGAGATACACCCGCATGTGTTTTGTCCGAAAGAACTTTATCAAGTTCCGGCGGCGTGTGGTCCTGTTTGAAGCTCGCTGCAAAGGCTACCTGGCCAGGTAACGTTCACCTGAAGGTCAACGACTTGGATACATTTTTGACTTTGGCTCATGACTCCTTTAAATAAAGCCAGTAAAATAAAGGGATGTCTCTTTACAACATACAGGCTGGACAGAGTAGTGAACAGCTCAGCTAAAGAAGGATATTTCTTATCAGTTTGTTTTATTTTCATTGCACACTCATAAAAATGGAAATTGCTCTGCTTTTCCTGAGAAATGTAGGGGGAAAAAAGTATAAAAAACTATCCATGATTTTTTTCACTCTTCAGAGCTTTAGCTTTCTTTAAAGGGCAGCACACTGTCCTGCTTAAGTCCGCTTGAGTTTCAGTCCTCAGCTTGGCAATTTAGGCTTTAGTGTTTGGTTTCACAGAGCCAAATGGGTCAAAGCTTATCACAGACAGTCTGCTTCTTTTGTCCTTGATGTGAGGAGACAGGACCAGAGGATTCAGGCCGTGCTCGTCCATCAAAGGTGATGGATTTCTCGCTCACTGCCAGTCTCACAGAACCTGGAGACGTGATGCAAATTTGCATTTTATTTGACTGTGTTAAAATGGACTTACTGGCTTAATGAGGACATTAAAATGGCGATAAACTCAAGGTCAAACATTTATAATCTGTAATGATATCTCAGAGATCGTTGGTCACGCTTTGATGAGTTTAGGGAAATGACCCATCGGGCACTGAAACTAACTCTATGAGTGTGATTAACACACATCTGTCTGTTGTAATTACAGTGACATTTAAGTAAAGTGTCAAACGTGCCTGCACCTTTCATGGGGAGTGTTTCTTACTTTTTTCTACTCTCCCACTGTATCTGTGTGAATTATCCATCTTTCATGGTTAACGCTTTTCCTGAACAGAAAAAAGTTTGCTCTGAGGAGGATGTACCTCATCAGGTTCCGCTCCGCTGTGCTGCTCATCATCAACCGCCAGCGTTACATGAGGGTATGCACACTGTGTTTGTGTCTGTGTGAACGGGGGAAACTTCTGGGGACGTCTGCAGTGTTTCTGTTCGAAAAATGAATTTAAAAAAAGGAGCAAATGTGTGAAGTGTGATACTGTTGTCTTTCTGTCAGACAGTGGTGGAGCCTGCAAGGAAGGCAGAGGAGGTGAGTGAAGGATGAAGTAGGGTGAAAGTTTCTGAGAGGAAGGAGAGACACATTTTGCGAAAGAGATGAAGTTGTAGCATTAGTGTGTAATATAAGTGTGTATCTGTGTTCTCGTGTATTTGCAATGTGTGTAGGATCGCATCAATAGAGAAGTGGTGAATGTGACAACACTGCCTATCCCTGCTGAGCTGGCAGCCTTGCTCCAGGCAGCCTCAGGTGCGCGCACACACACACACACACACACACACACACACACACTCACACTGTATATACAACACACTGATCTGCAGTCAGTCAGCACTATAAATAAACTTCCATCAACGGATGTGTTCCACCTTGTTTGCAGGTGGGTTCAACAAAATTTACTGTCATATTTCTGAGATGACGCATGGCCCGTGTGTGTGTGTGTGTGTGTGTGTGTGTGTGTGTGTGTGTGTACAGGTGGTGAAGAGCTGCATTCTGATTGCTTGGCTGTGGTCCAGGCTCCAAAGGTTCAGGTTGACCCCCAGCTGACCCTGCCCCTGGATATCAACAACTACCTCATGACACACTACATCCGGGCCATATTTAGGGTAAACACACACATACACACACAGTAAACACACGTGGAACTGTGTGACCACATGAATAAAACATGAGTTATCCTTGGTGAACTTTACTGGACTAAGGACAGTGTTGTTGCAGTGCTCCAACTACGTCAACAGTCACTGTGTATAATCAATTGTAAGCACTGTGAATGTGTGTGTGTGTGTGTGTGTGTGTGTGTGTGTGTGTGTGTGTGTGTGTGTGCGTGCTGTAGGAGCCGTTGTTTGGGATGCTGACAGCCCCACTGGAGAGTTCTCTGATTCGAATGGACGAGGAGCTGAAACAAGGAGCCTTGAATGTTTTCGTTCTGGTAAATGTTGCATTTACATACTGCTGGGAAACTCCATTATCCTGTGTTATGTCAAGAAATCAAACCCAGACAAACAAACATGTCCTGTAGTTTGAGCTGATTTTTTTCTGGGAGGCTGGAAAACATAAAATTGATTCTGACCATTCTGGCAGTAAGGCATACCCATACTGTATTTGGCAACTATGTATAAGCATACTGTGAAAAGCTAAGACTAAGGACCTCTTGGAAAGCTTGTGAGATCATATATGTTGTAAATGTCTTTGCTTTTGATAGATACTAAGATTTATGGGTGATCCTAACTTGAATGGGGCTCAGGAGAATCTGTTTGGGAACTACATCATCCAGAGAGGACTCGCCAATCCCAGCCTCCGAGATGAGATCCTGGCTCAGGTCGCCAATCAGGTGAGCTGGTTTTTTTAGGGATAGAACAGATAGACAGTGTTATTACACATAATGTCTTTGCTTACATTTTCTCCTCGCCTTCATTAGGTGTGGAGGAATCCAAACATTTTGAATTCAGAGCGCGGTTGGCTCCTCCTCTCCTCCTGTCTTTCTGCCTTCCTGCCCTCTCAAAGACTGGCCAAGTACTTGTTAAAGTAAGAGACAGTGAAATATGTTTATATGAAAATGTCTGCACGATAAAGAATAATGACAGCGTCTCGATGTTTAATTACGCAATATATTTTTTACCTGCTTCTCTGTGCATGTCTCGGATCTGTGCACCTGATTTCAGCAGTAGCTTTGCACACTCCTTGTTGTCGTAGGTTTGTGTCTGACTATGGGCCGGAGGGCTATGACTGTGTGTGTCAGCACCGTCTGCTTCAAGCTCTGCAGCGGTTGAACGTCGGGCCGGAGTATGTCCGGACGTACCCGCCCTGTCTGCTGGAGTGGACCGCCAATCGCAAGAGAGCTCACACAGTCCTGCACATACACTGCTTTGATGGTGAGTGCACAGTGATTTTATATTCAGAACTAGTTGCAAAGTTTTGGATGGATAGGAATGAGAGAGCAAAGTGACCTCATCTGCAGTTAGGTGCCCTTGAGCAAGGCACAGTATTAATAATTCTAATTTGTTTGTTTGTTTGTTTTTTTTACCTGAGCCCAGTCGATGTGCGCACTATCCAGCACGAAAGAGTTATCTGTCTCTCTCTCATTTCCTCCTCTCATCCAGCTAATCTGTCCTCTGGCCTTTTGGCAAGTCTACTGAGGATTAGACAACACCTGATACTCGCTCTGGTTCACTGGCTGTGTTTGTATCTGTTTGCTGGTGCCTGTGTCTGCGTAAATCTTCACAGACAGACAGGGGAGGTTGCTAGCAATTTTGTTTTAGTGATACAGTTAAGGAATTATTTCATAACCTGATTGAAATGGCTCTTAATGTATTATAAAAAAACACACCACATAATTTTACAATTGTAGTTTTTGCTTTACTGTTTCTCAGAAACCATTTTCATACCTACAGCATGTGTTTTCTCCTTCAGCTGTGTCCTTCCTGTGTCCTCTGCACTCCTGGACGACGGGAGAAGAAATGGCCAAAGATATCTTGCAACACAGGTATCATCTTACTGTAAAACATGAGCACTGAATATATGATTTGCATTACAAGAAACTGTTGAGAAAAGGAAATGAAAGTGAGAGTATTTAGATGGAATTGTTGAACATGAACATGCTTACGTTTGTGATTATCATTCGTGTGTGTGTGTGTAGGGGTGTGGTGGAGGGCCGTCGAGGCTGGTCGGTGCTGCTGAAGGAGCCGGCTCAGTGGGTGGAGCTGGAGGGCTCAGACTACGTTCTGGATCTGATGTCGGACCTGGAGCTTCCTGCTGATTTCCCCAAACACAGCAGCTACTTCATCATCTCTGCACAGGAACCCACCAGAGTGCGGCCCAATGCCAGCATGTGAGACTCGCACACACACACACACACACACACACACAGAAGTTCACGTGGTGGATAGTAACTAAGTACATTGACTCAATTATTGTACTTAACAATTTTTACGTACTTTAATTGAGCATTTCCATTTTATGCTACTTTACTATTATACCCCACTACATTTCAGACAGAAATGTACTTTTTACTCCACTACATTATCTAACAGCTCTAGTATTGTATATAAAAACATGAGAAGCTTATAAAATATAATGCAAACATCCTTACAAGCATGCAGTTTTTTAACTTGGAGTCACATGTTTCAGATGTCTATGAATTATGAGCAATTCCTTCAAGAAGATATTTCTCCTCTAAACCTCATAGATGGTTTCATTTAGATAAATGTTGGAGGCCCAAAGAGGTAAAATTAGGCAATATTTCACACAAAAAAAAGACTAGAGGAAAAAAATTTGTGTTGCGGAATGAATTACTTCTTTCCTTGAACCACTGGACTAATCTAACTGTATATAAAATAAACTAACTTCACTTCAACCAGCTACAAAAGTGAAACAAAAGTGTAATAACTGATGATATTTACTTTCGTTATATTCATTAAGTATATTTTTCTTATAATAATGATGCACTTTTACCTAAGTGAAAGTTTTGACTTCAACCACTGCTAGGTTTAAGTGCCGGTGAAGTCTGTAATTATTTGAATTGTTTTTTCTTACTGTTTTACAGAAGCCTGTTGGGTGGTGGTTTTGACATGAGTAATGAGGTCATATCTTCAGCCATACCTGGCGCTGATGGACAAGGTAAACATTTAAGCAAACACGAGCGCTCACACACATTGATTTGATTTCGACTAGTGCACACCATGAAGTGCTCTCCTCTCCTCTCGCAGACTTTGAGCCTCAGAGAGGGATGGATCGTTATCTCGACAGCCTGTTTGACCCTGTACTGTCTGACGGAACCGGAGTAAGTTACATAATTCACTCACACTGACACACTTGACCACCTGAGAGGGGATTCCTCTGTCAGCCATTTACTGCCAGTCATTATAAAGCTCTAGTTGTTTGAGAGTTAGGGATTGAACAGTGAGTGTATTCCTTTAGATACAGCCTTGCATTTTAATGAGTACCCTGCCTCGTCACATTGGTTTTCATATACATATATTTTTCAATTGCCATAACTGAAGTAGGGAAGAAGAGCACGAGGAAGTAGACAAATACATAAATTAAAAAAATAAAAGAAGAAGAAAAAAGTAGTATATGAAAGCAAAATAATAATATTACAGTAATAGAATACATTCGAGGAAGGGGAAGAGTTGTCATTCACTCACTGAATAAAAATCAGAATTACATGACAAATTCATCTCTAAGCATATGAACAGTAGATGAGTTTCTACAGATCTCAGAGACCTTTTTTTTAGGCTAATCCCTCGGCCTGGAAATCAGTCTTTGAGCCTTCTCAGTGCCCATGTAGTTCAAATATAGGTCCCAGATTTTATATAATGAGGTGAAGAAAAGGTTTGTCCTTCAGAGCTAAATAGAAAACCTCAAATGGAATAATACCTTTTCAGGCATTATTTGAAATAAGGTGCTTTATCTGTAGTTCAGAGACTGATTGTACATTTCCTGGCACAGTTCAAATAGAGCTGGCATGAAAACTGTGCCTGATCACATATGTATTTTTAGCAGTATGGACCAAGCCTGGTTTGCACATGCAGTGTGAATTATTGTAAACTGTTGTATGTAACAGACAGGTGAGCTCTGTTTGACGAGACCTTATGATGCATTACCTCCACCACAAAATCAATACTTCACCACTGTTATGAATTACAGTTGTAGTAATGTCTGATGATGGCTGATTGGGATAAATCAGTACGTATTTAGTCAGGGCAATGGTGCAGTGAATGCTGGCCATGTTGGATCTATCAGTCTTCGGCTGGGACGGCGATGTGGTGAATGTTAGCCGTGCTATCGGATGTGGCTGACAGGAATTAGCATGTATCAGATGTGTCGTACAGACCTCTCCCGCCCAGCGACCTATTACGTTACCCAGTTACTGTAACTGTCAGAGCCACTAGATCGCCCCGGTGATTTCCCACCCAGGCAACGCGGGGATCTGCTTACGAGGAACTGACACTCTGGCAAATGAAGGGCTTACTATTTAATGAGACAAGGCCCTCAAACACACACACTCCTGTGGATTTATGGGTCAGTGGCTGATTTCTGATGGACCGGCTGCGGGCGTTACAGGGAGATTCCTCTGATCCGACAATCAAAAAGTGCTTTAATCGCCCAAATATTAACAATATTTTTCATCTCACTTGTATGTCTCTCTAGCACAAATGCAGCGATTAAAGGAATACTCCACCAAAAAAATATCTTTTAATGTCAAATACTTCACCTGTTGACTTAAAATGCAACAGTTTGCAGTTTGCTCCTTCACAAAGGGCAGCAACTGTATTCAGTTCCCACCAGTTACAATGGATTACAAAGTCAGTGGTGAAGTCAGTGCAAAATAATTATATCAAAAAGACAAAACATCAATAGAAACTTCTCAAACCACTAATGCAACATTATCCATGTCTCCGTCTTTGATGCGTAGTTTCTCCACAGTATTTCTAAATGCACTACTTCCATGTTATGTCATTGCCTTCTCACAGTCCTAATCCTCTGTTGAATATCGTACATTTAGTGATTTGTTAGTGAAGTGAGCTGTTTGGAGCATACTGAACATACAGATCAAGTAAACAGCAACAATATAACAAGACTAAGAAACAATATTACAAATATGGCAGCAACTGATACTGAACTTTAGAATATTTCATATTAAAATATGTTGACAGGATATAATGCCATCAGCGTTTCACATATCTTTGGCATTTTTGTACTGCAATTTCTTGTCATCAGCATCACATCAGCCGATAGTGACAGATCAGCAAATATGCTTTCTTTAAAGTACTTTTTTACTATTTCTGCCTGTGTGTTTTCTTACGCTGCTGTTCAGCTCTAAAGTCTGTCTATCTGTCCTCACAGGAATTAGAATCAGCTGCAGGACTGTCCAGCAGGATGAAGGGGGCTGGGGGAGTTGGAGGAGGGTGGCAGCAGCAAGGGCAGTCAACCGGCCCCCCACCTCCACCTGGGGGTCCGTCAAATATCCCTCTCTTCCTCTCATTCACTATTTACTCTTTAATAAACACTCAATGGTTTTGTGAATATAGTAAATCACATCATTTTGCATTATAACTGTCAGGTGTCAAGTGTTGCACACCTTTAATATTTCACTCTAGAAATTCCAACACTTTGCTTTGTGGGACTTTTACAGCAACTTTTTACAGCAACAATCTTTGAGGGGTTTCTACATAGCATAAATTTTACAGTCAATTCAGGCCCTTGAACAAAACAGCAGAGAGTGGACATAGATACATAATTAGCATGTGTTAAAACAAACATAGTTAAAATCCGACAGAATCTTGACGTGAGTGTGTGTTTATGTGTCCACAGCTGTGCGAGTCCTTCCTGTGGGAGGCGTGATGTCGCCTCCTGTTGCTGCGGTGGCACCTGTAACACCTGGTTTGTATCAAGTGCGAGGAGAAACATGAGGGGAAAAAAATTCATCAAACATAATTTGCATCCCTCCATCCTGTTTACTGTGTTATTCATCCTCTCTCCTCCAGATGCCCAGCATGCTGCTTTGACCCAGCAGCAGCAGGCTATCGTGAACCAGCAGGCCATCATCATGGTAAACCCACCATCCGTCTGTTTCTTTGTTCCAGCGCTCTTGTTTTGGAATTACTAGGTCACCTTTTTGTTTCTCAGGCCCAGCAGATGACCATGCAGGCCATGGCCATGGTCGGCAGCCCTGTGACGAGCCCCCCCACCTCCCCGATCACGAGTCCTCCCATGAGCCCTCTGCTCCACCACCCTCCCAGCCCGTACACCCCCGCCAGCCCATATGCTGTCATACCCCCCAGTCCATACGCTAACATCCCACCCAGCCCCTACGCTAACTTCAGTCCCACCGCCTACGCTGCAGCACATATCCCACCCAGCCCCTATCCTCCTCCTGCTCAAACTCCATCGCAGCCTCAAGCTCAGCCTCAGCCTCGGCCCCCCGCCCCAACCCTCAGCCGGGCTCCAAAACGGAGCCAGGACAGCCTAAAGCCAACCCTGCTGCACAGGTCAGTAACCCTGAGACATGTGAGGTAACAGTCCAAAATGACATATTAAATAATGATTCAGTTCTTTTTCATTTCTTAAAAGATGTTGCTGCTGTAAACTCCAACTACACTTTCCCAGGCAAAATTAAATGCACAAAGCAAGATGCCTTTTATGAAAAGAGTGGGTGGTTTGTTCACAATAAAAATAGGGACTGTGTTGTCAGGATGATGAGCAAAAACTGGTTGAGCAAAAAAAAAAAAACAGACAGACAGAGGTGCACCAACAGGAGATCCAAGATAAAACAACACAGTAATGTCTATCGCTCAGGGGAAAGCAAGTGTATGTAAAACCTTTATTTAATCAGATGTCATTAAGATCAAAATCTCCTTTGCAAGAGAGAAGAAAAAGAAAAACAAACAAAAGCACATAAATTTTTAGTTTTGACAAAACTGAACAGTGCAATATGAACTTCACATTCAAAACACCACAACAACCCTTGCACCAAAGATGTTGACTGAATAAAAATAATCATGCCAAATTGCATTTTTTTTTCACATTTCTATTATCTGGAACAGAGGAAATGTGCTGCATTGACACAGTTCAATGTCCTTTCTCTTCCCTTTTCTTTGCTCCGACATTGTCCTGACTCCAACCAAATCACAAGAGACAAAATGTCTGCAAAGCCTTGAGTGCAAACTCTCTGTCCTCTCTCTGTGGCTTTTTCAGGTTCAGTCAAGTAAGGACAGCGTCCCTCAGAGGACGGCCCCGGGCGTCCCCGTAAACAAGGACACACCAGTCAGGAAGTTTGGTAAGAGAGAGAGAAGCACGAGAGAGTGAGCAAGCAAGAAACAGAAAGTCCCTTTGATTAAAACTCTTATTTAAGAGAGGATTTTTTTGTTTTGTTGTTTGTGTGTTTTAGCTCCAGTGGTGACGTCTCCTCCGCCCCCTGCTGGAGAGGTGGTGAAGTACTCACCTCGGCATTCGGATCATATCGTCCCCAGCCATGATATCCAAGGTATCTGAATTCAAAGGCTGAAAAATCATGGTGTCATGATTCATTAAACATTTTTATACAACATGACTGAATGATGATCGATCATGTAGTCAATAAAGTTACTTATTTCTTGATTTCTAACAGACACATTGTTTGGTGTTTGGATTTGAAACATGAAAGAAGAAGAATTTGAGTAATCTACAGGATCCTAATATGGTTTATATATTTTTTTATTTTTTTAAGAAATCATCAAAAGGTACAACTCCCCACCTCCACCACCAGACCCGCTGCCACCTGGCAAGAGGTGAGCTCTCGCACACACAAACACACACACAGTAATCACAGTTTTAAATTGATGAATTTGAGCTTGTAAATAAGCACAGCAGTTGATGCTATCTTCAGAATCACGTGTGCATGCTGTAAAGCCCAGGCTACAACAAACCACTAACAGATACTGACTGGGATGTTATTGCTCGCAGTGAGCACACAGCACCAGAATGATTATATTTACACACGGTAAACACAAACACTCAGATTAGACACTGCACTACATTTGTAGTCAAAAATCCTGTAATGTTTGACGCTGACACTGTGTGAATGTATTTAGGAGACCAGAGGGGAAATTTAAGAAGAAGCAGAACCCTCGTGATGAAGCTTTACAGATCCTCAAACCACAGATGGACAACCCTCCTGCTCCACAGGTACACACACACACACACACACACACACAGGCCTGCAAAATGCTATAACACACACTCACAGAACAAAGCAGTGCATACAGCAACACACACATTAGACAATGCTAGAAATCAGTCATGTAGAGGAAGGTTTTTGTGTGTCTGTCCAGCCCAAACATCTTGTTGCCGCATCACCATCTGCGTCTGCAATGAAAGAGGTGGGATTTAAACCCACCAAGAAGACGAGAGCTTCTGATCGTCCTCTCCCCATACCTCCACCAGGTACTCACACCCACTCAAAGAATACACACAGAGTGACAGTTCGACTCATTTTCTCACTCACATGAAATCACCAATGGCAAAAATAACTGACAATTGTTCCAGTCAAGGTCAGGAGTGCAGAAGGGTAGTTGTTAGTTGTTAGTTAGTATATGACCCCACTGATATGCAGATTGTGAAAACACATTTGACCTGTCGTCTTGTGGGCACTTGACCTTAAAACATTTCTGTAAACAAGATTGACAATAAAAGGCTCCTCCGTTCTCTAGAGTAAGAGTGAAGCAGTGAAAGGCAGTTTAACTGTTCTAGAGCAGGACAGCAACAGATTATTATGATCACTAAAATACAGTTTTGTCAAATTGAAGACACGGAATAAAGGATAAAAATAAAACATAATGTCTGGTGCAGTTTCTCGAGAGCTTCCTGTAGAGACGGAGACCATCCAGACGCAGCTGCATCAGCGCACCAATGAAGAGCATTACACCTACACCAATGTTCCCTGGAGACTGTACCTCAGGAAGGAGGTGTGTACATAGAAAAATACACAAACACAAAAAGCATCATGATCCACTGTCAAAATGTTTGTATTCTGTTCTATTGTGACTATTTGTCTGTCTTTTACAGGTTTTTTATCCCAAAGATAGCTTCAACAATCCTCTTGTGCTGGACCTCATTTTCAAACAGGTAACTCAATAGATAGTTGAATTAACACAAGGTTGATGTGTTGACAACATAAACAATTGAATGCATCTTGTTTCATGCAGTCTTTTTTTGTTATTTAATACATTTGTTAATTTATTCACCTTTTTTTTTTTTACCTCTCACTAATTGTTCTCCATATTTGACCTGACAACAGAAAAAGATCAAACTAAAATTATTTCTAACATTACCTCTGCTCTTTTCTTCTCCACTGTCTTCTCCTCTCTTCTCTCCTGCAGATAGTGAACGACACTCTGTCAGAGGCGTGTGTTCGCATCACCCGGGATGAAAGGCAGAAAATGAAAGCTCTTTTTGGTAGTCTGTCTGTTCCTCCTGCAGACATTTTTTGAGACCGTATGCTCTAATGCAAACACATCTCTTTGACATTCATGAGTTCCTGTGTCTGTTTGTGTGTGAATGACAGCTAAACACGGGGTTGAACAGAATATGGATCCAGTGGAGGAGCATGTGAAGAAAATGATTGTCACAGCAGCCAGGGAAACCTGGGAAATATACTTCTCCCGTCTGTTCCCTGCATCGGTGAGGGTGGTAAATCCTCAGAGGATAATAATTACACAGTGAATTATTTTCATTAAACCTGTGTGTGTGTGTGTGTGTGTGTGTGTGTGTGTGTTTGCAGGGTAGTGTAGGAACAGGTGTGCAGGTGTTGTCAGTGTCCCACAACGGCATAAAGCTGTTGAAGACCGTAAAAAGCAGCGCTGCAGCTCCAGACTACTTCAGAGTCCTACGACCCTACACGTATGTGCTGTTTGTTCTGTCTCTGTTTGCAGATTCTTATCACCATTTCTTTTATCTTGTTTTGTGTTCCAGACATGTGTATTTTACATTTTAGAGTCGGTGTCAGGAAAGTTGTAAAGACAAATATGCCAAGACGAGATGTGCATTTCTGTTCTGCAATATCTTGTTACTTGTTGGCCAAGATACACACTGATGCCACTTCATCTGCAGGAATCTAACATCAGCCAGTTTATTTGTGGGAGCAGTAAAAAGCATATAAAAGAAGTGCATGCTCACCAGTCAAAAAATAAAATCAGCATTCCTACAGGATCACAATATGGACGGAAATGATGCTATTGTGGTAAAACATTAGGCATTTTAACAAACTGATTATTATATAAAAGGAAAACAGTAGTTTGTCATTAATGATAGAAAGCACTGACTTTTCATGACAATTTATTATATCAAAATTTTAGTACATTCAACATGTAGGTAGTATTGTTTTTATATATACAAAATATTTATTGTCATTATTGTATTTCATAATTAATTCATGTTTGAATATTACCTGTTGCACTGTATCTTCCAGCTATGCAGACATCCTGTTTGTAACCATCCCCTCTGAGAACATGCTGGAGTTCAATCTGACCAATGAGAAACTGATCCTGTTCTCAGCCAAGGCACCACAAGTCAAACATCTCATAGACACCTTCATCAATGAGATCAAAAAGGTACACACACACACACACACAAACACACACTTTGGAATAAGGACCACTTGGAGTTTAACGGTTGTGCAGAAACAACACTGTACAACAAAAATTTTTTACCTTATTTTACCTTGGTGGCTTTTTCTCTTACTACATTCATCTGCACATAATGAATGCATCAAACTTTTCTGTAAGTTTTAAGAGATGAGGAAAAATCTGCAGTAGTAAATGAGTCAAGTTGAGGGTAAACTTCCATCCAAATACTGTAAATGTGAACAACATTACCAGTAAAATGTAACAGTGAAAGTATGCGTGTGTGTTTTGTTTTTCTTCCTTGCAGGACTCAGACTATGTGATTGCAGAGCGAAACTTTGTGACAGACGACCGCTCAATGCTCAGTTTTCACAAAGGTGACGTCGTCCGGCTGCAGGTTATGGACGGGCTGGAGAAGGGTGAGACTCTGTGGTTCATGTAGTACAAATCCTGTCATCTTATGAGTGAATCTATGATCCAAGTGTGTGTGTGTGTGTGTGTTTTGCCCTGTGTGTCTGTGTGTGTCCTCCAGGTTACAGCTACGGCTGCGTGGTGAGGAAGAAGGTGGTGTTTTTGGAGGAGCTGAAAAGAGACACTCCAGACTTTGGTGAGTGTTCATTAAATCCCTTCATTTCAATCTAAGACGAAACCAAATCAAGAAACTCCTTACCGCCTGAAATTAAGTGCTCAGCAGCTCTCATCAGTGTCAGCTCTTTAATGATATTTAACACAGGGGACAAGAACTTGAAACACAATAGAGAAATGCAGCTGGGGGCAAGAAATGTAACAGTCACCTCACTAATGATTGAAACTATGACCCAGCACAAAAATGACAATAACACAAACCTCCATGTTCTGAACTGCCACATTACAAACACTATAATATATAACAATATAATATAACCATAATGTATGTATGCACTTCTGCAGCTGTTTTGTAAAACAGCAAAAGTGGTGTAATCAGTAATGCACTAGTTACCTAGACAAGTTACCTTCAAATGAAAGTAATTAGAAATATGTAATCTATGACATTTTGAAAGTAACATGCCCAACACTGATGGCCAAGGTCTAAATGTAAACAAGGTGACAATGCAAACTGACAGCTTTGAGAGATTTACTGAACCGGACTGTGTCTGTAAACCCCGGAGGCGTGATGGTATCTTAAGCCAAGGAGAAATAGGTGCAGTGATGATGACAGCGCCCACAGCGTTCTTTAAATACAATATTGTAACCGAAAATTATGTTTCAGATGGAAGATGGCGATGCAATTTGAGAAATATTGATTCGTGTCATTTCTTGAGGACACACAAGATGAAATGAGAATCACAGATGAGAAGTCTCGTCATTCCATCACTCAGCAGATACTGGATAGGACAAATTCAATATGTGCCTCCACACACATTTTTGTAATTTACTGAGACGTATTTATTTTTTCTTTTAACTCAAACATCCAGACCTCAAAACCTTTCATAAATGAACCTCATTGAGCACAAACACTGTGATCAGGTTTTCTAAATTGGAATCAATCCTCCACCATACAATCCAGTGAGATCTGTTATCTTTTCTGTTATTTGGTAAAAAGGCTACATCTCAGGGGTTGAAGTCAGACATGTTGTGGTTATGGCTGAGGTGAGGGCAACCGTGCAGGGATTTAATGTAAGTCAATACAACATCCTCACAAGAGACAGAATTGCCCGTGTGCATTGTATCTATAATTAGACCAAAGGCTGTATTAAGTGGCAGGTTATCAGCGTAGCCGCCGGGGAGAGTTAAGTCTTGTAAATGAGAGAGAAAAGCAAGCCGATAAGGATCTGACTTGTTTAAATGAAAAGCTGACCTGCTGTGAGAGGAAAGACAGATAGTGATCAGGACTTACAGCAGAGGTGAGGGTTGTTTAAGGGCACAAAAGGGCCCAGGTGTGTGTGCTTTTGTATGATTGGGTCTTGTAATCCCCCTGCTCCCTGTGTGTGTGTGTGTCAGGTTGGAAGTTTGGTGCCGTGTTCAGCCGCTCCGGTGCCTTCCCGGTTGAGTGCGTCCATCCGATTGCTGCACCTGACTTCCTGTCGCTGCCACTGGACCGCAAGGCCGAACCGCGAGGAGGGGCGGGACAGTTCGCCGTGTCATCGGCCGTCGCTGTCGCTGTGGCGTCCACCATGGCTGCACATGAGATAGATCAAACGATTGAGGTACACGTTCACATAGAGTGTTTTTTTTTTTTCTGTCTGTCAAAGTGTCACATTGTTTTCACTGTCAATCAATTTTCAGAGGGTTTCTCTTGATGGCTTTGCTGATGGAGATCTGGATGAGAGGGCCCTGCAGGACAGTAAATATGACATGCTGGAGTTTGCCAGGAAGTACTTCAGACAGGGAAGCAAAGGGAAAGGGTGAGACAAAGAAAGGAAATGTGCACACACAGTGGAAAATCCTCACAAAGCTGCGAAACAAAAAACAAGCAGAGACCATCTCAATTCCAGTTGTGAAAAGTTACTCAGTACGTTTACTCAAGTACTGTACTTAAGTACAATTAAAAGATACTTGCACTATACTTAAGTACTGCCATTTTATTATACTTAATGCTTCTGCTCCTCTACATTTTTAAGTGACATGTTTTACTACATTCATTTAACAGCTACAGCTATGAGTTACCCATTGAATTTTATATACAAAACATATCATCAGGTTGTAAAATTTGTGTTGTGTGTTGTGCAGTGTTTTAAATTAAACTGCCAACAGCATATAAAGTAATTCAAATCAGCTCCACCTTAACTAATAGCATACAACATAATACAACACAAGTATTGTTTACATGGCAATGCATTTATGATAATAGATGAATAAATACAAAAACATCAAACTGCAAACTGAGTATATTTATATACATTTTGTTGCTAATACGTCTGTGTTTGATCAGTAAATGATCTGAATACTTGTGTGCATTTTGTGATTTTCTTCTCAGAGATTCCCTGAAGAGCAAAGGCAAGAACAGAGACTCCAGAGAGCCCACTGACATGATCAAGTTCTCCAAGGTGCATTTCAAGCATCTCCGCAGTTTGTCTTCTCATAACTCTGTGTGGTTTTTGTATGTATTGAATTGATTATATTACATTTTTCTTGTATGCTTGTTGCCTTTGCAGACTCCTCTGACCGAGTCTCTGATAGAGTTTACGGATCCAGCCATGAACAGAGTGGCAGCCGATCTCTTCCTGTGTAAGTTCTCGCCTTCTCTCATCTCTCCTCTAATTACATCATCTTATTACATTACTCTCATTACGCCTGGGCTCAGATTCATCCTCTGTTAAAATGACACCTTCTCGTATCAAACTTTAAGTACTCAAGGGCTGGATTTCTCTACAAAATCTGATATTCAAGATTTAAATATTGTTGACCTGTGTGTGTGTGTGTGTGTGTGTAAATGTGTGTATCCTGGTTGTATAATTTGTGTAGCTGTGATGCGTTTCATGGGTGACTCTCCATCGAGGGGATTGACAGAACAGGAAGTCGTCAGCACTTTCCTTAAGGTAAATACTCGCACTTTTTTCTTAGGCCACCATTTTGTCTTTGACAGTTTGCGAATCAGTGTATGTTTGTTTTGTGTGTGTGTGTGTGTGTGTGTGTGTGTGTGTGTGTGTGTGTGTCCTCCCCTCAGCTCATAGGAGAGTTCACCTTGATGAGGGATGAGGCTTACTGCCAACTCCTCAAACAGCTTACCTCTAACACCAGCTCCAAACCGTAAGTCTACTTTAACACATTAACGACATACACACCACAAGCCGACACACACCCTACGCTCCTCTTTCTTCCCTGAGCCTGTAATCCCGAGTGTGTCTGTGAACTCTTGTGTGGTACAGTGATAGTTGCCAGCGAGGCTGGAGGCTGCTGTACATCCTGACTGCTTTCCATCGCTCCTCCGAAGTCCTCAAGCCCTTCCTGCTGAAGCACCTGCAGCAGGCCTCTCGCAGCGCCGGGGCACAGTATCAGGGTAAAAGCACACACACAAACACACACTATCACCAAGTTTAAATCTGCAGTACATATTACCAAAGCCACCAGCATGTAATGTTTTCTTTAAACAGGCATCGCTAAAGCGTGTGAGCAGAACCTGAAGAAGACCTTTCAGTATGGTGGCCGCATTATTCCACCTAATAGCATGGAGCTGAAGGCTATGATGGTCAGTGTCACTTTGTTCATCTACATTTATGTAAGAAGTAATCACATCCTTTGCTAATCTCCATTTACATACTCCATTACACATAAAAGACCAGCTTTGATTTAAGTAAAAAAAAAGCAAAATGGGCTTCAAAGTAAAGGTAACTATTATAGGGAATAGATCCATTCAGATCTATATTGTTGTATGTGTTGTGTTATAGTTTTACGATTATTGACATAAGCCACAAAATCAGTTGGTTCAATTGGAGCAAATTTTGAAGGATAAGGCTGATGATATTCAGTTTTTTTCTTACCAACAAATCCCATGAAAAGACCAAAACCGACAAGTACTGTCTGTGTACCCAAATCTGATCTGAACTCCTGCCTCTGTGCCTCAGAGCTCCATTGTTGTCCAAAAACTATTAAAAACACATAAAGGAATCACACTGTTACACTGGGTTATTTCATTACAATGAATATGGGCACTGTAGCCTGAAAATAGCCCCTGACAAATACACTGTTTACTCCTGTTTGAGTTACATTTGTCAAAAATTACAGTGCACAGCCGTTTTGGCATCAATGGGCCTTGAGGCTGAAACAAACTGGGAATGGTAATGAGAGAAGAAAACATTATTGGCTTTGTTCTTTTCATAGCATTTGTTAACAATAAGAAAATGATAGAATATCGGCATCCTTATCCTTTAACTACTTTATTTATTTTAGTATATCAAAGTTGCACAGGAAAAAAGAGCTGTAGTTAAATATTTTTACTTAGTTACTTTTCACCACTATACTGTATGTAGGTTTCTGACATGTTCAGTGTATGTGCAGTATATCCTATAAGAGCGTGTGTTTGTGCTTCCTCAGGCGGGACGTAGTTCAAAACGCCAGCTGTTTCTCTTTCCTGGAGGCATTGAACGTCACGTGAAAATCAAAACATGCTCTGTAAGTGTTCAGCCACTGTTGGCAGTTCACAACCACTGGTGTCTGTGGGGAGATGGATGTAATATGCCTGTGTGTGTGTGTGTGTGTGTGTGTTTCAGGTTGCCCTGGAGGTGATTGAGGAGCTGTGCTATGAGATGGGTTTACACAGGCTGGAGGCCATGGAAGAATATGCCATATTTTTAGTCACCAACAGAGGTGTGTCTATTTCTTTATCTCTCACACTCAAACACAAATTAAATGATGTATTAGAGCACGAAGTCAATCTTCCTGTCATTGTCAGTGAAGCCGATCCACTCACAGATCACATGTCAGACTGTTCTCTGGTTTCTAGCTGTGGGAGAAAGTCACTCATGTTCATGAGTCAGATAGGGCTGTCACGGCAAAAGAGATGGCTCGATATCGTGTTTTCATTTCCGATACTGATATCACAACACTGAGTCTCTGCCAACAACAATCCAGTACACATTTTCCCTCTTTATTATCTGCTAAGATATTAATGTGCCATTCATTTGCATGCTATGTATCTATATAGATATATTTAAAAACATGATGCACAAATTGTTAAACACAAAAAAATTATTATTAATAACATGACATAATATCACTTTTTCTTTTTCTAATTTCAAATGGTCCTTGTTGCTTATACAGCTTTGTCATATTCCTTTGCACAATAACGCTCCTGCTCTTTTGGTCTTCTCTAGTTTTCATTCCTGAAAACGCCAATGCTTTTTTTGTCCCTTGAAGCACTCACACAGGACTCTTGTTTGTTTCCTCCTTTAGCATTAAACATCTCCACATGATAACAGCTGTCAGCTGCTCTTGCTTGTATGCTATTCAAAAGCACAGCAGGTCACACAACATGTGGCTGTAATAACATGATGTTTCAGGGTGTGTGTGCATTGGATTTTTTTGGCTACGAAGGGGCTGATACTGATACTGAGTATTAGACCAACAATCCCTCAAAATAGAAACATTTTAAGTATTCAAGTGAGTGTTTTGCAGTATTGCATTGTCCTGCGTAGCGAATAAAAACTGGCATTACATTTGTATGTGGGTGTATCCAGGTCAGAACGTGCGTCCTCTGAACAAGCACGAGTACATCCTGGATGTTGCAACAGAGGCCGAGTTAGTCGACAGCAACTACAGCTTCTGGTTCAGACGAGTCATCTGGACTCAGCCGCTCAAGTTTGAGAATGAGCTCTGTGTCGCCATGCAGTATAACCAGGTACGACAGGTGATGTTTCACATGCGTTCAGTACATGTGACCCACATGTGCACATGTATATGTAACTGTGTTTCTATGTGTATTTAGATCCTGCCAGACTACCGGAAAGGCCTGCTGAATGTTCTCCCACATGGAAAAGTGAGCGATCAGCAGTTCCACCAAATCTCCAAACTGGCAGCTTTGCAGCACAGAGCGAAAGACATCATCTTCATCCCCAGCATGTGAGAAAACAATAAGTCATAAAGGTTGAGGTGTTCTTACTTATTAACCATATGGCAGAATGTTTGACATTACAGCCTCTGGACTCAGTGATCAAATAATAACATAGCCTTACAGATAAACACTTTTACTTACTTCGACTTTATCAGTCAAATCATTGCTGTCCATGACCCCCAATTCATCATATATTTACAGTTGAGGGTGTAGCAGAGCCGGCTCTAATCATAATAAGAGAAGCGTAACTTAAAAAAAACTAGACTAGTGGATAAACAGAGAAAGAAAAATTGTGTGTTCTTAATACAGAGAGGAAAAGAAAAAAAATGAAAAACAAGAAAAATAAACTGTTTCATACATGCTGCACAGTGCAGTGTATGAAACAGGCATACCTGTAAATGTACATACATATTTTACATTTACACCACACAACCATTTATCCCATCTTGTTTTAATACAGTCAACACTTTCTCAGATTTTATCCATGCTTTTAATTTGCTGCTCTTTCCATTTATCTTCATTTGGCTTCTTGTAATTACATTTAAAGCAATTCTTCTCTGTTTTATAAGTAAACAGTCATACTGTTTATCCATTATTTCCAGATGCATTTGGCGTTTCCTATTTCCCTATTAACACCAATCCCATTTGATGTTAACATTCGTTAATAACATGCCCAAACCTTAAGGGTGTAATTAGTATAAATGTATATGGGTTGTAAAATAAAACCCATTTTACTAGCAGGTTAATTATTTTAGGAAATCCCCTTTGAACATTGCCTCTGTTTTAGCACATTTACTAGAGATGCACATTAAATTTATGGGCCTTTGTTGTTTTTAAATGTTGTATATTTTATTGTTTATGTGCTTATTTTCCCTGCACATAGATAGTTAAAGCAGAACTGAAGCTTCAATGATTTTTTTTTTGTAGATTTTCTGATGTTCAACAACTGTACAGGAAGAAACTCAATGTTGAAGAGACCAGTCAATAGTTTTTGTGTTTTAAGTGACACTTTTTTTTCTCAACTATAAATAAAACTCATGTCCTTTCAGGCTCTTACTGTTATCGCTGTCTCTTTCCACCCACACACAGGGCCGACAGCAGAACAGAACAGCTCACTGAGTAAAATGATTCTGAGAAATGATGAGAAATCGCTGGGTGAAGTAGACGTCTGTTTATCTTAGATTCTGTTTCTGCCCTTCTCTCTTCCAGACATGAATTATCGGAGTACGTTGCCACACCTCTGTTCAAGAAGCAGCCCCCTCAGCAGTGGGTTAACATGGTGACGCAGCACATGCAGCAAGTGCAGACCCTCAACCCGCATCAGGCCAGAGCACAGTTTCTGGGTAAGATCCCTGTTCACATTAAGAGGAGCCACTAAAGCTAAAAACTGTGATTTTGGCTGAACTGGTCAGATTTTACATATATTTTACAAATCTTTTTCTGGATCCTATATTGTCTTTGGGTTTTTTTAGACTCTCCCTGCAAGTAAAGCTCCAGGTTTTTAATGTTTATGTTTAAAAATTTGTAGTCTCTATAACCCTGATGGCATCACCAGGGTCATATTGATGAGCCTCGACACAGCTCCTCCAGAGCCACAGAAGACATTATACAACTTTTTTCACAGGCTGAGTAGGACTGCTCTGGATGAATAAGCTGAACGTGAAAATCTGTGAGGTGGCCCTTTGGAAAAGTCCATTTTTTGTCCAGTTCATGTGGTGCCTCCTTAAAGAATAAAAACGTGGCGGTCTGTGCCCACTCTTGTTAAATTCTGTGTCTTTGTGCGTGCAGGCCTGATCAGTGCATTCCCCATGTTCGGCTCCTCGTTCTTCTACATCCACAGCAGCAGCTCCACCACCTTCTACGCCCCCTGTATTGTTGCTGTTAATCAACATGGTCTCCACTTTCTGCACAAAAATACACACGTAAGGAACCACACACCCGCACATTCACAATCGGCAAACACTGACGTGATTCATCCCATCGTGACTGAAGCATGAGCCCAGAAGCAGAGTCACATAGTTTCAGTAAGACAGTGTGTGTTGTAATGTTTGATCTCGGTGGTGCAGGAGCTGATGGCAGTGGTCCCCCTGGTGGAGGTGCAGTCCAGCCGCACCCAGAGGCCCTCGGCTGGAACGAGTTACCCATATGTAGACCTCACCCTGGGGGACATGAACACACAGCGGGTCATTCAGCTGCAGCTCGAGCAGGTATTACGCAAACACAGACAAGGACACTCTTCACAGGTCACACGTGGTCATTTTCAGTCATGTTTCTATGCCGCAGTCTCTGTGCTCATGTGGGCGGTGTTTGTCTGCAGGGCCTGGAGTTGTGTCGAGTCATTGCCATGCAGGTGGAAAACATGATGTCTGTGCGGGATAAAAGACTCACCCTGCCACCCAGCGAAATCACCATGTTATAACTGTACGCACACGCTCGTATGACCACGCACACACATACATGACATGAAGCCCTTAGAAATAGCCTACCTCTTTTTGCCTTCAGGTGTGAGTTGTGTGTTGTACACACACACAAATATATGATATGTAAATGTGTACGCGTACTCTGAAGTCAGTCTCACTTTTACTTGATTATGTCACTGCATTAACTGAACAAAGAGCATCCTGAAGAATGAGTTCATTATTAGTTCATGTTCTTTCAGGCTGACACCTTGATAATTGCACTTACCACTGTAGTTTTAATTGATTTAACATTAAAGACGTGTTATCTGTACAGAAGCTGTTGATGAACTGTGAGGAAGGCCTGTGCCTTGTCATAACGTTTTATAACTGATATGTCACATTTTTTATTTTTTTTATTGGTACTGTAAAACTTGATGTTTCTGTAAACAATTGTTGTATTCAATCAATATTAGTGCATCAATTTTCTTGTTTTGTAAAGAATATTTTATCAAAATAAAACAAGCAAATTTAAAGAGAGATATGACCACTTCTGCATTGAGTGATTAAAATGATTAAACAATGATAAAACCAAGCATTTTGTATGACGACATATCAGTATGAATAGCACAATTAATGCTAGATATCAACACTATAATAAGAATTAACAAAGCCACTAAAATATGTATTTTCATAAACAGGCAGGACTACAAGTGACAATCTTTTCATTATTGTTTAAACAGTTGATTGATTGATTAAAAGGAAATAATTAATCTTCATATTTTTTCCAAATCAAGTAATTGTTAAAAATTTACTCATTCCAGCTTGTTAGACCTGAATAATAGCTGGTTATCTTTGTCTTTAATGATATTAACCTCAACATATTTCAGTTTTGGACTATTGATGTGAGCGATTTGAAAATGTTTTTGGGTTTGGGTACATTCTGATGGGCAGTGTTTTTATTTTTGATTAATTAGTTTATTTTTCAATTAATTGATTAATTGTTTGGCACATAACACGTCACAAAATAGTAAAAAGGCCTAAAGCATAATAAGTCTGTCTTCAAATTGCTCGTCCATCTGTCAGATTCGGTTTTGGTCAATCGACTAATCAATTAACTGACCAATGTTTTACAAGATTTACAAATTCTGTTTTATAATTAAGATACCCAGCAGTGAATTTGTGCACAGAAATGTATTTTTTGTGCACAAATTTTTTTCACGGCAGAAAAACTTATTTACATTACAAATCTTATAAAGTGTTTACTTGGACAATTTTCTCTCAGAAGCTAAATATGAATTAAGGATATAAATAAAATTTCTTATAAATACTTATTTATTGTAAAACTATAATAAAGAACAGCACAGCTCCTTAAACAGTGTGAACTTTATGAAGGTAAATAAAGGGTCAGTGGGACAAAATTAGCAGTCGTGTCCCCTCAAAGCTCCCAACATGGATTTATATGTGTGTTCCGTTCAGGACACGTGACAGTCCCCCCCTCACCACTGAGCATGCGCAGACCTCCAGCAGGTTACACGAGTTTATTTTCAGCTTTTCTCTTGAAGGCGCTCTATGATGCTGTAAACTGACCGTGTTCGAGCCTCGTGTGGATGTAACAATGTTTTTCCTGGACTCTTGGAGTTAAAGGCTGAGTGGAAACATCTCCGGAGCACCGAGGTTTGGGAATTTAGCGGTGACATGTGAAATGTTGCTGCGTGGTTTGTCGGTATTTCCAGGCGGCAACGGACAGACCAAGCCAGGCTAGCTTAGCTGGCTAGCCAAGCACCTCGGCTAGCTCTCGTTAGCCTCTCCCCTGGCTGAGCGTGTTGTAGTGTCGACGCAGCCTTTATCATAGCTGTGCTTGTTTCTAAACGCCTGTGAATATCATCTACAGATTGTTAAGTTTCCTACCAGACTGCTGTTTCTATGCAGGGCGCCGGAGCAACTTAGCTAATGTTAGCTACGTGCGTACGCTGGACACCACTGTGAGTGAGAGTGAGTGCATTAAGCTAGCAGTATCCATCATCAAAGACTCCTTTTGACATCTAGTCCTTTCATATAAACCAGACTCCGTTAAAACAGTGCTGAAATGCAGCGCTGATAAATGCTATCTGTTAGCTAGCAGCTCACGTCGCACTACACCAGTCACACTGTTTTGGCTGACATGGCAGCCAGCCGATACTCTGACCTGAGGGAGAAGCTGAAATCTATGACTCCACACAGAGACGAGGAGAAAAACAAATACGTGGACGGGACGAGTAACGGCAGCGGGAAAGGTCGAAAGCGCAAGTTTCGGGAGTCCGACGATGATGAATACGAGCACAGCGATGACAGCGCGGAGCTCCGGGAGCAGGAGGCCCGCCGGGTGAGGAGCAGCATCCTGCAGAAGAGCATCTTCACACCGGAGGAGTGCGCCCTCATCGAAGAGAAGATCGACGACGTGGTTGCACAAGGAGAGGCTGGACTTTACCGTGAGCACACCGTGGACAGAGCACCCCTCCGCAACAAGTACTTCTTCGGGGAGGGGTACACGTATGGATCCCAGCTGGAGAAGCGTGGACCCGGCCAGGAGAGGCTCTACCGCAAAGGAGAAGTGGATGAGATCCCAAGCTGGGTGCACGAGCTGGTGATCAAGCGTCTGGTGTCCAGTGGCGTGATCCCAGAAGGTTTTGTCAACAGTGCTGTCATCAATGATTATCAACCAGGTGGCTGCATTGTGTCACATGTAGATCCTCTGCACATCTTTGCACGGCCCATCGTCTCAGTGTCCTTCTTCAGTGACAGTGCGCTCTGCTTCGGCTGCCGCTTCCAGTTCAAACCCATCCGGGTGTCAGAGCCTGTGTTTGTCCTGCCTGTGAGGAGAGGGAGCGTCACAGTACTCAGGTGACTATGGCTGTGTTCACTGTCATGCATTGATTGAACTGCTGTTTTTGTGTGGCTGCCAAGGGCTTAAGTTGTTGTCACTAATTCCCAGCATCTCTCTTTCTCAGTGGCTACGCTGCAGATGACATCACCCATTGCATCAGACCCCAGGACATCAAGGAGCGGCGTGCAGTTATCATCCTTAGAAAGTGAGCCAACATTTCATTATTCTTGCATGACATCTCGCTTTGATCCAAGTTTTTCTACTCACACTCCCTCCTCTGTTTGCCAGGACCAGACCTGATGCTCCTCGACTGGACTCCGACAGCCCTTTAAGCTCTTCTCCTGCAGAGAGACCCACTCCTCTGAAAGCCAAACGCTCTCATCGCAAGGCAGACCCTGATGCTGCTCACAGGTATACTTCCACACATACAGACACAGTAGAGGTCTTCATGGAAATCTACTGGGCTTGCATGAATTAGCAAAAAACACAGACCAAATCTGAAAAACAAGTCTGAGGATAGTTAGAAGAAATTGGAAATAGAGACATAACATCAACACTGTCTTCAATGTGATACACGATCATCAAGCAGCCATGGTTGAAAAGAGTGACAATACATGCTTCCCCCCCCGCCTGGAATTCCCAGTTCCCTCACTCTGTTTCACAATCCCAGTGGTTGCCCATCAAAACCTTTGAACTGGGCTCAACTTTTGCAGTAATGCAATGCAACTTGCATCTAGCAAGACACTGAGTTGGGTCAAACATGTTCAAGGGCATATTCCTTTGCAAGCACATTTCTACTGTTTACCTTGCAATTGTAGTGATAAAAGCTAAAATGATTGCTGCCATAGCGATAACTTTGCAAAACAGTTAAATCCTTCCCCATAACATAATCACTGTGCTGTGTTTTGGCGTCAGTCTAGCTGTACTTCCTGGATCATATTTCAACCTCTCACCAGGATTTCAATTTTGTTTCTTGTTTTTGATCTAAACACTCTCCTGTCTGTATTGACATAGTGACCCCCAGCAACACAGAGACCCTGCCTTGACCCGGCTAGACTAAATATAACTTGAACACAGCCCAATTGGGGTAGAGTTTTGGCTATTAGGAAACAACTGGACCCAAGATGAACTTTAAAGCCCCTTTCAGACCTACACCCCTTTACCTTAATCTGACAAGATCTAAAGCTTAAAATTTTGGTCTCATGTCTGAATAAGGAGTCTGGTCACTGCTACGTAAAAGTCACATAGGTCAGACCTTGTAACATTTACAAAGGCAGCACAAGGTAAAATATAAGCTGAGAGAAATGCGCATCTCTTACTGCCTTCTAAGATTACTGTAATGAAATTATCTCAGTCATCATATCTTATGCACATTATACATCTTCTTTCTCAATAACATATCATTTTAACTCTGCTCCCTCTAACACACCAGGTGCCAGATATCACATTCGCATTGTGGATCTTTCTATAAATGTGCTGCCATGTCTGTATGTCTGAAAAAATAAAAACCATTACTTTCACAGCTTGATAAAGCCAGTAATGTTACATATTGCACGTCTGAAAAGGGCTTAAGACATACTTGCGCAAAGCGGATTATCAGATATAGACTGTAACTCTGTTCCTTTTGGGCTGGTGTCATGTAAATTGAAATAATGAAGCTGTGTCACAATCAGTCAGGATGTGATCAATGATGATCCAAATGTGACTTGGCATCTCAATCTTCTTCCTCCACCAGGCCGAGAGTTCTAGAGATGGACAAAGAGGAGAACAGACACCCGTCAGTGTCCCGTCATCGTCGTCACAGCATCAGCTCAGAGAACTACTGGAGGCGTGGTCAAGACTCTGACAAACACCGGGAGAGTTCAGGACGCAAAGTCAAAATGAGACGCCATTGAGCACTTCTCTATCACACATGTACACATATAAATATACCCGCTCTTTTATGTATTTCAATATTCTAACATTCTTTGATCAGTCATCATGTTCTTGCTCCACTTTCGATCTGGCACAAGGAGTACAGTCATCAAGTCGTCTGCATTTTGATTTAAATCTGGATCAGCTTGAGTGCTTATTTGTTTCTGGCAGACGAAATTGGTGTCTCTGCCACACATTACAGAACCTTGAGTTACTACAGTTGAGCTTTGTTGTTAAACTGTTCAATTACCTTAAATTAAACTTTTCTTGTTTCTATGTCCATAGATACTTCAAAATGGCATGTATTTTTTGTAACCAAGATGTACAGATGGCAAGAGCTAAAAGAAAGATGTATGTATGGACTTGTACAAAAGAAAATCTGAGCTGTAATCTAACTTGTTATAATGTACAATACATTTGTATAGTCTTTGATTGGGGGAACTTTATGCAGAAAGAAACCTTTGTTTATTTGCACCTACATTTCTGATCCGTACCTTTACTGTGCCATCCCAGATCTTTACTCTTTGTTAACTTCAGCCTCCCTGTCGCTGTTTAAGTTGATACAACTGGCACATGTGCAGCCATGCTGTCTGTGTTATGATTTGATTCAGCTGTATGTCTCATTTTAATGGAGGTCACAATTTGCATCAAGTAAACTGAAGCTTTATGGAGTTTGAAAAACTCAGGCCTTGTTTTATGCTCCTGTTTCAGTCTGAAGTTGCTTTACCTTATATAGTGACAGAGGCCATGTTTTTGCTGTTCTGTATCATATCTAATTTCCCTTATTTAAAATGGGTGATATTTGGGTCAGTCAGAACTTAATTTGAGCAAAACCAACCCTTTTATTTCTTGCTTAGCTGCTGTCTAAACACGCAGCAAGAAGAAACTACATTTCCAGATGTATTTGTCCTTGCGGTTTGCTGTGTAAACACAGATAAATTTCCTTGCTCCCAGTCAGCCACATGGCAGAGGTACTTATTAGCTGACTGCTAGGCTAGTCTGGAGTTACACATGAACAAAAATAACCTTGGTTCAGAGAAGAAATGACTTTCTAAAAACGGTATGAGTGGTGTTCATGATTTTCTGAAGCCCTGCTATCGTGAACTTGTGATCTGCAAGAGGCAAATACTGGAGCTCTTAAATGGGACACTAACTTTGTGGACACAGTGGTGGCACATTAGGTGGTTTCTGATGGAAATAAAGCTGGGATTGTCTCCACATAGTTGGTCTGCCATTCATTAAACCAGGGTTGTCCCTCAACCAAGCTGGCTATTCAAACACCAGGTCAGGGAACATCGAACTGAGGTGCGTCCTCTACAGTACTGCCAGGAGCCTTAGTTACTCACATTATTGGCTGTATATAACCCACCCTGAGTGGAGTTGGGCTGTCATCCTCATTGAAACAGTTTCTGTTTCATTGGGGTTGCTGTTTTATTAATTGTTAATTTGAGTTTCTAGGATTATGTCAGTTAAGTGATGATTTTCACTCAAGATGGGAGGATAAGTTTGGACTTTTGCAATTAAGTTTCTGTATTCCCCTAATATTTACCTAATTTGTATTTTAGTTTGTATATTATGCATCCCCATATTTCAAGAAAGTTATTTGTAATTCAATAAAGAAAATATGTAAAATGCATCTGCTTTTAAATATCTTCAATTGTACTAAGGCAACACAGACTCCAATAAACAAAATCAAATTTTTCATCACCAACAGTGACAATAATGCAAATAAGTGCAGGGAAAGAGGGGACAGCTTCAAATTCATTTACTTTATATTTGATCAAGTCTTTAGCTGTGGGGTATCACGGCTCGGATCTTGGTTGCATTGGAGGAAAGACTAGAATTGACATATGGGCAGTCAAATCAGTGGCATCATGTTTGGAAAACAGTTTCTGAGATTGAGGTTCAACGTTCATTTTTGACCTTTTGTCCAGAAGTTTGCAGATGAAACTCCATTTGCTGATGAAGACCACATGACATGATCAAAAGCACTAAAACAGTTATTAAATATACCCTCTTTCAGTGAGTTTACTTTTTAAGTTCCTGATGAAGTTAGTCGTTGTTCCGGAGCTTCTCTTGAGGGCGCTAGCGGACCTTTACTTTGAATGTCAACCGCAAATACACAGCAGAAGAAGAAGACCGCCCCTGCTAGCTAGCAGGTTGCGTTATATTTACTCTGTCCGTCTACGATAGACAGTAAATATACGCTTTATTGTTAAAGAACATCGAAATACGCATATTATCAAACGCTCATGGTGTGTAGTCGGACTGTTATATTTCTCTCCGCATTAAGTGGTAAGTATATTTAACAGTAGTGGAGGGGCAGCTGTCACTGACTGCTAATGTAGCTAACAAACTAGCTGGCTAGCTTTACTAACTGACGTTAACTTAGCTACGAGCTGGAGTTCGCAGCTGTTCGTTTGCTACTGCTCTTCATGCTGACGACGTTAAAATAGCTCACGTTAGTTAGCTGATTAGTCCTGTATTTTAGCTTGGTAAACATTTGTCATGTTTTGTTACCAGTTGTCATGTTACTAATCTCTGGTGTTGTTGATTCGTAGACTGTAACGTTAGGCTGTATGTGTCACTGTCACAAGGGGAAATAACTTTATCAGCAGATGAATGATAGAGAGTTTGTGTTAAGATGAACATGTTAGCTGTCCAGCCAGAAGGATGACATGTAATTACACGAGACAAGATAGGTTAAAAATACTTTTTTGAAGATCCTTGTAGGAGAAGCCAGATTTCTCTTTCTGCGGTTTCGTTATGTAACAACTTGGCGTTGTTATATCGCAGTGCTGCCACCTTTGGTCAGAACAGTGTCCCACAAATACGTCAAGAAAACTGCACAAACACAGCATTTTTATTTATGTGATTATTTTAGTACTATCCATTGTAGAGCGACTTCCTGTCCCCTCAAGTACAGTAACAGCCTTGTGGTGTAATGCTATAAATTTGTAACTGTATTACTAAAATATTTGGTATATTTTTAAAGCTAAAATTGCACATTAAATGCCAATAAAGTTTTTGTAAGTGGTGGTATGGTACAGCACCATTGTGTTGGCTGGATGCATATTGGTTAACAGCATTATTGACTACAAGCAGCTCAACCAGTGTTGGGTAACATCTGTCAATATTAGAGTCTTTTGCTTGGCCTGATGGTGAAGTAACTAACAAACAGAAAAGTGAACTCTTCTCTGAACGTCTCACGTCAGTATTGTACATGCTGCAGACATATGTTGTGCTGTAACTGTAACTTGATCAGGAAGGTTGTTACATTTTTGACCCGGCATGACTCAGGCATGGATTGGGTCTATTAATAGAGCAAGTCTCCGTTCTTGGTGTCCTGTACCACTGGCAAGGAGAGAGGACACTCACTTGGTTGAAATGATTTAGCATGATGTCCTGTGGAGCTAAATATTATAGGTCCCGTGCATATGTTTAGTTTTGTACAAGCTAAAAGTATATTTATATGATGGTCACATATGTGTCTGCTCGAGAAATGAGTGATCTTAAAAACTATACTGACAACCATTTTCTCTTTTTCCGTGATTAGCATGATACTCCCACAGCAAAAGCAAAGCTATACAAAGTTCAATCATGTTTATTTCAATAATGTAGTTTTACATGCCATTGTTTTTTAAACATTCACTTGTTCTTTAACTGTTAAGGACATTGTTTTAAGGAAGATAAAATGTTTTTTGATCATGACTAATGCTCTGTGGCTAGTGCTAATGAGAACTACAGACATATAGAAAGGCAACAAATTGAAAGAAAAAAGCCAAACAAAGTGTCTTAATAAGGTCATCAAAGGCCACCAGAACAGCTTCAGTGCTCCTTGGCATAGATTTTCCAAGTGGAGCTCTGCTGTAGGGATGAACATCATTCTGCCTCTCATTGTGGTGTTTTGATTGTCCAAAAACTCCCATAGGTTTTCATTTGGGTTGTGGTCTGGTCACAGTGAAGGCTATGATTTACAGAATTTTCACTTATCAAACCATTCAGTGACCCTCATGCCAGGTATAAATGCATTTGCATTTACATTTCTCCACTCGTCTGTACTTGTTTGATTACTCTGTAGGCAAAATGTGCTCTATATATGCTATATGTCCTGTTTTTCAATTGGAATTAAAATGTAGGTTTGCCTATCCTGCCAGTTTATCTCAATGGTAACTGACTTCATAACATTATGCAGCTGTGTTCCATGATTTCTAGAGATAAACAGTGCTGCAGGTTCATTTTTTCTCACAGTCATGTCTTGTGTTTCTGCCAAATTGAATTCATGCATTCTCTCTTCCCAAGGCTAACCACAGAAAAAGGAGACGATGAACTTCCAGGGAAGTCGGAGGCGAGGAGAGGATGGCATCGCTATTGTGATTGACTTCCTGCTGTCTAACGCCCAGCTGGTTCTCGGAGTTGGTGGAGCTGCCGTGCTAGGAATTGCTACATTGGCAGTGAAACGGGTGAGTGTTTTTGAGGTTGTTAGTACCACATCAGTGCGTCATTCATAGGCAGTCTTCTTGTGAATACGGAAAGTGAAAATGAATTAATCTAAAAAGTACTAGTGCTATCCTAACACTCAAAAACTAGTACGGCCATTGTATGTTCAGTTGTCCACTTATAGATTAACAGTTCATCCTATAGCCGTTCATTACTTGTAGCATGTTTTGCTATCAAGTACATACAGAAAGTTTCAGAATATCATGCAAAAGCTATTCATTCTTAAGAAAACACATAGGTCAATTGCATACCCAAGCTTTGTTCTAAGTAGTGAAATCTAGAGGGGAGGGGGGTCCAAATCAGGATTTTCAAAGTAGAGTTGCCAGTATTGTGTGTTAAAATGATTGCTGTTTGACAGCGGGCTGTGGAATCTAATTAACATCATTAACGTCAACAAAAATGGACAAAGAAAATTAAAGCAGCAAAATGCTCACAGTAATAAAAACATTCTAAAACATAGTACATTTTTATAATTTTCAATGTTTGATTTGAAGTTTTGTATGGTAATGGAATGAATGGAAATCTACCACTGCCTGCACAACTAGAAATTTGTCACAAAAATGCTTTGGGAAATGGTCAGCATCCTCATGTTCGAAGTTCCTTGAGACTGAGGTTATCATTTTGCCTCTTAAATCAGAATATGTTTGCCTGCAGGTGCATGCACTCTGTATTTGGGTAGTGTGTCCTCAGTCATGCATGGCTGCATGTTTGTGACGATGGGTGTTTGTGTTTAGCTGATAGAGCGTGCAGGCCGCGCAGCCAATGATGAAAAGGTGGAGCAGAAGATGGCAGAGAGCTGGGAGGAGTTGAGTTTGGTCTCTGCGTCCCCCACACTGATCAAGAAGGGCATAGAGGGCGTGGTGATGAAACATGTTGCCAAGGCAGCCAGACAGCAGAAAGGTACATCTCCACAACCAAAAGTGTTCAGTCAAACGACACACAAAAGTATCACAAATATGTAGAATTCATATGATACATGATTCATCCATATTACTTGACAACTGTTTAAATTTCTCACTCAGCTGACCTGTGCCAACAACCTCAGATGTCCTCTCTGGAGGTGCAGGCTAAACCTGAGTCAAAGTCCAAGAGAGTCCAGCTGTGCATCCTCAGTTTACAGGTACACTCTGACATTTCACCTCTCGAAGGCAAAGATTATGTATTCAGTCTGAGCAGCTGCTGTAAGAGCTCTGCTCAGTGTTGGCTCATTCATTTATGCATGTGTAGCATGTTTTGTAAAGCGCAGTGCTTAGGGGATACGCATTGTTATGCACTGGTTAGGCTGCACAGAGCCCCAAGAGCCCTGCATAATCAAAATACTGTGTACGCTTGTGCACTGGCTGTATAGAAGAAGTCAAACAAGCATGAAACAGCTTTGAGTTAGTGTGCAGAAAATCCACATAAGCAGAAGTGTTGTGGATTGTTCTGTACTTGCTACAGGAAGTAATTTGTTTAGTAAATGTTAGTAGAGCAAATGCATGACTGGACATAAGAGGGGATTTGAAACAATGGGATTCGCTTTTAAAGAAAGCTTATGCAAATTATGCAAATGTATCTTTTCTGAAAACTGCCTCTCTGGAAAGCTACTTTTTCAATGAATACTGGTTAGTGTGGGAACACCTGGGGGAAAAAAAGAAAGAAAAAAAAGTCCATTGTTTTAGATGCTTCTTAGGTCCAGTTGGGTTGTGTCATGAGTTGGGCTTTAATACTTTTACTACTCTCATAAAACTGAATGCAGCAACCACACTTGTTTTATGAATGTACACTTTTCTAAATGCTGTTTAAATAACAGTAGCAGAATTCACACAGCAGTGTTCCTCTGCTGTTTACTAGTTTTCCACCTTGCAGCAACTCAACAGGCAAAACATCATCCTGTCAGTGTTCTTAAGTCTGCTGTGAGGCACAAAATGACTTTGAATATTGTATTGCTCAAGAGACAGCTGTATGTATTCCCAGTGGAAGTGTAAACACTTCAAAATGGTTTTGTTAACTTCATGTTCAGAGTTGTTTCTTGGCAACATAGTATTTGTGCTTTGGTGAACAATGCACATGCATGGACATAGTGCAGTAGCTGTCTGCCTGACTTGTTTTGACATGACATCCCATTTTCTATATCATTGGAAAACCATATAAAATATGTTTAGGAGCGACTGCAGCAGTACTATCATACGAGGGCAGCACTATCGCCACATGAGGTCCAGAGGGCTCAGTCTCTAGCTCTGGACATCTGCACTGAGATCCAGGGCTTTCTGCACACCCGTCACCCTGACATGCCCCTGGGAGAAATGAGCCTTGGAGGTTCTCTGCTGGATGACCTACAGGTATAAACACAATATGTATTCTTTTTCTGGCTGATAATCCACTTTTACATAAGTTTTTTTTGTTCCTCAATTATGACATATAGCAAGATGTTAGATAAATGCCACCTGGGATTATTTCTGTGTGTGTTTAGGTGGTCAGCGCAGACCATGCATGTCTGCTGGTGCCTCTACAGCTGGAAGCCTCTCTGTGGCGTCTCATCCCGGGTGAGGAAACACTGCTCACACACCCGCTGCACTGGATGGTTCGACGGGTCAATCTGGAATATTTTCCTAGAGGACGCAGCTACTGGGACAGGTGATCACACACAGATTAAAAAGATATGCCTCATTAATCAGGCAACCTGCATTTTTAATTTACATCTGTATAAATAAATCAGATCAGTTTGTGTAACTAGCTGATGATTACTGCTAATTAGCAACAACTGTGTTTTTTCTACAAACTTTGCATGTAAGTCAGTTAATAACGACTAAAACTGAGACTGCAAATAACAATTATTTTCATTATCAATCAATCTGCCAGTTATTTTTTTTTCATATTGATTAATTCATCATTCACTAGAACCAGTCTGTCCTTGTGTCTTGTAGGTACCTGGTGGGTGGGTACCTGTCCTCAGAAGCTGTTGTGAACATGTTTAGTAAGGCTATCATGGAAACTATAAACTGGCCATCCATCAGCAGCACTATGGACTGTCTTGTCAGACCTGTACTGGGAGGACCAGACCTGAGACTGGAGATTCGGTATGTGTCTGTTATTGTTGTTTTCAATGTTGAGATTCAGTTATACATTAAGTGCTAGGTTTTATTGAGTTAATGACACAACTGTTGCACTATTAAATATACCAATTTGAAGTTTTTACAAAGCAGTGAAGAGACAATATGTTATAGTTGTTGGTGCAGCAGTTTAAGAATGTAAAGTGTTTGCTTGAGTTTCCAAAAAATTCTAAGCTGCTATTCATTTGGAAAGAACAATACTGTTGTTTTACCTGTTACCCATTTTTCTGTTGAATTTTGTCCCTGATGCCTAACAGCTCCCCACAGTCTTACTTGTTCGGTTGAATTCAGTTCAGTTTTATTTATATCGAGCCAAATCACAACAGAAGTTATCTCAGGGCACTTTTTACATAAAGTAGGTCTAGACTGTACTCTACAGAATATTTTTACACAGACTCAACAATTCCCATAATGAGTGGGAGACTGGTGAGGAAAAACAATAGAAGGCAGAAACCTTGAGCAGAACCAGCCTATCGGCCATCTGCCTCGACAGGTTTTAAAAGAAACACAAGTCCAGATGATTGCTGGTGCTATTCCATATCTGCCGGATGTATAAATAGGCAACCCAAAAAGTTATTGAATACAGGTTTAAACATGCTTTGTGATCACAGCAGTCAATCTGTGTGCTCTTTGTGTGTGTTACGCCTGATGTTCTTGCTCTCTCTAATGTACTTTTCTCCTATTGTAATCTTCCAGGCCTGGAAATGGAAAAGAAGGAGCACAGAGCAGCGATCAGCCCCTGTTCATCTCCATGTTACCTCTGCTGAGGGAGGGGGACGTGGTTCTGACCGCCCAACCTGAGCTCACCTCTCCCTGGGTCAACGCCTGGCACCTGTCACTCTACCCGTGGGAGACTCAACGCCTGGCTCAGCTCGACACTGCTGATGACGGATACCGCAAACAGACACTTAAAATTCTCAAGGCAGTGTGCAGACTGAACCCCGCCCTGCGACCGCTCGACGCTGCCCCGCTGGCCAATCTCATCCTGCACCTTAGCGATAGCGAGAGCGACTGGTCCGAGACCAGCCTGGATGTGAGATTCCAACAGTGTATCACAGAGCTGATTGGCTACCTAGAACAAGGGGCATTACACAGTTACTTCAAGCCAGCTGTCAATCTGCTGAGCAGCTTGTCAGAGGACCAGGTGGATCAGATGGGTTTCATGCTCTACTGCGCTGTGTCAGAGCCTGAAATACTTTTCATATAACTGTGTGCACATATAACATAATTCTCAAGCTCTGACACACACAGAGTCTTAAGGAATAATGTTATCATCCAAGATGTTTGGTTCAAGGCAGAGATGTATTCTTCCCACTGCCTACTCTCATTTAGCTCCTCCATCCTGCTTAGATGAAAGGCAACAGGGTTCAGTTGGAATGACAAAGTGGCAGGCACCATGGACTAATGTCTACACTGGAGGAGGAGAAGCTGCAGGGATACCACAGATGTGAAAGGGATAATCAAGGTTTTAAAAAATCACTCAGAGGAAAGGAGATGTGCCAAGGAAAGGAGCCGAGGAAGTGTTAATCGAGACGTTTGAATCGATGCTTCAGTATGTGCCTGATCATAACTCCCCACACACACTGTGGTTTGTGCAATTATTAGTTTTCACAGGGTGTCAGTGATGGTCGGCATGGCCACATACAGTTCAGTACATCCATTAAGAGCAGAGGAGGAGTGCAGTTTATAGCTTACATTCTTGCATATATTCTTTATAGCTCTTAATTGATGGTGTGTACTCTGCATCTTTTTCCTAGATCTCCATTAATATATTCTGACTATGCAGAAAAATAATGACCTGCTGAAAACCACCAGGTTTTTAGCACTTATTAAACTATTCAGTCTGTCTGAGTTGGACTTATTTAGCTCAGCTTGTATATTTTATCATTCTGGGGTGTGCAGTATTTTGTTTGTCTTGTTTAGTGTTCAGTCTGTTGCCAATCTTATTTGGGTGAATTAACCCTTTAAATTATGGCTAAACTTGCCTAATAATTTTATGCACTTGCATACAGTATGAATGTTGTGGGCATTTTTTCAGTTGTGTGTTTTTGCTGAGTGAAAGAAAATGGATTTTCTGTGTTTGAACTTTGAAACGTTAAATAAAAAATTAAAACATTTGTTTATATTCTTGCTCAGTTGTCTTTTTTTCTTTTCTAGCTTAAGTAAAAGATAAGTCACAGGCTGCTGTTGCATGTGAAATTTTTCACTGGAACAACAAAAATTCTGTGTTTTGCGTAGTTAGTAGGCTGTTCATTACAGAGCTGTTTTATTGGATTACTTTCAGTTTTCAAAAGAAACTTAAGAACGTTCACTAAAGTACTGTCCTTAAGTACAGTTTTGAGGTACTTTTACTTTACTTCAGTATTTTCATTTTCTGCTCATTTATACTTCACTACAATCCAGAGCCAAGTGGGCCTATTGTACATTTTTACTTTTTTCTAAGAGGTTCACTGGTTTATAAGAGTTTTCACTGTTTTCCAAAACTGTTTTCCGAGCTCTTTGTGTGTCTTCTGGAGGTGAGTGGTGCTTGGGCCCTGCAGGGGCCACTGTTGAGGGTTGTTAAGTGTTTTGTTTTGCGGAAGCATTTTAAACACCTGAAACAACAAGGGAAAAGTACATTTCGGATCTTGCAAAGTTAGTATTCATCACAGAGGTATGGAGGCCGCCTTGGAACTTTGCAGGAGTGTGAATCTGCCCAGCGGGGGCCCCTGTTGAAAGATATTAAGTGTGTTCTTTTCCCATCAATGCATGATACTAACTCGACGTTTTCTCTCTCCCATAGTTTTGTGCTTTCTCGTCTCTCTCCTCTCGTCACTTTCTGCAGGTATATTTGCCTCTGGAGCTGTGATTTTCTCTTTGTCTCTCTGTGTCTGTCTGTCTGTATCTCTCGGTTTGTCTGTCTCTCTCTCTCTCTGTGTGTGTCTCTCTCTCTCCCTCTCTTCCTCTCTCTGTATCTGTCTCTTCCTCTTTCAACCCAACCAGTCATGGCAGATAGCTGCCCACACAGAGCCTGGTTCTGCTCATGGCTTTTTCTCGCTTGCTCATGGTGGAAGTGTTGGGTCTCTAGAAATACTAATAACAGACCTGCTCTGTATTAAAATTACTGATATAACCTCTGTTGTGATTTGGAGCTATATAAATAAAATAAATTGAATTGATGTTTATTACAGGTGTCACTGATTGTCAAGTGTTAGCATTGGTTTATGATATTTTACCACAGGTTTCACTGCTGTATTAGTGGTAAGTGGAATGGACAAAATAATAGAAACACTAAACCAACTAAAACCGAACATTATAACCTTAATTAATTTATTGCAGGCCTGCTGAAATAGACTGCATTAGTTGAAAAAATGTGCAGACGTCCTAACAAGCTGAGTGTATTTCTAGCGGATGTTGAAAGAAAACATTTTATTATGAAACTCCTGACCGGAAGTTTTCATCACGGTGTCTGACTTGACCCCGGAGCTTCAGCCTGGTTCCTCCATCCAGCGCCGCCTCAGCAGCAGCGGTGACCGACGTCGGCGCGTCCTCAGCCGGCGTCCTGTCACATGGCTTAATGTGGGTGTAGAGGGGTCAGCCTGCCGGTCAGATACGTGACACCGAGCCGCAGGTTTTTATGCTGAAAGTTGGTGCAGTAATTACGAAAAAGAGGAAGATAAATCCCGGGACAAAGGTCGGTTTCACCGTGTGACTCCCGCCCGCAGGAAAGTTTCGCTTCTCCGTTAAGTTTGCGGATCTGCTCCGCTTGTTTACGCTCCTGTTGAACAGAAGCAGGTAGGATCGACCTGAAGTTTTAGTTCCATTCTGCTTAAATTTCTGATAAAACAACTGCGCAACAAGTTTTTGAACCCCCCTGCTTGTTGTTGTTGTTGTTGCGCCTCGTCCAAACAGCTGACTCACCGGCTGAAGGCCGAGCGGCAGCCCGGGACCGAGGCGCCCAGAGCGGCTGGATCCACCCAGACCTCCCGCGTCCTCCATGGGTTGATCCCTCGCTGTGTGTGGAGATGATCGGGTCACCGGACCTGCTGGCCTTCACCGGCACCGAGGGCTTCGGGGAAGGAGAGGAAGACCAGGAGGGTCGGGCTCTACCTGAAGAACTGTCTGTCCCCCTTTTACCCCCGTCCAGCCCCTGGACCTCCTCAGCCCAGTTTCACAGAGACTTCATCCTGGTGGCTGAATTCTCTGAGCAGGTGTGTGCCTCTGGTTTGGGTAAAGAAAACTGAAAACCTGAAATGATACAAGCGTAGTAAAAATATCTAAAAGGAGTTTTATGATGTGAAATTGGGGAAAAAAATAGGCCGAAAAAATGGCCTAAAGATAAGATATTGAAATACTTCTAGGTGTGGCAGCATCACAAACACAGACCAGATAAAGAAGCCAAAAGGATGAGAACAGAGCAGACAAAAAGTAGATTAAAGCTTTATACAGGTAGAAATCAGTATACAAATATGCTTCATGTGCATTAATGTTGTAAATGTGCAAAAAAAAACTTCAACCAACAGCAGCTTCCTCATATTCATGTGCAAAGTGACAAAGTGAAGAAAATAAGATGTATGATGATGATGATGGGATAATGACCGATATAAGATATTTAAATACTACACATAGAAATCATTAGAGGAGAGTAAACATTAATTGGAACAAACAGTATTATAAATCCAAATGACAAAGCTATAAACACTAGCTGAGGTACACTGATGTGCTTTATGTGCATTAGTGTTGTAAATGTGTAAACTTCTGCACTGCAGTTTCCTCATAATTCTGTGCAAAGTGAAGAATATAAGATGTGTAATGATAATGATGATGATGATAAGATAACGGATATGTCAATAAGATATTGAAATACTTCTAGGTGTGGCAGCATCACAAAAACAGTCCCGATAAAGAAGCCAAAAGGATGAGAACAGAGCAGACAAAAAGTAGATTAAAGCTTTATACAGATAGAAATCAGTAGAGGAGAGTAAACATGAATTAGAAGAAACAATATTATAAACCCAAACGAGGAAGCTATAAATAACACCTGAGGTACACAAATATATTTTATGTGCATTAAAAAGAACTTCAGCCGACAGTGCACTTTCCTCATATTCCTGTGCAAAGTGAAGAAAATAAGATGTATAATAATAATGAGGATGAGATAACAGATATGTAGTACAATAAAATGAGTTCTGTAGGGTCATAGTTCTGTAGCGTAGCCATTTAGGATTCACTAATAATAATGACATTCTCTTAAAATTCACATTATTTGATTTTAAGAGAGAACTGAAGCTAATAAAAATCCAGGGAAACTCATATTTCATTTTTATACTATGTTTATTTAATTTTTTTTTTTTTTTATTTACATGTGTGCCTGTGTTGCTGCTTTTCTCACTTAAATTGAGGCTGCAGCTCAGTTTTTCTTGTGGCGATGGTGTTGCAATTGATAGTGACTTGAGCTTTATTTATTCAGGAAGTCTCAATGAGATTAACATCTCTTTTTGCAAGAGAGACCCGAGAACAAATTGCATTTAGTATATACTCTTCACAAAATGGAGTGAGTCACACCAAAACAGCCATCACACACTCACAGACACAGTCATTGAAACAGTCACAAATATTATTAAAAATATGAGTAACTCAAACTTTAAGGTGTCAGAATAATGAGTGTCTCTGAGTGGAAAGGTGCAGTGGTAGTCTTTCCCAGTTCAAAGTTGGTATTGGCAATTTTTAAAACTAGCATCTCCTATGATCTGGTGTCACAGTTCTTCGCTTAACTTAATGTCAAATAATTTGCCAAATTATTAAAACTCAATAAAATGCTGCATTTTGTTCATGAGTCTGATCTCAATGTGAACGACTACAATGAGTCAGTACTGCTATTTAACTCTTTTCCACCAGAGGGCGCTGTCAACTTTAAATTGAACTACAGTTGACTCTTCCTCGCTGAAGTGTAAAGTTTGTAACGTTAGCGACTACGATGATGGGCATGAATGCATCAAAAAAGAAGAAAAGTTGCCTCTGAATGTGAGGACTTTGGCATCTAAATATATAATCACAAGTGTCTGTTCAAAGGTAACATGTCTGATATGTAAAGAAAATATCGCGATGTTGAAGGAAGACAACGTTAAGAGACGCTCATCGACCAAGCTAACTATGCTAACTATGTTACAAACGTCATCGCGGGAAAGAGAAGAAAATGCCCTGACATTGTCTTTCGACTTCAATTGAGAGGCGGAATATTTTGACAAAGCAGTCGAACATCCAAGAGTCGGCAATGAGTGTTAGCTGCATGCTATCATACAAGCGAGTTTTTGAAGGATTGTTTGGAGGAGGCGGCGAGCAAACTGTGACCCATCAGCAAAGGTCAGTCAGAAGACAGTCATGTTTTCTGACATGACGACAAGACTTATTGTCTTTCAGAAACAGGTGATCTATCAGTTGTTTCCATTATTCTAAATTACATGTAATGTTTCTCATGTTGTCATTCATAAAAATCTTAGTTATAATTCATTCTCGTAGGTTAGATCCAGATACAAGAGTAAAACAATAGAAAGTTAGTTTATGTATTCACACATAAGACAATGTGTTACCTAAGTGGTAAATATGAGCCTTTGTTCCATTCAGTGATGCAGGTCTGTACTGCAATGCTATTAAGGTTTATACAAGTTAAAACAGTCTCACACAGTTACACAAATAATAATGAAACAGTAAAAAGTGAAATTAATTAATGTATATATTCATGAATTTGACCATGGATTTGTTCAGAATTAGTGCCTGTGAATAGAAATATTTTTGTCATTGATATAGAAATGTACAATGAAAAATGTCTGAAAACAGTAAGAAATGTCCATCACAATTTCCCAGAGCCTGAGGTGATGTTTTCAGATGTCTGCCTCAAAGAGATTCACTTTGCAATTACAAAACAGAGAAGCTGCTGCTGGTGTTAATGATTAAAAAATGGCTTACACAATTAATTGATTATCAGAATAGTTACAGATTAATTTTGTGTCAAAAAACCTCTTAAGTGATTAATTGTAATAGATATTTTTCAATATTTTCAGATGTTTTATCTACTAAAATAATATAATAATGTTTCTAGGTGGGGCCCACGCCTGTGCTGACCATACCGGACGACCCCAGAGTCATTGGATCATTTGACCTCAATCACTTCTCTGTTCGCATCATGTCTGTGGACTACCAGGCATCCGGCCCCGGCCATGCCCCTCCTGCATCCCCCGGCCCCCGCCTTAACTTCAGCGAGGACTCCAAAGTGATTCTAGGAGATTCAGCAGAGGACGCGTTTGCATACGTTCACCACATGACCTTGTATGACCTGGAAGCCCGGGGTATGGTGCGTCCTTTCTGCATGGCGTATGTGTGCTCAGACCAGGCGAAGCTGATGGAGAACTTCTTTGAACTGTCGACATGCTTCTCTCAGGCCTCTGACAGCCTGAAGACGGGAAACAGACAAGCATTTTCAATGGAGCTGCAGAGAAAATTACAAGAGCTCGAGTAAGATCAGGACACCCTTTGATGAAATAACAATATACATGCACCTATGAATATACAATCTTATGTGTAAATGGCACATACAGCCAATGCAGCCCCGGACCCTTACAGCTATGTGGAAAGTATGAATTGTCCTTAAAGAGTAACTTAACACCCCTTGAAAATATTGTCTGACCTCCAGGGGTTTAACTTCTCACCTTGCTGCAGTCAGATACAGGTGTATTACAGGACCTGTTGTCAGAGCAACTCTCTAAGTCTGACTAAATGGCTCTCTCTTACTGTTTCAGGTACACACGGTTGACTCTGCTACAGGAGACAGAACATCCGAGGACAGCAAATGGGTTCACAGAGGTGGGAGAAAAAGCAGATGAACTTGAAGCTGTGAAGCGTTCAATCTTAAATCATAAAGACCTCCTCCGCCAGGTCACTTCTTACCCAAACAGGAAGCTGAAACAGCCTGACTTCTTGCCCTACGACCCAGCTGACTCCCTCACTGATCCGACTATCTTACCACCTTCTGAGCCCTGTTTTTCCTTCTCCACCTCCACCTCCTGCAGGTCTGAGCACCGTCTAAAACCCCTGCAGGAGCTTTGTAATGCCTACTTCCTGTCACTGATGAAGGAGCAACTTGCTGACACAGAGCGCCGCTTACGTGGCGACAGGAGTGTATTGCGAACAGCTCGTGTCACACATTCGTTGTCCAGAAGACTCACCCACATCAACTTCCTGTTTGAGCTGTGGAGCCCAGAGGATGGAGATGAGGAAGAGAGAGAGAGCACTAAGGCAGAGCTACAGAGGGCGACAGAGAGTAAGAGCAGAGTCGAGGCATTTCAGTCAGAACAACCAATGAGCCTGGAGTCATTTTGTTCCTGTGTGGAGGAGATCCCAATCAAACTGGAGGCAGGAGGAGCTGGGACAGTGACCCCTGACCCCAGTATTGGCCTGGAGATGACAGGAAGTGTAAGCAGCGGTGACAGCATTGAAGTGCTCGGAACTGAGAAGTCTTATCGGACGCAGCATGTTGTCACTGAATCTGACAGCAGAGGTATGAAACAATTAGTTGATTGGGTTTTGAGGCAGATGATGGTGGCATTTCACCTTAGGCTCTGGGATATGGTGTCTTTCTCTGCGCATTTGAGAGACTAACAGTAAAAAAATCTATGTTGAAAGTTAAATAATTATTTTCTTTTATCTCTGTGCACATAGGTGACAAGTGGGCATCAGCAAAAAGAGAAAAATCACCCATTAGAGCTTGTAATGTCAATGATTGTTAGCTCAACACAGTATAGTGCAGTATAGCCACTTAATAGATTGACAGAAAAGTGGCCAACTGTGATTTTGATAATTGATTAAAAGTCATTTATCAAGTAAAGATGCAGAACATTTGCTTGTTCAGTACAGTTTTCTTATTTTGGTTTTGTTGTATGTCATGGTACATTTTATTCATCCTTTGCTTTTGTACAAACAATTTGTAGAAGTCTTGGGCTCTGGGGAATTGTTATGGGAGATTTTCTGTATTTTGACATTAAATACATTAAGTCATTAACTAATTAATTGAAAAAAATAATCCTCATGTTAAGTGAGCTACAGTCATATTACAGTATGTGCCCTCAAACATGTCTCTGTTACAACTGGTCCAGCTGACGATTGACTCTCTTCAACAGAAACACCAGTTGGGATGACTGACACCTCTTACAGGCGAGCTGCAGTAGATGTAGGTGTCAGGCGTGTGCGAGCGTACACCAGACGAGCCAACAGTGAGGACAGCATCGAGGTTCTCAGCACCACTGAGTCTATCTTTCCCGATGACCTCACTGCCATCACAGAGGAAGAAGGAGAGCACCAACCTCTGAGTAACGGCTTTGGAAATGACAAAGAGATGCTGACAGAGTGTAAATCTGACAATGCTTTCAAGGAGGAGAAGATGTTGAATGCAACTACTTTACTAAATGAAGATGAAAATGAACGGCCTGTTAAGGAAGATGAGGGCTGTCTTGACAGAGAAGAGTCCTTAAAGCAAATGACTGTTAGTGGTGAGGTTATAATCAATGAGGAGCAGGTCATTGAGTGTTTGAAGAGCAATCAAGTCCATGAAGACAGACCTGAGAAGACGTCCAGACTACTGCAAGGTAATACATCTGCTAGAATATTCATGTCTCAAGTCCCATTCAAACATGAGTAAGATACAGTAAAAAATAAGATGCTTTTTCAAATGTAGCGTCTGAAGTTATCAGTATGCTTTTTCAGAAATGCCTGCAAAAGTAAATGCACCCAAACTATTAATAATTTTCCATCATTGCACAGGAAAACTCTGTGTGCACAAGTAGCCTATGTCAAAGTTGAACCAGGAAGTCAGTCTCCCAACACATAGTTTGGGGAAAATTAGCACTTTCTTGGTTTTCTCTTCCAAATAAGTTTGTTTAAAACCTGTGTGATCTTCTGACTGCTCTTGTTTCTTATGAGAACCCAGGTTGTGATAAATCTGACATATACCTTAACATGTAATAAAACTGTTATTTATTATTATTAGTTGAAGAAGCAGTGGAGTCGACGCCTCAGTGGTCTGAAGTCCATCAGACCGTGCAGTCTGTGCCTGACCTTCATGTGAACTTTGCCCCTCCTGTTACCCTGGTTGAGGTTAACCGGTGGTCTCCGCCCAGCGCTCCTCTCAGGCTGCTGAGCATTGACGAGGCATCTGACTGCGCCAGTTTCAACGGCTCCTCAGACCCGCCCTCTCCAACCCAAAATCCCCACAGCAACACCCGCTCAGATAAGAAGAGGAGGAAGGCTGGACTCAGAGCCCTCAGGTTCCTCAAACAGAACTCGTTTTCCCAGCATGCTGTCTTTTGTCTTCTGAGCGGCCGGCCGCTGGTCGTCATTGGAGGAGACGAGATTTTGGTCAGGAAACTGGTGGACGCTCTGAGTCTCTTCCTGCCGGCTCCTGGTCCTGATGGAACCGCTGTGATGTTGTGTTTGACCACACCACTTCAACTGACTGACCTGCTCACCTGGAGGCTCATAGGAATACACAGGTACTCTATGAGACACAGTCAGCTGCTCATTACCCATCTTAGTATTCTGATGTTTTTCATTAAATTTTGTTTTATTCATTATATTTCAAAATGACAATTTTTATGTTGAGTTACCCCCTCATGTTTTCTTGATTGCTTCTTTTGTCTGGGCCTGATGAAACTGTCCATACGGAGGTGTTTCCACAGAGTGTGGAGCTAACAAGAGAAATACTTTACACAACCATAGCCGAACTATTGAAGCTGGTAATATATGATGTGTTTTTGAGACTTTTCTTGTGACCTTTGTTGTGAATTTACCTTAATGTCAGAATAGGGAAGGTTTTAGAAAATAATAACAGATGAGGAGAATCAGGTGTCACAAGAAGACAATTACCAAGGCTGACTGAAAGACACTTCATATAATATTTGGTGAACAACTCTACAAACAATGGCATCAAAAATAAATAGTTTTTGTACACTGTTTTTGTTGCAGTTGCAAAACTTCCCCTTGTTCATTACTGTCTTTTAATGCATGATTTTGAAAAATGTGTTTTGAGATAATGGTAAGAACAAATTAATTAATTCATGAACTAATTAACTCTGTTCTGTTGCATCCTCTCTTTCTTTTTGACCAGATCACCGTCCAGCTCTTCAGCCAGCATTCTTCACTCTCTGACTCGCTACAGTCGTTATTTGGCCCTGTTGGATCTGGATCAGAGGACGCTGCACTGTCCGTCGTACTCCGGCTCTCTCATTGGCAGACTGGCCAACCCTCACACTGGCATCAGCCGAGGCACCACCTACCTACTGCACCTGGAGAGCTGCCTGACTGCTCTGGCCAACCAGGCTCTGCTGTACACATTTAATCAACGCCCAAAACCTGCTGGAGGGAAGGATGGTGCAGAAGCAGAGGACTTGCTGTTCAAGCGAGGATTCTGCAGCAGTGAGAGTGACTTGAGAGTGATGCATTTCCTGTCTGACCTCATCAAACAGCGCCACGCAGGACAGGGACCACCAGTTTTAAGGTTTGTGTACTGCTCAGCGCACCTACACAGAAATACATATGCAACATAAACACTGGACAAGGAAAAGTAATTGATTAGTCATAAAGATAATCTATTCTAATGCCTTTAACCAAACGCACTGATTTCTCTATATTGATTGACACAGAGAGTTATGTCATCTATCACTGTGAAAATGATAAAACACAAGAATCAAGCGTATATGTTTTTATCTGCAGTGTTAATGTTGTTAGTATGTATGCATGATTTTTACCCCATGATGCTGTGGGAGTCGTATCTCTGGATTACTGGACACAAATGCACTAGTGCCTCACTGGCACCAAAGACCTTTACATGCTGGCAGCCTTTACAGCTTTTTTTATGCAGTATTATGTTTTTAAAATGAAGGGTTACGACTGAATCACGTGTGAACTTTAATTGAGCCACATATGAACACTGTGTAATTTAAGAAAGCAAAAAAAAACAACAGATCTCAGATTACTGTTAAACCGGCGTGGTATTGTTGCTTGTAGTTTTGGATCTCTGTGACCACGAACTACAACTACACTCTTGACTGTAACTGGTCTATCAGGTCTGTTGCTCTGTCATTTAACATTGAACCAGCTTAGCTGTAGTTTAAAATAGGTACAGACTGGGCCTCTCAGGGTTTCTGCCAGCTGTATGCAAAGTTTAACATGGCTGCTCCCTGTAAACAAGCACAACTTCAGCTGAATGGTCAATTCCAATGAATGCTGTCCAGGAAGTCACAGCTCCCTGTCGAGAAGAAAGCAGATAAGCTAATTTCCAAAACTCTTCCTTGAACAAAAGGATCCTCTATCTAACTTTAGAAATAAATCTAGAAATACAACTGACATCTCAATGTTAGTTAAACCACATGTTTTAAAGGTTTTAACTGAACCTCAGTAAACACAGCTCAAGTTTAAACAACAACCTATTAATTAGACCTGTGTGGCCTAATTAATAGCTACCTGAGCTAATGACAGAGCAACAGCCTCGTTTTACACTGTACTTTTATGTTTATTTTATTGATGCAAATATGAGCCGATTTTAGTCCGCATGTATTTACTCTGAAAATAAAGTCATATATTTTACATTGGGCTTCATCAAGCAATAATGCAGCAATACATAGCAACCACTTTATTTCTTTATTTCTTCCTTTCCGAAGAAGTTAAAAAAGTCATCTTTTCCATTTATTTAGCAACATTAGAATACATAATTGCCTCTTATGAGCCCCTTATAAAAATACATTTCCATGACAAACACCACCAGAATAAAAACTAAATTCCACAGTGCAGAAGCTTGTTTAGGCCATCAAACAAAACAAACACTGATCAAGCCAAGAATGAAGCAACATAAAGTGTCTCTATAATGTTATGAAATGAGGATGTGTTTACAGTCTTTTCATCTTCACCTGTCGCTCATCCAGCTCTCGACTGTACTCCATCAGTCTAGAGCACATCTGAGAGTAACACTTACAGTTTGGTTGTTGTTGGGGGTTTTTTGTGCAAATGGCGTTATTAATGCGAGAGAATCGGCCCTGAGGGGAGAAAAGAATACTGTTAGGACACAAAAATTATTAATCGATTAATCAAAGCAAAAGGCAGGAGAGAAGATGACCTATCTGATGTGAACAGTGCATGTTTTATAGAAAATAAATCTGTTTTGCAGCTGTTTGATGAGGATAGTGATGCGTTCAACATATTTGTAAGGCTCGAGGTTTTTATATGATGTGTTTTAGTGACAAGTATTGAATGACACCTCCACAGGGTACTTTTGTTTACAGTTGGCATTTAAAGATATGTTACCCATTGCTAAAAAGAAAAAGACACCACAGATTTTCCATTAAAAGTGGATTCTGAAATAAAAATAGACCCAGAGGAAGGATGAGCACATGAGTTGTAACACTTACAGCTGACATGGCGACACTTGGGAGGACTACAGTTTAACAGCCACTGGACTTCCTGTATAAGGGAAAACACATAGAAAGTTAAAATTTAGATTACAGCAGGTGCTTATCTCTGCTACATCAGGAGAGGTCAGAAAACAAGGCAACAGATCAGATCCACAGCCTTCTAACTTTTACAATCCAGTATAAAAAAAGAAAATAGAAACTCTAATCTAAAGTTGTTCAACTCAAAGGGTTGTGCTTTTGTTGCATTAAGTTATAAATTAAATATGACTCACTGGTCCTGGTTCTGTGTTGAAGGAGGCGGAGTGGGTACATGAGCAAGAAGAAAGGGTAACACACTTTCTCCATCTGACAGAGAAGAGAAACAAAGACATACTTTGATTTGTGCCTGTGTTGTACCTCAGGGCAGATGGTTCACGAGGCTGTATACAAGAGTTGTGTCATCTACATTCACAGATACAGTGAAAGGTTGAACCACTAGTGGTGCTGTAGAGAAATGTTTTTTAATGAGCGCCATGAGCAAACCACTTTAATCAGTGTTTTATTTTAGTTGGACTCAATCCCAGATTCTGCTGTCATACAGGGGGTCTTAGAAACATAGAAACTACTTTTCATACTGAAAGTATGAGGGAGTGTAGGGAGCAGTTTTACTGGCTGTGCCACAGACCTGTGAGGTTGCAAGTCCATGCAGTTCCTACATGTTGCCACTAGAGTTCGCCAAAGGACACAAATAATCTGTTTCCTCTTTTATTTTTTCCCTCTGTTGCTCAATTCAATGCTAAGAAACAATAAACCCAAAACAACTTCACGTGAAATTAATACTTAATGAATATTCAGTGGTGCATACAGTATACTGAATTACTGCACTTAAGTACAATTTTGCAGTATTGGTAGTTTACATGAGTATTCATGTATTCATTCATTTTATGTTACTTTATACAGAATGTATGTATGTGTATGAATGTATGTGTATATACAGAATTTTGTACACTTCTGTACTTTAACTGCAGAACCTTTACTTGTAACAGTACTTTTACATCGCTGTATTGGTACTTTTTCTCAAGTAAAGACCTGAATACTTCTACGACTGAATAATTTAGAGAATTTCTGAGTGTTGTTCTACTGATAAAACCTATTTTTATCATTCAACCCCCAGTTGAGGATGTTGAGAGCTTAGTGCATTAATTAGATAGGAAGAGAAGATGCCCACACACACCTTTTGTGTTTACCATCTCCTGTGTGACCTCCTCTAAGAAGGAGCTGAGGCGTTCTGTGCTGGAGGACAAATTGTCCCACAGCCACTCGAGAGCCCACACATTCTCCTGAGAGACAGAAATGTTATTGGATCAAATCTTTACATCCTCATTTCAGCTTCACTGCTCTTTCAGACATAGGTAAGTAAAAGTTTTTCCTATCATGAGAGGTCATTCATATTATTTCAGCCATAGATGTAAGTGTAGGAGGTGATAAGAACCATGGTAACTGTGGACTAAATGTCTACGAAGAGGATGTGACGTCTAAGGAAGCGAGGAACAAGAGATTACCTTAAACGTATTGAGCACAGGAAGGACTGGACTCAGAGCAGAATTAAGGATCCTCAAACCTAAAGCTCCTGTTACCAACAGCAACAAGGCCTGATCTGGGTACACCTGTAAACAAAAAGACATATTAACAGTTTATTACCTTACTGACTCGTAACATCCGTGGGTTTGAGTGTACATGTGTAGATTGTAACATACGTACCTCCTTAAAGAATCGTAGGATCTGTATGTTTGACCAGTACTCGTTGAGCAGTATTGAATGCACAACATCCTTTGCTTCCTAATGTCCAGACATGAAAGACAGAAAATACAGAATGAAAACGACTGCTAAAAATACAAAGAAAATTATAAAAATGAAGACTTGTTAATAAAGAAGAAATACATACATGTAGAAACTGGGGGCTCGGTGCTGGTTGAGCAGGTGTGTTGACGACTGTGAGTAAACTGGTCCAACACTGAGACTGGATCAGAAAGGGATCAGACATGCAATCACACACTAGAACAAACAAGGCAAACTTTCCTTACAGAACACAGGTCATACAAACTGTGAAAGTCAGTGTACTATTTTTATGTTCCAGTATGTTTAATGTCAATTCTTTGTCAATTCTAGTGTTTACTGCAAGTCAGTACAGTGATGTTAATGCAGGTGTAACAGGTTTTTTGCAGCTCATTCATGCAGCTGCTTGACAGTCTTCTGATGACCGGAGAGACGGCTATTACAGGAGTCTGTTTTTAAGACTACAAGAGCCTGTACAAGTCTGATTTTGATAAGCCTCTTATTTTTGAAATATTTCCAAGTGATAAAAGGTTGATGTTATCAGTTGATTTGTTGTGAAACTGAACAGTGATGAACATTGCACACTTACATCAGTGAAGACAGCAGAGCAGCAACTCTGAACCCGGACAGCAAACTTCACCAGCACATCGCGCCTCAGTGGCACAGCGCCTAGAGAGAGGAGAGAGTTAGACTTCAAAGAAAATCAAAATGTGTTACAGGTGAAAATCTATATTTATGTCTGACCATTAATTGGCTCCCACGCTGCATCACGGTAGCAGAGCTGTGCAGGCTGACTGACCACCAGCTTTGGTGCTGTTGCCGTTTTAAAGATGCAGAGATAGAAGAGGAAGAGGTGCGGAGTGAAGCGGGAGGCGGGGGCGTTCACTGAGGTGAACAAACTGTTCACAGCAGACTTAAAGTCGCCCTCCAAGCACATGAAGAAAGGGATGAGGTCTTGTACCTGCTGGAGGCTACCAGAAACAAATGCAGCAAGTCAACATCTTGATGTCACCAACCAGGTCTAAATCACACATGCATGAGATTTTATTTTGAGATGTTATAGCTATAATAATTAGTTTTTAAAAAGAAGGACCTGAACCCTATAAGAGCTTTGCTCTATATGTAAACATCCACATCATTTTAAAATATGTTTTACACCAGAGGAAATTTTTTTTCCTGTTGTAAAAGTTTTATGTTGAAGTTATTTTGGGAAAACATGAGGCTACTTCCTTTTAAAACCACACAGTCAATAGTTGAGAAATGTTAGAATAAGAGTTTCATAGTTTCATATTGTGACCTTGTTCACTAAAATGGCAGTATAGTAACTGCAATACAGTCAATATCAGATACTCTGCATTTGGTAACATTACTGATGATGAAGATTCACTAATAATTTTTAAATCTCACTTTTCTCTCCACACTAACATTTTCATACTAAGAGTAGATTCTATGCTGGTTTGACTCTTGGAAAAAAAAGACACTATCACTGTGAAATACATGATAAAATTAAACTTAATTCTAGAGGCAGGAGATCGCAGCTCAGTATGTTAAATGTTTGTGGTTATTTGAACACTCACAGTTTGGAATCATCACTCTGGACGACTCGCAGGTAACGACACAGTTCTCTGTACCTGCAGACAGTGATAACACAGCCACGCTCTGTTTTATAAGGTGTGTGTGTGTCTATACTGTATAAGTGTAAAACAGTGTGTGTATCCATTTTGTACCTGTGCTGTTTCTGTAGTACTTCTGTTCTCAGTTGAACTACAGAAATCTGTTCAATCAGGATATCCTTCTTGCCTTTGTCTTTGCGGACGCCTGACACATTCTGCCCCTTCAGCACAGACACCAGCAGGACATCATCCCAAGGACGAACACACAGGCTGAAACGCACACACAGGAAGTTATAATAATACACAAAAATACTTCAATGTGTAGCCTTGGAGATGATAAAGGAAACACACAAGGTCATATTAACTGCTGTCTCACACGCACATTTAAACAGAAACACACCTGTTCCTCAGGCTCTTCAGCTCAGAGGGGAAAGAGAATCTCTTGTAAAAATCCTGCAGTTTGCGGCTGAACTCTGGGGTAAAATCAGCCATCACCATGTCTCTCTGCATGGATGATATTACCCTGGAAAAACCCAAACACACACATGGAAGATGAAGGTAAATATCTAAATGCATTAATTAGAGTTAGGACAAAAGATGGGTTCTGTGTGTGTGTGTGTGTGTACCTCTGTAGTAACACCACTTTGGCCTCAGCAGCATTAGCCATGGGAGACTTTAGGGTGAAAGTCCTGTAGAGAATCATATCAACTAAGAAAAATTGATACATGGAAGATGACCATTAATCTAGAACAGGAAATGCTACTGTGTGTGTGTGTGTATATACCCTGAGACTTGAAAATGTCTAATAAAGTCCTCAGCAGCTCCCAGTCTCATGATGGCAGCAGCTCTGCCGTCCTGTTTATCTGCCTTGTTCAGGAACGATGACACAAGCTCATACACAGGTGTGTAACTGCAAAAAAGAACATTTAAATGACACTAAAATGGCTCTTTACATTTGTTAATAATGTCAGTACCTGAAATGTGACATACTGTAAAGTTGGTACAGACACTGTCGAAGTTCCATGCATTTCTGCGTCCATCTTGGATGTAAGATTAGTCTGTCATTCCAAATTAAAATACACTGCATGGCCAAAAGTATGTGGATGTATCCGTCTGACTTGCATAAGAGAAATTTAAAAATCAAAATTGAGATATTCTGACTTTTAGGCCGTAGAGTGGTTCCAAAAACACTGGATCCTAAATCTCCCATAATGACTGGATGGCATCTTTTATTAGACTCCTAGTGCTTGATAAACATTCATGACTTTCAAACTCCAGACAACTGTTTGTTTCCAACTTTGTGGCAACATGATTTTGGGCTTCTACAAGCTAGAAGACTGATTGCTCTTTTCTGGAAAAATATGTAGTTGCCCTCCATAAAGTTATGGTTGAAGGAGACTGCAACATATCTTGCGTTGGAAAGACTTACATATATTGTTCGAGGGAAAAGAAAACAGTTTGTTAAAGTATGGAAACCTTTTTTGGAGGATGAGAATGTTGTTATAACTTGAGGTCTTCAAGTTACCACTGCTGCTGCTGCTGCTTTTTCCAGTTTTTTTGTTTTTATTTACTTCTGTTACTACTGTTTTAATTGTATTATTATTTTTTATCTTTATTTATTTATTTTTCTCTTCTTTCGATCTTTTGATAGTTTTGTTGTATAGTACATTTATACATTATTGCTGTTGCTGCGGTTATTGTTATTTGTATGTTTTGTGGCAACATGTCAAGTTCCATAAAGAAGCTCTGACCTCATGCCCCTGTCCAACACCTTTGGGATGAACTGTAAGCTTAATTGTCAAACATTAGTACTCAATTAGTACTTCACATCTGCTATATAAATGGTGTAAGATCATGTGAGGGAGGCAACAGTATTCTTTCAACATTATGAACAGCTCTGCTATGTCACTCACTCGTAGACGATGCCTTGGTGGTTTGGTAGATTCAGACCGTATTCCTCTACTGGCTTTCCCTTCAGGAAGGAAGAGAACTGTGCAGCGAGCTCTTGTCTGAAGCTCTGCAGCATCGCCTCTGAACAAGCGAATGGCAGTAAAACAACATGTAATTACAGTAATGCAACAAGTGGTTCAGTCTGAGGTTTTCCAAATGTTATTGTGATCTTTATGTCCACGTGTGTGTGAGAGTGGGTACCTGCATATCGGAGATGAGCATCTATTTCAGACAGCATGAGGTTGAAAGTCTTCAGGCCTCCCAGCAGCACGTTGTTTCTGAGGTTGTTCCAGAAGTTGCTCCTCTTGTGACTGTTGCAGTGACACATACCGCTGTGACACCACATTACACACTGAACACACACAAACAGGACAATATTAATGCAAAATATTTTTATCCATACTTTTACACAAATAGATTTTAACACAACAGACCAAGAATAAATATAATAGATACCACCTTTGTGCGGCTTATAATGTTCAGATTTACGTTGAGAATAAATCTGATATATGGCAGAGAATCACAGGGTAACTCATTATCATGACAGAGTACAAGCCTGTGACAACAGTGACACTATTTGGTGCAACATGATAATCAGATCTCAGTGACTGCCCTTAAAAGGCACCTTTTGTAAAGCAGGAAACTTTCAGTTTCACAGAAATTCATGAACAGATAAGATGAAACAATGCACCAAGGTGTAGACAGTCTGAATTATTTCAAAGCAACATCAATGCATGTATAATTTCAAACAGCTAGGAATTGGCAAAAGGCAGAACTACCAGAAAGAAGAACAGCTTGGAGAGTAAAATTTAATTCTTTTTTTTTCTTTTAAAAAGGACAACATGCATCAGTCAACAGTTCTGTAAATGTGCCAGTGTTAGTCAGTCTGAATTTTGTTTTAAATAAAAAAATCAGTATTTGCAGTAAACGAAGGAAACACCTGCCTCAGTACTACAGAACAAGAGAGTATTGATTTGTTGCTGTTTTATTAGATTGAAAAGTGTGTATGCATCTCTCTGAGTGTCAACATCAACTGAACAATACAGGCTTCACAAAAGGTAGCATTCACTGCAGGGTTCTTGCATCAGGCTGTGTGGTTTTGTAAAGGTGTTACTGTGTTACACTGCTTCTGGCAATTCAGCCATATTTCTCCTGTTAACTTTAAAGAGGACAAGCAATGGAAGAAATGTATGTGGTAAAATGCTTTTAGTTCCTATGGTGATTTGTGGTGAGAGTGCACAGTTTGGAGATCTCACACACAACTGAAAGCTGAAAATAATGTGACTGTGTGTACAGTTTACAGACTACATCAACACATACTGATGATGCCAGCTTGTCGCAGATGTAGCAGAAGCACTGATCACAAATGAGCTGGTTACCGGCCACAGGAGCACTGATCTCACAATCTGTAGCCCTGAGCAGGACAGAAGAGAAGCAGTCTGTAATTGAGGGGCATAATGTACTGATCAGTATTTCACAAGGTGTGTGGCAATCATCTCACGTGAAAGGATGTATGGGACAGTCATAGCGCGCATGTGGCAGCACATCAGCACTGCGGGAGAAGGTAACAACCAGGTCTTCATCTAGAGCACTGGGAGTTAAAGCACAGTCTGAAACACAGAGGGCGAGCAGCTGATGACTATAACATAATCTGCCTACACATACAGGCTGGAGTGTAAAGTAAACACATTTGTTACCACTCTTCTTCACATCGTCCACCTCCACGATGAGAACTGAGGGTTCATTGCATGAGCTGTCAGGTTCACAGTCTTCTTCTTCATCATCACTGAGGATGATTATTTCTTCCTTGTCCACCGTTGTGCACATCAGAAAGGTCTAGCACAAAAAACAAATAAATAAAAGAAAGAAGAGGCAATAATAAACTTAGAGATGAATACTCATCCAGGGGAAAGTGTTGCTCTTAGGATAGAAGAAAAACGTATATCCTGGCTGTTAACCCGATTCTTTAGTTGGAAGCCCAAGAACAAACCGGAGAACTCTTCTGTTCACAGTAGTTGAATTTATTTAGGTCACAGGTAAAGTAAGGCAGTGCTGGGCTCGGGGTGACAGAGCTCTCGCAGGATCTCAGTCAGTCGGAGCCCCCGACTTCCGGATGTGGTTCACAGTTATCTTCTTGGGCTGGGACTGCCCCATACAGAGGTTGGCCAGTTATCTCTAATGTGAACAGGCCAACCACTGTTCACGTGAACTTACAAAAATGTGGTATGAAACATGTGTGGATGTTGTCATTAAGGCCTGTATCTATTTTGCTACTGTCATGCAAAACTGGGTTGAACTGGCTAACACAGAGACTGCTGAGTACAGATAAGACAGGGACTGTGAGCACATCTACTCACTTTTATTCACAACACTGAAGATAATAAGTACGAACTGTCCATGAGAACTGGACAAGACAGAAACTGGGAGTACAACTGTTCCTGTTTCCATAGCAATGAAGATAATCAGTACAAACTGTCTATGAGGTTATACAAAGGTAGTCACACACACACCCTCCAAGGCCACATAAAATAAGACGGATGACCAACCATAGTAGAAACAAATAATGCGATAATCCAAGATTAGGATAGAAGAAACACATATATCCTGGCTCTGGCTAAATCTGCTGTCATTAAATAGAAAGCATAATGTTAATAGTATAGTATAATCTCAGTATAATATTAGCTATATGTTAGTATATTCAGTATAATTTCATAGAATTGGATACTACAGAACCTACCACCAGCACAATATTAATTCCAGTTGGACATTACAGACCTTAAGAAATACAGGTTTTGTTCCTTCATTAAATCCTTGTGCACGAAAAATGGTGATTAATGGCGGTTAGTCTCTAATTTGTTGATAAGTCGCTCAAACACCTGACAATAATCAACAACAACAACAACGTCAATAACACTTAAAGGACATATTAACTGACTTTGCCCTCTCATTCTGTAGCGCTAACTTCCCAAGCAGACCAAACCACATCGATTTTTTCAAACTTGTAAGAAGCTAGCTAGCTTTGCTCAAGGCAGGAAACAGAAACTTAAATACGTGTAAAAAGAGTCACGTCAACAATATGTTCATGTTTTTCTTCTCTACCACGAAACACGGTAACGTAAACATATTAAAATTTGCTTAAATAACTGTTCGTTTTGTGAGAGACAGAAGTATCTTACCTGATTTAAATAATAATTTGTTTTTAGCGCCCGTCTTTCTCAACGCTCACATGACCGGATGTGACGCTTTTTTAATCTTTGTCGACTTTATTGGCGGTTGGCAAACTGGTTTATAGGTGTATTACCGCCACCTACTGGACAGTAGAATGGATTAAAAATATAAATGTAAAGAAATGAATTAATTCACAAATAATTCTCTGCCAATTTCATTATGATGAAAATGATGTGGCTATTTCATTCTTCTCATTCTTAATGATGTATTTATTAAGAAAGTTTTTCTTAAGAAACTGCATGAACAGGTATAAGCCCCTAATTTTCAATTTAATATTTTTTGGACACGTTTCTTCCACTCAATAATTTCCTGACATTTTTATTTTTTGACCCTGGCATATAGCAGCCCTCTATTTCATAATAATCAAGTAACCCAGAGGAATGCTTGCCAATTAAATACAAGGTTTTCATTTGTCTTGTTTGTTTTGACTTCTTCATTAATTACAGCAACTGACAGTCTGATATCCTTATCATTTCACTGCTGCCAGTCTCTGGAAGTAAATGGTTCTTTTAAACTTCTTAAATGAGCTCTTGAGAAAATGAATCTGATCTATCTGGATCTTTCTGACAACATTCATGTGGGGAAGCAGTCCTGAATGCCCAGCATTAATCCAGCAAGTGTCAGTTTCCTGTTCAGTCTGTAACTGAAAGATACAGCCTCTCACTGCCTTATTTCATTCTTCCACATCTGCATTAGCATCTCTTTTAATTCTCAAATAAAACATTCATATTTTCATTCTGATAAGGCCATCATTCACTCAGCATATTTTCCTAAAATTGTTGTTTCAAAATAAAATGAAACAAAAGACAACCAAGACGAGGTTAAATGTCATTATACCGAAAATAGAATTTTATTTTAATTCGAATATAACTTACAATAACATTGATCTTTTAACAAAAATTTATCTGCAATAAGTTAACTGATGGAAGGTCCATGACCACTACTTTAACCCAAAGTTCAACCATGGCTACACAGCTGAATGCAAACAGACCAACAGAGGATCAAGGAGAGAAATGAGAGCTATTTTCAGGAGTGCTGTAAAAGAGCAGCGCTGCTCCTCTCATCCTTGTTAAGAGAATTATATCACGCTGCTGTTCTCTGGTTCCTTTGGGTTTCTGTCAGTCCATCTGCAGCTTCTGTTTTCAGCCCTGAGCTGTTCGTCTCCAACTGCAGCGCTGCCTTCTCATCCTCGGCGCTCTGAGCAGGCATGTCTCTTAGCCACTGCTGGTAGTATCCACGGAAACCGTCGATTTGGACCAGGTAGTTGTTCCTGGTCTTGTACTGGGATTAATGGAAGGGAGGAAAGATAAGTGGCCAAAATAAGGAGGGGTTATATTGTACATTTGTAAATTTCCCCACTGTGGGACAAATAAAGGTATATCTTATCTTATTTGATCTATTGTTAAAAATATTGATTATCACAGCTTTAGATATCATCAATTTTATTGGAGAGTCACCACCACTGTTAAAGCCTACAATGCATTTAACCATTCACAGCACAGGACAGAACAAAAGTATCTAAACAGCTCTGTTAAAACATGCCTCAGACTTTAGCTACACAATATTGGAACAAACTGACATTACGATATATACTGTAGTTCTTTCTATGATATACATTGTGATATGAAAAAAAGTACATGGAATTTCACCAGATACATACAGTGTGTTCTTCAGATTTTCTTCTATCTTCTTCTGACTACTTGTGCAACTCTCGTGCTCTCATGTACTATAAGTATGCTTACCTGGTTATAGTTGGGTGGATATTGTGAAGCAAACTCCAGCTGTCTGATGATGACCTCATTAGGCCACACCCCCAAGCTTCTCATGGTTTTGAGGATTGTCTTAAGGTAGATGTAATCCAATCTTCGAGTTGCTCGACCAATTAGAGCAGAGAACACCTGGACGTTAGGCTTAAATCCCTCCTCCTGTAAAAAACGTGTAAATTTGAAAGAACTATCGACTCATAATATCTGTCTTCTACTAGTACTACTACAGATATTACAGTAATATTTACAATAACTGTCTAATGTTCCTGTTAATCTCATAGTGTAGCCAATACCCCGCATTTTTATTTTGTTAAACGCTCTATGTTCTCTATGTTCACATTAAAGTGAAGGCAAATGTAAACTCGGAAAAAGCAGCTTTGACAGAATCTAAAAGGATTTTCTGTCCTCACTTAAAATGTCAGTTCTAAATTCAACATCTCGTCTGACTTTCAGGATGTGTGTTTCTTCACCTCCATTTTTTTCAGCAGCTGCAGACCGTCCTCCTGTTGCTCACAGCCTAAAGCGAGACATCCAAACGTATGCACATCCACTTTTACACTGCGCTGTCGCATGACTTTCAACACAGCCTGGAAAAAGAAAGAAGTGCATCAAAAATATGCACACACATTTCAACCAAGTCATTTCAACCAAGTTTTAAAAAAGCTCATTCAAAACTATAAAAATATCATTCCAGTGTCCCTCATTGTTCTGGATGGGAGAGATACACTTTTGCAGATTATTAAGAGTTATGGGGAGACAAGAACAAGAAAGTAAGCATTAGAGTGTGCATGTATGTGTGTACCTTTGCTCCCTCCTGGTCACCAGCTCTGGCTGCTCTACGAATCACAGAGTTAAAGAACCCAACATCGAGCTTCACTTTATGCTGCTTGGCGACTGCCAGCAGCATCTTCAGAGACTCATAGCCCGACTCCATCGTGTCAGCCAGCAGGGTCAAAGTTCTGAGGTCTGGACTGAGTCTGCTAGCTTCCATCTTTTCCAGGAAACCTTTAGCTCCTCCGATGAGGGTGAGTCTATCTGATGCTCCTTCCACAGTGCCGAGGGAGATCACACCAATCTTCTTACCCTCAAAAATGTCCAGTAGGTTAGGGGCTGCACAGTCTGCAACCTCAACAGGCAGTGAGGCAGTTTGTCTGACTGGTACCAAATCAGTTGAGTCTTGTCTGTTGTAGGACTCCTCTTCAGTGTCTCTGCTGTCCTGCTGACGGTCACTGAGTGGATCAGGTCGGACAAACAGCTGCCTCTCCAGAAGGTCAATGTCTACTACATCCTTGCGTCCAGACTCTGACTTCAGGCCAGGCCTCAGAAGCAAGTCAGTAGCCAGGGAAGGATTGCCAATCCCACAATCCCTTGCAGTTCGCAAGAGCAAGTTATAGTTCTTTGAGTCAGGACGAATCCCTGACCTCAGCATCTGGTGCCAAACCTGAAAGATAAAGAAAAGGGGTGAGGAGCCCATTGACTGTTCAATAACAACAATTTTACAAGTTTATTGCATTTTTCACTGTGTGAGTTCAGTCTAAAAAGTTTTTAGGTGTGATCTGTGTCAGAGTGTAAAATATCAATACTGGTATCAATATTGTTCCTGTGTAAAAAGTAGAGCTGGAACGAGTAGTTGAATAATCAATTAGTCAATCAAAAGAAAAATTAGTCGCCAACTACTTTAATAATCCATTAATCAAAGTTTGTACCTGTAAGGCCAACCTGAATCCTATTTCTTTTTCCTTCAAACAGGCCATCAGCAGGTAGTGAAACGTCTCCTGAGTTACAGCATGGCCGTTCTGCAGCATCTCCTGCAAACAAACACAAACTGATGTAGAATCACAATTCAAAACACAGTTCAGTGGACCAGCCTTACATACACCCATACAAATGTCGACCCATGTTGTACCCTGAATGTGTGAATACAGGCTTGAAGGTGGTTGGTCATGGCGTGTGTCTTCAGAAGAGCGTGGTACATGATGGTGCTGAGGGGGTAGTTTTTCTGACGGAGTTCCTGCTCCAACTTCAATGCTTGCTGTAGACCGGCTTGTTTGGATTGTGACTCAGCGCAGGCATTGAACAGCGCAGTGTAGGTGGCATCTATAGGATCTAGACCTCGCTTCTTCATCTGGAAGACACACATGCAGAATTACACACATTATAACTTAACTTGAGATGTCTGTGTTTGTGTCAAGAAAGTGACATCTGAAAAAGGTGTATTTCAAATGTGAGTAAGTACACTGCTATGCATCAGTCTGAACTGTCACATAACCTTTGACATGCTTTAATACATTAAGTTGCAAGTTTATTAAGTACATCTAGAATGAATGAAGGTTATAATGATCAATTTTTGATGAAACCTTTTGAGAAGGTGTTGATTGTGCTTTATATTTGCAAATTTCCCCACTGAGGGATGAATAAAGGTTTATCTTATCATTATGATCAATATGGAGGATGCAGATTGTGGTGCCGTTGTATTGTAGTACATTAGACAAAGAGGTGTTTCTGATATTTAGTGATGATATTTTTTGTCGATATAAAAGACTTGCTGTTGTTCAGATATAATTATACATTATGCAGTTTTACATCATTTAAGATCCAGAATATAGTTTGACATGGGTTTGAAAGAGCTAAGAGTATAACAGTATACTGATATCAGTATATAAATAAAATAACCCTACATCATTGTAGAGTCTGAAGGCTTTCTTGAGTTGTCCAGCTCGACCACAGCCTCCTATTAGGACAGTGTAGTTGAACTCCTCCAGCTGCAGCCTCTCTCCCTGCAGCATGTCTCTGCTGAACATGTCCAAAGCCTCCTGCAGCTGAGAGAGGACGGATGAGGTTTATACACAGGAGATGCAAGAAGACAGACAAAACACGTCAAACAGACTAACCTTGTTCTCTTTGATCAGCTTCTTGCACTGTAAGAAGTACCAGTAGGCTGTGTTTCTCCTCCCGGGCCTCCTGCGGGGTGGCGCTTCCTGCTCGTCGTCCTCCTCTCGGTGCCGCAGATCTTGGATGTATGGGCTGCTCTTCCTGAACGACGTCCTGGAGGACATGTCGACGGAAAGGGAGCCGAACCTCTCCCCGTCTGGTGGGTCGCTCTGGGCTGGGACCGAAGGGGAGCCGAGGGGGTCCGTGCCCCCATCGGAAGACATAGATCTGGCCGATAGTCCCCTTGGCAGCTGCCAGGGAGTCGGTGTAAGGGGCCTGGATGACTGGTGTCCTGACAAATCTGGGATCCTGATCAGGTTCCGGGTTCTGGTTGAGCTATTAACCGCTGAACACACAGACCACTTAGCAGCAGGGGCCAAGACTTTCCTCCCGTTTCGCACACACGAACTGGCGGCGGACGTTAACATACTAACCGACTTTATCGACCAACTACAAGCTAAATAAGACGACTTTTAAATTCAACTTGGCAGCAAACAGGACGCTCTGTCAAACTTAGCTTGCTAGTTAGAGGCTAGCTATGTAGCTTCCGGCGTGTTATTGTGGTTCACCCTGCGTTCACCACGATGTTTCAATGACGCAAGACCTAAATAATAGATATCGAACAAACATTATGAAGCACCTTGTCTGACGCTTTGGTACCTGGAAGCAATCAACGAGAACATTAATTGAGTTTAAATATATTGTTTATCACAGGTTAGATAAAGGATTATATAAGCTTCTTCTAGATAGGATGTCCCCTCTACGATCGACTACATCGGTGATACATTAATATGCCTGCGCAGTTGGTAAAGCTAACGTTCCGCCCTCTGCTGGCCATTAAAGTAATTTGCGTCTCTTCTTGGGTTAAATGAGGTGAAGACATCAAGCCAGAATACAAAGACTATTTAAAGTAAAGAGGTTTTATGAATTTAAAATAATAATTTAAAAATGTCTGTGATAGATGTGCATCCATAATGTCAGCTACATAGTTACTTAAATCTATCTCTAAATTCACACACATAAAAGGTCAGCTGAACTCTGGTAATAACTATATTAGTGTCAATCAATAAATATCAAAGTGCAAAACAGTGTCCACTTATTTCAGCAGGAGGTTCAGGAGTTCAATAATTGGACATTTATACTGGCTTGCAAAGTTATCTATTGTAGCTATTAAAAGTTAAGTCACCCAATAAGAGCATCATGTGAAGGATTTATTTTCAGTTTGTTCATGATCTATGAACAACTCAGTTCTATACATACATTTTTGAGGCTGCAAAGAGATAAATATAATTTTGGAAATACTGAAGTAAAATTCCTTTGTTCCAAAAAACATATTAGTATTATAATTTTATTCAGTATTTCATCAAAACAATATCAAAATAATTTGAGATTATATTATCATTCTACATTTGCATGGCCCTAAAACAGACCATGGCCATGGCCCTGTGTTTGAGGTCACCCAAGTTGCCAGATCATCTATGAGACACCATTTACACACACAGTCCACACACTACATACAATTTCAATATGACATGAACAGACAAATAGTACACAGACAAGAATTAAAAATAATTTATATGGAGTTTATTACAACATTATTTGATTCAGGTCCTCTGTACAAGGTTTCTGAACAAATACATCCTTAATTCATGTTTTTGGCACTTATCTTAAAAGTAGCAGAGTGATGTAGTAACAGAATTTATTTTTCACTCAGAAGCCCCAATGGCATCAAATGTGAAATGTGCTGGAATAATAAACTAAAACTCCCTACTAGCTTCAGAAAGCAAATTTCCCTTTGAAGACTATCATTATTCTGTCATGTACATGTAAACATCCATGGTCGATGTGTCATTGTAGAACAGCCTGAAGTCAGTTTCATCAGTTTCAAGAAAACGGTCTGAGCACCTCAGCTGCCGAGCACCAATCCCACTGAAGCTTTCTGGTGATGTCACAATGGTGATAAATGTGGTGGTTGGGCCACATGGCTTTGGAACAAAGTTATCCGATCCAGCAATGTTAATGGGATGTCTCTGATAACTGAAGACAGGTCTTCATGCTGTAATGGATAGATGACCACACTCAGGGCCGAGCGCTCAGCTGAAAATCTGACAGACAAAAAAACACAAGAAGTTGAATTTGAGATTTCTCTTGCCATTGAATGTTTGATATACGGTATGTCTTCACACACACAAACACTGACCTGTCCAGCAGAGCTTTTTGCAGTGTGCGACAAGCCACTAAGGTGCCACCCATGAACATGTGGCACATGACGACATGGCAGCATTGTTCCATGAAGGTTTCTGTGGCTGTTGGGTCAAAGGTACCACTGCGTGAGATAAGGCAGAGACGCTGCAGACGAGAGCAACAGGAGAGAGCCTCAAAGAATGACGCGTTGGCATTCAGGTAGGGCTGCTCTAACCTAAACACACAGACACACAATGTTAAATGCATTAAAACAACAATCTGAGCAAAGATATGAACTCAGTCCATGAAATTTAATTAGACTAAGGACCACCTGTTAATGAAAAATAACTAAAGCACTACATCAAACTACAAGATAAATCTGAATGTATGATTTGCCTGTTTGAGGTTCCCACAATTATGAGAAAAATGCAATCAGCAAATTCAAATTATTTATAACAGGTTTTATAAAAACACAACACACAGAGAGATTTTTTTCAAAGGAAAAGAAATAAGAATAAAGAAAACAACTGAGAGATAATGGCTTAATTCTTCGTTATTATAAAGTTAGCAAAGCATTTCATGTTTTTTATCTACTTAATACCCTGCTGAGAAAAAAAGATTAAGAGTCAATTATTTGTTGAAATAATGAATTAGATATAAGAATTAAGTAATAATAAATTCTTTTATTGGAAAGAGGGGAAAATCATAATTATGGCTGTACTTTCTGATGGTTAGTGTTTAGTATTACAGTAAATGAAGGGTACACAAAGGCATCTTCTAACCTGAGTTCCTGTAGCTGTGTGCACTGTTTAAGTGTGTCCAGCAAGGCAGGGGTGTAGTTCATGGTTTTTAGTGATCCCATGTTGGCAAGGGATAATACCTGTAGGTCTTTGCACTGCCTGGCCAGCTGTACCAGCCCTGTTCCCCTAAGAACCCCAGGAAGTCCAGCAAGAGTCAGTCGACGTAATCGAGGCAAAGCCTCAAGTGCCGCTAAGTGTGCATCGCCAACTCCTCGTGCCCACGCACACATACCGCGAGGCTCCACATTGGCACGGCTACAAGGCTCAAGCCGAGGCAGCACAGAGATAAAACCTGGACCAATGAGTTCTAAGGTCTCTAAAAGAGGGCAGCCAGCTAAGAGCTGAGTGAGGCCTGAGGTGGTGTCCCCTGACAGAGAAGACTCTGAATCAGGCTTATAATTCTGGATCCCCACACGTGGGGTCTTCTTTAACCCCAGGAACAACGCAGAGGGAGAAGTGCTGTTTGTAGAGATCTGATGTGTGTTCAAGCCATCTGACAGAGCGCAGGCAGGCAGAGTGAGAGAGCGCAGGTGTCCGAATTTGGCCAAGCTGGCACACAGATGCGTTCCTCCACCTAGCCCAGGTGAGTTTTCATGATGATAGTGTGTGTGCATCAGGTTCAGGTGTTTAATGTTGGAACAGCCAACTGCCAACCGACTCATTGTCCCAGGAACCAACTGATCTTCCACACTCCTACACTCTGAGTAAAGGACCTGGTTGATCCCACTGAGGTTCAGGCTGATCAGCTGTGTGGCATCTTTGACTCCTCCCTCCAGCAACGACTGGAACACCTGGGGCCACAATACCGGGCAGCGGCTGAAGCTGAGGTGCTTCGGACTGTTTCCCTCCAGGGCTCGCTTTAGGGACAAGGAATCCAGCCAGGAGCGAGGGAGCTGCAGGGCCTCCAGGTCACCTCGTTGACCCAAGCTCTGGGCCAGTGATGGAGCAGCAGGCCAGTGAGCAGGGTTTGGGCCCGGAATTGACACAAGGAAAACTCTGAGACGCTTTGGAACATGAACACTGAATACTGCCAGGTACAGCAGGAGCAGTGTCTGGTTTACCTATGGGCACACGGATACATTCATTACAAACTGCACAGTACGATGATGTATATTGCAGACATATGGCAAAATATTATATGTACATGCACACTAATAAACTCACCTCTCCTGGAGCCAGCCTGGCAGTGAACTCCTCCAGCTGTTGGTAATGTGGCACACTGCTCTGACCCACCATTAACTGACAAGAAACACCGACACCCTCTCTGGTGACATCTGGGATGTCAAACTGCAGCATCAGCCTGCAGTGCAGAGACACACATAAACACAGACACACACATTCAACACTGTAGCAGTAAAACACTTGTGTGTCTCTGTTCTTAGAGCAACAAGAGCAACAAGCAACAAGAATATGAACTTTTCTGACTTTGAATCTGAATCTCTGACAGTTTCAAAGTTGAGCATAAGAATTCATTTAATACCTGATTGTGAATCAATGCACACTCTCTGTATGGCTATGATGACCGGGCAACCATTTTGGTCCGGACTGAAATATCTCTACAACTACTGGATGCTAAATGCTAAAGCTGATGTGCCAAATAGGGGGTATTCCAGACATAGGTGTCATGTGATATCAGAGTAATTCAACAAATTCTTACTTGCGGAGTTGGGCGCAACATGGCACCACACCATAACTCGGTGTCAACAGTGTCTGTCTGAGCTCCGACAGGCGGCTCAGTGAATCCACCGCCTCTGAACTGAGCTGAGCAGAGTTGAAGCCTGCCGTCACATCAAAAGCAAGTGATCTTAATAGAGAGAGGGAGGAGAGGAGACGGGAGAGACGAAGGGAGGAGAGGCGGCAACCAGTGACATCAAGGTGTGTCACTCCTCTGCAGCGAGAAAGAAGCTCCATGGTAGAACCAGACAACCAGTAGCAACCATTCAGGCTAAGAGACTGCACGTGACTGGCCAGCTGCTTTAATATGTACCGAACCAACAGATCATCAGCCTGGAGGAAACAAATAAAAAATGTTATTAAATGTTTTCATTTGTTTAAATGCAACAAGTATTTCATTGTGTTGTTCAAGTAATGTTCTTTAAATATCCAGAAAGTTCCATACACATGCATGAACTTTAAAAGAAGATTAAAAGAAATTTGTGATCTTGAGATCTTCACTTAAACAATCTTGAAACATGCCTCATCAGATGAAATGATGATAAAATATTTTTCAATAGCTTTACCTGATACTCCTCAGACAGGCTGACACTTGACAGCAGGGTCTTATCATGGCACAGTGTGTGCAACTTGTGGCAGACATTTGCCACATTCAGCACCAGGTCACACACCGGAACATGGCGCAGGATGCACAGCAGGATCTCATCAGACAAATCTGACATCCCCACCGAGGAAGAAGACATTGTGTCTTCATCACATACAGCCTGAGACAGTCAGAAAAACAGCATCATGGTTAGGTACACTCTGTGTATTCACTCAACCTTTGGAAAGAAGTACCAAGATGGCCAAGCTTTCTTTCCAAGATATTTTCTTAATGTCTTATTCCATCTCTTTAGTTACTGAGGAAGAAGCTGTTATCAAGATTATGTCTGGGTGATAAGACACATTTATAATGTGAGATATAAATTTGTGAACCATCAGAGATTTTGCCATGGCATTTCTACTGTGCTTCTTTTAATGTGTCAGGTTGTATTGGGCCACTTTAGGCAATGCTGCAAATCAATAAGCCAGACTTCTTTATATCACTATTGGAGTTTCAAATCATTTTTGCATCAGTTATTTATTTGTTGAGTATCTAATTAGCTGGATTTGCCTAAATCAGACATTCCTTTCTGGTTATTTTATGCATGCACTTTTTCTAAACTCATTTTTGATTTAAAATTTAAAATATGAGGATAATATGGATGCTACAACATAAAATTGGGGGGACAAAGTGGGAACACATAATAACACAGTGTAATATTTTTAATAGGATGTGATACCATTACTACGCTTCATTTGCTGGTTAGAAATCAACATACAAACGTGTATAGACATTAATATCTGTGTTAACGTCAGCTAAAGTGTTTTCTGTCTGTCTGTCTGTCTGTCTGTCCACTCATTTACAAATTAGTATTTTTGTTCATTAGCACGTTTAATTGGGTATAAAAAAAGAGACACCAAAACACATCTTTCTATCACAACGTCTCTGCCTATTAACCAAACTTGGCTGAGAAAGTTAGCTGAAATGTGGGTGAAGCCTGGTCCGACATAACTTAGCATTAACATTAGCTAGTTGATCCGCTGTTGCTAATGAACTACTGTCAATGTGTCGTCGAGGTTTGTCGCTCAGCTCACCTGCACAATTTGTCGATCCATGTCCTCTGAAATCCCTCTCACTGTCCCACTCATGATCAGCAGGATGTCATATTCATGTTGGGATGAAACGACGGCTTCACATTTAGCGAACAGCCGGTCCAACAGCCAAACGTTGACAGGTCGGATCAGTTTGGCTGCTGCACAATGACGGAAGTCTGTCAGTGACGGACAAACTTCCTGTCTGTCCAATCTGTTTTCAGAGCATCAATTAAAACTGTCCTTCAAAAAAAATGTATATATATATATAGAAAAAAAGAGACTGTCAGGAAATGACAGACTGACCAGGAAATTAAGACAGATGTTAAAAAGTAATAAATAGTAGTTTTAAAATATAATTTAGAAATTGGGAGATAGAGAGGTAAAGAGAGGACAAATTGTGCGCTGTTTTTTGGTACCTGAAAGTAATTTTTACAGTATTTACAGTTTTCTTATAAATGCAAAATTAATTTTTTTTTTTATTAATGGTGTTACAACCATTCACATCTTTCACTTAAAGTAGAAATACCTCAGGGTAAAATGACTCCTCCCCAAGTAAAAATCTTGCATTTGAAATCTTACTTAAGTAGAAATACAGAAGTATTAGTAGATTGAAACTACTTTCAATAATTAGTTCCAATACTGGTTTTAAAATATTGTTTAGATTCTTAGTGAAAAACACCAATGAAGACCTTTTGGTGAACTTACTTGGCCAAAATTAAATTTAGATAGGATAAGATTACAGATTATGATTGCATTTTGCACTATTTTGTATATGAGATCTGTTTGGGTTCTTAAAGTTTTACAGAAAAATGAACATTTAACACATCAGCAATGAACTACAAACTACTTCTGTAGTTTTGTTAATACTCTTATACACTATGATTATCCAAAGTTAATTGGTCAGCTTGCTTAAAATGTTAATCCAAAAACTAAATATTTGCCAATATGTGGAGACATACAGTAGGTTAAGGAATTAACCTGCTAAATCTGTGATGGATATTTATTATTAGTAAAAATACCCAATACAAACTTCTCAGCTACTCCTGCAGAAGAATCCTGTGCAGTATAAAATGTGCAGTGTTCCAACAAATTATATCAAAACTCATCATCAGTTAAAAAGTTTTTTAAAGTGTCTGTCAACAGTGAATTAACAATCAGTACATTTGGCTCAAACTCTGAAACTCAAACAGAAATTCTAATAAATGTCAAGTTTTAATGGAATTGACTTGGTGAGATCTATTATGTTTTCATTCTTATATGACTTGTTAATTAGTATTAATAACTTTGTAGAACAGACAACTAATACATAATTAATGATACATCTCCCATTTAGTTGTCCACATGATGGCACTATAATGAAAAGTTTCATAATGAAGTGAAACTACACAAAAATCTATCTTTAGGTCACAACACTCACACCTGTAGGCTTGAAACGTGGCTGTAGTTTCAGTTTTGCTCATTTAAGAACAATCAGACTGAATTGTGTCACTTGATGGTTTTGAATGCTGACAAGTTCTCAGGATGGATCAAAAGTATTCAAATATTCATAGGAATAAATCAAACTACTCCTGCATGATTTTCATCTAACTACAATATTGCTCAACTGTTAACTGAAGAGAAACACTGAAATTTGTGGAATTGGTTAGGCTTCTATTTTATTTACCATTTGTTTTGTAAATGAGACATGCTAGATTCATCCTTAGATATACAGTTTCTATAGGGAGCTGTACCCAAATGGAATTCATTAATTATATTTTACCTGTGCTTCTTCTAATGTGACAAAAAGTCTGATTTTCAGAATGCAATGTATTTGTGGTGTGTCACATTTTAATCATCCCAGGATTTCTACTGTGTTTCTTTTAATATTTGTGAGCTAAGCTGAATAAAGACCAAGTAGACAAACCAGATTCTCAGACATGTGCGCTTTATTGGGTTGTTGTGTACACCAGAGGCTTGAAGCCCCATGCACAAACCTTCATACACCCCCCATACAAGGTAGAAGCTTTGTCTTTTGCATAATGACAAAAACAAACTGGACCAAGTATCGTTTAAGGCTGAAAGTACAAAAACAAAACAAGTTTCAGATTACATAATTTACATATTAAGCAATACTACAGGTCTGTTGGGCAGTGGGCCCACCAGAGAATAAACCTTCATAGAGGCAAATAAGGTGGTGAACAAACACATCTGGAATGACCTACACAAACACGACAATGGACATCATGTTCCTCACACATTCACACCGCCTGGGACGCGCTCTGTACTTCCTGCAGAGTTTCTCCCCATCAGGGGGCATGGTGCCATAGCCATAGTGATGAGGGAAAATGGGAAGAGGTGTTGTGGGCTCAACATACACCAGTGAGTTGGTGTAGGCATGTATGCAGAGCCAGTCGTTTGGGTTTGTAGCAGTGTGTGTTTTGGGGGAGGGGACTGACAGTCTGTTTAGAAGCACTTCCTGTGGACAATGCTGGGGCCGGACTCATCGTACTCCTGCTTGCTGATCCACATCTGCTGGAAGGTGGACAGGGAAGCCAGGATGGAGCCTCCGATCCATACAGAGTACTTCCTCTCAGGAGGAGCAATGATCTGCAGGGAGCAAGATAAGATGTTAAGTCAATCCACCTATATCCTTCAAGTATTTAAACATCTACAGTCAAATGTAGACAAAGCTAAAATCCAAGCAATTCATACTGAATACTGCATTAACCATGTTTGTCCACTGAGGGGCAGTAGAGGTAAAGAGCTTTCTGGAACATTTATTGCATCAGTGCTGTGGGGAGGATGAGAGTCTGAGTAACGAGGATGAGTTTTTACCTTAATCTTCATGGTGGTGGGTGCCAGGGCAGTGATTTCCTTCTGCATACGGTCAGCGATGCCAGGGTACATGGTGGTGCCTCCAGACAGCACAGTGTTGGCGTACAGGTCCTTACGGATGTCCACATCACACTTCATGATGCTGTTGAAGGTAGTTTCATGGATACCGCAAGACTCCATACCTGTTAGGAAGAGGGTGTGAAGTAAAATGTAAGCGACTGTGTCCAATGTACTCATAACAACTTGAGTCTCATCTTTGCTGTTGTAATCCTGACAATTTCAGTCCCTCTATGTTTCTGCTATCAAACTGAACCCATAGGTGAATGTCAGCCAGTGCACTGATTGAAATAGACTTGATTTTAGGTTTCCCTGACTTAACTTACCAAGGAAAGAGGGCTGGAAGAGGGCCTCAGGGCAACGGAACCTCTCATTTCCGATGGTGATGACCTGTCCGTCAGGCAGCTCGTAGCTCTTCTCCAGGGATGAAGAGGAGGCAGCAGTGCCCATTTCCTGCTCAAAGTCCAGTGCAACGTAACACAGCTTCTCCTTGATGTCACGCACGATCTCACGCTCGGCTGTAGGACAAGTACAGACATTTCAAAGTCATTTTCAGTTTTGTAACTTGCTTCAAATATTAGCTCGTTTTGGAGTCTGTGTTTGTGTGCTAACCTGTGGTGGTGAAGCTGTAACCCCTCTCAGTCAGGATCTTCATGAGGTAGTCTGTGAGGTCCCTGCCAGCCAGGTCCAACCTGAGGATGGCGTGGGGCAGGGCGTAGCCTTCGTAGATGGGCACTGTGTGGGTCACACCATCACCAGAGTCCATGACGATACCAGTGGTACGACCAGAGGCGTACAGGGACAGCACAGCCTGGATGGCCACATACATGGCAGGGGTGTTGAAGGTCTCAAACATGATCTGGAGGAGAGAGAGAGGAGAGATGAGTCATTGAATAAATGAGTCAAAGTAATGTGAAGTAAGCTAGTAGGGGTTAGTACAGTCAGATCGAGAAAAGCACAGCACACTGGTCTGTTTCAAATTGAGTATAAAACACCCCATTAAAACCAGTCATTACAAGAACCTATACTTTTTAGTTTGGTCATGTTGACTGTACAAGATGAGTGCAGTAACCTCATCTATCTGTTGCATCATGCAGTCACCAGTGTAGTTAGATGCTTTCCATCTACTTTAGCAAGTCTAAAACAAGCCTAGTTTGAAACAGCAGTGACCATGCTGCAGTAAGACATTCCTGATGCATCACAGTGTCGAGAGATAGAAACCTGAAGCATCCGCAGAGATGAAAAGATCAGCACAGGACAAAGGAACCCTGGAGATTGAAGGAGCAGGAGGAAATGGACAGATTGAACAGAAGAAGAAACGCCTGAGTGAGGACACAGTTTCCTGTCTCAGGGCCCTGCAGGTGAGCTGAGCGGGGTTTACTGAATGAGAGGAAATGTCAGCGTGTCAGCCCTCGTTACCTGGGTCATCTTTTCCCTGTTGGCCTTGGGGTTCAGGGGGGCCTCGGTGAGCAGGACTGGGTGCTCCTCGGGGGCGACTCTCAGCTCGTTGTAGAAGGTGTGATGCCAGATCTTCTCCATGTCGTCCCAGTTGGTGACGATACCGTGCTCAATGGGGTACTTCAGGGTCAGGATTCCCCTTTTGCTCTGGGCCTCATCACCGACGTAGCTGTCTTTCTGGCCCATGCCAACCATCACACCCTAGGAAGCAAACAGGAAAACAAATTAAAATCAAGTCTGCGTCCAGGTCATGGTATTCAAATAAGGCTTGAATCAACTTCAAGTCAAAATCAAGCAATGGAAGCATGATTTTTTTTTATTATTATTTTTTTACAATTTGTTAATTATAGCTTATGATTTATATGATGGGGAAACTGTACCTGATGCCTGGGACGTCCGACAATGGAAGGGAACACAGCACGTGGGGCATCATCTCCTGCAAAGCCAGCTTTGCACATACCGGATCCGTTGTCAACAACGAGGGCGGCGATTTCGTCTTCCATTTTCTGGACAGAAAAAGAGACGAGGAGGAAGAAAAAGAAGAGAAGGGGGAGAGTGTTTAGAAACAGATTATCTCTGACAGTTATGAGCTACATCTGGCAAACATCAGCTGGGTCGAAGCCGTGTCATTCCAGAGACTGGACGCTGGATGTCGCAGTGGCGCAGGTTCCAGCTCAGATCCAGATCTGAGGAACAAAGGCTGGTTCTCCCTTCGGTCTGCTCATGGCCATATAAGGCAAAAGTGAGAGCAGCTCAGAGACGGCGGCAGCTCGGACCGGGTGGCGTTAAACCTCCAATGACACCGCCAGCCGGCCACTCCCTTCAGATCCCCATAAGTGAATTAACCATTTTAAGAAGGCCTCTTTTTTTTTTGTTACAGATGAGCTGAATTAACTTCCATCCCCTGTCATCTCATTCATCAGGTGTATGTCGTGATCACCTTTTTTTTTTTTTATAAAGGTTATGAGAAATAGAAACTTCTATTCATCAGCTGTCACGTGATTTAAATGCATGCCTTGAATGTCATAGCATAATATTTTTCATTTTTTTTAAATGTCGCACGCCTGCTTTGCAATTTCAACCAAGTCTTTTAAATTAAAACTCAATCTAATTTGCCATCATCTGTCTGAAATAAGAGACACCAGATGAGGACGCCGGTGCCAAACTACATGCAAACGAGAAGGTCAAACTATTTAACGCAGTCTGATTTACTGAAGTGATGACAAACATGGTTATTTGACACTATTTCTAAATATAAACGAGCATGCACACACGCATATACACAGGTGACATCCGTTTATAAACTAAAACACAATGAATGAAAGGCGACCGAGTTCAAAACCTCACATTACAACTAAACACATGCATATTTCAGAAAAGCGTTTAAAATAAATGACAAACTCCTCATTTTCTTTCTTCAGTCGTCTTACCTGTGTGAGGGAGGGTTTTCGGCTTAGGAGGACTGTGTCGTAGCGCTACACTCCGGTAGGATAAAGTGTCTGGACTTGACTGCAATGGAGGCCAATAAATTGCAGGATTTTTATCGGAGCTCTGGCTGCAGCCTCTCGCCATAAAAGGAGAACTTTCCGCACGGCGCCCTCTGGTTGGTCCTGCCGCATCCACTGGGTGTGGCGCATGCAGATAACGCTTCTGCGCTCTGGCAACACTGAGGGGACATGCAACACGAAAACTAACCTATATACTATCAATATTATCACCGTGGGGTCGTCCAGTGCTCAAGAAAACATTTTTATAGCATTATTGTTATCATGGCAAGATGCAAGCGTGATGCACGGATCATAAAGGTCTTGCAGCAAAAACTTGAGCTTGAGCATGAAACAAATTGTGCTTTTGTGGATTCTCTGCTTTGATCCATTTTATACTATAATCCCTGATATTATCATTATCATTAAGAGGGGGGGGGGTTGCATATCCTGGCTGCACAAGCTTTAATTAATACTTGTCTCGTGTCTTTGAATGGATGCCTTTGTGCATTGGATGAAAATCTGCAGGACACACAGATCAATGAATCCAATTTAAGTGAAGGACATGAGGGAATGCAGCAGAACTGGATTGCACTCAAGACCGTGCTAATTCCCTCACTCGTGGCAGACACTGGTGGTTAGTAGTGCCAGGACATCATGGGGTGGGTGCAATCTCAGGGTCACTGACAGCACTGTTAACACCCTGACTGACACGTCTGCCCTGGCATACCAGCATCTCACATAGCCACATTCACACTGCGTGGCAGGCACACACACACATGCAGTGTAGAGTGACAGTGATACATGTGGTTAAACCAAGGCATGTTTACAGCAAACACTCAGGAAGCTGTAAATCTCTTATCTCTCATCACCTGCTTGGTAATGTTTAAGTGAGTGGAGGGGGCAGATAAACCTTACATGGCTCAATGAGACGTATTGGACAGGTGTGTAATTTCCGGAACATACCTATATTTGGTGTCAAAATACTACTGCGAGCCCTATTATGAAATTATTATTCTGCAATGTCACTTACTGTCATGGGCGTTGACACACCTGCTCACGCACACACCTAAATATGTCAGAAAAGGACACACACTCCTTATGTATCTCTAACCTGAAATACTTGTTTAGATGTCCTATTTATTTTATTGTAACCTACTTGTAAATCCTTGTGCAAAGCTCATCTTATAAGTTGACCAGAGACTAAGTGGGTGGGTCAGGGTGCTGTTTTAACTCAATAAGGGCACCGGACAAAGACTCATAAACTTACACTAGGAATTCTCACTGGCTCTATGTGTTCCTAATAAGGATATATGGGAGCCGGCTCACCAAAAGATACAGGAAGTCGGTTTCACAGTGCTTCACTGCTGCAGATGCACGCAGGAAGTGACCACACTGACCTACAAACGCACACACAAACACCTATATGTTGTCATGTATGGAGCAGCTGAGGACAACATAGAGGGGAGTGAATGAGCTGATCAAGGAATTGGCTTTTCAGACTGGCATTATCTTGCTCTAGATAGACACACACACACATGCACAAACACACATACACACACACATGCACAAACACATGCACACACATACACAAAGTATAGACCCAGGGCAGGACAACCATCCCTTTAAGAGTTCCTTTGGATGACGTCCATATAAGGAGATATTGGAGCAAGTCACATGGGGGGAAGAATGCGCCGCTCAGGTCATGTGACCAGTCTGAGGAAATGAATGAATTTCCTTTTTTAAGGCTGTGTATGTGTGTGTGTGTGTGTTGCTTTAGGTTTGCCACTTTTCACCTTGATTTCTATATCATTCACCAGTACCCAGGGATTTATATTTAGAAAGGGAGATAACATCAACATTTTTCTTTTTCAAACTTTGTACTCACTAACTCCTCCCTGAGAAATAAATAAAATTTCTCAATGTTTCCTCTGGACACACTTCCCTCAAGTCATTTCAAAACTCAGTGGTGTGCGTGACTCATGCATGCATTACAACACACACACACACACACACACACATACGCACTCCCTGCATTGCTCACTCACACAGTCAGAGAAATTCACAGGCTTGGCTCTCAGCTCTGACTAAGACCGTATATGGAAGAAGCCAGCAGGTAGCCTCTGTCCACTTTTCACTCATCCCTTTCCTTATCTCTCATGCTCTCTCTCCCTTCAACACACGCTGACTCTCTTCTTTTATTCGCCACATTTCCCCTCTCCCTGAATCAATCACTCCCTTATTCCTTTTCCCAGAGACGAGGACATTTATAGGAGAGCAATATAAGGTCGGTGTACATATTTGCCCATTTCACTCTCATGGCATCACATTCCAGCTGAGTTTCATACACAGCATTGAGAGGAGGTGTGGCTTTTGTGTGTGTGCTCGAGTGAGCAAGAGAGAGGAAGAAGATATGTGAAATACCTTCTTCCTCTCTCGTGCAAAAAAAAGAAAAAAATCAAAAGAAAAGTGAACACATCAAGACAATTCTCAGGTCTCTGCAGTGGCCTCCTGTGCTTCAAAGAATAAAATTACTACTTGTCAATAAATCTCTCACGGGTTAAGACCCAAATAAACCTATAACTGCCTTTGACCATATGAGGCCTCTTAGGTAATCTGTTGTCTGTTAACCATTTCCAGAGAATAAACACGGCGAAGCAACATTTAGTCAATATACACCTCAGAGATTGAACCATAGCCAGATAACCCAGAGGCAGAAAACCCTAATAACTAGATGTTCACACAGGGCCACAGATGTGGTACAGGAATATTGTGAGACATAAATGTATGATTAATCAAATTATATACAAATAACAACCTGGGGCTTTTGGGGACCGTGGGGGTCAGGGGTCCTAGTTACCTACTTTGTCCAGCTGGTAATTAATGTTTGCCTGGAACGTAGAAGAAGATATTTTGGAAGGACAAAGAGTAATTAGTCCCATTAGTCTTTTTTCTTAAATTTTGTTTATTGTATTTTCTTAGTAGAGTACTCGTACTGTTAGTGTTGTTAAGTGCCATGTGTGAATATTTTAATGATGTGCCAGATGTGCCAAAAAATACATTTCTACCCTGGCAGACAATAAAACTCTTTTATTCTCCATTCCATAAAAGTTTTATATACAGGTTGTTTTTCTTGCATGTTGTGTTGCTACATTTGACTGAATTTTAAAAGAATAGGAATGTAGTTCAACTTCTTTTTTGGTTTCTTGCCAAAAGATGGATGAGAAGATTAATAGCACTCTCATGCCGTTAAGGTAAATATGAAGATAAAGCCAGCAGCTGTTGTAGCTGAGCTTTGCATAAGGACTAGAAAAACAGGAGACACAGCCAGCTTGGAACAAAATCCATCTACTAGCTCCTCTCAAGCTCTCAAATTGACACGATGTCTCTCGTTTGTTTGGTGAACTATTTATTGTCCAGAGTCTGGTAGCTCAGTAACCTCACTTTGAAGATCAGACTGCAAAAAGTCACTGCGCCCGGCCAAGAAATGGTCTGGCACATGACCCCTCGTAAAACCACAACGTGTTTGTTGTTTAGTTATTTATGCACTTCAGTTTTAGTAAGAATTAAACAAAATTAGTGAGCATTAGAGGTGCTGGTAGGTGGACTCTGGTCACCATTGGACAGAGACATGCAAGCCCTTCCCCACTGTTTTCAATCTTTGTGCCAAGTTAACAAGTTGCTGGTTGTAGTTTATATTCATATACAGACATGAACGTGACCTCAATCTCATCATCTTAGTCACTGCAAGACAGTAAATAAGCTTATTGCTCAAAATGTCAAACCATTCCTCCACTTAGACCTTCATCCATGTCCAGCATCTTGTTACTATTTCAGTTTCTTTTAAATTTTTGTTTTAATGCATTATTAGAGCACTACCGTTGATATTTAATGTGCTTCTCAAATCAGCTTCACTTGCTAAGTGATGGCCTCAGAGTGGGAAGTTCAATATGTTTAAATGCACAGAAAATACAATATATTAACCGCATTCCTGCCCTGAGTTAGATTTACGTTTATTAAAGCTTATATAAGACTCTGTGTCATAGACATTTAGACAGCCTCTTTGTTTTTCTAGCTTTACAGAATATCCTAAATCCTATAAAAGTGAGCAAATGAGAAAGAGAGAGGGAAAATTCAAACTGGACAATGCAGCAACAATTTAACAAAAATATACACGTATGTACACTTATACACATTTACACTTATTGTTTGACAGTTTTTATCAACAAAACAAGAACAGGTGAGGCATATAATGCAAAAATGAGCTGCAGATAACAGTGTCAGAACAGATTTCACACTTCTCTATGTGTGTCAAGCAGTCCAGCTCTTCCCCAGGTCGACCAGCTCCATGCCTTCACAGTAGGACCGCGGCCTTGACACCCTCACCTGGTTTCACAGGAGAGCAACACATAATCACATAAGGAAACCAGATATACACATTTCGCTCTCTCACACACACACACACACACACACACACACACACACACACACACACACATACACTCACTGTGGGTGTCCTGTGAGAAGCCAGTTGCTGCAGAAGTGGGAATGGAGTCCACTGAATGGGTTCCACAGGCCAGCTACAGACGGAAAGGTCGCTGGCTTTGCCCGAGTCCAACACACCATCACCCATGCTCATCTCGCTTCCCCTCCAACCATACTGAGAGCTACAAGGAATACAGAGAGTCAAGGTATTATTTATTCAGACACAGTCTATACACTGTATGAGTGTAAATTCTTACAGACATGAATTTACATTTTTATCAAGAAAAACCATACGGACTAAAAGCTTAAGATAAAGATTTGGAAAAGGCCAAAATGTTTTGTATTCATTAATGTTGGGTTGTAATGATTAATTCACCTCATTTGATTCATTTGATTCAAAGTAGAATCTAGTAAGTAAAAGGTTTCAAGTCCATGCAGGCGATTTGAAATTAGTTATTAGCCATTAGTTTTTCTGTTTGAGTGAAGTAAAATTGCTGACTGTTTTTGTCTAAGTTGGGTCTGTCGACCTAATTTCTGCTTGGTTGCTCAACAGACCCCACCTGAACATTTCCTCTGAAGTATACTTGCATTTTAAATAATGTCTATATAACATAAAATAGTTGCATTAGATGAGCTGTTGTGAACTATAGTCACTATCAGGCCAGCATGGTGATGGGCATATGTGCAGCAGGGAAAGATCAATGAAGGATGTTTGAATCTAAATCTTGTTCCCTTTACCATGATCAGGCTAATTCTGATCCACCTTAAAGTGATGGCTGGACTTGCCTTTTGTGGGAAGCAACAAGCAGGAGGCTGTATGCATTTAGCTTGCTTGTTTTTATCTTGATCATTACTTCCTCATTTATTTCACTGAAATCTGATGTTGCTTTATATGGTGTTTTCTTGACAGCAGAGTACAGGCACATGAATGTTATATTGCATGTATTTTGTTGCATGAATTTTATATTGATATTTGAATTTCATTTGATGACTTATGACAATTGTTAGACAAAAAAGGAGGAGGACAGATGGACAGATTTGTCCCTTGCAAGACCAATAACATTCTGATACTGTCCAGTGTATCAACCATCCATATGTAATGCTGGACGTGTGTGTGTGCGTACCTGTGGGGGTAGATTGTATTGATGCGTGTTCCGTGGCTGGGGCAGGTGGAAGCCAGTGACAGCGTGTCGTCGTGGTAACAGCAGGGGCGGTCGAGCGCCCGCAGGTGCAGTAACTCATCGGAGCGTGTAAAAGCAGGATTATCTAGTGAGTCTGCTGATCCTGCCCACGAACGCAACCAGAACCGTCCTGACAGCTCATCAAAATGGTTGAACCTGCGATAGCTGCACACACAACAAATCCCAATGTGAGGTTAAATGTTCACAGGATATTTATTGTATCTGCCTCATTTAAACTGGGTTTCACTTCAAATAAGTATTTTTCATATATATACTGTTTACCTAATTTGCAAAAATCAAGCAATTGGAGGAAGAGGTAACCTTAACAATGCTTTGCCATTTCCTCATGACATGTGAAACCTCAGGAAACTATGCCTGTCTCCTGTTGACTGAGCCTGCTGGAGAAAGTAAAGCTCTGAGTCTGACTTCCTCTGGACAGCTCACTCACTCCCAACTGTTAAGGAGACACTCTGGATTTAAGGCTTACGTTTAGACTTAGTACTTCCTGTCTGAACTCTCTCTGTCTGTCTGTGTCCAAGTTAATCTCAGCAATAGGATGAAACTACAGTGTCTCTGTTGAGGTGGATAAACTCTTTCTTGCAGTCCCACCCTGCGCTTCAGGTTCAGATGACAAATGTCTTGGCAAAAAACTTGGCTAGTGCAACTTTAAGAGGCTGAATGCCAATGTCTGCACTTCAAGGCATTTGTTGAGAGCTGTAAGATTCCCCAAAGTTCATAACAACATGCATGTGACAAGAAGTTAAAAGGTAATAATAATAAAGCTGTAAGCTACACACAATTTATAAGTCAGAAAACTCATATTGGGTGTATAACTTTGCTGATGTGGTGAGTGTTTATCTCACATTAATCGCCATAGACTGTAGGCCGACTTTTGACAGAAATGTTAATTCATCATCATGGGGTCTGATGTCCAGTCTAATAACACCTTTCATCCCCTCGTGGCCCAGCACCCTAAAAGACTTGATGCGATGACAGTGAACGTGTCACAGCACATATGACTTAAGTTGGCAAAAGCTGTCTGCAAGTCTGGACTGTCTCAACATTTGCCAAGAGTCGACAGCAGAGCCTTAGTCTTCAGCATGTAGTTCTGCAACTAGACTATGTCACCTAGTGGACATTGCTGTAATTACAATTTGTGTATGTGCAGTCATGCCCATCTCAGTGTCTGGTTTTCCCTGGTTTTCCCACATGAGTCATTTGGAGTCATGTTGAGTCAAATGCATTTTTATGTTTACAACGTGTGTGTTTCCTGTGTTATTATAAAAGGTCCACCCAGACGCCCATGGGCTGTTCATCACACTGTTAAACTAATACAGTCTATCATTCATTTTCAACATTTCTGTGAACCAGATCACTCTCTAACATCTAATTGTATTAATACATCATGTCTCACGTACAGGATATCTGCAGGTCTTAAAAAGCACTGAATTCACTTTTTCCTTCAAATGAGGCCATAGAGGACAATAAAAAGTCTGAAATTGAATTGACTCAGTCTCTTGTCTCCCATAGGCAGTAATGTTAATTATAAAACATGTAGATTACAGGCCGTTGGGAAACATTATACACTCACAAACTGGATTGTTCTGACAGTAAATTATGCTAGAAGATGCTGTTCAAACTTTTTTTTGTGGTGTCACCACTGTTACAGTAGCCAGGAAGCTTATCAGCTCATAACAAGCAAGTGTCATTTTTAGCAACTGAACTTAATCAATAGCTTCTAAATGGTAATCCATCTATCCATTTTATGCTGCCTATCTGTGATCTATGAGAAAGTGTGATATAATAACAAATAAATCCAGGCCATATCATCCCAACTGGTTTATCACTTACTTACTTATCATTAAAATGAACACTGCAGAAACCCTGCATGCAATATTAGTGTACATTGTGTCTATCAATCGTCGTATGTTGTGGGCTGTTAAATTTATGTGCATACCTGCTCCGAGTCTGATCCACTTTGGCCTGGATCAGAATGGCTCGGTAGCGTCGGACTGCCACGAAGGCCAAAACACCAATCACCGTCACCATGATGAGTAAGATGGCAAGACATGCGCCCACGAGCCGCGCTCGAGTCATCCTCACGTCACACCTCTGACCCATGTACCAGAAGTCCTCTCCTACAAGGCAGCTAATACACACACACAAAGACACTTCAAAACCTTCTTGGATGGATGGAGAGATACAAAATGAGTGTATGAGCCTCTGTGTGTGTTCTTACCGGCAAACTGGAAGTTGGCCCGGGTGGTGTGTACAGATGCCATGGTGGTGGCAGTAGTCAAAGTGGCAGACAGAAGAGCAGCTATAGTTTGAAGTGCCAGGCTGGGACACACACTTGTAACCTGCTTGGCACTGCAGTAACCAGTCACACACATCAACCTGCAGACCTGGAGGAGGACATGTTAAAGGGTGAGGCTGGTGTTACTCTTAACAAAAGTTCAAAAAATATGTAGCTAAAAGGGGAAAGTGATGTCCAAAATCAGCTGGGCACTGTAGTTTACAGCAAATATTAGTCAAACAGGAGTAAATGGCACATTTGTTGGGGATGATTTACAGCTGTGGATTAATATAAACTGGTGAGTTTTCAGTATATTTAATGTAACTTGAGAGTTGGTCGACTTTTGTTTATACTGTACTATTTGATACTCTGCAAACAAGTACTCCCATTGTCCCAAAGAATCTGCCAACAGAATGTTTCTATCAACCTAATTTGTCCACAGGCAAAAAGTGACTGAGGTGACTTTGTACCCCTAACATCAAAAGCAGCCACGGTAACTGTGCCATTATGATTATGTGTTGATGGCAAACACCAAAAGTGAAAAGAGCAGGATGACTACATACCACAGTAACAAGTTTAATTCCACAGTGAGCCAGGTGCATTAATCAGATTTCTCATAACTGGATTGTGAGCTTAACTGAGTCAATCTAACAGTGTTATGATGTTTACATGAGTCTGCCTGTAACTGGGTTAATTAGGTAAGTAGGTTAAGAATGGAATTCCCCCTCAGGTAAACATAGCTACTGCGGCCGACCACTAACCTGGCCTGAGATGACAAGAAATGAGGTGGAGAATGACCTGTGACAAAGATCCCCATCCTGACTTGCTTTAAATCCATAGGCAGCCAGCGTGCCTCAAAAGTTCAGAATCTTCAGTTAGCTGTTTCTCGGCGAGCATCTCAACCCAGACTTACCTCCTAGTGTGATGTTGGTGATCTTGGACGATCTCAAACTCCTCCCCTCGCGAACAGCCTGAGCTAGTCCTGTTCGTTCCAACAGTGATGTGGGTCCGGTCATGCTGAGCCACTGCAGAGCGCCGCTGGTTTGAAACTCCACCAGACTCTGAACTGCATGGCCACTGGAACAACAGCAGAACAGTACATCCACCTTGGTGCCTCTCATGTGGTACCATTACGGTGTATTTGAGTCACAAACCTGATTTTCTGGAAAATAAATACTTGGCCACAACTAAGAAGGCTGCTTAACAATACTTATTCCTGTTCTGAAGGTATATCCAAAGGCCAATGTCTCTTCTAAGCATCTGGATGAAAAGAAAATATTTTGTCCACTGCGAGATAGAAGATTTTTAACCCATTTCTCAAATTGCTCTTTTTCCTAATTCACACATGATAGCTGGAAATGACATAATTCCTTCCAATTTGCACAACCAAAATAATGCATAAATATTTTGCTTGTGCCCTGACTGTATGATTGCAAACAAGCGAGGGGTCATCAAATTAGGATTCATCCTCTGGGCCATTGAAATATTTTTGTCTGAACCATAGTGCTGGCCTGCCACCCCTGACCCCTGCACTTTTTAGAAAGCCTCAAAAAGGTGTCTACTTTTCAGATCATTTTAATGCTTAGCTCAGTGACTTCAATACATAGTAATACATGACAAGCTAAACGGGCTAATTGCAGCTTAGCTACAGTACATACATACGTGTTCTATAAGACCCCACCTGCTCCAGACTCCCAGCAGCCTGCTGAACCCCGGGGCTCTCTGTAGGTATGGCTCCACCTGAGAGAAACAAGGATTGAAAACTTTGTAACAGCTATTAAATCGAACTCTAAATCTGTGTTATTGTGTACATAATCTCTCACCCAGGCAGCGGTGTCTTCCTCCAAGCCAGGACTAAAAGCAGATCTGGACTCTTCTACAATGATCTGCAGCAGCAGCTCAACTGACTCCACTGGACAGAACAAGACAATAATGCCATTACAACAGACCTGGACACCCCAACCTATTATTTAACTACACACAAAAAAGATGCAAATAGACAAACTACCTCTGATGGCTGCAGGCTGGTCTGGCACAATGTAGAACTTGGGTGTCTGACTAGTTGTGGAGCTCCAAGTGAGCACAGAGGTTAAAACAGAAGGTGTGAATGATGCGTGGTTCTCCTGGCTGGGATGGGGGCTTGTCCTGGGTGGAGGTCCAGCTGTGGGAGTTTGTGCGGTGGTGCTGCTGGGAAACCACTGCCAAGACTCATCCTCTTTTTCTACATATCCATAATCTGATTTTGCAGTTGCGAGTGAGAGTAGAGAAGTATGTGTCGTAGTGATATAGTCATGGGACTGTTTATGCGTAGCTGGGACATTAGTAGAAGATGATAAAGGCAGGTGGTTTTGTGTATGAGGTGTGTCTGAAGATGTAAATTTGATTGTTGGTGTTTCTGAGGGTGTGGGCTCAGTTTTGTGGTCGATGAGGGGAGTGTTGACAGCAGATTCAGTGGTAGTAGAGGGCAAGGGCAATGATGTGTGGGTGACATGCAAACCACCAGAAAACGTAGTGTGTGTTTGGAGTGTGTACGAAGGTGGAGATGAGTGTGCGGATGCACCGGATGACAAGCGAGGAGCAGGAGTCGGTGAATCTGTGGGTGAGTGGTCATGTAGGAGTGGGTTAGTGGGATCCAGCGTGTAGGTTTCAGGGCCAGCTGTGGTTCCTGTGGCAGCTGAGTCCTGGACTACATCTCCCAATGTCATCGCTGTTCTGGGTGTAGAAGAAGAGCTTGTGAGAGTCAGGTCATCAGCTTTTGTCATGTCAGGTGTGGAGGAGATAGTCTTAGTAGTCATGTATGTATTAACAAAATCTGTTAGTGTGCTTTGTGTTGCTGTTTGTGTCTCCTCTTTGCTTGTCGGTTTGAATGTGGAGGATGCGTGAGGAAGTGGGGAGTGTGTGACGCTCTCTGTCCTTTGTGGAGAGTTTGTTTGACTCTGTGTTGAAGAAGTGAAAGTGTGAAGCATCTCTGTGTTTTCAAATTTATCAGAGGACTCAAAAGCAGAAGTTTGGCTGGTAACATCCGATGCATTCGCTGCAAATGAATCCGTTAGACTGATGTTTGGGTGAAATGAGGCAGCCTCCACTGTAGCAACAGCCGTGTCGAGCCCTGTGATGTTGGCGGTGGATGAATGAATCCTGCTGAGGCCCTGTGAGGATGATGATGATGTCGATGGCGCAGTGGGTTCAGTATCAGCATGTGCACTGCTTGAGCCATTCTGCTGTGGTTCAGTCAGTGATTTTAAAGGGTCAGAGGTGACGGCAGAGGTCAGATCAGAGTTAAGTCTGTCTGTGCTTCGCTGACTCCTCCAGGAATGGGCTAGTTTTTCACCAGGTGCCCCACTGACAGCTCCACCACGTGGGCTTCGGATGGTCCCACTTGCCCAGGCTGTCCTGGAAGGAATCTCAGGGGGAGAAGTGGTGAGGGGTGGGATGCTGGAGCTGGACACAGTAGGGTGAGCTTGTGTGGTTATTGATACTTTAGATGTCTGAGTGGCTGTATCTTTTTTAATATCTGTGCCGAGCATGGTGTTGGAGCTACTGGCTGTTTCATGTTTCAGTGCCATCTGGGTTTGAGGGAGCTTGTTGCTAGAGTTTGTTTCTGTGCTTGCTGATGTGTGAAACAGTGTGTCTGTACTGAGTGTTTGCTGAAAATAGGGGTGTGTTCTCTCTCTGGCAGACATGGGACCATCAGTGAGGTGAGCAGCTCCAGATGTATCCGCTCTATTGTTTGGTTCTTCCTCAGGAAGAGGGAGAGTTTCCCTATCGGCTCTCCCAGCCACAGCGAGTCCCTGCAGGGGTGAGGTGGGGTGCAGCAGTCCCTGGTCCTGAGAGGAGGGACTAAACACAGACTGAGGCCCAGAACTCTGCTCCAGACCTTCGTAGAGGCGACCTCTGCCCCCTTCTGTCCCTCTGAGCACCTCTTGACCAACAGGAGCTGTGCTTGTAAAGCTTGTTCCTGCCTGAGACCAACGTACAAGGTCCTTGTCTGAATGTGGGCTGGTGTGGTCCTCCGAGGAATTCCTCTCATCTTCCTGGACTGGTTGACCAGGAACAAACACAAAAATGAAAGGGTCAGGGTGAGGAGAGACAGAGTGGAAATCACAACAACATAACATCTCTCTGTCTCTCATACCACAGTGTGATAGAAACTTTCCAGTGAACTTTCCGACATTTCCACAGTACATTTCCACAGCATGTTTCCACACTTACACACCGTACAGCCAAAGTAACCATAACATTCTTCTTTTACACAAAAAATACATTTCATGTATTCATTGAGACAGCAACAAATTAGGACAATTAGATCAAACCCTCGTGATCAGGGTGCAAACAAGTCGTCCGTGCTGACTCAATAAACCAAACTGGATAATTTAGTAAGCGTTTCTCACCATAATAGGACAGCTGAATTCCATTTGAGGAGTGTCCTGCTCCCGTCCAAGACAGGGTGGCTTTGTTGCTATCACAGCCAGAGAGCAGTGCCGTCCCCCCACTCTCCAGGACCTGATCTTCCTCGTTCCATAAACAGCGCACTGATATGCTCGAGCCACTTTCCAACCATACTGACTTTAAAAGTACCGTCCGACCCAGAGGAAGACCGATCATCCAAGTGCAAACAGAAACCGGCGGGGTTTCGTCAGACTGCTGGATCACGGGTTTGAGTCTGTTAGTGTCAGTAAAAAGTCCAGGTAAAGTGAAATTGATGTGACCAGCAGGCTCTTGGTCCAGGCTGACATTTCCACCACAGTGTTCGTGTGACAAGACCAATGTTTTATCTGAGGAAAGAAAAAAGATGCTAGTAAAGGAGAGAATCTCAGGCATAAATCTCTGTGTGATGTTGCACCAACCAATTTATTTATTTCAACATTTGTGGACATAAGTTATGGAAGTTCAACCCAAGGGTATTTTGAATTCTCAGATACTTCTCAGATACTAGTCATTTGAATTGCATGAAAAGGTCAAAATATAATTTAGAAATAATTTTAGAAGAATAAGATAAAATGAGATAAACTTTCTTTACCTTTTAATCATCTGATGACCCCTGACATTTGGGTCTGGGCTTTCAGTTTACCACAATACTCAACTCTATGTACAGAAACCTAAAAACTGTTTTCAATAAAAAGCTCATTGATAACAAGGAGTACATAATGAGAGAATCCAGCATAAATCTGTGTGATGTTGTACCAACCAATTTAAGTTGAGGGCAGTTCAACCAAAAGGGCATTTTCACTCTCAGATAATGTCATTTGAAAGGCATGAAAAGGTCAAAATATCAAGATAAAATGAAATTTTTAAAAAACCCTCCTTCCCTCCTCCTGATCACCCCTAAAGTTTGGTTTTGGGTTTTCATGTTACCACAAAACTCAACTCTATGTCCAGAAACGTGGCTGCTTGTAGACTTATTTCCTCTTGACAATACAGCAGCAGACAATGAAATAACAGTTTCAGATAAAAACGAGTCAAATAAAAGCCTCAGTTATTATAAAAGGAGAACACAACAAGAGAGAGTCCAGGGACTTTTCTTACCTGTCGTGATAATAAAAAGCAACAGACAGGCGTGGAGCTGCATTTCCAATCCTCAGACATTTCAGTGTCGGAGACTCAATTAATCCCAAATCCATACAGATTTTCCAGATTGACAGAATCAGTATGCAGCAAAGTGAGGAACAGATCTCCAGTTTTCCTGCGGACAGTCCCAACAAACCGGGGAGGCGTCAGAAACTTTCCTCCTCCATCATTTCCTCCTGAAGGAAACCAAACCAGATACACGTGTGTCCCACTGTGTGTCCCTGATGTGGGGAGGACAGAGAGGAAGGTGGAGGGCAGGGTTACACCTTTACACCGCCTCCAGGCTTTGAGTCGTTTCAGTCGGTCTCCAAAGATGAGAGGAAGGAATCCGGCGGTCGCGGCAGGAGCTGGTTTTTACAGAGTCCATAAACGCCTCACAGGAAACCTTTAACCACAGGAGCCAAGAAGACATGAGAGGATGGACTTCATTAGTGTTTTCACATTTGCACCCCACTGTGTGTTTGAAGCCAACATCCTACCTGGTCTCATTTATGTTTTGCTTCTGTGTCACTCATTTGCCAGAATAAATAAGTAACATCATTCCTTTAATAATTTCCAGAGCTGTATAATTATTGTACTATATTCTTATTATTTTTGGCAGAATTGCTTCTGAATAAGTTGACCGACACCTCTGAGGTATTAACATCTTCTAAAGTAATGTAAGAATGTAAATATACAGTTGAGTATTCAGGAATCTGAAGGAGTAACGTTAACGTCAGCTGTTTATCTCAATAAAATCTGCAATAACTCGTCTTGTCCACTTGATGGCAGCAGAAACAAGCTGTGAACATAACATTCATACAGCCTATTAAGATATTTTGGCAAATTGAATTATTTATTTCTGGCATGATGAGAACATAACCATTGTATTATTCGTCCATTTAGGATACAATCAGAAGATGATTTGCTTATCTTATCTTCAGCAGAAAAAAAGACTCAAATAACTATCCAAGATCATCCAAGAAGCGAAACAAGTCCAGCTGCTGTCGATTCAACCCTTATTTGAATACCTTTACCTGAATGATTGAGAACCTTCACAGACACAAATAACACTGGAAACATTCATGTTTCTTGTCATCTTATGGACACAAAGCATGTTTTGAGAGTCTTTATTTGCATGAGAACAAACAGCAGCAGCTACAGAATACATGAGCCTCTGAACAACAACACACACACATTAACTTTCCTGCTTAAGTCTCATCCAACTAACAAACATGAACATGTCTTGTCCAGCACCAGAGCTTGTTGAAGGAGCAGCCACTTTGAAGCCTAATTAGCTGCTCAGCTGCAGCACATTGAATAGCATGAGCACGTAAATGTACAGTACCTGCAAATACAGTCCGGATATTTGCTGGTGTAGCCCTTGTTATATTGTTTATTATGTTATATTTACTTTGTTTCTCATTCCCTCCAAAGTAACAGTGGCACTAAAAGCTATTAACAATCCATTTAAAAAGCACATTGACATTACTTTTGACTACAAAAATGCATGAATAAATGTGATTTCAGTTGGACTTCAAGTTTCTGGATACTGTGACTCCGAAATGCATCACTGTGGAGATGGTTTGTAACGCTCACAGTTGTCTCCAGTTAGGAAAGGGTCACATGTCAGAGTATAGCTGAATTCAAAGCCGCCTGTCTCAGCTGAACAGGTGAATGTGTGTTTCCCCTTTCTCGGGTATGTGTTACATGATACCAGGAGGTCATCATATCGCAAGTCCTCGTCCCAGACCTCGATCTGCAAACTCGAGTATGTGTTCACCTTCACAAAAAGTATATAAATATAATTAAAATAACATTCAAAATACCATTAAATGTTGAGAAACACAAATGCTGAGATTTGTGGATCAAGTCAACTTTGTCTTGATTGTTGTCGTTTAGATTCATATAGGATTCAGACTCTATGCTTATGACAGATTGTGTGGAGCCCATGTCAGTGCACATTTTTTGTAATTTAAGTGAAGTGGTCCTTAACTTATTTTCAAGTTATTTTTACTTTTTGACTACTCAGAGTACACACAGATGGTAGAAATAGTAACTCTAGTCTATAGTGTAAAAAATACATCAGACCTTTGCTTTCTTTGAGGCTAAATAATGAAAGTTTTCTCTCTGGTGGTTCTTGGTTGAGCTGATATGCAAAGAGCAGATTTACTGACCTTGCCCAGATAATAATGAGCGTTCCACCGTGGGTTGTTTGACTCGATCATGTGAGTCCTACGATAGATTGAACCGTACCACATCTTGGCATAGCTGTGAATAGATGAAAACAAGGAAAAGCAACTGATGAAGTAATATTTTTGTTTGATACACCACCTTCAGATCTCAACTCCTGACCTCATTCTTCTCACCTGTCAGTTCTGCCAGCAAAATCTCCTTGCAGGTTCCAGGCTCGGACGACGGTCACCTCCAGGGTTCCCTTCCAGGTCTCTTGAGGACAGCAGTTGGAAGCCAGGTTAGAAGTGTACCACCTACAATTTGGTTCGCCGGGTGACTTCGCCTTGGCGTTGTCTTCTAAGTACTGCTCTATGGCGGCCTTCATCCCTGTCCTCTGTGTCATACTTGGCAACAGTTCATACATTGGCCTAAGGGAGTATGAGACAATATCTGGGAGGTCCTTAAGGGTGGTCAGCCATTTCCTGAAGCCCAGGGAGTCATCATGTGTGAGTGCAAACTCCCCCAACCAACCATTGCCACCTGCAACTGCTGTGAAGTGTTGGTGGAGACCAGAGCTGTATGAGGTGGCGACGTCCCGGTTCTGTAGGACTCTGTTGCAAGCTGGTTGGTTATTGAATAGGTTCACTTTCCCCAGGCCTAAAGAGAAACCCCCTGATAGGCAGGAGTAGACCTAGAGGACAGGAAGGGAAATAACATGCTCTTTATAGTCAATGGTTAATGGATGGAATTTAAGTAGTTCCTTTAGGTTGAGAGAAATTAATGGTATATTTTAATGCCTTACACTACATGCATTCATACTACATGATGTTGAAGACATGCATATCAGGACAAGTGCAGGCTCAGTGTGTTGCTCAAGGACACTTAAACATGCTGTGAAATTACCAACCCTGTAATCACTGGATGACCTGCTCTACATTATGTACCCAGAGACAGGTGAGAAATTAAAAATGAAACCTGACTAAATGAGTGGAGAGACAAAAATGCATATACAGTACTTCCATACAGAGTATGAGGGGCCAGTGAATGGTTTGATTGTGAAAATGATGAAAATTATATGCTATTGCCTTCACAGTCATCAGCTTTCAACTGAGTTTAACACTTAAGGGAGAGTTTGGAACAAGGCAGTATAGCAACATTAGTCTCTGTGCATGTGGAGTGTATGTACAAATATGCATTCCTGTTATTGCGTGCACTGCACAGTTGTGTGTACTTCATGTACCTCATGTGCAGAGAGCCCATTCAGTGTGGACAAACAGGTGCGTACAGCTGTGATTCGCCTGAGTCGCCCCCCAAGGTTAACCTGAAATGAAGCAGAATATCAGTGGGGAAAAAAGGTGTTATTATTAACAAAACATGGAAATTAAAATGGTGTGTGTGTTACAACCTGGCGGATGTAGTGTGTGCCATAGGTATGTATGAGCTCATTGTACTGGGTCCTGGTGTATGAGTTGTAGGCACTTGGCAGCCTGGCCAAATCCTTCCTGAATTCAGAGCTGAGCGGAGGTCTGCTTGACACACGGTAACTAGACACAAGGAGACATAATAGTAAATGATCTGAACAAACTTGGCTGAAATATCATCTGAGGTGATGCAGGGATCTTCACACCTACCTATAATGGCTGCAGGTGACACTGTGAGAGCTGAAAAAGTAACGGTCCTCTCTGGCCTTTGCCGAAGCAAATCTATACGCAGCAGAGCGTGTTCCTCCCACGTCCAGGCCGGCAGACACAAACTTACCTAAATTTAAGCCAACCTGATAATATATGGAATAAAAGCTCATGAGCTGCTTGGTGTTCACCCCAAATCACCATGTCATAGTGTGTAACCATTTATCTAGAAAAGCCCTTAATTTGCAAATACTTTTTCCTGAAGATGCTGGTTCTTGTTAGTATTAAGGAATTACACTAATGACAATAGAGTGGAAACAACATTAATGAGCCATAAAACTTGTGTGTGCCTTATGTATCTTATTTAGTCAGCAAGATCCAAAATCTAATCATTTCAGCCCTTTAGATCAGAACTTGTGGTCTAATGTTCTTATTCATTATACAAAGTGTTTGTTTCTACAAGACAAATTCAGGAAAAGGTGGCAGTCCAATGGTCAAACAAGCAAAATAATCATATGTCTGTCGTCTATAATAATAATGTTCATTTCATGTTAACAATAATTGTGTTTCTTACCTTCCAGTCGTGACTGTCCTGGGAGGTGTAAGTCTCAATCAATGAGCTTTGGACACAGATTACAGGAACAAATTACCCTTGAGGCCCTTTCAAATGTCTTTTTTTTTTTTTTTTTTAACATAGTCTGCTAATATTTTTTATCTACAAATGAACCCAAAATAGGAATGAAAGATTTTTTAAATTATACTTAAAGACAATTTAGGGTTAGTAAGACAATGGTTTTGTGAGTCAAAAGCTCAAATGCTTTTAAGGAGGAATGGCACCCATTTTTTAAATACGGTGTGTACTTGGACATTTTAGACTGAGTCTGTAAAATTAAACAATTTCCACATGTTAGGAATGAGACAGAAGACGTTTGGACTTTTGGTGTCATTATTACATAATGACAATAAATAGGGAACTAAATTTGATAAGGTAAGATAAGATATAAATTTATTCATCCCACAGTGGGGAAATTCACAGGTGAAGCCAGGCAGTGTTGAGAACTTAGCTGTCACATCAAATCGAAATGACATATTCTGGCGTGGCTAACAGGTACACAACAACATCTAAACCTCACTCGTATGCCAAATTTCATGCAGAGACACCACTTGGATGAGACAGTCAAGTCTGTGACTTTGGAGATATTGAAAAATATCAGATGAGATATCACAAAGGTTGTTCTTAGTATTTACTGGCCTGTATTGAGGAATTGGAATGGCAATATACAAAAATATGAAAATGGCTGATAAATCCTTCAACAATATAATGCTGTAGACCGTAATACAATACCTAACAGAGGTGTGTACACTGTTGTCGAGGTCAGTACTGCATCGGCTGAACACACGCCAGTCCACTGCAGAGGCTGGCAGCTGAAAACGAAGATGGGAACAACATGGTTAACATGCACACATGAAGTGTGTCCAGCTGTTAATGTCGCTGCAGAAATATTGATTACTTTACTAATTAATTACTTTCTGCAGGTTGTTGCCCTGAAGAGGGTTGGAACAGAGAGTACACGTGTCATCTGGGGTGAGGAAAGTCCTCACGTCAACCAGGTAGGCTCCTTTATGCCGCAAGGTGACCACGTCGAAGCCCTCCCCCACCAGGTTGTGGCCTGGTACAAAGGGAGCGGCCATACACTGGCTGTAGCTCCCAGTCCGACAGGAGAGAACGGAGTTGTGTGATGGAAAGAGCAGGAAACTCAGGTAGAGAAGGGGAAGGGTTGAAGAGGAGGTCATGGCTGGAGATCAGGACATCAGCAAGTATTGTTTTAGCTGTACATGACTGTCAGTTAAGAACTGAAAATGTTTGCAAACAGGCTTTGTGTTCCTGTCATTTGTTATATTCTGTCACCAGGTTGTGGGATAAAAAAAATCAGGTAATAAGAAGTTATGGATGCTGGATGATTTTGTGGTAGATACTGATATCAGTACGTTTAGCAATAAATCAGCTTTTTATATGTATATATAAACACACAACATCTAATGTAGCCTACATCTCTATGTATTGGCACTCTTTCTAAATTATCTCTAATTTGCAATTTCTTGTTACTTTACTATGGCTACTAAGAATTCTCAATTCTGATTGGCTGGAAGTTGTGGACTAATATTGAATTGAGTAAAACAATGGTCCTCAGGTGAGCTCACAGACATGATAGGAAGTGCACCTTATCCAATCAAGAGAGCTACAGATTTTTAAAATTGGTTCTCCACCAGATGTACCACATATGACGCGCTTCCATCAGATGTAGCAATGTTGCTGAACCTGTTATTTTATGGTGCTAAATATTAAAGCAAAGGTTAAAGGTTAAGGTTAAGGCAAAGATAACTGTATGACCTACAACCAATAATTTAAGTCATATTGATTAGCAAAACATTGTGCATCAGACAAAAGGAAAAAAACATTTGACATATGATCTTTGTTCAGTCAAGCCGCAAATCAACACACGCACAGAGACTCGAGCCTTGGGCAAGAGTTTGCACAGTCACTGCAACTATTACATATCAAATCACATTAAACTCCTCTTCAAACTGTGTTGGACACATTCAGAATACGAAATAGTGCCAACAGGAAACCAGCACTACCTCTGTGATGCAAGCCACTAAAAGCAAAATGTCTAACTCACCACAGGATGATCCAGTGACAGATGCTGGGGCTAACGGGCAGAAAGCATCTATGTTGGTTGACAGTGGAGATTTTGGGTAAATGTTTAAAAGCTTTGTCACTACATGTTTCTACTCTGGGCGTAACTAGAATTCTATTGACAGAGCCAATCAGATCATTTGTCTTCCTTGTTCATGCCAAATGTTCAAATTTGACGAAATTAGTTCCATCATAGGAGGAGCTTCTTGTACAGCACTGAAGTCACTCTCTCTCTTGAAATACACAGCCACGGTCTTTATTCACACTGTCCCTCTATCCAAAACTAGAGCAGCCAGCTTTGTGCCAACCCACTTGACAATGTCGGTGTTTAACACTATTTGTTTGTAATGGCTTTTTTAACTTACTTTTACTTACTTCTTTGTACTACTTTTTTTTAAGTCAAGAAGCTGTGGTGGCATCTTACCCAACTACTTGACCTGAAAACCGAATTCAGTCTTTATTTTTGAAACATGCTTCCATGCTATCTCTGAATGTCTTCCAGTCACTGTAAATTCCAGAGCATCCCAAAACACATGGTAATGATTTGCTGTCACAGTCCTGCAGCCTCTCCGACACACTGTCTGCCTTAACCTGGGCCTTTTAAGTGCTGGTGTTGATGAAGTATCTGACCATATTTTTCCAATTAAAATATTTCCAAGACAGTTGGGTTGTTGATTCACTATGAATCATTTATTTTCTCCCTCTCCTCCAAAGTTTCCCTTACTTTCCCACTTTACTTTTGAGTAGAATTTTTTTACTCGGCTTAGCTCATAATTAGAGTGCATAGTTGGAATTAAAGACCTTTGTCAGCTCTGTCTGCCGTAATAAAAACTCTTAGTATAGATCTTTATTAAATATTTTATTAATGTGGTGCCTCAGCTATGAGAATCTAAAGAAATCCTGTCTGATCAAGCAATATTGCTCTCTCAAATCTTGGAAGCTTTCAAGTGAGGATTTCCTGTTGTGGGACCTCAATCAAGTTATGGCATTCAATTGACTTCCATATTGACTTTCTGAATTTCCCCTCTGGGGGATCAATAAAGAAATATCTTATATTGCTGTATAGTCAGGGTTGCCTATATTTACCAACCGTTTAATCTGAGCTGCTTGGTAATATATTTTTAGGCAAGGGAGTGGCAGACCCCCTTCACCCCCAGGAAGCTGGGGGGTCTTATAACTAACTCTTGGTTTCTTTCCCTGCTACAGGAATCTCGAAATCAACTTGTCCTATTCTACAAGTTTCTCATTAGAACATCCACTGGTGCTGTTTGAAACAAATACAGCCTTGGGAGAAGCCTTGGTCAGGTGTCTTCTAATGCTGGAAAGCAGTGGGTTATAATTTCCTCAGCCCAGGTCCCTTAGTATTTGCACACCTCGATATCCCATACTGTCTACCTCCCTATTGGCATATTTGTCTCTGAAGTGCTGACCAGCTGTATATTTAAATGTTAAAAGCTGGGATATATAACTATGAAAACTCTCAAAGTGTTTGCAGTAAGACCGGATGAGAAAGGACCAGACTTCATGTATCGCATTTGCCTGATCAGTTGATCAGGACAGCTGTACTCCAACCCAAAGGATCTTGAAAGAGAGACATATATTTCTTTTCTGTTGGTTTGTTATAAGGAGCTTGGATTGTCTGTATCAAAGTGTAATGACCCTTGTTATGTTTTTCCTCAGTATTGTAATTGTCACAACTCCAGCCAGCTCATTCTGTTGTCTGTTGTTTCCCTCTGTCACATATCATCTCCCCTGACATTCCAGTCACTCCCTCTTTGCATAAATCAGTGTCAGCACAAATGACTTACAGACAACTAGATTTTATTTGTTTTGTCTGAAACCACACGGCAGTCTAACAGGCTGTGCCAATTTTCTTCTGATTCTCCAACAACTCTATAAACATGTTACATGCTACAATTTCCTGTATATCAAATATATCAAACATCAAACTGAATTTAAGTCCAAAGAACTTTTTTGTATCTTATTTTCTTCTGGTCATTTTGCATGGTGATCAAATAATAAGATTAATCATAATTCATTTGGTTAATTTTTAGGTTGTTGCTTCTGTATAGTCATCACAAGCACTCTTAAGCTGCTGGTTTGCAATTTAACATAACTATTTGAATAATCAGCATGTCCATTGTTTCATTCTGTTCTAAATAACCTTCAAAAAGAGGAACTAACGAAAACGAGGAGGCTTACAAAAAAAGAGATTTTTTAATGATGAAAGAAAAACTCCAATGACACAACAGTGTAATAGTTCATCTGAACTTTGATGCTTTTAAAAGCTGCAGAGCTGATTGTTAAAACCTGGAAGTTTTCAACTGTGCCATCTTTGCATATCCTTAAGGGAGAAACATGCACTTTTCAAAGTGGATTATGAAAACAAATGATTCTATATTACTGAATATCTGCAATGGAGGAAAAAAACTTAATCGCTGCTAAATAAAGAGAACTAAAAAAATGTTTTCTTAAACTGCAGGGGTCTGAAATGGCTAGAAAGTATTAAACATCTCATGAATCGATTTCCCAAAACAATAATACAGAGAGAACTGCTTTGGCACACATACAGTACAGATGGAAAAGGTTGCAGGAAAAAAAAACATACAGTAAATGGTCCTTTTGAAGACATGCACACACAATAACCAGCTTTTACAGACGCATTCTCAAACTTAGCGCATCGTGTGAAACTGCTTCCAGGGAGTAGTCACTTCAACAGAGTCACAGGCACTCATGTTTTTATATAATGGCAATGCCATGGTTAATAAAAGCTTGAGGTCCTACAGGAATAATCTGCAATACTCCTTGATGTGCGATTAATTTATTCATACATGTTCGATAGTGCTTGGAACTAAAGGATCCCATTTAAAATAATGCGATTCAGCCCATAAGCTTTGTTTACTGGGTGGTGTGTGTCATTAAAATAAATCACAGATCTGGTTGTTCTGGACTGTGTGCGCGCGCGTGTGTATGTGTTTATATTTGTGTATGAAGACGCAAGAGGAAAGTACAGTATGTGGCTTCTTCCTTTCAACCAGTACGTAGGATGATGTGGACTCCAGAGTCAGTAAAAACAGGACCACTCATGTCTCCCACTTTAAGAGCAAAGGAGGCATCTTCAAAAGGCTTCTGCATTTGACCTAAAACATAAACACAGATACTGTATGTTAAAGTCATAAAACAATTATCCACACTCAAATAAAAAAAATCTCACATAGAATATGTTGTACATTATTGTCTGTGAATTACTTAAATTCCTGTGTTTGCTTGAAATCTTTTCAGTAGGCTCTCTTTTTTTAAATTATCTTTTATGATACATTTCATTTCATCATTTTTTTATTAGAGTTCATTAGGTTTCAGTTTCAGCTGTGGCTGTGGCTGTGTCATATGAGGACGCCGAGTAGTGGCTATGAAGTTGGAGGATTGCCACCACAGTGCTGGGAAACAAAGAAGAACATCATATCGAAACTTTGGCAAACACTGAAACTGTGCACAGCAAGAAAGCACTTATTTGGGCAAACTGACCCTCAGAAATACACAGACTCTTGACAGCTGACCGTTACAGAAATGGTAATGACCAAAATTTACCTACCAAAATGAAACCGAAACCCCCAAGCTCATTTATTTGTACTTAAGATGTAAATCTTTTTTTTAAATGGTTCATGGATATATTTATTTTCAAAAAGGGTTAAATAATTTCCTAAAGCAGCTGGGCACTGTAGTTTTTAGTCAACATTTTGAAATGTGAGTGTTTGTTGGGGACTACTTTCAGCAGTGGATTAATACATTTATTGCTCTCTTGAATATTTACAGCAGCAGGATGGTGTATGTGGGGTTAACTCAAAGTAAAAACGCTCATGTTTATCATAAATTGTGTACTGAGTACTGTACCTCTGCCAAATAATCCCAGATCTCCGCCCTTCTTAGCTGAGCTGCAGTCGCTGAACTGAGAAGCCAGGGACTCAAACATCTCCTCCCCAGACTTGATGTCTTCTATGTACTCTGCACAGAATAAGAACAAATTTAATAAATTGATCAGACCTGATCAAACCACATCCCCCCCTCCCTCCCTGATGTCTTACTTACTCTGAATGAGCTCCAGGGCCTCATCTTTAGTTCTTGTGATATTTTGTTCCCGCCAAGAAGATGGACGACGTGACTGATTATGCTTCACCAGGAGGTGAGAGCAGCGTACCTGAGTGAGCAAAAAAAAAAGAAAAACAAGCTGATCAGTGTCAAAACAGCCCAGAATCAAAAAGAGAGACCAGACTAGTCTATTCAGTTATGCCTGCTTATCAATTATCAGTGTGTGAGGGTTTTGTGCTATGATAATAAACTCAATCTATTTGACGTTTGGATTCTTGGTCAGACAAACAGGGAACAAGAATTATTTTAACTATAACCTGGCACTTAACAGAGAATACAATGAATTGATTAATCTATTACAGCTATTAAAGTGGAAAAAATGCAGGGTGGTGGTGGTGTGTTAGTTCTTCTGTCCCTGTATTAAAGGGCTGCTATAATTTCTGCAAACCACCAGATATCACAGTTTTTGTTAAGGCAGGAAGCCCCAAAGCTTCATAAGGCCTTGTCCACCCATCACTAATTTTTATCATCAATAATTTGTCTTTTTGTTATGTTGTGAAGCCCTTTGTAACTGTGCTCTATGATAAATGAATAATGGTTGTAGTTATTATTATGTCTGTCACAAAATTTGAGGTTATTAATCTAAAAAATACTTCAAATAATGACACACAATAACCTTATCTGGTTCTCCACGGCCATCTCCTACCGGACGTTCCCACTGGCTGGCATTGGTGATGTGGTTAAAGTAGTACACTTTGCCTGCAGGGCAAAGAGACAGATTCATTAAAGCTGCATTCAGTGATTATTTAACAAATGGAGGCAGTGGGACAAGTTGAAAACAAAACATAGACGTACTATCATTTTATAAAGTTGTGATGACAAATGAGTTTGGGGTATCACTGGTAATATAAACCTTATTCAGAAGATTGTGCATTAGCTATGATGTGACCATATGATACAGTTTCTTAGTCAACATTGTCATATCATCATATAAATTCAGACTTCTGCCAATCAGTTGCAATCATTCAGTCACAGTGAGATGTCAACTCCATTTCAGTGCCACAGCAATCCCTCGCCTCATAACACTTTATTCCAATGAGTTCAACACATAGACAGTATAATGGGTAATGGACAGAGCCAGTCAGAGTTTAGCCACGCCCTAAAGCATAGCTGAGGTAATACATCAAGTGAGAAGTAGAGTCATTTTCTCATAACCTTACATACAATCAGTCTTCCTTTTGCAACCAGTGGAGTCGCTCCCTGCTGGTCATTAGAAATAATGCAAGTTTCAGGCACGTATGAATTGGCTTCACTTTTCAGATCTGCAAGCTCCATTCACTTATTATACTGTCTGTGGCTCTATATAATAAGATGTACAGAATTTAAATGTGGGTAAAGGATTTGGGGATTTGGATGTATGGATTCAGTAAAGCCTGAGTTGAGGTATCAGTATTTGGATCGGTGCCTCCCTAAGTAAGTTTAAGAAACAATTGCTTATTGCACATCCTGCAAACAGGAGCAACATTAGCATTCATTTGAAGTCATGTTTCTGACGAATGCTCCCAAGGGAAATATCTGGCTATTTACTATTTATTTTTTTCACCAGCTAGTCATTAACTTTGTCTGTCACAGTGAGGTTATGTGAGCTTTTTTTTCTTCCTGAAAACAAAGTTGATGAGAACTGAGTTGAGGGCTGAAAGAACAGAACAATGATCCAAAACAGACTAAAGTACAGAGGCCAGTAATAGTTCTGTCAGTTCATCAATACAGCTACTCCTTTCAGATTAAACACCATCACTGGATTTATTGTTAATATAAAAATACTGATTAGGGCTATTTTAAGGTATTGAAAGTACCTTTAGAGATGAGCTACACTGTGCTGGGACATGTAAGTCATAGATCCCAGCACGGTGTGATGGGACAGCTGAACGAGAGAAAAGTAAAGCATAAAGGGTTTATGTTATAATAGAATTAGACTCTATTAATAAACTTTTTGGCCTTCCAACATGAATGTCTAAACACTGTGTTGAGGCTCGTCCAGTCTGCAGGTGAGGCACCCGAGCACAATGACGTCATGCGGGGCCCTGCAGGAGCCAGGTTATATGAATCAGCAACACACCTGAAAACAGGCAAACACCACATGTAGTAAAAACACACCTAAAACACGGAGTCATCCGTCACTAGTTTCGACCCATCCCCATTGACCTTAAACTTCCATCTGCCTCGTTTCCACAGTTAACCACGATGCTGCGGCTGTTAGCTAGTAAGCTAAGTTTACTACATATTGCTATTTAGCCGGCTAGCTAGCATATTAAGCCTCTGCTGGGTTCTGTTTCATCACCTGAATTGCGGCTCATTCTTTTCTCCCACCCAGGCGGTAGCTTCTCCTCGTCTGCCATTATTTTTTCTGCAGCTGCGTTTTCAAATTTAATTTCAGTGTAGCCGCCGTGTGACAGGTTGGGCTGCAGCTCGACAAATCACGACAGTTAGAAGCGTGTTTACGGCACAAGTTGTTTTCAGGATGAGGTCCGCCTTGGACGGGGTTCTCTGTCCTGCCCATAGGATCACTTGGGACGTCAGTCATGATCGTGCCCATTTGATTGGTCGAGAGGCTAATACACAAACTAAACTAACTTTACGGTAAACAGGACGGCGAGTGTTCGAGATAATCTCGGAGAAAAGAGGAAATTTTGTTAATCTACTGTTAATTTCCAGGTAGGAATGTCAATTTAACACATCGTTATTATAGATGTAGCATAATGTTCGACATTTTCAAGACGGAATATTGGTTTATGTGCATTTTAATATTACGCACATTCGTCGTTACGTTATCGGTGTTGTGAGCTTTAGCATGTGTTAGCTAACGTTAAACAAAACAACCTGTCTGATTTAAACTGATTTTAAAGGATTTGTTTCTCTAATGTGGCACACCGTGAATGAACCACATTAGCTGTATCTTCTAACTATATGTAGGACTGTCACTGCCCTCAGTTATAAGGGGGTGGTTTAAATCGACACTCATACACGTTATGCTAATTGTGTCTCATTTCTTCGGCCGACAGGAGCTGAAGATGATCGAGGTGGTGTGCAACGATCGCCTGGGCAAGAAAGTCCGAGTCAAGTGCAAGTATCCTTAACAGGGACTGTGGAGATAAGGTTGAATAATGGTTGACATGAACCCAGATTTTTCACTTCTTCCAAGCTTGAAGTTCATCTGAACCTGTAGTCAGTGCAACAAGTTCTTAAATTCAAAGTGTGGCCTCAGTCACTGCTTTTGTTATCGACTAATCTGCAGATTGCTTGAATGATTAATCAATTAACCGTTTGGTCTGTAAATGTGACAATTGCACACCACTCTTTCCTAGAGCCTTAGAGAACTTATTTTATCTGACCAGTACTCTGCACCCCAGATATATTGAGCTCACTGTGATGTACGACAAAGGAAAGAAGCAAATCCTCATATTGGAACACTCCCTGGTTCCAGTTTCTCAAATGTGCTGTGAAACACAGTGGCTTGCCAACTAATCATGAGTGCACTCTATTTATGTTGACTTTTATTTCAAAAGAAGGACACACTGTAATTCAAGACAACTTTCTCCAAGATGAACAAATAAATCCTCCAACTGCATCTGAAGAGCCAAGCAACAGGATCTTTTTAGCTGAAATCATGTTAATGTGGGTTAATTGAGCTTATGTAGGCGGATTTTAACACATAGGGCATTTTTTTGTTTTGTGCTATCACACTGCTCCTTCCTTAACCCCCATGTGTCAGCTCTGAGGATAGCATTGGAGATCTGAAGAAGCTCATTGCTGCTCAGACAGGAACACGGCACGACAAGATTGTCTTAAAGAAATGGTAAGATGCTTGTTTTGAATACAGCCCTGCAAGTGTTTCTGTGACTGTCTTATCTATTAGCTGCTAAATATTTCTCCTCTGTTCCTACAGGTATACCATATTCAAGGACCATGTGACTCTGGGTGACTGTATCCTTTAAACAATCTTATCAGCTTTCTGTCACTGTCAGTAGCTCAATGTTGATAAGTTTTTTTAAATATATATTTTAGGTCTACTTCTCACACTTTAAAAGTAAGCATATTTTTAAGCACAAGAAGTCAATATTATTGTATAAATTGAGGATGTGGGTGGGTGGATTGGTGGCTGTACACACTGTATCTAGATCTGCCCTAATATATAAAATTTGCAAGCTAATAACAATATTGTTATTATTACTGATAATTTTCTTTCTATTATGGCCAATACAATAACTAATAGCATTACTCTTGCAACTGTAGAGGACATTAAATACATTTCAATACAATTTTTCAAATCCAGTATGTTGAAATGTGATATTGTGCATGTTAGCAGTGATAATTTATTTCTAAATTATCTTTACAGCAGTTTTTTTTTCTTCATATGAAAACAGGTTTTTATGATGCCGTTGTCATATTAATGGGAATGAACTTGTACCAAGCATATGTTGTACTTAACCATGAACTCTGCAGATGAAATCCATGATGGGATGAACCTGGAGCTTTATTACCAGTAGACCAGAGGACGACCACAAGTAGTCAGTGCTACACAAACAAACTTTATCCTTGTTAGACACAGACAGACACATACAGACAGATGGAATCGCGAGTTTGTCGCAGGAAACCACCATGATCAGACAACACGACTGAAACAGAGAAGGAGTGGAGCAGAAAACACACAGATATGACATTGATCTAAATAATAGCTCATCATTTTTGCCCACAAATTATGTGACAGACACATTATTGTTGTTCTACTATTTTTGTTTTGATATTTTGGAATTAAAAATTACATTTACCTACCAACAAGCCTGAGCGCTGGTCATTGTTGTGCTTTCTCACGCAGGAAGGGAAATCTTAACATACGGGTCGTTGCACAACTGCCACTGGTTCAATATGTGTTGACTTGAAGTCAAGCTGTTTTTTCGTGGTTTGAACTAAACCTCTTTGTTCTAGTTTTCTAGCTTTGGAGAAGATTGCCAGTGTGCAAAAATATTATATACAGAAATAACATCTGAATATACACTTTATGGACAAAAGTGTGTGGACACCCTGTTGACATATGATTGTGTTCTTTAGGGATCACTGGTAGAAAGTAAATAAGTGTATTTACTAAGTACAAACTTGATGTATGTTACTTGAGTATCAGACATTTTGCATTTAAATGTTTCTTTACAAGATTAAGATTTTATTATGCAAGATCCAATCAGTTTATAAAATGTAACACATTGTTGAAAACTCCTAGCAGTATATAAAAGCTGTTAAATAAATAATAAATAAATGAAATATGCAGTATAAAACAATATAACGCTTAAGAGATAAGATAAACCTTTATTTGTCCCACAGTGGGGAAATTCTTCTTAAGTTATGTACTTTTATTTATGTAACATTTTGAAATCAGAACTTCTATTTATAATAGAGTATTTTTACCCTCAAGTACTGATATGATATTGTGCACAAAGCCAGGTCCATAAAGGAAGAAAAGAATAAACTTAACTGGCCTGCACAGAGCCCACACCTCAACCCCATCCAACTCCTCTGGGACAAATTAGGATGTTCTGAGTCAGACCTCAGTCAGTGTCAACCTCAATGATTTTCTTGTCCCTGAATGGGAGCCAATCCTTGCAGCCAGGTTCCTAAATGTTGTGCAGGGCCCTCTGAGGAGAGGAGAGGCTGGTACAGCAGCAGATTAATGACCATGGTCTTGAAATGAGATATTCGATGATCCCATATGGGTTCTACTTCTAGTATACTCTGTTCCAAGATAGTTGTACATAAAAAGGATATTCATCAGGTCAGTTGAACAAAAGTTTTATTCACATTACTAGACAGTCATCAGATCACAAGTAACAGCACCTCTCTCACTCGCACACAGCCACACTCGTGCATATGGGTTAATGCAATAGATGGAAACCAGGTATCACATAGACCCCTACACATACAGTATAGTATGTAGTATGTATAGTAGTATATACACACACAGGGTCTATACATCTCCTGTGGAGCCACGTCAGCAGTAGTCAGAGTAGTCCTCCTCCACATAGTTGGCTGGAAAGAATCCCACCTGGAAACAGAGGAGCAGTGCAGATAAGACAAGACGCCTCAAAACCTGTTAAAGTTATTTTTCTAAGTGTGTGGATGTTTGCAAATTCCTCACCCGTCCGTACACCTCTCCTTTCCACCAACCAGTGTGACCTCTCTTGGAGAGGATCTTGATGGTGTCTCCTTCCTGCAGCGACAGCTCTGAGCGGTCCCTCGCTGAGAAGTCATACCTGGCCCTCGCTACGCCGAAACTCCTAATGCTGCCTCCTGTCAGATGGGGCCAACATTGCAACATGGATAAGCTTAAAAGAATGGCTGCACATATTGGAAAATTACCTTATTCGCTTTCTAGCCAGGAGTTTGATGAGAATATCGATTGTGGTATTGATCGCCAAGAAAGTGAATAACTAAAGTGTTGAACTATTGCTTTAACATTGATCATGTACCTGGTGTGGTGTTTGGCGTGCTGTTAGATGAGTTGCTTTCCTCCGGTTGTTTGTAAGGTGTGCGCAACGTGGTGTCCACATCCTTGAAGTACTCCTTCAAAGAGTTCTGCTGGTAAAACTGAATCAACTCCTAATGCAGGAAGAAGACAAGTGTGAGAAAGGTGAGACAAATGTCAGATGTGGTTTGAGAGGAGGAAATGAGGTTACTCGCAAATTCACAACGTACAGGGCAGTTTCATTGTATTTCTTCTGGTCAGCGTTATCAGAATGTGGCCGGATGAGGCTGTACGACTTACGATTAAACCCTTGAATGCTTTCTTGTCATTGATGCGGTACAGGCCTTCAGTGGATGTGATCTTTATGTGTCTGATGTCCATGTTGAACCTGGAAGAGCAGAAAGAGGGTTATGGATAAAAGAGAAAAAAACTGTTTTCTCAAGTTCAGTGTTTGGGGGATATTAAATATTTGTCTGAAGTCACACAAAACACACGAGAGGTTAAATTGTGAACTCATTGATTAGTTTGAAAGCTGAATAGTGTTGCTGCTCAGACTCTTCTGCTTCATGAGGAGATTAATGGCTTTCATATGGCAGAGGTTTTGTAGCTCGTGTACTAATACTTTGTTAGAAGGCATATTTCTCTGCTTTTGAGAGGAAGTGATACTCTTGCTTACTTACTCACAGACACCCAGACAATTTATCTAAGCTTAGTTAAGGTCATCAGTCAACATAGCTGAGCAAGCCTGACTTTGGTCAATTAAAAGTCAAAAGACATTGACAAAAGACAAACAAACATTCCTCTACCTACAATCCTCCCCAAATTCAACGGTGCTTTTACTGATAAATTTACAGAGGCTTACTTGATGCTGATAGCAAACTCTCCTCCCTCTTTCTGTCGCACCAGAAAGGTTCCATCAGAGCGGGACATTAGCAGGTTTTTGGCAGCGGTTCTGTCCATGTTCCCTGCAAACCTTCAAGCACAGTGAGAATCAGAACCTTATTGTTTGATTAAAGCAACAACGACGTAACTCTTGAAAGAAGAAATAACACAATCTTCAACATTTAAAAGAAATGTTGAATCCATCAATGATGAGTTAGCTCCCTGACTTTATGACTCTCTGTACCTGTGCCACTGTAACAGCTTTAGCATTTAACATTATAACAGATCTGTCACTTGAAGCCAAAGTGGCCATTTGATAAAAGTTGTGGTAACACTTTAGTTCAAGTGCCCCTACTTAGCATTTATAAGCAATATACAAGCAATTACCAATGATAAGTAGTTTAAACACCAGTCTCCACTTATGGGTGCCTACAGGACAGGAGGAGTTATATCACTGCAATTCCTCTCCCCTCCTGCCCCCCTACCCTCCTCTCTCTCTCTCTCTCTCTCTCTCTACCGTCTGCCGAGAGCTTGGTTCCGTTCTGAGGTTTCAACCTGTTAAAAGGAAGTTTATGCTCACTGCTGACAAGTGCTTGCTAATTATGGGAATTGTTGGGACTAGACTAGCTCTGTATGAAAAGTGCCTTGAGATGACTTTTGTTGTGATTTGGTGCTATATAATTAAAACTAAATAACATAAATGAGTGAGTTAGAAACAATTTATTAAATGTTTATTTACTGATTATAAATGCAAAATGGGGGGAGTGGCTTCGTATAGAAATGCTGCATCTTTATTATTATTTTTTTCTGAAGGTATGTTAGTAGAAAAATTACACATCATGTGGGTGAAAACTGGTGCAGTCACTGTGTTTTTGTGTCATTCCACAATGGTACCACCAGGTGGCGCCAAAGCACTGCATTTTTGAATCCTATACATCGTGACCTTAACAACACCAGTGTTTTCACAAGCTGTGTTTGATTTTATTCATTGGTATTTGCAGCATGGGATTTAGTACATCTTTGTTAATATCATGAGCTGGCAGAGAACAGTGATTATATGATAGGTGACTAATAAAAAAAGGTGATTTTACACATGGAAAACAATGGTGTGAGGTTCTAAATCCTGTGAAGTTCGATACACCACTACTTTTCAGTATCTGGTTCTGTTTTGTGGCTTTTGCTTTCTGTATCAGCTCTGTGATGTTTCTCCATCCCTGCTGCAGTTCATTGCATTACAGGAAGAAATCAAGCTATGAGGTTAACAGTGGTTTGGTGAGCAAGATTTTCAACCTAGTTCTTACTGATACTCACCAGTGGTAGCCAGACAGGTCAGGGGTCGACCTCTGGGAAAAGGTGAGATGAGAGGTTAGGTGCAAAACTTTGCAGAAGTCTGTGGTAATGGTGGCAAATGCTTATGTTAGTTTAAGAACAGCAAATGGTGGACAAGCTGACATGTAGCACTGGACTTAACTGAACACGTCTGTCATTTCTTTTTAGGTTTTTATAGCATTTTCAGTTTCGTGGAGGGTGTCTGTTCTTTAGGAGCTTATGTTGCCTGGTGCATCGTACTCACAGAGATGTAGGGTTGAACTTTTTGGCAGGGGAACCATCCCATTTGTCCAACAGTCAGGTTCCTTCCCTGAGTGACACACACAACAACAAATCATTAGGCGGGCCAAGCAGTCATTGCAACATATAAATGAATCATCAGTTCGCCGAATGAATTACTCATATGCAGCTGATATTGATCTGAGGCAATTCACACTAAATTTGTATGCCGGGATGACTGAGGAAGTCTTGCAAAACCTGAAACAACAGAGGTCATGATTTTTGGGAAATATGAATAGGAGATGTGTTAAATGACTTGTAACTATCATGAAAACAGTTTGTTTGAGAGTTAAAGCTTAATTAAATATTGTGGATCCGCCAAGCTCTAGTTCAACAGTATTATAACAAATTAAAGCACAAAGCCAGTGTTTAGCATGATTTCGCTGTTTTACTACAAAGATTTCAGATTACTCATATTTTAGAGAACAGTCCTGAGATTTCAGATAAATAAAAGTGTCTTTACTACCCTCTATTTGTGTTCATTCATTTTAGTCCATTTTAAAGTAAACTTCACTGAGAGTAATACAGTAAAAAGGAAAAGATTCGACATCAAAGCCGCTGAACAGTATGAAACTCATTATCTTTTTTTCAGTGACCACTTTTGCTTATTTTTGTGAAGTGAACTTTCCAATTATGTTGGACAAATCTCAAATATTGACTAATTAAGCTTCCCACAAGCACTTGAATGCACCGAGAAGTAAACAAAGGAGATATAATGCAACAAATAAAGTCTAAAAGGAGTTCACAGATTAACCTACAAACTGTGATGCTCTTTGGGAAAATGATGAATAACAAGGTAAATGTCATCTGATAGGCCATAGCAGACATTTTGACTGGCGGTAGTTGGAAAAGCACAGGGTACTGATGACACTACTGATAGGTCTGTTCTATTCAAATGTCCCAGTAAACCATGGCAGCGTGACAGTGAGGCAGCATGAACAATACCAGGACTCTGAAACTGACGCAGCTAAATGGAATTGAGCCATTAGGTTTGATTTATTTTCAAAATTAAAACCTTTTAAATGAATCACACACTACATAAGTTCGGGTTGGGGCCTGAGGGAGGAAGTGGAAGATCGAGATATAGAGAGGAAAATGACAAAAGAGACTGAAAAAGACAACACACCTACACATTAACCACAGGAAACAAGCTCGAAAACACGACGAAATAATGTGTGACCCCCCCCTCAGCCTTCACAATGCAGAGTGTTTATGCATGTATTTGGTTTTTAACATTACCTCCCACCACGGCAGGTCAGCATCGGCCCTTGTCAGCTCAATGATGTTGCCTTTGGACAGGTGAAGCGGTTGGCCGAAGCCCACAGGGGGTGGTGGCAAGCCATAATACTCCTGACACACCTCCATCTTTGGAAATCCTGAGAGAGAGCGAGGAGGAGAAAAGGGAGATGCTGAGATATGTGGAAGGAGATCTGACAGGCAATGTAAGAATTAATCCCATGAAATGTTTTGTCATTGTTCTGAAAAATATGTCCACTGCACTGAAAGGTTCTACTAATTTTTTGTGTAAGATTTTCATGAATTGCCTACCAATGCCAGCATGTCCGGAAGACCGCTGGGTTTTATTCTGGAGGAACAAAAGACAAAAGAACTGGAGTAATCGTACCTAAAGATTGAGCTATTTGCACAAGTTAAAATCAAACAAAGGACATTAAAAGGCGTATTCATCCCCTCTATCTGAACAACATAATACATATCCACAATGGAAAAGATAAATATAGTCTTACCTTCCTCATAGTACCAGCATGATCTGTAATTTGAAGAGAACAATCAACATAAGAAGTGACAATTATGCTAATTTGTGATAATTACACTAATTAGAAGTAGTAGCTATTCAACCATACACATGCACGTACACAGACCTGAGCTCCGTCCGCAGGCAGGGACTCTGCCTAAACACTCTTTATGTGCAGCCATTTTACAGCGCGTGCAGCGATAGCCCTGGAAAAAAATCCCCCTGCAGACAACAGACAGAGAATTTCAGCCTCAGTGGTTTCTTTTAAAAACTGGAGCTTAGACAGAACTGAAAGAAGCAGCTCGTGAGACGAAGCACCTTAACAGCATCGAGCAGGCCTTGCAGCAGGTGGTTTCCTCGAAGCTGTGCATCTGAAAGTCATGGTTGTTGGCTGTGGAGTTCTCCGGACACATATTCGACCTGCAACCGTGAAGTACAACTGTTTTGACAAGCGTTCACAGAGCTGGTTTTCACTGGCAGGAAAGTAAAAACCTGTTGTTGCGTTCTGCCAAGAGAGCATCTATTTGTTATTCCTGAGACTGAAGAAACAGTAGCAGCAACACAGTGAAAGTCAGATTGCAAATAACATGATGAACAAATGGGGTGTTTGTTAATTTCCTATATGGCTGAGCGATCAGCAAAACTGCAGCACAAAACCATAAAGACAAGCAGCTACGTTTGAAACTTTGCATTATGTTTTATATAATTAACTTATAGATCATTTGAAATAATTACATTTTTTTTAACAAACAAAGGAGCTCTGTTTTTGGTCTCTATCAGCTCCTGAGGGAAATATCTGGCTCTTGAGCTGCTAAATGCTCCACTCTAAAGTCTATCTGCCTGTTGTTTAGTGCTGGCCAAGTGGTGTTTCCAAGACCATCCAGTTTGGATTAGAAGAAGGCATTTAAAAAATAATGCTTGTATCCATCAACGGCTGTTTTATCAGCAGAATGAGGCTTTATAATATCGAATAATTAACCAGTAGAGGTAAGTTGCTGCTTTTAGCTGCATGAGATTACTGCATTAATGCAAACAGACGTTCTTCACTCCAGTCTTTGGTGTATTCTCATGTAGATGTGCTTGTGTGTGTGTGATCACTCACAGAGCCATCTCAAACTGTTCCAGCCATTTCTTCTTCAGTTCTCTGGTTTTGAAGAATAAATCGTACCCACACCTCCCGTAGCAGTCCAGCAGAAGGAACAAATAGGACCACTGTTCTCACACACACACACACACACACACACACACACAGTTAGCTTGATGGATGGCCAATAGATGAACTGTCTGGTATAATTAGTGCTGCAGATTTCTAGAAAGACCTTCTTATTGTCCTTTTCGCCTGTGGTTTCATCTCGTATCTGGTAGTGCTGTAGTTCAATGATCTCCTTTAGTTCAAAAGTCTCTCCACTCTTCTTCTTACACACCAACATGGCCTTATCGAAGAGGAATGCATACCTGAGGAACAAACACCGAACACCAGGTTATATACAAGGAATTAACACATGAAAAACACACGGAGACACAAACAACACACACCTGTCTTGTTTAGACTTTTTCTCCGGGCTGCAGATCTTCAGCTCTCCGTCGATCTTGGGGCGGCCATAGAGAGCTAGAGACTGAGTCTAAAGAGCAGCGGAGAGTGAGGATGACCGGTGAAAAAAACAAAATAACAACTAAAAGAAAACATATAAAAAAGTGTAATGTGTGGCCTCACCATGTTTTCTATGGACAACTGGAAGGTTGTGATCTGTCTGATGATCTCATTGTCTCGTTTCACCTCGTTCACACTCTGCGCCAAATCCTGGAAACACACACACATAGACAAATTATTGAATGTTTGAATATCATCAATTTAAGCTAGTGATTGGCATAAACACACACACTTACTCTCATGGCATCAAGAGCTGTGCGCAGGTTCTCCTTATCTGTGGGGTCAGTGGTGTGCTTCACCAGCTCCTGCAGGCACAAACAGACAAATTATAGACTAACTGGAAAAATTTAAATGCACAAGCATAATGCAGCCACAGACAAATAAAACACACACCTGAACAAACATACCTGTAACAGCAGGTGATATTTGAGGACCCGCTGCATAGGGACCATGAGTAAATCTCGGAGAGAAAAACGTCCACTATTTGCTCGGTTTGAACACTCCTGAGAAAGAGAGAGAGAAGGAAGTGAAGATCTGCAGTAAACCACATGTGTTAAGAGGATATTGTGTGGCACATTCAGTCTACCCACCACTTTTCTTTGTGGCCATAAGCAGTACTGAAACAAAATATTGCCCAGAAAACATTTTGGCCTGATGACGGCCCAACATGACAAATTAAGGGATCACCAAAGCCATTACTAATCAGCCTAAGGGGGACATGACTGTGCATACTACATAACATGGCAATCCACTCAATCCACTTTTATTCAAAACCACAAATATCAACCTCATAGTGACTCTGGATTAAATGGTCAGGGCATCGTCAAATTCATTAAGATTCATCATCTGGGGATCACGAATATAAGTGCAGAATTCTGTGCCGAATACATCAAGTAGATGTTGACATATTGCACTAGATAAGTAAAAACATTGACCTGGTGGTGGCACTAGAAGAAAAAAGATCATCAATCATAGGATTCATCCTCTAGAGACCTCGAATGTACAACCCGAATTTCAATTCACACCCAATCATGATACTATCACCTGTTACCAATGAACCTGTTTACCTGTGGACTGATCCAAACAGGTGTTTTTGGATCAATCCACAACTTTCACAGTCTTTTGTCGCTCCCGTCCCAACTTGTTTGAAACATGTTGCTGCCATCAAATTCAGAATAAGCAGCTATTTATAAAAATCAATCAAGTCGATGAGGGCAAACACTCAATCCAACTCTCTTAATACAGAAGAAGAATGTACACAGGACAAACAATGTTTCTTGTGTTTAACAGGGCCAAGCTACTCAGGGATGACATCAGTGACTCTATCATGACTTCAGCCTGAAATGGCACCAATTTGAACCTTAAACTTTCTGAAAGAACTTTATACCTTTATCAAAAAATACACATCTGCTACATTATGTACATCTGTGAAAAATTCACACATGGACTTCTGTTTTAGAGTGTGTGTTTTCCTCACCTCAAGTTTCATCTTGATATCCTCCCTCATATTCGAAAGTTTGTCTAGATGTTTTGTCGCCATTTCCACCTGACTACAGTAACGACCGTACAGTAAGAGCCTGATGGGGAACACAGTATATTAGAACATATTATAACATACATGTATTTGTAGTGTTACAGATGTGTGTGTGTGTGTTGCATACCTCTCCTTGTAGTTCAGAAACACCTGGTACAGGTTCTTGGCTCCATAAGTTAAAATGGAAGTTCGTACCTCCTCCAACAAATTACGGTGGGTGTTGGCCAAATCCTACAAATGCACATTCACAGAAAACATGTAAACAATGCTAATACATGAAGGTGAAACTGTAAACATGACCAGGTGAGTAGATAATCCCTCCCTTACCTCTATGTTGATGAATATACTCTCAATGTCCTGAACCTGGAGAAATCTTTCAAGAGGCTTCATAAAGTGCTGCACAAAAAACAAGGTGAGGTTGTTACTCTCTCTTTAAATGTGCATATAAATATCTGTTTGTGTGTTTGTTTATGAGTGACATTTTCTGTGTGTGATTTATATCTGTGTAAATGAATGGATCCTCTTTCAACAGACTGAAAATGTGTGCACACCTGTAATATAGATTCCAGTGTATCGGTGTATTTCTCTTCTGTCTGTCTGATCTCCTGCAGGCAGCACTCTCGTTTGTCTACTCCAGTCTTCTGCTGCTGCTTACACACACACACACACACACACACACACAAATGACAAATGAGGCATGAAGAGACCAGACAAGTAGTAGTTAATAGTTTCCAAAGAATATTTTTGTGGTCTTTTTTATTTTATATGTATCTTGGTGCTGAAAACTGGAGGCACACCTGCCAAAAAATCTGTGTCTTTAGCCTCTTTCATCCCTCCACTGTTGACAACTTTATTGGTAGTTTTTTTCATTTCTTTTGGTTGAATTTTTGGTTGTTTTTGAAAGACTAATTTACACTAGCTCTCATAGTGTCTCAGATTGTGCCTTTCTGAATTTATGTAGCTGGGTGACATTAACACATTTCTGGAAGGGGCTGCTATCTGAAGTCTGAATCTGACTCTGAATCTGTTAACGCAATTTTATCTGCAACACCTCCGTACAGCTTCATGTGGTTTGGGTCAGCTGTTCCTTGGGGTCATAACAACCACAAGGCGTCACAAAATAAATCTGATAAGAGGGCATAAAGATATATTTCCGCTACACAAAATGTTTTTCAGACTGTATTCTATTTTTAATTTTTTTTTTCTTGTGTTTACAGAATTATTTTATCTATTAAGGTATCTAAGAACGCATTGAAATACAAAGAAGAAACAAAGTCACCCTTTGGTTGACAAATACTCAACCAGTGACAAAAGGTCTCAAGTGAAGATTGCGTAATTTCAAGTGATCACAAACCAAAACTGATCTAGATGATTAGACAGAGACTAGATTAGATTTATTACATTTCCAAACTACCACTGTCAAAGACAGACCTGCAAAGTTTCCAAGTCGCCAAAAGACTGCCCAAACCTTCCTCTTACTCCACTCACTGTTTCAGGTTGTTCATCCGTCCTCATCAAGTCTTCATAGATCTCATCTCCTTCGTTCTCCTCGTCTTCCACAAAGTCGTACAAGTCGTCATCCTCATCCACTGTGTCGCTGATACACATGATACACACAACATTGTTACCATCAACATATTTGTCACAGTCAGTCAGCACCATGTTAGATGAATGATTAAGGCACACATCACATGATTGCAACCAGTGACCTTTGTTGAATGGCCTTTTTTAAATATCAATTCAAATACTTTGAATACATTACCAGTACATTAGATAAATAACAATATTGCATAAAAAGTGCATCTCAGAAATGCAATGTAAAAGAGTTGCATCATTAAGTTTGTTTTGGGAGGAGACAATGATTTTAAATAAAAGCACTTCAGACTAATTGCTCATATTGTTCAATGGCGATCTAAAGATCATACAGTGTAGGAGCATCAGGGTAAACTAGAAGTATTTGTTTTGTTTAATAATTTGTTTTATGATATGAAACAATAAATTGATCACAAAAATCACGGAGCACAACATTATTATTTCAACATTATGAGAAAAAAAGCTTACTCTATCTGGTCAGACAGGCCGCTGTAGATCTCATCATCAGGTGTGCATCCTTCCAAAGGAAAAGGCCTGGAAGTAAGGAAAGAGTGTGTGAGTGTGTGTTTGTAGGTGATGGTGGTAAAGAAAGAGAGGTGCAGGGAGAATGACAATAACAGGAATAATGTTATCAAGTAAATGTTCTAATAGACAAATCCCAGTTGTAGGTGGAAGTAGACAAACACTGTGCAACATGTATAATACTGTGAAATATCAAAAGCATTTCACTTTTTAAGCACCTTTGTCAAGAAAACTGTCCAGGAGATCTTGTAGAAACAGTTACATGTCAAAAAATATAGTCATCAAATCACAGTCCTGGCAGCAGGACTGTGCTCATACACAGTAGCTCTTAGACAAAATGGAAAGTAAAAGCCACAGCCTCTGCTCTGCTGATCTCCTGCTGGCTTGATACTGATTTTGCAAGAAATCATGAAGTGTGATCATTTAAATCATAAACTAGCAAGTACTTCCTATTTCATTTAGCTGGCATTGTGCTGCTCTTTCACACTCAGCCTGTGGAGGTCAGACAGAGGTATTTTTATATTAATTTTTCACAAAGCCAAATAACTAATTTCAGACTAGTGCTTTGAGACCGAGTAACCTCCACATTCATACAGACTACCTTCATCGATCAAAGGGAGCGACTGTCGAGTGTGATCAAGGCTGTCTCTGCTGTCAGTGTAAAAGATGTAGAAATCAGCTGCTGGATTCTTCATGATTTCTGCTCATCCAAATACTGACTGGAATGATACATTTAAAACTACCACTTTACTTTAATGCCCCCTATTTAGCTTTTAAAAGCAGTGTATAAAGTAATAAATAGTTTATTATACACTATAATTTAGCTGGAAGCAGATCAACTATAAGTCAACTATAACTCCTCCTATGGGCCCCACAAATAAGTTCATTACCTCAAGTACTGTTTTTGTTCGGGGTACTTGTATTTTACGGGAGTTTTCCATTTTAGGTTACTTTACATTTCTACTTCACTGCATGTCGAAGGCAAATACTTTTCAATCCACTATGTTTATGTCATCAGCTTTGGTTAGTAGCTATTTTGCAGATTCAGATTAGATTAGATCTTTTGGATTAAGCCGCCCAGCAGTACATAAAGGAGTTGACAGTAGCACCAGCATTACCAGCTGCAACATTAGTGATGCATACACACATTAATGCATCAATAATTATCATCCAATAATATGAAATGTAGTATTCTGAAATGGGCGATTCTGCATGATGAGTATGATGATGAGTGCATGATGAGACTTTTCCTCTTGGTACTCAAAGTGTATTTAACGCTAATGCTTTTGTACTTTTACTTATGTTTCATTTAATTTTCAAATGCAGGACTTTTAGTATTTCTACACTGTAGTACTGTTGCTTTCACTCTTTAAAATCCTGAGATCCGACATTTGAGGTTCTTCAATACTTTACATGAATAAACACCTAAAAATGTCCTTATATCTGTGTACAACTACATTATATTGTGTAAGTATTTATTAAATGTTTATACACTGCTTATAAACAGCAGTGTAAAGTAAAAAACTACTGAAACTACTACTTATGTAACAAAGGAAGGAAATTACTTACTGGAGTCCTCTTTGTGTAGCAACGGGTGAATGAGAGAGGATGGACAAAGTGCTTATGACCTGTCACACACAGAGACAAACATAGACAAAGATGTACATATTTGGTTAGTATAACCTGTAGAGAGAGACACAGACTGGCAGAGGAACGGTGAGAACTGCTTCATGCTTTCAACACTGACGCTGAATAATACTCCTCTGACCTGGTTTCACTCTTGTTCTAGCACTGTTTGACTGTCAAAAGGAGAACTGCAGCATCATGATGAGTGATCTCAGATTAACCAATTTCATGCCAGATAAGATCAGAAACAAACATGTCACACAGACGCCCAGACTAAACTGTTCTATCCGATTAAACACCAAATTTGTCTGTGAGCTCGAACATCTCTGCGTAACTACATTTAGTGTTACGTGTTTTAATGTTTTTAATGTGGTTTTTTTTGTCATTCAACATCGTTTTTCCCTCTTCAAAATCACCTTTGACTTCTATTCTAGTTGAAACTTTCTCTTGAGTTGCAGTGCGAAACATAAAAATGCAAAAGTTGCCTCCCAGAGTTCTGAACCGAGGTTGTTTTCTTTCAGACAGACAAATAACAAGGTGAACCTGTCATGACATTTCTGGTGAGATACATATTTTTTCTTCATTTTAAAGGCAGAGGGCAGAAATGGAAAATAGTTTTATAGCTGCATTGTACGATGCAGGCTAGCTTGTGAACACTTGATTTGTTCTTTAACTATTGTGTCATATTGAAAAATTGTGATGAACCATAATACTGTTGCGATTGTTTATGAATTCATTTGTATTGTTTCGATTTTAGCAATTATTGGGCTGGAAAACATCAAACCAATCTGGCAACTTTGAAGGAGGAAAGACATAACAAGAAGTGAAAGTCTGTAGGAGAAGTTCGGAGAAATTAATGAACTGATGAACACCCCTACTGCCATCTAACAATCAGACCAATTTTCAACACGACTGTAAAGGAACAGCGCAAGATTTTGAGAAATAAGCTCATTCTTTTTTCTTTCTGAAAGTTAGACGAGAAGATCGATTCCATCCTCATGTTTGAAAAGTGTAAAGTGTAAAAATGACAAGTCGTTTATACACGTGGGTTTTTGTGTGATTTAAACAAATGAGGCATAACGGGTGCTGGTGTTTAACGGTGAGAACAGAAAGGTTCCATTTATTCTGAGGTCAGTATAGTAAACTTAAACTTGAAGTATCTGTAGCAAAGACTTAAATGATAAAAACAAGCACCACCCTGAAGCCCTCAATGTTAAATTATCAATGGTAGAAGGGAACAGAATATATTTACTCAACACTAAACTTAAGACCAATTTTGTGGTTAATGTACTTGAGTATTTCAATTTTATGTTATTCTATATTTTCACTCCACTACATTTCAGAGACATGCATTGTACTTTCTACTCAACTACATTTATTTCACAGCGATACTTAGTGGTTACTCTGATTATGCTTTTACATTTAAAAACATATTATAAACTTCTAAAATACAATACATTGTTAAAGATGAAACTAGTGATTCTGAACCATTTTTGTTTGAGACTCTTTACAACAAAGCAATGTCTAGTTGGATCCCATTGTGATATTTCAGATGTCCTATGTATGAGCAGTTCCGCCAAAGAGAGATTTCCCCTTTAAACTCCTCATATAGTTTCATTTCAATAACTGTCTGAGGCCCAAAGAAATGAAATGATTCAGTATTTCATGATAAAAGCAAAGATTAGAGAAAAGTTCAAGAAAATGAAAACAAATTTGTTTCAGTATTAAACATATACATATGTATGTGTATAAGTATATGTTTGAATGCAGGATTTTAATATTCTCAGTGTGGTATTAGTACTTTTCAAAAAAGATCTCAATACTTCCTCCAGCACAAATCATACCTTACATATTACATCAAGCCTGTGTGTTTACTGTATTTTATTGTACTGGGTGACTGACTGGAAGCAGTAATGTGAAATGAGAAGTTGAGCGACTGTAACACCCATAAACTAAAGTAAACAGAGCAAAATAATGTAAAAGGCCCCACAGTGAGGTCCTCCTCCTGCTGACTCATTTCACTCTTAAAGACACTGCTTCCTCTTTCTTGGTACATACAAGTCAAACAAATGCACATTTTGACTCTCCCGTTGTTCACACTAAAGTGCAGGGGCTGCACTGCATCGAAAGTGAAAGAGAATTCTGAAATACTGAATTCATGTGTTCACTCAGCCGCTTCAATTAGAAAATCTCCAAACTACTTCCTGTTGGGGCTATGTGGGTATCTGCAAGCTGCAGTGAGAAGTCAGGACTCTGTTCACACTTCTGACTTCTACCGTAATGAGCGAACTATCAGCACACATGCAGGTGTTGTCATTACTATGTAGACAGATAGATAGACAGATAGATAGACAGATAGATAGGCAGATAGATAGGCAGATAGATAGATAGATGTGGTGGGGTGATACCTTTGCAAAGTCTCGAACATCAAACAGATCAAAGGCCTCAAACAGTTCATTCTTTTTAAGATGAAACCTCTCCTGACAAACTGCCAGAAACTTCCGGATATTCTTCAGGCACAGGAACTAAAAACAGAAACACAAACAGTACTTTTACTGAAATGAGTAATTAGTTAATCAACAGTTTGGATGATTGCACAGGTAAACAGGTTCATTGGTAACAGGTGATAGTATCATGATTGGGTATGAAAGGTTCATCCTGGAAAGGCTCAGTCGTTCACAAGAGAGGATGGAGAGAGGTTCACCACACGACTGTATAAATGATATTACTACATGGGCTTCACACTTCATTGTCAGTGAACACAGTTTGTTTGCAAAAGATGGCATTCTGTTTTTATATATTTTTTTTGTACACAGCGACTCAACTTTTTTCTGTCTGTACAAACCAACTGACCGACACTGCCTTCTCCAAAGATGCTAGCATGGTTAAAAATCAAAAAGACCAAAAACTAATGGCAGGTAACAACATTAAAGCAAAACTAAACTATAACTATACCAGACACGGAGGCCAGACATATACAATTTACATAACTTCCTGAACCAACAGCTCTCTCTCTCTCGCTCTTTTTTGTGTCTCTGTCTGCTCAGCACTGGGAAATGCGGAACTCTAATTTCAGAAAAGGGGAAACGTTGAGTTCTAGCTGATACTGCTGTGCACATCACATTGCTCAGGCTTACACACATGCAGGAGCAAACCTTATTGCAAAAGCTGGGAAGGGAAGATCCTCTACTTGTGTAATGTCATTAGGTGTAGGTGTGTGTGTGTGTGTGTGTGTGTGTGTGTGTGCGAGCGCGCGTGTCAGAGTGGACTCCCATCTTCTGTTAATCACCGGATGTTTCTTAACCACTCTTGACCTCATAGTATTTCCCTGAGTTTCACATGCATGTGCCAAACCCCCATACACACAATCACACATTTGAGACATCGCGGTGAATCCGATCAGATGTGATTCAAGGACTTCCCTCAAGACATTTAGGCCAATCACGTGACAGCCTGTCTCGTTCTTTGTCACAGTATCAGTGTTCTTTCCCATGTATACGCATCATATTTTGCACACACCCTCGTTTCTAATTCTTTTTCTGATGAAATTTGGTGAAAAGGCAACAAGATATTTGTTTTTAGTGTCGATCTGGATCCAGGTGAACACAGAAAATAGTCTTTTTGCGTGTTCAAGATTTTGTGTTTAAGATAAATATCCTGGAGCCATCTTACAGTTACCTCAGCTTAGTACAAAGACTGAGAACAGGAGAAAACAGTGAGTCTGGTTCTGTCCAAAGGTAACAAAATCCATCTACCAGCTCCTCTAAAGCTCATGTTGCATCTAATTTGGTTTACAGAAAGTTACTGCTCATAGCCAAGAAATAGTCCTGATATAACTGTATATATAACAGATTCAACATGTTAATTAGTGAGCTTTAGAGGCAAGTCGTGACAGTATGCTACGCTGAGCTAGCCTGCTCCTGGCTCTAGCTTCGTGAGCTGGTACCAATCTTCTCCTCTAGGTACAGAAGAAGTAGGTACAGGTCATTTTTACAGGATATATTGTCAACGTTGTTAAGTCATGAAGATCAAAATGTGTCAAACAAGAAGATGTTTGAGTGTCGTGAGATAATTTTAATCCTGTTTCTAATACAAAGCGAAAAATGTCAAGAATTTTTTAGAATCACGCGTTATTTTTCAATATTTTATTTCTATTTCAAGTTGATATTTATTGAAAACATATTGAAAAAATCTCATTGCACAAGTAGATTTTTCGGAAAATAAGACTTTTAGAGTTCAGTAATAGAATTTTCTTCTTCTTTGTCGTTATCCCCTCCACTCTCTACACACGCTCCCCCTGATATGGACAGATATAGATCACAGCATTTTCCTATCAGAGAGCCTCAAGGCCACAGCGCTGCCTCCTGATCCTTATGGAAATGGAGCAGGAAAAGGTGTGTGTGTGTGTGTGTGTGTGCGTGTGTTACCTGGGACATCTGTGGGCGCAGGTTGATCTCTCTCAGGTTGACGGCCTGAGGCAGCAGGTTGTTGAGCAACTGGCAGAGCAGCACGCCATCTCTCAGAGCTTGAGCCAGGTCACACACCTGGCACAGGACACACACGCACACAGAATAGTAATGAGGAACCAAGACAGGGTGTGTGTCCAAATGCAGTTGTGTGAGTTTGTGTGACACAGCTGATTTACCTGTGCGCCCTCCCATGTGACCCGGTGGTTATCAGGAAGAACCCGACAGTCGATCAACCACATCGCACACTGCCGCCACAACTCCATCTTTGTTTTCTGAACAATAGAGAGTTGGATGCATAGATAAATAGATAGATAAATAGATGGACGGGATGTGATGCAGTATTTTATAACACCACATACATTCTCACACTATTCAGTAACCAGGGATCACTGTTGCTTGGTATAACTCCCAGTAGCAGTTAGTCATATTTTAAGTTAACACTCCTGACAATCAGAGATAAGTTAGCTTCACAAGAGGACAGGAACAAATTTTTTTTTTTTTTTTTTTTAAGATCATTTGTGGAGTTCATGATGTGAACAGAAATGAAATGTATTCATTGTGTGAAATTCACACATACAAAAACCCCTTGGGGCATGACAACTTTTGACTCCTGCATCACACAAATAAAGCAGCGCTGAACCTCACTTTGTCACAGTTCAACTTCTCCTCTTTCTCTTCGTAAACTCGAACCTGGATGTGAAAATTACTGAAGATTATTCAATCAGTCTGAGACCAAATCAGTAGCAAATCAGTTGGCCTACAGCGAACACTGAGCAGTCATTTTCACCCCGTCCTTTCACAGTAAAATACTGAAGTGGCCCTCTTAAAAACCCAGTAAAAGAAAAAGCCACTGCTACACTAGAAATCGTCATTATTTTTTAACGGCAATTCAGTGCAGGATGAGTATTACAGTCAGTTCTCACCTTCAGTTTCTCTTGGCAGTTCTGTGTCTTCTTTCTCGATGTTCACCTCCCTGCCTTCCTTTCATTATCTCATTTTCAGACTTCAGTGCTCTCGTTCTGCCTTTCTTCCGTGGTGGGTGTTCTGCAGAGCTGCACTGTGGCGAAGGCTTTTAACTTCATCCCGCAACTTCCTTTTTCCTCTGACGCACCCTGTCACAGTCGCATTCACACTCACAGATGCACACACACTCGCACATGCATACACACAAAGCTGTTGCTGCTGTTGCTGCGCCTGAGTGGCACAAGTTGATAAAACCAGGGTGATATTTATGCGAAATGGTGTGTGTGTGTGTGTACAAGAGATCAGATAGGATAAGTGTGCATGCGTGAATGGCACAGATCACAAGTTCACCAAAAAATAAACATGTCGCAAAGTCAGCCACAACATTATTTATACAGCCATCAAACACACTTCTACTGTGGTCAAATGACCTTATTTGAGGGAGGTAGTCTATGCATATTGGTTGTTCATTAGGTTTGTAATATGCACAAATTGGAAGCATCAAGTTGAAAGTGTCTTCACAACAATGTTTTATCCACTTCTCTAAAATACTGTCATACTAGATTAAGAGTAAGTGGAACCTAAAGTAAAATCCTATATTTACAGTATATAGTATAGAACATTCAATTTGTGAAGTCTGTCCTAAAGCTGGACAGCAGAGAGACCAGCTGCTGTCATGATGTCATTTAAAGAAAAATCCTGGAGCCTCTTCATGAATAATGGAGCAGCTGCTCGGACACTGACGGCACCCAGCGGTGATCTTACTGGGATGTAGGAACATTTGGATTCACAGCTGGGTATCTCTGGATTCAAACCTCATTCACATGTAACATCTCAAAAGAAAAACTCTCTTATTTAGAGCCGGTGGATCAACAAAAAGTGTCAACTAGTGATATTAGCAACTCAAGCCGTCAAGTACTGATGTGCAACACAGGAAGTACATTTACTCAAATGCAATTTAGAGGTAATTAAGAGGGAAATGTTTTACTTTTTAGTCAATTCATTTATATTTAATAACTGGAGTAACTACACAGATTTTGCAGGAACATATAATCAATTTTGAGTATTATGAATTTGTAAATAAATTAAGTACTTAACAGCATGTAAAAGACTTAAAATTAACTAGTTTGGATAATGACTCATCTGTGTTATTACCTTAGTAATACCTCAGAGTTGAATACAGGACTTGTACTATTTATACTACAATACAGAATCAAGCTGAATTAGTACCCCTTTAACTACCCCTGGGCAAAAAGGCCTGTGTCACATTTTACTTCAACACTAGATGTCAGCCTTATACACATCACCACGTTCCTGGCAGATACTGTATCTCCTGACATACTACCTGGACAGATTGCCTGACACACCACCATGCATGCATGCATGCCTATCTCTGACTTGACATGTTGACAGCTGCCTAACAGTCTTACATTTTCATAACCCCCTTCTTGTTTTCCTGAACTCTATCTGTCTCACAACAGGCCTCAACCTGCGCTCTCCGCCTCCTGGGAGCTCGTGCTAATTCCTGCGCTGTGATTTGCTGCTTTCCATGGGGTACTGTGTGCCCACTGTGCAACCTGATTGGCTTTTTGAGTGACCCTGCAGGTTTGAGGGGGAGCGGGCTTCCACTGTTTCCACAAAGAGAAAGTGAGAGACAGACTTAATGACAGAGGTTACAACTTAGATGAGAGCAGCTGCAAAGAAGGAAGGAAAACAGAAGGGGAAGTAAGAAAAGAAAGAAGCATTATGAGATAAAAATATAACAAGGAGAAAGAGAGAAGTGATATCCCAGAGTGCCTCGGTGGACCCCATAAACAGGTAGGTGTGACATACTGTGGCTGCTGCAAGGCAAATAACACTAGGGCTCTCTGCTAGTGTGTCTGGTTGGATGATTTCTGAAAGTAAGCTGATGTCAGACCACTCTTTCATTTATACTTTCTCAGAAATTTGTGCAGAAAAAACATGTACAAACATGTGTGTGTGTGTGTGTGTGGGTAAATGTGTGCTGGTATGTAATCAGTCTTTCTTCTGCCTTTGCTGTTCAGACATGAATAATCGCTCCATCGCCTGGTGGCTGAGACAGATCGGTCTGTCCCAGTACACCAAGACACTAGAGAGTGAATATTACGGTCTGGAGGTATGTGAATGTGCAAACTGCATCTGTATGTGCTTGTTCGTGCTCAATTTCTCTTTACTCCTTTCTCAATCTCCATCCTTTTGTTTCTCTCCAGGGTTTGCTGAATGTAACAGATGGAGAGCTGAAAGATGCAGGGATAGAGGACGCAACACACAGAGAAACCATCCTCAATCAGCTTTCAAGGCACCGACAGAGACTGGACCCACACTCTGGTGACACTCATTAGCCACATGCAAGCACAAATGCTCACAAGGCCTGGACAATAATTCAATAAATAGTCGTCAAATTAAATGTGCATCAAGAGAAAACATCCCAGGCTGAATGATTAACCAGGCACAGCAGACAACCAGGCCCCAGAACCACAGATTTCACAGATATAATATTTTTGCTAAAATTAAATATTTGGAAATATTTTGATTTCAAATGTAAAATAAGAACAAGTTAACATATTTCAGAATCCGACCAGACATTTGATACCAGCATTGAGTGCTTTTCCATCCGCCCTGTAACGGACACATTTCAGACAGCAACTGAAAAAGTAGTGAGAGTTTCAGATTGACAAAGGAGAAATATATTAACATTGTGATACTGATTTCAGTCATATAATCCAGTCCGAGTGCACACACTGACAAAGCATTACATACGCACATGCTCACACACTGTCAAACACACAGTTTTTTTTTTTGGTTGTTTTACACCAGATTCTGTTTACATGCTCATCTCAGATCTTAGTTTATTCAAGCTGTTGGTGTGTTCAAGCAAATATGATTCTGTGTCATGAAACAAGCCTAAAAATAAACTCTTATCTTTGAATCATCCTTTTTAACTTCAAGAGAGCAAATAATTCGAGCTTAGCCTGTCACTTTGCACAAGCTTGTTTATCAAGTCAAACTGTTATACAAAAATTTATTGAGGGTTTTACTGGCTTATTTTTGCTTAGTCTAATTCAAAAATGCTGAATGTGAAAAGTGTGAGGCCTGAATGAATTATGATGTCTCAAGTAAACAATGTCTTGCAAATAGGTGTATTTCTATATATATATCCATGCAAAACAATTAATGGGATAGTTCAACGTTTTAGGAAACATGCTCTTTATCTTTCAGACTGGAAACAAGTGACAAAGTTTCAAAGGTGATAAAAACTACCAGAACCACTAAAGCTCACTAATTCACATCTTATATCTTGTTTGTTTCAGCTTCATATTTGACAGACAGACATGAGAGCGGTATGGATCTTCTCTTCTTTAACTCTGCAAGAGAGCATGCATATTTTCCACAAGGTCAATCTATTCAATTAAAATGTGCATTTGTCCTCTAAGGTGTGCACGTGGAGCGCAGGGTGAGCCGAAAGTACTCCCTGGGATCATCTATGGATCTGGTAAGACCATAAAGTTGCTACAACACATCAACGCAAACTTATGATGGCACAAGACAGTAGAACTTCACCTCAGAACAAATGACAATCAGCAGCTCCAGGATAAAATCTATTTGGGTCTTTACCATTTCCTGCAGGTGAAGCTGAGGAAGGATCTGTTTCGTCAGAGCGTTCTGCCCCGCCTCCATCGTGCTGATAAAAAACATCGCCTTTCCGCCTCCTGCTCCCAGCTCCGCCCCCTGAATGAGGACAACACTATCAGTGACACAGAGCACGGTCAGGACAGCAAGCGCAGGTAAGCTGACCACCCATGGGTGTTGTCTGTGTGTGGGAAATAGTGTGATAATGATTGTGTGTCCGTGCGTGTGAGAGATCCACTTTCTTCAGGTTGGAAACTCAGGTTTGGCTAATAATTAACAAGTGCCTCATAAAATGTATGTCAGATAGTGTAAGGTCAAGTAGGTGTGCTCAACGGTCGTCTACAAATAGACTGAAAAGATAGAAGATATGAATGACAGACATAAATTAAATGATCACGATCATCAACATCATGATCTTACTTGACCTGGAACAACAGCAGCTTTTTGATCACGAACTAATAATCAACAGAACTTAGGACTTTGGTACCTTGATATTTTGGCCACACTTCCCCCCAGTGACAGGCGAAGGACTGAATGACAAAGGCCAATGTGCGTATTTGTAAGTCGTTAATCTTGATGTGCAGGTTGTTACAGAGAAGAAGGTTCACCTGAACTGTAAATTAGTTTCTACTGAAGAAAGTTCCAGTGAAAATGGATGACAAGGTCTGTGGAGTCCAAAGTAACAACCAGCATTGCCTCTAAAAAGACTATTTTTAGTACAGTCAGCATCACAATTGAAATTTCATTTGCCTCCATTACACTTGAGTGGAGGCAGAGGAGCAAAACCAAAACTATCTGCATGGCTAGATACCACTAGAGGTAATTTGGGTGAACTGACCATTTACGATATTATTGCCTTTCTAATGGCAACTTGTTCACTAGTGCAATCAATCTGAATGCTCACCAGTTTGTAATCTATATCTTACTCAACACTTAAAGGTTGATTCACTCAAGTTAGAGAAAAAAAATCTCACTTACCTCTGGCCTGTCTGAAAAAAAACATACACAGTTAATTAATTAGCAAAATAGTTGGTCACTTCATACAGAGGCTAATTGAGTTAAGTCCAATAGGAAATGCATGTGGGCTATTCAGAGTTTTTCTCTTTAAATGCAACAACTGATAAATACTGTAAGTGTTTAAATGGTGGCTGTCAAGTTCAGACACATCTCTGCTTATTAGTTTTAAAATGCTGAACGCTAAGAGGTTGTAAACCAAACCTGTAGGTTCCAATGAAGAAAATGGTTCAGCAGGTAAACAACTGATTAAGTAATTTAAAGATGAATTACTATGAATTTGTGCGGCTGTCATGGACTAACTAGTTATGGTCTTTACATCTCTTCTGATCTGAGAACAGCCTGTTGGGCAATAATGTATGTTTGTGTAATGAAAAGTCAGTCAGATGGACATGTCACAGTTTGAAGAGACTAAACCAATAACATATGTGGGATTTACCTTCATAATCCCCTCTGTACACATACCCACTATGTAATACAACAAATGTTAGTCACTTCACACAGAGGCTCTGGTTCAGGACTACAGACCTGCACCAGATGGTATTTTTTACTGCACACAAACCCACATTATCTTCATGGCTGAATACTTTAAAACGCAAGTGAAACAATATTGTATGTATTTTGCAATTTAGGTGGCTTTCAAGTTCAGACACATCTCAAATACAAAATGCTAAATCCTCAGAGGTTGTAAATCAAACCAGTAGGTTCCAATGAAGAAGATAGTTCAACAGGTAAAATAACTGATTCAACATTAAGAAATTGTAATTAACAGACAAGTTATTTAAAGATGAATTACTATAAATTTGTGCGGCCGTCATGGACTAACTAGTTATGGTCACATTTCCTGACCTGAAAACAGCCAATAATTTCTGTTTGTGTAATAAAAAGTCAGTCAGATGAACATGTTACAGTTTGCAGAGACTAAACCAATAACATATGTGGGATTTACCCTCATAATCCACTCTGTACACACACCTACTATGTAATACAACAAATGTTAGTCACTTCATACAGAGGCTCCAGTTTAGGGCCCCACTGACAATTGGGGCCCCCGACCTGTGCCAGATTTTCACTGCACTTAAACCCACATTGTCTTCATGGCTACATACTTTAAAAGTGAAACAATATTGTATTTTGAGATTTAGGTGGCTGTCAAGTTCAGACACATCTCTGCTCATTAGTCTTAAAACGCTGAACCCTCAGAGGTTGTAAATCAAACCTGTCGGTCTCAATGAAGAAGACAGTCCAGCAGGTAAACAACAAGTGTCTATGGGAGGAAACATTAAGGAATTTTAAATAACAGGCAAGTTAATCAAAGATGAATTACTATGAATTTGTGTGGCTGCTATCGACGAACTAGATCTTTTGAAGAACAGCCTGTGTTGGGCAATGATTTCTGTTTGTGTCAGTCGGATGAAAATGTCACAGTTTGAAGAGACTAAACCAATAACATACGTGGGATTTACCCTCATAATCCAAGCTGTTTATTAGTCTTAAAGCGCTGAATGGTAAGAGGTTGTAAACCTGTAGGTCTCAATGAAGAAGACAGTTCAGCAGGTAAACAACTGATTAACACAACAACAACAAGAGTCTTTGGGAGGAAACATGAAGGATTAGAGATAATGAGTTACATCCCAGGTGAAATGCTCATGACTTATTCTACTGGGTTTTGCTCTTTAAAAGTAAAAACTGACATAGTGTAAGTGTTTAAATGGTGGCTGTCAAGTTCAGACAGACATATCTCAATGAAGAAGATGCTTCAACATAATGAGTCTAAAGGAGGAAGGAATTATAATTATTATTTACATATTTTCTGACCTTGAGAACAGCCAATAACTTCTCTTAGTCTTAATTTGAAGAGACTGAATGAATAACATATGTGGGATTTACAGTCACGCATACCTACCACCACCAGGTGATGTGTTAGCTTGTGTCGGTATCCGAGGAATGCCAGGTACACAGCGGGCGTTTCAGCACCGGGGCCCGGGGCGGGGAGAGGAGGAGGGCCCGGCCGAACTTGTGGCGACTCGTCCGGAACTGCAGGGAGGGAGGAAGGAGGAGGGGGGCTGGGAGGGACCGGAGCTGGGACACAAGGCTTGAACACTTCACAGCTGTTGTTTGGGGGTGTAAGTTTGGACCAGAAGCCGTAAAACATGTCCGGGTCGAGGGGGCTGTGAGGAGGACCGGCAGGTAGGACCGCTAGCCGATGCTAATTTAACTTTTAAACGGATACGTTCGTGAATAAACCCCATATTTTTAATCAACTTTTTGACCGCTTGACTGTCAGTTTAGCTTTTAATGTGTTTAATGTTTTAATATGAATCCTACCTCTGACATATCGAGCTGTTAAAATCGCGCTTTAGTCTTTTTTTTTTTTTTCTCAGCCCCCAAAAAGTCGACAGTTACTTCGGCTAATTCTTGCTAAATGTAGCATTGCAAGCTAACACATACCTGTTGCACAATTCTGAAGCTCCGGCACAACACGAACAGACGAGAGCAAGTAAAAGTAATCAGATTACAGTGATGTCAGCCGTTAGAAGCAACTGGTTACACAGGGGAATAACAGGAGCAATAGTTTTGAGACATAGCTACAGAACATGTGGTGTCAGGTTGCATTTCTCAGGCTCTCAGACACATTGCACAGGTGTTTCTGTTACCTGAGCCAACGCCCCTCAAACAGGATGTTGCACCTTCTTCCTTCTTAACAAATCTTGAAACTGTGATTTATTCATATGGATGTCTTTGTATTTATCTGTGTGTGTGTGTGTGTGTGTGTGTGCTGTGATTTATTTGTTCACATGCAACTACACCTGTTGTCAGCTGATTCATTTTGACTCAACATGTCTTCATTACATTTAGTTTATTAAAGTTATAATATTGAGTTTTTGTTGAAACTGTTTTAAGGAGGTCTTTACTTTTGATGCTGTAGTGATGCAAGTGTTTTTAATGTTTTATCCACCCCATTTATATCAAGTAGGTTAGATATGCTATTGAAGACACCTTTCAGTATAATGCAATATATATAATAATAGATTGTATTTATAGATGTTCATATATGTTTTTCTAGATACTCAGTGATGCTTTACATGATGAGTTTGGTTTAAAAAAAATCCAAGAAAACTATACACAACAAAATACAAGCTCTGAATAGTAGTGGAGAATTGAGCTGTAATGATTAGTTGATTAATCGATTAGTTGATCAACAGAGAATTAATCTGCAGTTAAATTTCATATCATCCTTTTTCAGGAAAGAAACATTACAAACATTACCTACGTCTGAGTTCTTGTTCTTGTCGTATGTGATAGTAAACTGAATATGACAAAGCAAACAATTTGAAGATGCAGCCTTGGGTTTTCCATGAAGGTTTTTGGACTGATTCCTGTACTTTTAGACTTTATATGATAGAAGATTCAGTGTTTATCCACTAGAATCCTGCTCCTGGCAGTATGGAGAGGGCTTTGAAACAGCATTTTGATATTTATGTTGGGAAATTAAATGATTCGTCTGTGATTTTTATTTCACATCATTCAATTTTTATGAAATTTGGTGCTAATTATTGGAAAAATAGAGACAAAATCCTGAGACCAAGCCTTTTGTTTGAACTTGTTTAGTTGTGTTTTAGTTTATAGGCCATTAATGTTTAGATAACTGACAAAAGAACTGCTCTAAATCTAGCAGGAAATATAACTGACCAGCAAACTTAATCAATAAAATATAAAAGATATATGATTTTAAAACATTTAGAGACTTCTGTTTTGGTGTCTGAGGGATGATGCTGTAGGACTTATGACTCATGACCTCAATATTTCTAAAATCCCAGTACAGCCTTGTTAGTGTGACAACAAGGGGCCTGGTTATGTTTATTTTACCAGCATCACAAGCTGCAGACGCCAAAAAGAACATAAAGTTGAATCAACACATTTCAAAAACAAATTCAACAAAACCTAATATTATAGTCTCCATGAAAAGAGTCTTTGTTACAAGAATGTTGTATTTGACTGAATTAGTTTTTCTTCACACTTGGGGGATGTGTGTGTGTGTGTGTGTGTGTGTGTTGTGCTACAGTGGTTGTTAATAGTTTTATTCAGGGTCAAACAGGATAAACAAGTTAAAATTGCACCACTGTTTTTGCACATCCCTCCAGCAATCCCTGAACACATGATTTGTTCCACACTCTTTCCTTGTGTTGACGCAGAGAGAGGGGGGCAGGCATAGATGTAGATTTGCTAGAATTGGTAATAGTTCATGAGCTGGCTGGGAGTTATCTAGCTGAGCCCTGTTGTGAGTTCTCTGGGTTGTTCATCTGTGAGCCTTGTGTTTACAGAGGCAGGAAGGTGGAAGCTTTGGGAGGAAGGAAGAAAGACTATTAAAAGTCCTTCAGTTTGTGTGACGTTAATGACAGACACAGACCTTGGCAGTGGCCTTCCATGCTTGTACTGTTCATGTTCAAAGGAAAAACACGGCACCATCATCTGTGGCTCCCTGGGGTTTAGTTTAGTAGCTCTAAATCATCACTTCTCTCTTGTTTTTCAGCAAGAGGAGGAGTGTCAGTGCATACTTTAGCCAGCTGAAGGTAAGAGGTTAAGCAAACGCCCTCTCTGTCTCTCACTTGCTCCTCATAGCTGCCTCTTTGTTCTACATATTTTCCTTCATGCCCTCATACATACAAAATGTGAGCACAGAAAACACACAGAGTAACTGTGATCTCTGCTGCGCTGCTGCTGTTTGTGTCGTAGGTGTTTGGTGGTCGGAGAGAGATGGAGTCACTGAAGAAAGAGCTGGAGGAGGAGCTGAAGCTCAGCACTGAGGACCCGAGGAGCCATGCATGGTACCACGGACCGCTGAGCCGAGAGGTGCTCAATGGACCATATACTATTCTCACTGTATTTACACATAATAAAATATTTTTGTGAACTCAGATTAAATGATTGGATTGACTATTAGTTGGGAAATGTATTTATTTTCCTACCTGCAAAGCATTAGATGGGCAGATCAATACCTCCAATACCTAAATAACAAAAACACCCCCAATGCAATGCAGTTCCCCACTGAGGGACGAATAAAGGTTTATCTTATCTTAAACTCTCTCTAACAAGAAAGCAAAAAAGTGTAATTCCCAGTATGTTTAACTGTTGCTTTAAATTCTTGTGCACTATGGCCAACTTACACCGGGCCTAAGTGATGTACAGTATGACGCTAACACACATACACAACACACACTTCCATGCCCAGATGACCCACTTAACCTGTTGACTTGCCTCCAGGCTGCAGAGACTCTGTTTGAGAGAGATGGAGACTTCCTGGTCCGAGACTCAAGCTCTGCCCCTGGTGACTACGTTCTGAGCTGCTTTTGGAAGAACGGGCCCCTGCACTTTAAGATCATACGAGTGACCCTACGGCCGAAAATGGTGTGTCTATGTTATGTGTGTCTATGTGTGGCACGTGGGGGATAATTGATTCATTGTTAAAATAATTTATTAAACAATATTGTCAAACATTCACTGGTCCTAGCTTCTTAAACGAGATTTATTTGCTTCTCTCTGTTCTATGTCATTATGTCATATTATTTTGTTTTTGAGTCTTGGTTGGCATGGTTGGTTTACAAGCATTTTGAAGACGTCACTTTGGGCTCCAGGAGCTATTTTCTTACGTCTTCCCAACTAAATGATTAGTCAAATAACTGAAAAAAAATTGTATTCAGTATTTAAAATGTGTTAAGGCTAATTTAAGGTTGGCTATCATTTACATTCATTTTGCACAGTGCTTGATATATTATGTGTCTGCCCTCATCTGCGTGACAGGGCTACTCTCGGGAGCTGTTCCAGTTTGAGGAGGATCGCTTTGACAATGTTCCTGCTCTGATCCGGTTCTATGTCGGTGGGCGTCGGCCCATCTCGCAGGCCTCAGGCGCTGTGATCTTTCACCCAATCAACCGGACCCTTCCTCTGCGTGTCATCACCGAGCGGCATGCGGAGCCCGGCAGCAGTAAAGGTGCAGGGGGAGAAAAGCACACTGACTCCAACAAAAGACGCAGCTTCAGCTCTGTACACACCGACACACTGCAGGTCATCAATCCACTGCTAAGGTGGGAGGAAGTCTGTTGAAATATAGTGTAGTACACTGACACACACTGCGTGTCCACAAATACAAGTATATATACTGATGGCCTTTATTTTGTGCGTGGCAGGAGTGGAAGTCAGCCTGCTAACTTGGAAAACGTGGGACGGAGGCCTTCACTTCAGTCTGCACAATCTGACAGCAACCTACGAACTGGTACGTTATCATAAACGTTGAACCTCTACATACATGCGTCTGTCACCCCTAATGTCAACTGGATGCAGCTCTGTCATTCCAGCCACTGCGCATCCTGCGAACAGAGAGTCTTGATTGCCGTTCATGTGGGGCTCTTCTTTCCAATCCTCTATCTTCATGCGGCAGGTTTATTTTTGCCAGAAAAGCCTAACCCTAATCTCTGAAGCATGAAATTCAATTGTAAATGTATTTAAATGCTAATATTTGCTGACAGTTGACATGAAACTAATATTTAATGATGGGTTTTATATTTCTTTCTTTGTCTATATATACATACATACAGTGAAACTAGTTTTTTCCTTGGCTAATAAACATTATTCTGGAAATAGAGATACAAAATGGTGATAAGACAATGTGCTGTTTATGCTAGTTAACATGAGTTGGGTACAGCCACAAAGGATCTGTTGCCACATTGATTATAAATGAAACACATTTAAATAATACTGGATATGTGGCTCCATTTCTGAAATACTTCCAGCAGACATTTGTGGACATTTCAACAATGACTGATCTGATCATCCTCCTCTCCTGCATGGTCACCCTATATTAGATTTCCAGACTTGATCTAAGATGATATAAAAATGTAGAGCAACCATCTACAGTAAAAGAAAAAACTGTAGATTTCCTGTAGAATCCTTACTGTGCTGTTTATCTTTTAACTTCCTGCCGTTACTTTCCCTCATCCAGGTGTTCCACAGAACAATCAGTCAGAGAACACTGGCCCCGCCCCCATCTCCCCAGTGTTTCGCACAGGCAGCGAACCCCTTCTGAGCCCACGTCCACGACACACACGGCCCTCTCATCCAGGTAACATGCACACACATCTTAATGCTTTTATTTATGCCTTTACAATGTATTGAAAACGATGTTTGTTTGACCGGACCGTAGCTCCGGCTTAGAGGATGTCATGTCCTCGGTATTGTTCTATACTAAAAAGTATTTTTGGACCTATTTTGGACTAAAAAGTATTTTTGGACCTATTTCTTCACCAGAATTTTGTAGGGTGCTACTTACAGGACCAGGACCAAACTTCTCACTCAAGGGTGGTGACGACATCCTGCTAACTGTGGATTCTTACTGTTTCTCCTGAACCTTTCAGGAACTCAGCTTGTGTCTATGAATGAGACTGCCAGTCACACAAACACACATACACGCATAACGCATAACTCTCTCCTCCATCCCTGCAGGTGGTGGTGTAACTTTGCGAGGTTCAGATGGACAGCTGCACCCCAGAGCTCCTCCTAAACCTCTCAGAGTCTCTGCTGTCTTCCCCAACGCTGTCCCTCCCCCACCCACAGACCGGGACTATGACCCCTCCTCTTTCTATGATGAGCTGGTCGTCCAGGTAAGGAACTCATCACAAATCACTCACAGTTCAAATGATTGTTTTTTTTTCTGTCATCTCTCTTACTAATTGGGGAAAATGAGAAAGGCATTACAGGCTGTCTGAAATCCTCTGTGGAGAGTTTATGTTCACTTCCTGCTGTGTCCAGGTGCCGCAGTCCGGGCGGAAGGGTCATGTGGACCGACTGCGTGCAGAGGAGAAGTGGCGGAGCCGGGCCCGCCTCACAGAGACTTCCTTTGGCTTTCTGGAGGCACAGAAGAGCGAATCATCATCACAGCTGCCCTTGCTGCCACAGAAGAAGTCGGCGGAGGAACTGGAAGACTGGCATTTTGAAAAGCCACATGTTTGTATAAATTATAATTTTAAAAAAATAATACTTCATAGTTTTCACACTTGCTTCTGCACTAAGTGAATATGAATACAAGTGATATGTTTCAAGGCCAAGGCGTTTTGCAAGCTCTTTAATACACAAACCATATATACTTTACAAATTTGCAGTTCGTTTTTAAATGCACGCTTCACGGTCATGTCTAGATGGACCTTTAATTTTTCTTAAAGGCGACACATTCTTGAGAGAATCTATGCATCTGTCTGCATGTTGTTTCTAACCTGTGATGGTTGAATAACTCATAATCTTATTGCCACCAGGTGTCAGAGTGATACCGTATGTGACAGTCTGTCTAATATGTAACAGCACAGAGGTTCATCTCTGTGCTAATGGTGTAATATCCTTCTTACACCAACACAGGTGGAGCTGGACTCATGTTTCCAGTTGGATCAGTTTGAGTCACTGCTCTTGCCAGAGAACAATCGACCTCTAGAGCCCAGCGTCCTGCTGGCACTCAAAGAGCTCTTCAACAAATCAAATGCCAACACCACCGCTCTGCACATGCTCAGTGTTGACTGCCAGGTAACTCTCAACCATCTAACTTTGCCAAGTAGATCTTCAGAATCAATATATACTTTATCTTTCTGGTTTGCACACCTGATAAATGTAAAACAAAGGTGCGACATTCTATGAAATGTTTAAGTCAAATGGCTAAAATGGACTGGTTTACAGCAAGGTGTTTTCAGTAAACTTAAACCAAACTCCCACAAATTGAGAGTAGCTTGAATAATCAATGAACTGGATGTAAAATCTAAGTGGCCCTTTTTTTGTCATTGTTGTGGTACTGCAGGTAGCACGTATTGTTGGGGTGACTGATGAGCAGAAGAAGATTATGGGAGTTGGATCGGGGCTGGAGCTTGTCACTTTGCCACACGGACGCCAGTTACGACAGGATTTGTTAGAAAGGTACATGAAGCTGGCACACTTTATACACTTAAAAACAGATGGATGAATAGATAGATTAAAGAGCTGGTTCAAACATGTTGCAAAAATACCTCCTCCTTATCCCTATAGTGATATCTAGCCATGCAGGTATCTATCCATCTCTGATTGCAGACGTGATTGCTGAATTTTGTTGCTGAAGGATTAGAAAATCATTTTGACAGCAGCATCTTTCTCCAGAATCAGTGTCCTCGTCACTGTGGATAATACACACAGAATGCTATCAGCAGTTTTCAGGAGGAATATTTCTTCGGTAGATTATACAGATTAACTGTGACACTGTGGACAGAAATGTTGCTGCTTTTTTTTTTTACATGTCATTTTAAAATTCTGTGAGTACCTCAAAAGTCCATTCACCTCTGTTGTATTCGGGTGGATAGATGCCACTAGTGGGAAGTGAGATAACTGTCCCTCACCAACTGCCTTATTCAATGTTCTGCCCACTCACACACATCTCTAAACCATTAATCTTTCATTTTTCAGGCATCATCTAATAGCACTGGGAGTCGCAGTGGACATCCTGGGCTGCACAGGGACTGTGAGCCAGAGAGCAACAGTTTTACATAAATTAATCTTATTGGCTCAGGCTCTGAAAGAACACGCCCACGACCTCTACTCCTTCTCAGCTGTGATGAAGGCTCTGGAGATGCCTCAGGTGGTGTAATTATGACAAAGATATACTTGCTCATTGCCAACTTCAGCAAAGTGGCAGCTGGTTGAAGTTTTCCAACACTCAAGGTTTGTTTGTGTGTGTACATGTGCAGATAATGCGACTGGAGATGACGTGGCGAGCGCTGAGGAGGAACCACACAGAGACTGCGGTTTTATTTGAGAAGAAACTCAAACCTTTCATGAACATGCTGAATGAGGGAGATGGTGAGTAGTGGTGTTGAGAGAGAGACACATTACATTCCTTTACATTACATTCATATGGCAGATGCTTTTGTTCAGTGCGACTTGTCAAGACTTGGGAACTGCAGTCTGTTTGTTTGTCTCCGATGTAAAATCAAACAGATTGAGAGAAAAGCCACAGATGAAACTGATCTTGTTTCATCATTTGAGACATTTTATCAGACTACACAAATCTCCCTCTGGAGCCACAAAAGGCTTTATACAGCTTTTTCACATATTCAGAAGTACTCCCAGAGACATATAATCAGATTTTTGATGTGTAAAATTGGTGCAGTTCATGGGGAAAAACACACTTGTTACCCCAGACAGGTTAAAACAAGTGCTATATAAAGAGCACTGTGACCCAGTTTTTGAGAAGTGAATGTATTGCATTGAGTATTATGTGTACTGTGTGTTCATATGTTTTTTTTTTTCTGTAGACTCTGCAGTCCACGGTCCCATATCTGTCCCACACCTGGTTCCTCTGCTGATGGCAATGGAGGGGGAGGACCCAGTGGAGAACAGTGAGCGAGGCTGTGAGCTTCTCTACGATGTCCTCCAATCAGCTCGCAGTGCTGCGCTACATGCACACGATTATCAGCAGCACGCACACACTCTGCTCACAGGTATGCACGCACGTCTCTTCTCACAGACACAGTTACAGACAATGGGCATCATGCAAGAACATTACATTGTTCTTAACTGAAATCTTTCTTTCTGAGTCCTGTTCATACAAGCGCATTTACCAAACTCTCTTAACGACGCAAACTTATAAATCACTTGTTTTAAGCTGATGAATGTCACCTGTTCATAAGGATGTGTGAGTTTGTGAGTTCTGAACACGCTGCATCACTTGTGGAATCTGATCAAATGTCCATCACACTACTTTTGCAGGAGACTGGGAGCCAGTCCCTGAGCTGCTGGAGGCTTTCCGGACAGAGTTTGCCCTGCGGCTGTTCTGGGGTCAGTCCGGGGCAGCGGCCAGCAGAGAGGAACGCTACGAGAAGTTTGACAAGATTCTTTGTGTCCTCTCAGATAAACTGGAACCAGTGGAGATGACCCCACAACAATCTGAGCCTCTAACCTGAGCCTCGGGGCCCGTTTCACTAAATGGAAGGTGAAATCAGCACTTTCTTCACTGGAGGGAAAATAAAAAGTAGAGATGAAAGTAAAATGTTTTTATTTGAGCCTCGGCATGTTACGGTAGCCGAGGCAGAGATCTCACCCCTGAGATCACACAGACATAAAGAAAAGTTATTTTTGAGATGTGAGAGACTGTCAAGCAAAAACTTAACTTATAAAAGAATGAATTCAGTGTGGGATGTGTGGGCCCTGGGCTGTCCTTTACTGTGAAAAGGGCTGCGTTGGAGTAATTTTTCTTTTTAGGAAATCTGAACTCATTTTCTTACAAACTAGCAACTGTTTACATCTGAAAATGTGCATTTCTGATACTCTGACACTGTTTTATTAATCCACACCACTTGTTTGATACTTGAGATTTCAAAGGACCAACATGAACACAATTAAAACTGAATCAGTTCCCTCTGTAGATGAACTGCTGCTGTAAGGGACCACACTGGAAATTGTGTTTTTCATTTCAGTTTTTCTAAGGCAATAAATGTATTTGTTTATTTTTTGTTGGCAGTTTTTACATGTAATATTTCTCATAAATGATCCTGTATAGAAACAAAAAAGACAAATGTGTTTCTTTTCACTTTATAACATAATACATAGATACATTTTCTTTTTAAAAATGGTTCATACAATAATACCCCTTAAAAGTTAAGAAAAACATCTACTAGTGCAGGGCGGAGTGGTAGAGAAAGATGGGTAAACCTTACGTGGCTCAGAGTGAGATTTTTAAAGTCCCCCTCCACTCAAAAATGTTCTGCGTATTGTTCGTTCTCATGGGTGTTTGAGCTTCACTGTGCAGAATATTGTATGTGCAGACACTAGAAGATGGTTTTCAAATGTTTCTGCTGAACGAGGAAAGTTTCTCTGTGCTTCAAGACGTGTAAAAACCATCGTCCAATTACACAAGTGTGTCATGGAAACTTGAAACCTCAATTGCACATTCACTTAAATTTTCAGAAGGAGAAGATGTAACTTTAAGAACCGTTAACTAGTTAAATGACTGTTTTTTGTGGAAAAACCATATCAGACACAAATTATTATTTACAGCAAGGTTATTTTTATATGTCTTAAAAAATGTCTGGAGTGGATCTTTAAACACTCCTATCAGATTTTAAAGGTGCTTAATATCTTTTTTTTTTACTGTTTACTCTTCCAGATTTGGATTTAGCACAGAAACTGTAATATATGGAGTTAAAAGGTTAGGTTCACATGACCTGTTCATACTGGCCATTAAAAGTGTTCCCTTTCGTCTGTGTAAAAATAGATTTGAAGTATATTTGAAACTAAAATGAGGCTCTTGAGTTACTCATATAAAGTTATCTTTCTAGTCTTTGAGTGTGAAATTCTCCCCAGACAGTTTTCCTGCTGAGTTGCATTGGAGAGATTAGTAACACAAAGAAGTCTTTTTGTATTAAAAACACTAAAACTTTGAAAGATAAACACATAATTAGACTAACAGAAATTGCTGAAGCCTCATATTAGCTTCAAAAAATGTTCTTTTACCCAGAACAATGACTGTCCCGTCAGAGGCATATCAGGAAGGGATCTCTTCAGGGCCAGGTTGAACAGGAAGAATGATTACAGCAAGCAAAACCTGTTTCAATGTTCATATGGTTTAAGACAGACATAAAAAAAAATCGTGAACCTATCCTTTAAGAGAATTTATATCTTGTACACTCCCGATAGAGTAGTGGTTTTCATCCAGTTATAAGTCATAAAACATCACATCACTACAATAAAAAAACTCACATTATCCTGTCAGGAAAGAGGTTTTAGCAGAGGGCTGGTGTTACAAAAGTTCAAAAGAAAAAGTTCAGCAGGTTATTAGAAGTGGCAGTGGAAAAGTCAAGTGAATGGATATATCATTAAGGAATGTAGCGTCAGGCTACTATGATGCTGAATATGTTACATGAGTTGTCACTTAACACCGTGACAAAAAGTACAGGCATACATTCAAAAGGTTGGTTTTTTTAAAAGAGCTTAAATTCATAAATATGAGACAGGACTGACGGTCTGTGTTTAGAGACAGCATCTCCTGCCGCAGCGAGCAGAGACGGAGTGGATGATATCGCAATCAGCCTTGATAACAAGCTTTATAATCACTCACTTTCATCTCACTACACACGTCACTGGCTGAGATAAAAGATGTAGAGAGCAGCTCCAATTATCATGGATGACTTTGTATTCACCTTTGGCTCTTAACTTTCCATTACAAGCTGTGTGTGTGTGTGTGTGTGTGTGTTATGGGCAAAGTTTGACATAGGATGAAGGTATATAGCCTTCTTCTCCACTGACTCTAAGGACTCTCATCCATCCATCTCCTTTATCCTCCTCCATTATACTCAACTGCTCTCCCTCCGTAATGGAAATGGTGCCCTCGCTGTTGCCTGCAGACAAACACACACACGAGTATGACACATATAAAAGGATAAAATGAGATCTATTCATGCACAAGTTGAGTACAAAGTTAAAATTTACCTTCAAACGTGTACAGGGCTGTGCACTGGCCAATAGGAGATTCTATGTCGTCGAACTCGTCTTCGAAGTCTGTGTAGATGTTCTGGGACTGGTCAGCTGCTACAACGCTGAAAACACACACATCCAAAAAAAATACATGTAATAAAAAGAGGCAGTGTTTGATTTCCCAAAATCGCAAACTACTCCTTTAAAAACAGGTCTTACCCATGTTGAGTGTTATTGTTGACGGCGTTGGAAGATTCCTCTCCCCCCACTGCTTCTGACAGCCACGTCTGTAACAAACCACCAACAGATGTCAAGACTTGCACAAATGCACAAATACTTTACCCTGATCTGTCATGCACACAATATTAACCTCATATTTGGTGAGCTCCCCCCTCAGGCGGCCGATGTTCTGGGCAGTTTCTGTGATCTGGGGCTCCAGGCTGGAGGGGTCTCCCATCTGTGGATTCTGCTCGTACACACCCTTCATCTTCTCCAGTGCTTCACTGAGGTCACACACAGAGGGAAGAACGATATTGTTTTGGAACTGTGAACAGTCATTAAGGAAGTTTCTCTCCTGTGCAGCACTGCTGATAAGAACAGGGATGGGCAGAGGTTTTTTACAAGCTGGTGGACTTGCTGAAAGGACGTGCTGTACTACTGTGTATGACATTAGTGAGGTTAAGCACATGATGGACAAAAACCAAACACACCAAACTGGGAACATTATTCCTTTATGGACCTGGATTTGTGCACAGGGGTACTGTCAGGTTGAAGGGTGCAACCAGATTAAGAGCACATTGTTATTGTAAAATATACTTTATTTTAAATGCTATACTTACTAAAGTATCACTGCTGCAGCATTAAAATTTCTTAATTGAAACTAATCAGAAGTACAGAAGTATGTGAACAACTTTGTCCATGTATGTCAACTCAGGCAAGCTAACAATTTGACATGACTGTCATCTGAGAGCAACTGTGACAGATGAGATTATTGAATTTGTTTGACAATTTAAAATATTTACAATTTAAAAATGTACACGCATCTGAGGCTTGTCAGTTGCACACATACAAAAATAACAATACTATCAAATATACCACAATAGAAACTAAAGTATAAAGTTAAACTATAGCCCAACTCAGTATGAAAATGTATCATTTAAAGCCTTGAAAAACAAATGTTTTCAATCAGCTTCTTGCTATAAGCAATGGACTCTCATATTAATGTGCAATTTGTTTTTATCTGTGTTCTTTTATCTCAGAATTTATCACAGTAATGAGATTGTTTGCTATCAGTCAAACCTGATGAAACCACACCAACTCATTTCTGATGAAGCAGATTAGCTCTAGGTTAAACGCTTAATAAATAATAATTAAGGATTTCTTTTCTCGAATTTGAATTTGGGTTGCTGCCGATTTAGTCATGGATATTCAACATTACAGAGAAATACTTCAGGGGCTTTTGAGAAAGTTTCTCACCTCTGCAATTCCCAAGATTTCCAATTAATTCTAATTTACCAGGAGTTACACTGATATTTAAAACATGTGAGAGTAGCCTTCTCCTGATGATGGTTTTCAAGTGAATCTGAAAGTTTGAAAGTGCCTCTGTCTATGAACTCTCTCTGATCTAATTAGGCGTCCATCGAAAGTGTTATAATTGTTCCCAAAATATCAAAAATGTATCTAGAAAAGATGTATTTTTGGTCAAACTGAGGGAATCCACCAAAAAAGGCCTCAAACAACTTCAGATGATCACACTGATCATCATGAATTGAACCTATTGCTCGGTAGCATTTTGTGATAATAAAATTACAAAAAGTGAAGTTTGTCTTTTAGGCCTTGGAGTTGCCTGTGATGCTGTCGTTCGTGTCGTCACCTTTGGTCCAGCGCCTTCTGCAGATCTTTGGTGATCTCATCGATCTTCGCCTGCAGCCTCTTCTTCCTCTGCTCCGGAGGAAGGTGAGAGAAATCCTCTGCAGCAGGAGGCTACACACACACACACACACACACACACACACACAGACAGACATATAATAACTGTACGAAGCATCATGTTTTTAACCACCTTATCAACACTCACCACCAGATGTCACTCCTCCTTGTCTCTATCTCTCTTTCCCACTGCTAATAACACATCTTTCTGCAGACTGACAGGTTAATACTTCATGTTAGTCAGAGAAACTGAACAATAGAGCCACATAATTATTCTGTGTCCAGGAAACAAACTCAGTTCAAGGTCTGACAGTAGCGATGGGGAAGCAGAGGCAGAGAGAGTGAGGAGAATGACTGTTCACAACCTTGTAACATCCCATGAGAATGTAATGTAATGTATGAACAATTCATAGACAGAGACAACAAGTTGGACTCTTTCTACTGTGATGCCATCCCATAATTCATTTCAGTTTATACACATTTATTTTTAGTGAAGTTATTATTAAATGAAAATGATAATGAAAGCAAAAAAATGTGATTTAGTTTCTCTAAGATTTGAGACAGAGTTTGAGGAGTCACAATATCAAATTCACGATTAACTTTAGCTTTTCTATCCTTTGAACTGCTAAATCATTTTGTTATGGTTAAACCAAGATTGGGTCGATTTTGAACAAGATGTGATGTGATAAATGCATAGATGATTTTATCAAAAATGTCGAGTTTAAAGGGGCCCAGTTTTTGTCTCCACATAGACAAAGATAAATAACAATGTGAGATCAGGGATTATAGATCATAGAGACTTTACTGCCAGAATAACAGTGCAACAGATTATGAGCATTTCTGTTTGGATTATCGAAACTAGCAGAAAGGAAATGCTGATGTTGCTTTTTCCACTTACATTTATCTAAAAACCAAAACTGTTTGAAGGGAAGTGAGAAAATATATATGTATTTTTGTCACTGTATGATACATGATGGCGTGAAATCATTTTCTATTTTGGATCTAGTTTGAATTAAATACATGTTAGACATTGTTTGCATTTGCAAAATCAGACTCTTGCTTTTTTGGTCTCAACATAGAGAATTAAAAGTTATACATCAGTCTGGCATCACAGAATAAAGACTTGGTCGTCTGGTACTTGGTTTGAAGAGAAAGTTAATAATGGTCCCTGAATAGAAATGCAGTGCCCTGTGCCACGAGAAAAATGTGTTTAATTCTGTAAATTAAAGAGTAACTGCACCCAGACAAATAATCTTGCACCTGACCACACCCAGCTGTGATTACAGGTGAGGTTCCATGTAGCCCGGCCACACCTGCATTTAAAGCAATCAGTGGATTCGCTCACTGCAGCAAAGTACTGAATTTGCATCGAATTTAACTTTCCTGAGCTTTGACACACAAATTTGCACAGTTGACCAATAGCCATCTGTCTTGATAGTGCTGCTGTTAAAGAGAGTCCAAAGTGGAGGAAGCGATCGTATCTTAATTGTTAGCTGTGTTGTTCCATCCAGTAGTGGTTTGTATAAAGCTATGAGACAGGAATCGTACAAATATGTCTTTTGAATAAACTTGGTGAACTTAACCCAGTTTGTGTCTCTCATAACATTTGAGTCACAGCACTGAACGTTCAATTTTCCCCAAAGAAATTACCCAGTGATCTTTGAAAACTTACCACTGCTCTGACGGTATTTCCAGATATTAGTGAAAAATGTTAGTAGTTATATTTGTATGTATTGATGCACAGTCCATCCAATATCTAATAGACACAATAACGTGTTAATATTACAGAAAGAGCTCATTACTTGAGGAAATGCACAACTTCAGAAGAAGCAGCCTTTTTGTATCGTGCAGCAGATGGAACATTTTTTCATCCAGTCAGTTAGAAGAGATTCAGAACAGTGACATATTTTGTTAAACGATCTTTTGGGTTTTTCAAAGATGGCTGGGTAAATTTTTTTTTTTTTGAAAATCAGATGCTTAGAGATAATGTAATGGTAATAAATGAGATGCACAAATAACAATAACAAGAAATGTACAATCCCGGGAACAAAATCCCACAGTGCAACTTTCTGGTGTGACCGGGCCTTTGCACCTTTTTACCCAGGTCAGAGATCCAGTGTGCAGTTACTTCTTAAATAGTATTTGTAAAGAATCCAGCACCAGGATACTGTTATTCAAACACCTTTAGTCTCCCTCTATGTGACCATAACAAGTGTTACCATGTGCTTTTCAGCATGCGATATCTAGACACAGAGAAAGGGACACACAGTGTGAGATACATCAAACACACCACAGTATGGTGACCGTTTTCACAAAAGCACACAGGCAGCGAATTAATGTCCAGGTATAAACAGCTTATTTAAATGAATAACATCAATGAGACATATACATGAAGGGGGAGGTTTTGAGACCATGACAAGAGGGAGGACGAGCAGATGTCGTCACTCACCGAGCGCTGTTTGTGTAATATTTTTAAGGTGGAAATCCTGGGTTTGACCGAGCGATTAAACTCCCTCAGACAGAGCGAGAGAGGGGACTGCTGCATCTTGGAGAGGGGGAGGGAAAGGGGGTGGCTGCCCAGAGGGAAAGGGGACGGGGGAGAAAAAGATGGAGGGGCAAACTGAAAGGGGGGAGGCAAGGTGGAGGAACAGAGAGCAGAGGACGAGGAGCAGAGGGGGGAGAAAATTACACTGGTAATGAGAGGAGAGGAAGAGAAGAAGAGAGGGAGGTGAGTCAAACAGATACAGAGGTTTCTGTAGAAAAGGGGATAAAGAGTTAAAGAGAGAGCGAGGGGTGTTTTAGGGCAAGTCTGTACAGCAGACAGGAATTAGGATTGGCCCCCGAGGGCAACAGGGCGGTGGGGTAAGACATGAGTGGAATGTGTGCTGAGTTTCGTGTGTGTGTGTGTGTGTGTGTGTGTGTGTGTGTGTGTGTGTGTGTGTGTGTGTGTGTGTGTTTCATTGTTATGAGATCATGTGAGCGTCATTTTGCACTTCTTCAATGGTTAACAGGAGCAAGATAAGAAGAGAGCTGGTTCCTGCTCTCTGTGAAAATTTCTTGAAAACTGTGTGAAAATTTCCAAGTCACGCAACTTGCAAAAGTGTCCTGTAACATGACACCTTTTCTCAGAACCGTACTCAGACATATTGATGTAATTATTATCTGAAATGAAAGCATGTCAGTTATTAAAGGATAAATGATACTTATGTTTCTTATGTTAACAAATCCTGCTAACAAAGCATCATATATCTCATTCCTCTGAGTCACAGGCCATAAACTATTAAAAACAAATGAACCACACTGTTGTACAAAGTGACATGTTTCTTGCAGTAAACATGTGGCCTGTAGTTTATTTCTAATCAATCCCACATACACTTTCCTGGACTGCTGCCATAAAAAAGATAAAAAAAACATTTGCATGCCAAATGTGTATTTATCCATGGCTAAAAATAAGATAAGATTTAAAGATCAACCTTACTCTAGAGATTGAATGTCTAAAAGTATTGAGATATGAGATCCAAATTTGTTTGGGATCCTATGAGCAAAAAGAGAAGAAACTAAACTTCACAAGCGTGGAAACAGAAAACAAAACTTGTCTTTCAAAGCCACAAACAGTATTGGTGGTGGTGGTGGCACATCCCAATATTACATAACAATACCAAGAATAAAGCTGCCTGCAGACTGAATACATGCAATTGGTGGGAGTGAGTTCAAATCAGATTTCTGAACTCACATCAAATAATTTTGACTGTGGTTTTAGAGTGAATTAAATTCGATTTAAGAGAGATTGTTGCAGGGTTTCATTTCATAATAAGATTATGGTTAAGGCTTCAAATTAGAACAGTGAAGCACTCTCTGATCATAACTCCATTATATCGGTGATCATTATTGTTTCCAGTCTCTACTCTTGTTGCTTTTATTTCAAAATAAGAGCATGCAGTGTTAAAAAAACATAAAGACTACCAAATCAACCCTGTTAACCGCGTCTAAAGAACCATGATATATGATTATAAGGCAGGATAACTTTTGGCGTGATAACAACTTCTTAGCCTGGATTAGTTGAGCCACATCTGGAGAGCAGGACAAAGAGGATTTTCAGGTTGTCACATGCAGAAGCAGAGAGGGGAGAGGCAGCGGATATCTCGTCCTTGAGATGCTGCGCTGTCTGTGCAAACTCAAAGAGAAGAAAATCTAATGTGTGAAAATTCACCTTGTGCTTCTTGCTGAAAGGCCAGAGTTTGGCGCGCACTTTGGGTGGGTTGAGGCTGGAGTCAGAGGACGCTGGTTTGATTCCCTGGGTGTAGTCTTCAAACTCCACATCTCCAGGTCGCTCAAACCCAGACTTGTGCTGCTCGATGAAGAGTATCGAGTCCTAAAGGGAGACAAACAGACACGTGTGTGTGGATTCAGAGTTACCAACGGATTTTTGAAGTTGGTAAATATATTGGCTGATATTTGTTACAACATAAAGACATAATCACAATAGAGATATACTGGGGAGGAAATTTTACAGCTAAAAAAAGTATGTTTTTAACAGTAAACATCATAACATAAGCTAATTTACACAAACCGTATACTGTATGGAATAGCAAAGAAAAAAATCCACTATCACAACCCCTGCTTTAATTATTACACAATGTCAACAATAGGTTTTTATCACAGGAGCTTTGTACTGGATTGATCAAATAAATTTAGTGAATTTGTGTACACAGAAAAAGAAACTCATTACAGTGGTTTTAGTAATTTGCCTACTTTATGACACTGTACAGAAATCTGTTATTCTCACCCACTAGACTAAAAATTGCCTTTGCAGACACACAATGCGTCTTGGTGAACAACACTGAACGAAAACAGAACTCTTGTTTGTTGACAATAAAACTCACACAGGGCACCATTATATTGTAAAAGATCAGGTAAGTAACATTATTGAAGGAAGCATTTGCTTTCTTGTTGAGAGTCAGATGAGAAGATGTTTGTGTGGGAATATTTCCTGGCCGGGTGCGGTGACTTCCTGCAGTCTGTACTGTTTGCTGGTCTTGCTCCCTCTTAGTACACTGTGTTCACATAATACAAAGATGCATACACAGTCTAATAAACATCTACCTGTTTCTCATCAATTGTTTTGCCCGCTGCAGAGATTCCCTCCAGACACTTGGAAATGATGGGCAGCACCTTCTTCTCGATGTCTGAGAACTGGCAGTAGCCCTCCGCCAACCGCTGAATCCTCCGCTCATCCATGTCCTGCAATTTCTGTTTGGAACACAAACAACTGCCTCTTAAATTTAACATTATATTCACACTGTCTGTGTTTATTGATTGTATATTCAAATACACATGAGTAGAATTACATTTTGAAAGACCATACAAGGGTATGTTTGGTTTTCAGTCTGCAGGAATGTGTGCAGTTGTTCTGCATTGTGAATGTATGTTTGTGTGCGTCTTCGTCTCACATTGAAGATCTGCGGTATATCTGAGTAGTAGAAGAAGTTTTGTTCCTTGTTGTATTTCTGGAGCTGTGCCGCATAGTCGTTCCTGCACTCCTCAGCTGTGTGTGTGCGGGCATGGGCATGCTGCTTGGCCTTCAGAGAGGTACAAGAGAAAGGGAGGGGAAGATGAAAGGATGCGGGAAGAGGGAGAAATGAAGAGATGCAAAACAAAATGCAAAGTGGGAGAAAAGCAGGAACAGATGCAGGGAGGAAGTGGAGGGAGGGACGGGAGACACGAGGAGGCGAAAGCAGTCACGGAGGGAGACAGACAAGGACAGTTCAAGGATTTTGACTGAAAATATCTTAAAAACCAAAGGTGAAAAAAAAAAATGAGTTGTTGATGGTAACTTGTGTGTGTGTTTACTTTCTCCACATCGAGTCTGGTGGCATTGAGGTCGTTCTCTGTTTTCTCTGCTTGCTGTGTGGCTTTCTCAGCCTCCGCCCACTCCTTGGCAAATCGCTTCTTGGTCTGCAGGGCATGTACACACACACACACACACACACACACACACACACACTTTAATACACTTTAATGAACAGAGCTTCAGAATTATTAACAATGTAAAAGTTCCACTCGAGGTACTAAAAATGTAAGAGAAGAGTCAGAGAGAGTCATTCACACAAATTACAAACAAGAAATACAGACAAATGACGAAAGACGAAAATTAAAGGAAAAACCTTAATAAATGAGTGGAGAAGCAATAAATGCAGATGCTTGACCTGCATGGTACAATTAAGTAGTTAACACCCAATCATTCTCTGTGAATGCATGTAAAAAACGCTGAGCAGGCCCAGTCGATTCAGATTTTGTATCAAGAGGGAAAGAGGAAAAGATCCAAGTGACTTTGAAAGAGGGTTCACTGTCGGGGCAGGGATGGCAGGAGCTTCAGTGGCAAAGACGGCTCAACTGGCTGTGTTTGAACAGAATGGTGACTGAAATGATATCTGCATTTAGATCTGTGGGAAAGACATCAGTAAACAGGGTCGGAAAATTGTGGTCGGCAGCACATTTGATGACCGTGATGCTCGTGCAAAACAGGCGTCAGATATTCCTTTATTTGTCCCACAATGGGGAAATTCACATCAGACTGTGACAACAAGAGCAATCTGTCAACATTATGTATAGAGGGACGTTATAGAAGGGCTGCAGTGCATAAACCTCTCGTAAAGCTGCTCATGAGTCATGCTTCACCATATTCTCGTAGGCAGGTGAGAGCATGCGTGACGTACACCAAGAGAACGGTACAGGGCTGAATGATCGACCCCAACAGTGAGGGGGTCCAGTGGCTCTGTTAAGCTGTGGGGGACATTTTGCTGTCATGGTTTTCGGTCCACTCGTCCTCTTAGAGGGAAGAATCACTGCAAATCAATGCAAAGTTGAGTGTTGACCTTTGACCCCTATGATGATCATTTCTATCCTGATAATGACAATGCCCCCATTCACAGGGCACGAGGGGTCACTGAATGATTTGATGAGTATGACAATGATGTGAATCACGTGATATGGCCTTCACAGTCACCAGATCTCAACTCAATTGAACACCTGTAGCAGATTTTGTTAGATGGTGCTCTCCACCACCATCATCAGAACACCAAATGAGGGAATATGTTTTAGAAGAATGATGTTCATCCCTTGTTGTAAAATCAACACCTCATTGAGACGCTTTCTATTGGTTTTTCCTTTCATTCGTCACCAGTCTGTATTTACTCATTTACCTCTGGTGGTATCTAGCGATGCAGATAGATTGAGTTTAATTTGGCTCTAACTCTGAGATATCTGTCACAGCCCCAGAAAAAAAGGATGTGAATGATAAATAGTTTGTGGTGTTGAAAGTGTAAAAAAAATAACAATACCACTTTATAAAGTTATTAAGTTCTTTATAAAGCATTTATGAGTTGTAACTAATGACTTAATTACTGGTTAATAAATTGTTTTACTAAACTCTCACGGGCTGGTGTGTCCATTTAATAACAGCTTACTAAGACTTGATGACTTTAGATATTTATATCAGTACAGTCAATGGCCTATTAGACAGTGATACCAATATTTCAAAAACTCTGCAGCAACATGTGTTTTCTCTGCGCCTGCATTACTGTGGATTATCCAACAGTCTCACTGTTTTCACTAGAACTATTTTCTGGGGAGGAGGCAGAATTCTCCAATATTCCTCAATCAAAAACAGATTTTAAACTATAAAATAACAGTTTAAGAACTTGTAAACAGTTATTTCCAAGAAACCTTGAGGAAGTAACCTGTAAAATAAAGTTTTCCCATCTTAAACTATCTGCATCACTAATTTATGTGAACAAATAACAATCGTGTGATCCAAACAAGATGAATATAAGAAACACATGACTCACACTTTCTAGATGTTTGAAGCTGCTCTCTAAATTCTGCTGGGCCTTCTTGGCGTCGGACAGGTGCTGAAGAAGGAAGAGGTTTAAGATGACACAGCGAACCACGTCAACATGCCAACCTTGCCAGTTCCTCTGTCTCCCTCCCGTCCCCCCTCCCTCCCTCTCTCACTGTTTTGCGTTCCTGTTTCAGATCCTGAAGGTACTTGGTGAGTTCGACGCAGATGCCGGTCATCATGTTTTCAGCGATGAGCTCCCGTTGGCCGGCGTAGTCGTTCAGCTCGTTCAGGATCTCCTGTAACGACGCGTGGTTGCTGAATCTGCAGCAGGGAGGACAGACAAATTGGAATATCATCACAGCTGGACAGACCAACATTTAACTGACCATTTTCTAAACTTTCTAAACCCTGAACAGAAATTGTCCAATCAAATTTGAAAGGAATGGATTAAACTTAATCTGTATCTGTTTTCAAGAGGTTTCTTTAGAAAGATCCCTTTTCAGGATTGGGATCTCCACCCTGTTGGAGCCAAGAGGTGACTATATCAAAGTTTAGAGCAACTCAGATTAGTCTGAGGTCATTCAGTGCAATCCCCCAAATTTCATCAGTCTTTTTTGGTGCTAATCTTGACGGTCTGTAAAATAAAAATATGCTGGACTCCAGGGGTAATATTTGGATCGGATGATTTCTTGCATCATCGGATCATTCATCCCCTTGTACCCGCCTCTCTACACTGGCTCCCTGCTAAATTTCAAATTGATTTTAAAATTTTTATTGCTTACTTTTACAGCCTTAAACAGCCTTGCTCTGCTAAATACGTTTCTGATTTATTGACCTTGTATGTGCCCTCTCGGCCGTTAAGATCTGCGGATGGAGCCCTGAAAATGTTGAATATAAGTTTTCATTCATCCTGTTGTTATACCTATTTTTTTATCTTATTCTTTTTCTCTGTGCTCATGTCCTTTTTCTCATTCTGTCTGCCTTGAATGGTTATATTTTCCCATGTAAAGCACTTTGTAACATAAAAAAGAGCTCTCCTGTATAAATAAAGTTTATTATTACTGTTACCATTATGAACTGTTCTGTTCTTGTTTCAGTTTGAGTTTACACCCAAGAAACTCGAGCCAAACCTGCATAAGATCCACTTTCATTCTCCAATCTTATCAGTTATTCCTCATTCTCATTCTTTTCTGTTGTATAAACAAAGCTGCTCTTTGAACATAAGGACACTGAAGTATAAATTGTGTTGAGATGGAGTTTTACACTTGTCACATGAGCCGTCAAACTCCACGGCTGTCAGCTGGAAATGAGAAGCCCGCTTTTGTTTTTCTCTGCGAAATCGAAGACCTATTGTTTCAAAACTTACTGTCAGTTGTTAGTCTTAAATCTACCACTGTTATCGTCCCTACTTTTATATATGCAAGAACGGAGAGCTTGACAGGCTTACGGCAACAGTAACAGAGGGAGTTTTAGTGAACAGTCAATTATGATTTTATATGCACAATACGACAGGCAGGGGAAACATAATGGAAACAGGATGTTATATTGTTCTCTCACTTGCAGTCTTGCTCTTCCTTGCTCCCGCGCTTGGCATATTTCTTTGTCAGGTTCCTAGACAGTGAAGAAGTGAGACTCTCTATTACACACACATACATAAATGCACAAATCCATTCATCCATCCAAATTTGAATTAAGAAACAAGCTGACAAACCTGAGTTGCTTGGCATAGTTCTGCTCTATCTCGGTCCTTTCCTTCACAAACTTTATGTAACGCTCCAACAGGTCGAGGCCTGACTGTGTGTGCTTGTCGATGTGATCATACTGGTCCTAAGAGAAGATGGAGCAACACATGTTTTCATACATGTTCATGTACACAAACACTGGAGACATCTGTTGAGAAACACGGCCGACACACTGCAGTCCAAAGGTTTCTGGATAGTTACAGTTTTCATTGTTTTGGCTCTTTACTTCAGCACTTTTGAAATAAAACAATGACTGTGAAGAAAGTTGAGGCTGGTTACATCATTTTTGTGCACAGTCCAAATTCAAGACAATGCTATGGGACACCGACCCTAAACAGGCTCACAATGAGACCGAGGAGATTTTTAAGGTCAAACTGCGTAACGTTCTGGCCAAATCGCACACGTCACATGACTTCAGACAACATGTGTTACATTTACTGAAGAACCAAAAGGCCTTCGAAACAAGAAGTGAAGCTGGCTGCAGGACATATCTGACAGAGAATCATTAGGGAACTATCTGACTTGGCCACATCGCTTCAGACAGTGTTACACTATTAGTCAAGTATAACACAAGTTGTGGTTACTGCATGTGTACTGCTACTGCCTGTAATTTTGCATCCTGAGTCTAATTGCTCTCATGTAGTTTAATTATATTCTTGAGGTTTCTCTATTTATCTGTACTTATTCTGTCCTTGTGCTGCTGTAACACCTGAATTTTTAAAAGATGATCACAGATTAATATAACAAGTGTCTGTTGATGTCGCTTCAAACTAGAGCTGAAATGCTCCGTAGGTTAATCGATAAGACTTTATGACTTAATCATTTAAGTTATTTTTCAAAAAATGTCAAACACTGTTTAGTTCTATAGCTTCTCACATGTGAGTATTTGCTGCTTTTCCCTCTCTTAAGTGAAACTAAAGTGAATATTTGGGGTTTTGGACAGTTTGTATGATGACTTTATTTAAGTGTATTTTAATGTGTCCTATATATTTAATACAATAGGCAACTAAACGTTTATTGTTTAATTTAAACTTTTATTTTTCTATTATAGTGTTTGTGGCACTATATGTTTTCTCTTTTTGAAATTTCAGTTTTTGTGTAACTTTCTTTTTGTAAACTATTCAATATTTTATTAATGAAGGTGCATTTCCTGCACTATGAGAGAAGAATAAGAGGCCGTAGCAAACTGTTGAGATATGATCATTTTCATTACTGATTAATCTGCTTATTATTTTCTTGTAAGGAAAGTTAATAAATGATCATTATCAGAAAACCCAATGTGACATTATTAAATTGCTTCCTTTACTTGACCAACAACCTAAAACTGAAAGAAGTTCAGTTCACTTTCACAGTGACCTTTTTCCATTTCTGTTTGAAAACATAACTTAAAAGATGAACCTGTTATCACAATAGTTGCCGATTCCTTTTCTGTCGGTCGACTAAGTGCTTCAGCTCTAACTGGACTGCTTACATTTACATCACACTTAAGGCTGTGGATGTGCCACAAATGGAAACTGGAAGCCTAAGAATAACCCTGAACACAAACACGCACACACAGTATCCTCCCTTCTCTCAATGCCTCACACACATACACACAAAGTGCAAAGGTGTAGTAGAGAACAAAAGCAAACTCTCCTTTCAACATTCCTCTCTCTCTTTACATACTCAAAAAACACACACACACGCTCTCAAACCTGTTGGACAGGTAACATTCGTCCTCTCTGACTTCACTGACTTACATCTACACAGCAAAGGTCTCACTGAGGACGAACGCGACCACAGGACTGAATGGTGTTGTTATTTGAACACATGAGAATCTGGACACACAAAGCAACAGGGCGGGTCTGTTGTTGTGTCTCTTGTGAATTACAAAGAACGACTCCACCTTTTGGTTGTTGTGTGTGTGTGTGTGTGTGTGTGTGTGTGTGCGTGTGCGTGTGGAGGCTGCAGGGTCTTTTGGAGCCAGAGACATAGATATTGAGTCCTCAGAGGAGGGGGAAGCTAAATGGAGATCATACAGTAACACAGTTAGCGATGTCCTGGATACGAGAGTGCTGGGAGGAGGCAGGGAAGGAGGAAGGAACAGGAGTCGAACTAAAGGTTTTGCCTGTTAAAACCTGCACCAGGAAGGAGAGTGATCGAGGTAAACAGATGGATGAGAAGCAAACTGCAAACGATGAAAAATATTCCCAACTTCTGTTCCTACACCATTACTTTACTTTAAGCACATCTGCATGTTTGTGCGAGAAGAGGAAATACTGATAGAGACACAGAAAGGGCTCAGGAATGAGATAATCATTAGCTCAGTGTGAACCTCCGCCCTGTGACTGACGGTCCCAGGGGCCTCTCCAAACCCTGGAACCAGTCAGACTAGTCCCACCCCTCAATGTGACGAAACACAGCAGCGCGTGTGTTTCCTGAAGCAGGCTGATCTGAAGTCAGACTCCAGCTCACCTCAGTCATAGTGAAAGCTACAACACTATGGAAAAGTAGAAATACAGTCCAGATTCCAAAAAAGTGTGTACGATGTGCAAACAGTGTTTACAGACAACAGTTTCACAAAGCGTTCCTAAGTGCATGTATTAATCTCCTTTCTACAATCATGTGCTTGACAAAGTGTTGAACTTCTCTCCATCCTCGCTTGTGAACAAGTCTTTCCAGGATGAACCTTTCATACCCAATCATGATACTATCACCTGTTACCAATGAACCTGTTTACCTGTGGAATGATCCAAACAGGTGTTTTTGGATCAGTCCACAACTTTCACAGTCTCTTGTTGCTCCTGTTCCAACTTGATTGAAACATGTTGCTGCCATCAAATTCAGAATAAACAGTTATTTACAAAAATCAATGAAGTTGATGAGGTCAAACATTAAACATATCGTCTTTGTGCTGTTTTCAGTTGAGTATATGTCAAAAAGGATTAATAAACGATCACATCCTGCTTTACGTTTTACACAGCATCACAACTGCTTTGGAATCTGGGTTGCATATTGTGCAAAAAAGTGTGTGCAAATATTTTGTAACAAATAATCTCTTAATGTGTCATAAGTAGGTCAAGTTTAGCCTACAAAGAGCTGGAGCAGCTGAGCAGCCTGTCAATGACAGTGTTTCTTGGGTTTTAATAAGTTGCAGCAACATTTTACAAATTAAAGTAGATTAATTATTGTGGCAGAAATAATTTTTAATAGTGAAATGTTTTGAAATGTGAGTAGGCTGTGTGTGTGTTTGGATTGTCTTTGCTAATGGGCAATGTCATATTTAATAAAAGCTGAGCAGTGGCTTTAACCTCCTGAACCCACCTGACCTGCAGGTGGCTCAGTCATTACAAGCTCACACTGTGCAGCCAAACAGCGTTCAAATCCATCCAAACTGTCAACTGTCTCAACTGATAGACAAGATGTAGTATGAATGATTGAACGATGTGGAAACTATAAAGTTTCAACCTTAAAGCTACAAAGGGGGGGTGATATGGCATTAAATTACATGAGCTGGAACTAGATCAACTATCATAAAAACAGTTGCTCAAACAGCTGAAACAATGAAATCATGAATTGGTTAGAAAGTTAAGGAACAATCTTAATAATCTAAGTCATTCATCAGACACAAATGCTAAAAACTGATTCCAGCTTCTCAAATGTGACCATTTTCTGCTTTTCTTTGTCCAATGTGACAGTAAACTGAATATCTTTAGGTTTTGGATTGTTGATCAAACAAAACGAGCAATATTAAGACACCACTTTGAGAATGCGATTCGCCTTATTGCTCTGCTTTCTTATATTCTACAGATCAAACAATTAGTCGATTAGTTGAGAAAATACACAGGAGATTTATCACTCTGCAAATCTGCTTTTTGATCTAATCAAATAATGGACTGATAGCTTCAGCTCTCATTGTGATATGTTTTGGTTTTCCCATCATTAAGTCTGATTAAGCCACCGTTTCTCAGATACCATCAAACACACCCCAAGAAGCAGCTGTTGAATGATTCTTGAATCTCAACTCTTTCTGGACAAACACAGCATTAAACACACCCGCCTCACCCAGTCGGCGTTTAACTGTGGTATAATCTCAGAGGCACGTAGTCAGACTTTGACCACAATCACAGCAGGATTTGGGGAAATAGGTTGTGTTTGCTCTTCATCGCCAACCAACTGTCATAAACAGCTCAAGTCAGGATATTTTGTTTGAGCCCAAACACAAGCCGCACGCACAGCCTTCATCTTCCACATCTGTCTGTGACCAGTGAAGAGCTGAAATGAGGAGTCTATTGGTGATTAGTTAATGTCAGAGAATTAATCAAGAGCTGTTTTGACGACTCATTAATCATTTATCAAGCAAAAATGCCAAACTTTCTCTTGTTTCAGCTTCTGAAATGTGAGGATTTCCTGTCTTTCTATGAAGTAGCAAACAGGATGTCTTTGGGTTCTGGAACGTTGGTCTGACATAAACAGGCAACATGAAAACACAATCTTGTCTTATTTTGTCATTTCTACTTCTTTCCAATGTTTTATAGACTAAATGACTGATCAATTAATCAGGAAACTAAAACTTGCAGCCCTGGATCGACTGCCACTCCGGTTCAGTCGTTTCACTTTAACCCTCACTGACTCCACAGATGTTGTTGTTGTCTGTCTGTGTGTGTGAGTGATGGTGGAGGTTGTCTGACCTAATGACTGTCACTGTGATTCACAGCCGAGACAATGACCAGATGCAGTCACAAGCCACACAGATGAGCCTCCATTAAGAGGACGGCCTGCCAGAAACCTCAACACTTCCTGAGGAGTGTTGTCACAAAGTTTAGGTTGAAGCACGCGGGAAGGAGCGAGAGGGGAAAAGATGGTGTTGTACACCTTCAGCCCACAGAAGATAAGGCAGTCAGAAAAGCAATGAAGCTCTCTTCTCTCCCCTCTGCTTGTAATAAGGTATGCAGCAGCAGGAGTTGCGAAATCCTCTGGCTGCAGGCTTTAGAGAAAGACTCCTGCTGTTGTTTCAGGCCTACTGTGGAAAAACAAGACTCCTGTGCACACACTGAACACGATAAGCAGGACAACCTACTCTTCAGGGAAACTGAAGGTCATTTCGTCTTAATGACTTCTTCCCCTTCATTGGTGTCAGCTGTCAGACTTACCCAAAGATCTGTTCCCCAGTCCATGTCTGCAAAGCTTCAGCTGTAAGAATCCTCTCTGTCTGTTTTACAGCAAAGAAAGAAACAACCAGGTGGTGGAGGAGCAGGAAAAACAGGAGGAAAGACTCCTCTGCTTACACCAAACTCTGAGTCTGGAAAGTGGAGATGGGGGAGGAAATGTGTGGAGGAAGTCTACGCCTTCTCCTTGGCACGGAGAGAGAGAGAAAATATGTTCAGGCGCTTTTTCCTGAAACAAGTTCTGGTCCCAGTGAGACAGAGAGAGAGAGAGAGAGAGAGAGAGAGAGAGAGAGAGAGAGAGAGAGAGAGAGAGAGGAGGGGAGGAACTGACTGGGATGTTTGTTTTATCTTAAAGAAGCAGCTTGAGGTTGTTTTCATCATAAAAGCTCCTGAAAACTGGAACCTTTAAATAAACACATACGCATTCTGGCAATAAAACACATCAGTTGTAACAGCGCATCTGGGAAAATACACTCAAATAAATGATTAACTGGGCAAGTCCTGAATAAACCTGTACAATCTAAATGTTTACAATTTGTGCCCTTTGTACTCATTTTATTCATCTCATTCACCGGCAACAACAGGCTGGAAAGTAACTTAAGTACATTTACTCGAGTACTGTTACAACTCATACCATTTTGATGGATTTGCCTCAGAAGAATAAAATAAAATGCACTTTTTATTCTAAAAAACAAAATGTTTTCTTATCAAAAACCAATGACCACAAAGTAATACGTTCTGTGCCTGTATTCAACAACAACAACAACAAGATGAAAAATAACTTAAGTACGTTTACTCAAGTACTGTTACAACTGCTACCATTTTGATCAACAACTATTTAATGGATTGCAATGATTTTTGTAATATATTTATGGTCCCCAGAGGATGAATACTGCTGACTCGCCCCAGTTTGGACTTGGTCATGAATTAACAGTACGTTCAAGTCACAGAGCTGAGCAGTAAAGACCTGTCGATTTTTGAAAGTCCCCAAAGTCCTTGAACAACACTTACTGATGTCACAACACTAGTGAAATATAAAAACATTATTTTGTATGAAAATATAAAATCTAGAGAAGAACCATCAGTATAATGTCTAACTGATTACTGTGGTAATATTTTGCTCAGTTCCAGTAGTATGTCCTCCTCTTCATCCAGTCCCACATCACTCCATGTTTTCACTCCTTCTCGCATGTGTGAGGTGACGTCACTCTACCTGTTGAGACCACACCTGTCTGTCGCAGAAAGTTAGCACAAGGGCGACACCTTGTGTTTAATTAGCATGCATCTTGTCTATTATGAACCTACACATGAGAAATGTTTGATTAAACAGTCTTTTTAAAGTTTTACTGTCAAAATGTTTTTAACATTTGAACCTCCAGCTTTGATGATTTTTAAAGCACATGAACCCAAAAATTCCACAAAATATTTAACCTACATAGCAGTTGTCTTTATACATTAATACTAGATATATTTTGGTAACACATAACATAACACATATAAAAACAAAAGAAAAATAAGCAGTTATAGAATTATATATGCTACATTATTTATCCACCTGGAAATTTACAAAATTTAAATAAATTGTGCCCAAAATTTTTACAAAAATATTTTAATATCTGCATGATGAATTGGCACTAAATGTGTTCAGATATCATCTAGCGCCACCATCAGGTCACTTATTAAAATGTGTTCAGTTCCTTATACCCTAAAAACTAATGACATTCCCCATCAGCCTCAGCTGGAGCATCTAGTGCTAATTAGAGACTATATGCTAACGCACGAAACTGAAAAGGGGAACATGGTAAATATATGTTGTAAACGTGGTACCTGCTAAATATTAGCATGTTAGCATTGTCAAGGTGGGCAGCAGGGCCGTTTCTCGCTTCATGGGGGCCCTCTGCAAGATGCTGTTTGGGGGCCCCTAGTTTGTCAAACTATGATGGAGAGATTCCTAATGGTCCACTAAGATGCCAAAATATGGTACTTCACGAGCAAAACAGGCCACAGACATAAAAGGCTCTCATATTAAAATTAAACATCTTAAGTTGAGCCACTCAGACAAGTTAAACTGATTAAAAACGACAATACAAGGAAAACAACAATTCCTCTATACTTCAGTAAATAAAACAGATATTGAGTGTTTTAAAAAAATGTTTACTTTAAATAAATAAAAAAAATACAATAAGAATAAAAATAAATTAAATCAATCATAAGTAATCCTAAAGTAATGTTGAGTGTCAAATATCTGAGAGACAACTTCCGCTGGACGATGACAGAGCAACAACAACACTCCCTCCCTGCTAGGATCTGAATAACCGGCTCTGGGGTCAGTCAGTTAGTCAGTTAGCCCCATGGCAGGACAGCACAGTCCATTCACATGTCACATGTTCATTTTATTTTAGACAACTTTCATGAAGCAAATACTAAAGCTGGGTTGATGACGAACAAATTCTCGCCAGCTAACTAACATTTATCCAGGCGGCTAGCCGAGCTAGCTAGCTAGTTAGCAGGACAAATAAAAAACTTGCTAAAAACTCGGCGTTACACCTCCCCCATCCACCCACATCACGAATTAATGCCTTACCTTTGTCCTTTGTACGTTTTCTTCTTCCTCCGTTTTTCTGCTCCACTAGGATAATTTCTTTTAGATGCCATTACGGTGTTTGCCTTCTTTAATATGCTCATTAACGGGAATGCTGGGCAGCTGTCAATCATTCCCATCGTCCCTGTCGGCGGCCCGCACGTCACTCACTGGGTGACAGTACAGTCCAACGATTATGACGTAATTATGCCACAAAAACACCAGCCACAGCTTGTCATTGTAGTTTATTTTATTTATATCCTACATTTATTTTTTATGCATATGAGGGATATAATAAAAACATGAGATAGCTACAGATAAAGACAGGTCATTTTAATTCTCCTCAGATGAGGCTGAACACGCAGCTTTGGGGCCCCCTGGTGGCTTGGGGGATCTATGCATTTGCGTAGTCCGCATATAGCAAGAAACGGCTCTGGTGAGCAGGTTAGCATGCTCACATTAGCACATAGCAATGCTGTTGCAGACAGGAGACAACAACAGAAAACACTACTACACTACTACTACTATTAAAATAATAATAATAATACAGTAATCACAATAAAGGTAATTTATATAAGCCTGATCAAAACACATAAATTTTACAAACTGTAACATAACAAAGATAAGAGACTGAATAAATAGTAAAAATCTGGAAAAAGGAACACGGAGAACAGATGCTTTCAGCCTTTTGAAATCAAAATTAAATCATTCTGACTGTTCTGTTGAAAGAATAAATGAATAAGGAAAAGTGACATTTCGTATATTTTCTATACATTAAACTCAGTAAGGACAACACAGGTGCTGGAGATGATGCTCCCTCATATCCCAACTCTCCTCACCTGATGGGGGCTGAAGTATTACCTTAATGTATCAGATGACTAGTTTCCGAGTTGTACGAACACTTAGCAAGTGATCTGATTTTCATGGAAATAGCCTTGAGGGAGTAGCTCCGCTCCCTGTATGTTGACCAAATGATGTGGACGTTTTCAAATCCGATGGCACCATGTGGCGCGTACATGCCATTGGGGTTAGCCATGTGGCAGCTGTTGTACCAGGATCCACCCAGAAAATGCTGAGCACAGTTTTTATCCCACTGGTCCTGGTCTTTGTCAAAGGTGGTGAACTTCATGTTGTTCTGATTTGCCAAACTGTCCCCTACAAATAAAGGCAAAAACAACATTAGAGCTGTGATGCAGCTCATCTTTGAAACCCAGAAATGTTCATCCTGGACTGCTCCTGTATTATCATTTTGCCAGAGGATGATTTCAGTGACCTTTTGTTGCTTTGATAAGAATCTGAATAGAGCTTTAAATAGAGGATCCAATATATTAAGTGCAATACAAGCAGATCTTAAAAGAATGAAAGTAATTTGCCGTGAAGATTTTAACACTTTTAGGTGAAGAAGATCTCCTTTTGACCTATTCAATTAAATATTCTGACTGATTGTATTTTTTAAAACAATAAAAGCTGTTTCCTCATCCTGGTTTAAGATTTTAGTTCATTCTTCTCTTGTGAAGTTTAATACAGTCCTTTACCAGCTGACTACTACCTTACCTTCACAGACAGAATCATCCACTTTTTAAATCCTGAAGATAAACAAGGTGTCTCCAAATAAATGTGTTTCACTGTTTCAAAAATGAACCTAGTATTTTGGAAAATGCATTTTTTTTCCCCTCTGAAAGAACATCAGTTTTTCATTTTTCATTCAACTAAGCAACAGTTTAATGTGTCTCTGGAGATCCACATTTTCACTGGCGTAAAAAAAAAAAAAAAAAAAAAAAAAAAATTAATGTGAGCTGTCAAGTTTTCCATCTTGTTAGTCTACAGTGTTACATCCACCTTCGTAAGAACACAACAAAACCTAACTTGGAAAATAAATGATTTAAGGACACATTTTATATTCCCCCCTATTGATTCTAAAAAACCCATTCATTTCATTTAAAAGCATACTGCATTACTTAGAGTACAAACCTATAAACCTAAACTTCCCAAAGAAAGATCCACAACATGATCCTCACCTGCCATCCCACCATCATATTTGCCCAGGTGAAGCTGATATCCAGCGCTCTCTGAATCGATTGAGAAGGAGCTGTAGTGAGCATACGCCTTGTCTCGCTGCCAGTCCTCCATATCAACCCGCAGCGCATTCCTCTTTCTCATCGTCAGCAGGAAGATGTTTTCCAGGCCTGAAAAACATGAAGCACAAAGATCTGTTTCATTTAACCTCCTGCGCCAAACGTCTATATCAGGACTGCAGACGATCTCTCAGCCTCCACCTAGTCTAAAATCTCACCTCATACTTGGTCTCGCCTCAGCAAATTAAGATGGAAAGTAGCACAGGCCCCTTGTTTTTAATGTATTTTCCCTCAAGAACTCACCGAGCCAATATTCTCCTGCCACATTCCCAAATCCAGTCTTATAGTGGCTCCAGGGCCTGTAGAAGTTTTCAGTCCCATCCATCCTCCTCTGAAACACCTGAGAGGGAGAATCAGGGCACGACTTCAGATAACTTTAAACATCTTGACAACTTTTCAGAAAATCTTTTTTGTATAACTTTGATGATTGTCTGTTACTGCCTCGTGTGTACCGTAAATGAAAGTAAGCTTCTCAATGCTCCCGTCTTTTGGTGCTGGGTGGGTTATCAGAGCTTTATCAATGAAAACGAGGTGGATGGGATTTTAAAAAACAGATGAGCTAAACAAAGAGTCAAAAGGGACGAAAAAGATTCATCACTATGAAGTCATTTGACTCAGTGTCAGAAAAAAAATAGTGTGACTTTTTGGGAAATACACCTGTTTGCTTTCAGGCTGCAAGCAAGATGAGAAGCTTAATTCTACATAGTGTATTAATTAGTGATCTATGTATATGTATTTTACCTTTCAAGTCATTAAGAACGAGTCCAAGTCACACATGCAATTCTTTCAGGTCTGAAAGCCGACCATTAAAATGATACAGCAAACACTTTCCAATTAAAGCTGTGTTGTTTGAGCTTTTACTGAGAGCGAGTCCAGGACGCTCTACAGCTCTCCAGTCACCTGAATCAACTCCTAAGCACCAAAGCAACCAAATGAAAGACCCCAACACGTGCCGTCGTGTGTTTCTAGAGGCAAGTTTTACGAGCTCTACATGAGACACGCAGTCTGATGTTTGATCACGACTGTAAAGCTTGATAAAAACAGGAGGTGCACTGACGGTCCATCCTCCTCCATCCGTTTCCATGTCGCAGTAGACGTTCAGGGGCGCGCTGGGACCTCCTGGATAGATGGTGTACACCCCGCTGGATGTGGTGTTGTCACGCTGATGGATGTCATCACAGTCGATGGGCAGAAAAAAATGGGTGTTGGACTGAGCTGAGGCCACAAGAACCAGCAGAGCCACAGACAATGTCACCTGGATGGACAGAGATTACAGGGGCACTCATTGATGGATTTCTTCACTCTTTCACTTTTTGCTGACTTGTATTATTTGCATTTTCTGTTTCACTCAGTAGAAAAATACCCAAGTTACAACAGTTGGGATTTCCTCGCTGGGTGACTCTGAACACATCCGGCTGCATTATAGCAGTTCTGTGTTTATCATTAATCTGAGCCTCTCTGGAGCAGAGGTTGTTAAATCAGGTTTGGATGAGTGAAATTAATTTTAACAGTCACAAATGATTATACTCTGTTTACATCTATTCCCTCGACTGTTTCACTGGACATCCTAATGTTTTATTTTTATTCACTCTTGCTGTTTGCTTCCGTGAATTCACAGGCTTGAAGTCTAGAAACCGATTTTTGCTCACTGGGACTGAGAGTGTCCTGTTAATATGTAACTAAGAACAACTAACAAAAGCCAACAATATTATCCTCAAAATATTATCTATCAAAAAGTTTCAACTTTGTATTGATTAACTTAAGCAATACACACATACAATAGTAAAATGGTTAAGTGGTTTAGTTTTAGTAGTAGTAGTTTCACATAGTTCTTCAAAATATTAAGATTATAAAACTCATTTATAAGAGCGAGTGAAACCACATCTTGTGTTTATCACAAATATAATCATTTGATCTAAATGTCAGAGGATTTTCTGCAGCTTGTTTAGTGAGTGATTGAGCTCTTACCTGCATCATCTTCATGGAGATGAAGGTTCACAGCTGAGTTGATTCTGTCTGGTCAGTCTGTTGGAATAAATATTGCCTGCGAGGGGCGTGTCTGTGGAGGCATGTGACACTGACCGGCTCTGTTTGTAGAAGCTGAGGTCAGGTTTGTTGTTTCTGTAAATGTGGTAATTTGACCTCCTTGAATTAGTTCACAATAACACACAAATTAGCCGTCATGTTTTTCAATGTGGATTCTGATATCTTTGGAGTCAGTGTCTGTAAATTTGGCAATTTGTCATAAAAGAAAGAAAGAAAGAAAGAAAAAACATATTAAGATGATTCAGATTATTCTACTGTCTCTAAAAAACTCCAAAAAAGCAACAAGTGGAATTTGACCTCAGTATGTGAAGTCCATGATGTCCAGAGAGTATCCCTTTTCTAGTTACTCATTAAACCTGATTAATCATTTTATAGAGAAATTTAAAGACAAAAAAACTGAATTAAAATATTTTGCAGGCTTTCACCCAAATACTAGAGAGAAAACACAAACAAGTTACGTACAAGAAAATTGGGGAAATTCCCATTTAAACTGAAAGCTCCACACAGCAGATCCTGTTCTGTGTGGAAAACCCATAATGTCACCACAGGTTCAGTGTCCAGACAAACAAAGGCACAAAAATGAGTGACAACACTGACATTTTCTGTCTTACCTATAATGTGATATGTGTAACGCACATGATTTGATATTCCTCAGTGTGTGTGTTCAAACAGAAAGTGAAGCAGATTTTCACCTCGTCTCATTCGTACAAATTTGACTGTTGGACTATTTTGTGTTTATTTGCTGCAAAAGACATTTTTTTAACTGTACACATTTTTGTAAATATCTGTATATTCTGAATTTGATGCCAAAGTTTTTTGTTTCTTTTCAAACAATAAAACTGAGGATGAAATAACTGTAATGACGTGTAATAAAAATGTTGAGCATATAATGTACCAACAGCAGGGTGATTCTCTGAGATGGGTAACTTTTGGGTCACACCATATTTGACTTATCCTAACCCTAACCTGAACCACCACTTGTGGAACACGTAAACTTAAATTTACCTTAAACTTAAACCAAGTATCCACCCTAACAATTTAACCTTTTATTTTGGAGACCCAGATCTGTGTTGCTCTGCACGTTGAGTATCAGGACTGTGTGGAGGGTGTTGATAGCATTCACCTTTTCTTCTGTCTTTTTTAACACTCCTCTACATCTTGCACTCACGTCGTTTAGCTCTGTCACTCAGATCCCTGATGTTTTTCTTTTTCCCGGCCTCAGCGAGTCTTTTCCTCCTCTCATACTCACTCCATCCCTCCTTGCCCTGTTCTCTCTTTGCCCCTCTGCTGCTGCTTTTGCCAATGTGATGTCTGGAAATACTGAACATAAAATAGCATTAAGAATCACAGTTCACATCAAAGTCTACAACTGAGGCATCTACAGAGAAGTGTCAAACATTCAACCCTGTCAAGATTCAGCACTGTGACAGGGTTGAATGTGATTGGGTTGAAGTTTTTGGCTATTAATAACCATATTTAGACAACAGCACCACATGGCATTTAGGACATAATTAAACTGTAATATGTTGCAACACTATTGTTGAATTCTTTCCAAAACAATTGTTTACCATCATTTATTCATACAATAGTTAAAATGTTGAATTTGACTCAATTTTACAATAAAAACGACAAAATACAGGAAATAAAAGACACTGATACTCATCTTTCTTTGCAGCACGTTCTTCAAAAGACTTGTGTGATGTCACTTCCTCAGTGCTGATGTCACATGGACTGAGCCATTATCACAGAGGTCATTAGAACTCATCATCTGAGAACAGGTCAGGTGAGACTTTGACCTCCTGTTGGTTCTACAGGAAGTCACTGGATCATAGGATTCATACTTGTGTGTACAAAACCTCAATCCATCCAATAGTTGTTGAGATACTTAAGTCTGGATCAAAAGTGGTGGATCACCTGAGGAACACTGAAATCCCAGTAACTATGATCATGTCCTGTACTTGAACACAACACACACGCTCAGAGACTGGATGTGTCTGTTCCAGTTGTCACCTTTTTGGATACTTGTGTGAGAAGAGAATCTCTCTGCTCCTCTGATCTTCCCACCAGAGGAGCAGAGTCCGTATCTGCTTGACTTTAACAGCACAGTTATTGATGGCTCACCTCAAACAGGGAAATCAAACCTCGGGGCCATCTGAGTGATGAACCAAGAAAAGGCCAATGATAGTCAATCTTTCTTCCATTCTCATATATTTCTCTGTCTTTCTGTCCTTTAATCTCAATCTGTGAGAGAGAGAGAGAGAGAGAGAGAGAGAGAGAGAGAGAGAGAGCTGGTTTTCTGCCAGGTTTTGTTCCTGTCGACATATAATCCATGTTAATAAATGGCTCTCGAGGTCATCACAATGTAGCTGGAGAGAAAATAGAGAGATAGAGAGGCGGGCAGAAAATAGGTTTCTGTGTAATGAGTGAGTGAGAGAGCTTTGAACAGGGTGTACGCAACCTTACCGTTAACCTTGTTTATATTTTTGCCGTTGTGTCTATTTTGGATTTTGTGGATTTTGGATATCTGTTTATTGATAGATTATATTTGGACTCTTGATATTTGCTCCTACTTTGCACAGCACAACGATTTCCCTCAGGATGAATAAAAGTCTGTCTCATCATATGCTGATACAATATGTGGCCAAAAGTGTATAGACACCTGAACCCATATGTCCAATTCCAAAACTGTGAATCTCTGCTGCTATAACAGCTTCTTCTCTTCTAGGAAGTCTTTCCATTGCATTTTGGAAACCGGCTGCAGGGATTTTCACTCATTCAGTCAAAAGAGCACCAGTGAGGTCGATGTTGGGTGATAAGGCCTGATTTGCAAATCAGTGTTCCGGTTCATCCTAAAGCTGCTGGATGGGAGTTGAGGTCAGGGCAGGACAGTCGGGTTCTTCCACAACAAACTGAACGCCTACTTAAAATCCTGTTTAGTTTCTTTGCTTGAAATGATCATGGATTTGCAACCGCACAACAAGCAACTCTTATTTTTTATCGCTGAGGTTTTATTCTTAAAACGACATTAGATGCACAAATTCTGTTATCTGAAAAACATGCAGTGGAGGTGGAAGTGCTTTTTCGTGCGCGAGTGCTGCAGGTATTCCTTTTCACTCTGCACACGACCTCCACCAACAAGTCAGGGCAGCCTGTTTGTAGCCTGAGAAGCAAAGAAATTTGCAAAGTACTCGCTCTGCTCTTTAAGATCACTGCTGTGAGACTCATGAAAATACCAACATTTTTATCCACTCCTCTCTTCTCTCATCTGAACTATGGTGACTGGACTTTTAGTAAGAAAATTAGCCTGCTACAACATGAAATGCAACCAAAACCAGAAATTTTAAGGACCTTGTCAGTGCTTGGTTGTGTCTGTTTTTCTTGAGTTTTTTCACTGTAATTTACAAAAAGGAAAGATATAGACCCAAAAAGACAAATGTGGGAAAAAGCTCCTTTGTGCTGTTGATGTGAGTGAAGAAAGCAGCTGAGAGACGGACAAGTCATTTTCAATGAAGTTTTCTTTCACTTTTATGTGCCTGTTAATCTGTCTCCTAAAAATGTTGTATGTTACTAATTTGTTTTTAATCAGAGACATTGCCTGAGTATTGTGCACAGCCATGTGCTTCTACAGAGAAGAAAACACTCATCATTTTGTACCACGCAGACAGAGAGCATGTACTTTGCATAATCATTTAAAAAGGACTTAAAAATGTTTCGTGCAAGTTTGTGTCACAGGTGTCTGGATGTGTTTTTGTGTGAGCTACACTCCCAAAATACCACACTCAAGGTCAGGATGTGTCACAGGGCCATATGTTCACCGTTTTTTAAATCTGCTTCTTCTGCGCCAAAGAGCTGAGAGGAGGTGACGTGTCCTGCGTTTGGTTCACGTGGTGATGAGTAAGTAGCTATTTTTGTAAAGCGACACATGAGCTCACATTAAGAGATGTTATCAATGAAACAATAAGAGAAACCCTGAGTGCTGCAGCATTTCTCTGCACCACTGGATGGCACTGCTCCTCCTCCTCTCTCATCATCCCATCCTCCCTTCACCACTCCCTCCCTCCATGCACTCCTTTTCTCTCTCGCCCTTTTTCCCTGCGTCTCCTCGTCTTGTGTAGGAGGAAGATTAGAATCGCCAGAGAGCACATCGAGGATTACCAGATCGATATCGGAGACAATCTCTTTCTGCCATCTCTTTTACATGGTCTATCCCTCCATTTCCCTCTCCTCTCTGCCTCTGTCACTCACTCGCTCTCTGTGGTTAATTTGTATGTTCACCCTCTGCCCTTCAAGTCACTCATTGCTTCTGGGTGTATAAGGGAAACGAGAGAGAGAGAGAGAAGGGGTGGAGAGGGGTGGACAGATAAGCAGACAGACGTGCACGAATAATGAAAAGAAAAAGACAGATACAGCTGAGATGAGAGATTTTGTTTCCTTTCACTCAGATGCTATTGATTCGCCGTGACCTGCTTGCACACAATATGCAATGCCGTTAATTCATCACACAGCGGCGGCTAAGCTGAGGCTCAGGGAGAGACGGCATAACCCATTTCATACACGGACACAGATTCATAGCTGAGTGGCGATGATAAAAACACCTAGAGGTATTTTTTTCTGTCCTCTCAGACGGGCCGAGGCCTGAGGAGGAGAGGAGAGGAGAAATAAACACAGATGCACACACACACACACACACACACACACAGTCACACAGATCCATACCAGTTTAAAATAACAAGTGGAACCAAGGAGCCTTGTTTGTCCAGTTCCTGGGTACACAGAGAGGTGGTAAATGAAATCCTACAAAAAGAAGATTAGTCAACAAAGTCAGGTAAACCCTTATAGATATAGCAATGTGTGTATGTGTGTGTGTGTGTGTGTGTGTGTGAGAGAGAGAGGAGGGTAGAGAGGGACTCATCTTTTATGTATGAGTGTTTGTTTAGCTGCACTTGCAGCTGTGCCTGGGTTACTTCCCATCTCAGTCACACACAACTGACTAATAAACTCTCTCACCACGTTTAAACACGCCGCGAGACACACTCCAGCTCTAACTGTGTCGATGTCACTATATTTACTAGATATGAAGTCCAAACAATCCATTCAGAAGCACAGAGGAGAACAGGAATTTTGGTGAGTCCATAAAAACATGAAATATTGTCATTACGTTTCGTGCCACTCGGAGTTATTCGCATGAATGGACTTGCACTTGTTTGTTTGTGGGTTTTTGTGAGTGGACAGTGTGTGTGTGTGTGTGTGTGTGTGTGTGTGTGTGTGTGTGAGTGTGTGCGTAATGGCCACCTCCTGGTACAGAGTTCTTTCTGGGACAGTGTGCCTCACAATCATCTGTTCCCAACCAAACACCCATTTCCTGTGTCCAACTGAGACACAAGCTGGCCACACGAGCATGCACGTACACACACACACACACACACACACACACAGACACACACACACACAGACTTCTCTCTTGCATAATCAGTAAAGTTAAGTCTGCCAAAAGTCATGGCCGTATCAGCAAATCCAAATATCAAGACTAATGTGAATATAACACACACACGCAGACACACATAGACGCAAATCAAACATGACTTTACAGATGTGTGTGTGTGTGTGAGAATCTCATTGATATGCGTGAGCAGAGGCGTGTTATTGGTTCCTACGGGCTCGTTTGGGGCTAATTAGAGAGAGTAATGAGATAAGAGGAGTGGGAGAGGGAGGCGATGCTCTGATGGATGTGAGGAAGGGGACGGCATCTCAATGAAGAGAGACTCAGAGGGAGGGAGAGAGATCAAATTAGAGGATGAAAGGGAACAAGAGGGACGGTAGAGAGGACGGAGGAACGCAGGGAATCAATAATGTGGGCTGAAAGGGAACCTCGGCGTCCAGGAGCAAACGCTCATGACAAAGTAGATCATCTGCTCCGACTCGGCAGACGTGTTCACTTAAACTTCAGTCGTGTGTTTAATCACTATTCAATCTAGTATTTATTTTCATGTCTGTCCCCAGTATTTAACACCAGGAGCCATAAAGTCACATCTACAATCACAATATGTGCAGTTTGTGAAGGAAACATAAGGAGTTAGAGTGACATTTTGTGGCATCTTAGAAACTCAGAATTTGAAGGAATTGTCTGTTCGTCCATTGGCTGTTTGTGGTGAATATGATGGACGGCACGAATGGTTCAAAGGTCAGATTTGTGTGAATGAAGCAAGGAAAAATGTGCTTGCTTTCTGTCTGAGCACACCTTTACATTTTGCTTTTTGTGCATATTAAACAAACAAGATATAACATACTAATAAACAAGCGTTAGACATGCGGGTGGATGGATTTTTTTTTTTTTTTTTTTTTAAACTGCTTCTGTATGTTTCCAGCCTTTATCCTCAGCTAAGAGAATCCACTGCTGGCTGTAACTTCACATCTACGCTGACCAGTTGTTCCAAGATTGTTTTAAGCTGAGTGTCCGGAGTCCAGACAAATATCTTTAAAACACTCAAATATCCCGGTTGTCAACATTAATCACCAAATTGTCCTGGTTTTCACCACAATAAAAATAATTATTCTTGTTTTCAGTGCTCACATAGATGTTTGTCACGTTCTGTCTCATTCACAATATAAAAACATAAATGGACCACGTAAACTCAACACTGATTTGTACGTACGTGTGTGAGTCAATCAATGTGTCATCGAGGCTGTTTCTAGCCAATGAGTCATCGACAAGTGTTAAATAGAATTAATATAGAAAATACAGCAATTGAGTCCCCTTGTCTTCTTTGTTGTAAACATTACTTGACCGATGACGTTTGGACTTTTAATGGTATATGAAAATGTATGCAATGTATGCTTTATTTTAATTTGTGGGGTCTTAAAAGCCCACGCAGACCGAGCATATTTGTATGCGAGACACAAAAATAAAACCTTGTTCATCATCATCAGTCATCTGAAAGGAGAATACCGCCGTCTACATTAAGTTTATGTTCCCCCAGAGATTGTGCAGAGCCGTCTGCGCGTACTTTGTTTTTATGTATGCATAACGTTTACATTGTCATTTAGCTTTTATTGCATTTAAAAGTCAAGCTTTGCTGATGCAGCAGTTAACTTTCATCCCGGCGAACTAAAAGCTCCAAATGTGACTTCACATATTCAAGGAGACGTCTTTGGTTTTTTTGATTGATTAGGTTGATTTTATGCAACAGGAAGGCAAACAAACCCTGAGAGAACCTTGACAAATTCATATAAGAAATGTTGTTCCCGTCTATAGTGAGTCTGTATATATACAGTATAATAAATTCAACATCGACCTGTTGTGAATCTCCATAAGGGTTCAAAGGTTTTGTTTTGATGTCTGGTTTGAATAAAAAATGTTTTTGGAAGGAGGTCAAGATACTGAATCTGTCTAACAACTACAGAGCAGTGACAGACACAAGAAGAACCTGAATAAGAGAATTGTGAAACATAAACGCTTCCCTAAAGGCCACAGAGTCTCGCTGAATTGATGTGAATCATATGCTTTAACTGCATTTATATTGTTATAGTGTTCAGACCATAATGATGAGTTTTACTTAAGCCTCCAAGTTGTAATTCAAGACGCCTGAGACATATGAGTTATGAAATCATCCACATGGCAAAAAGAATTACAACAAACTGCTGCAACAAACATGGCAGTTACAGTCAGTGACATGTTAAAAAAAAAGAGAATACTAATAGAATAAATTCTGTTCATTTTAAAGGTGTAGTTTATTTGTACCAGTTTTCACTTGTTAATAATGGTGGTATGTGTAAGCAGGGTAGCAGAAATACAAGGGATGAACCCAAATGCAGAGATCAGAGGCAGTTCAACGATATATTCTTTACAAAATCACAAGACTTACTGGGTGGTCAGGCAGGGTCAGAAACAGATCAGACCAAACAGGCCAATCCAAAAAGGAGCAGGCAGGAAAAAGACAGTCGAGGTCCAGAAAAACTGAAATCCAAAACACAAAGAGACACAAGGAAAACAGACTGGAGAGGGCTGAAACACTTCACACTAGGTACAAGAAGAAACTGGCAAAGAGAGAGAAGAACACTGACTAAACACACAAGGAGGGAGGATCACAGGTGAAAACAATTAACAATCCTAAGAGCAGGAAAAGACAATGGCAGGAAGTAAACACAACTGAACACACTTGAGGACATACTGTTTCAAAATAAAACAGGAAATGTGTAAAATAAGTGCAGGAACAGCAAGAACTGAGCTCATCCCTCCGGTAGAGAGTCCATGAAAAGGAGAAATGCAGCTGTTCTGACGGCACTAAGACACTTAATGTTGGTTTTCACTTTAACGAATCAGACCTAAGAAGCTCATTGAATCTTCAATCAGGAAGACTTTCATGCTTATTCTGTTTATTTTCCTTTTGCAGCTTCCAGCTCAGACCGCTGATTGACAACCTTCCTGTTGCACACACTAAATGGTTAATGCACCACATTTTCAAAGAGCCTTTATCCAAAGCACTTTACCATTTGCCTCTCATTCACCCATTCACACACACACACACACACACATCAGCAAGTAGAAATGCAAGGGCTGACCATTGGGTGTAAATTAAGGACGGAGCCGGGGATCGAACCACTGACAACTTTACTCTTTAAGCTTCCTCTTTCAATTAGTCCCTCTTTATTGAACTGTATATATGACGTCCAAAAACAGGCCTGGACTCACTGAGAAACAATCTGCACCGCTGAGATAAAAGTACCTCTGCGCTGCAACACAGGAAACATTTAAACCATATTTCAACCTCGTGTTGCCAATATGTTACTTAACCACTGCAACACTGCTGATTTGACTGAACATTCCCGAGTGCACCACAGCCCCTCAGGCTCAGAAAAGAGACTGTGGCCGAGCGAACGTCAGCGGAGGTCGTCATTAGCGGTTTGGGTTGGAAACCAGTCACAGCTTCCCACGGAGGTCCCTGAAGAGATGATCCAGGTGACAGCGAGTGACAACCTGAAGTCTGACAGCTCCGTGAGTGTATATGTGTATGAGTGAGTGGTTTACTAGTGGTAGCGCAGTTTGGTTTTAATTGGCTGGTTTCCCCTCCCCAATGTGCTCTGTATTCTATTAATAGACCAGCAGACGAGTCCGGGTGGAACCTGATGCCTCTCTTTTCTCTCTCAGACGTCCACATCCTCTTTTTTTTTTCCTTCTCCATTCAACGTGGGAGAGCAAACTATCCTGACCTCCTCCTTCTCCTCCTCCCACCCGCCCGTGTTTCCCTCCCAGGCTAGTCTTTCAGCCTGTGTCCTTGTTTAATAGGCTGATCCCTCCATCATTAATTAAACATGATCACAGGCCATGTGTCTCTCGCTGCGCTCGGCTCTGCGTTTAGGCGACGCGTCCCTCTCCTCCTCTGTTCCCTCTCTCCCTTATTTGGATTTTGTTTCTCAACCAAAGGTCCTACTCTTTCTTATTTTTTGTCTGTCTGTCGTCACTTTATCTGTTCCCTTCCCTCCCTCCTCTGTGCCCCTCAGGTGGTCTCTTTTAACAGCTGTAAATTATTCATCAGGCTGATATCCGCCCAGGAGACAAAACCAATGGATAGATGGACAGATAGAGATGAATAAATAAAAAGGTAAAAATGATATATCCGGCATCTGCTTCAGCATTTTGTCCGAGGATGCGTGTGTGTACGTGCACAGCGTGTGTGTGTATCCCTGTGTGGAAATCCGGCGGGTCTTCCGGAGAAGCACTTCCACGATGCAGAAAATCGGAGCCAATGATGGTGATAGATGGAGAGGAGGGAACCTTGCAGCAGGGACCGTGCCAAACCAACTGCAGCCTCGCCAAAAGACAGCAGGGAGGTGGGCAAATAAAGAAGAGAGAGAGCGATAAAGGCGGAGAATGCACAAAGGCATGGAGGGAAATCCAAGTAAATTGTCAGGGAGTCTATACAGTCTGTCACCGCAAAGTGAATCCAGCAATGTACCCACTTGTGTCAGAAAGCAGAGTTAAAATGTGAGCCAACTTGTTATGTAACATGTCTGCAAGGATAACATCACAAATTGCAATACTATACATGGACTTGTGGTTAACTGTGTGCAATAGGCTGCAATGACAAAATGCTGAAGGAATTATTCATCTCAAAATACACTTCAATATTGTGTAAAAAAAAAAAGCAGGTGTGCACTGCAACTTTGGACTAATTTTACTGGAGCACAAAATCAGGGGTTAGTAATTTCCTAATGAATTCATGTGAGGTCTCCTAGAAAGAGATGTATGATTTAGTACAAATTATAGGGAAAGTGGAGACAGTGTTGGTGCAGTGTCAGTTGCTAATTTAGAGGGCATTTAAGTGATTGTAATGCAGGTCAGCTGAACATGCAAAAATGTGAAAAGGCAAGCAAACATATTTAAAATATAGTTAAGTTTCCAATGACAAATAATATTTACTTGCACTTTTTCTCCGTGATTAATTTGCAGTGTCAGTTGTAACTACATGTCATTTCCATTTTCTTATACAACCCTGATTCTAAAAATGTTGGAAGCTGTGTAAAACATAAATAAAACAGAACGTGATCATTTTCATTTTTAACATATACTCAATTGAAAACAGCACAAAGACAATATATCTAATGTTTGACCTCATCAACTTCATGGATTTTTGTACAGGAGCAACAAAAGACTGTGAAAGTTGTGGACTGATCCAAAAACACCTGTTTGGATCATTCCACAGGTAAACAGGTTCATTGGTAACAGGTGATAGTATCATGATTGGGTATGAAAGGTTCATCCTGGAAAGACTCAGTCGTTCACAAGCGAGGATGGAGAGAGGTTCAACACTTTGTCAAACTACTATGCTGAAAAAATCACAGAACAGCTATAATCAATATCTTTATATTGACAATGAATAAAATGAGTACTTGTACGTACAAGGAGTGTCTCGTAGTGTTGAACTCAGAGAATTGTCACCTGTCTGTGCAGTTCACCTCAGCTCTACTGAGCATTTTGGCATTTTTCAGCTCATTGTTTTGGTTTTATAATCGCAATTTTACTGTTTTTGTTCCTTCTCCTCACTCTCTAAACACAGCAGGCAATCATTTTCAGTGAGGCCTAAGGTAGAATGACATGAATGACACTGAATTCTGTACTGGTGACAAAATCAATCATGCATTTCTTTGCAGTCAGAGTTCAGCTTTTTCACATAATGACAATATACAGTCATACAATAGAAATCAGACAACCTGCAGCATCACTCTCAATACTTTTTAGTCTGTGATTCCTCTGCTAAATATTTATTTATTAATGACACTGAAACTGTCACATCTTTTTTTTCCCAGTCTGACTGAGGGGTAATTTTGTTAAACAGACACTGATGTGAGTGCAACTGGGTGCAGAATTTTATTAAGTAACCCATTTCTGTCAGTCCTTAAAGTACAACCTTGCTGAAAGAAAGAAAACCTTGTTAAGGCGTTTATTTAAGCGTTGTAATTGTCAGAGCGTTGCTTTAGTCTGGTTATGATCTGCTAATTATTGTTGTTGGAAAGGAAATGAACAGGTGCAGCAGGTTCACACCTGTTCTCTCTCTGGGGTGTTGCTGAAAATTCAGGCAATCACACACTGAAGAAAAAGCCAGCGAAGCAGGCTGAGGAAAGCTGGGGGGAAACGTCCTAAGATGTTGTGAACTTCACAGTTTATTGACACGTGAGATTGGATTTTTCCCTCAGGCTTACAGATTACTGATGTGTCTGCATGGAAACGTTTTATTTGCTTTCAGATAGTTTCATTTTTTGAGGTAAAATGTCCTCATTCTGTTAATTAAACGTCTCAAATTAATAAAATTAGGTAGGAGAGGATCAGCGGAGGCAGATTTGGTTTTCGAAGCAGTGACCCGACTCGAGGCAGTTACACACAACATCACCACAGTCACCATGGCAACTGAATAGCCATTTGTGATGTTTCTACAATTAGATCCACATATAGCCGAGCCTCTTTATTATCCTCCATCGCTTTCTATCGATCCAGCATTTCATCTCATCATCAGAGAGGCCTCCACTGTCTGCTACACCTGCCTCTTCTTTTGTTTATCTGTGACCATATGTTAGCATAATTGTAGTTAATTAATAGCTGTGTGTGTGTGTGTGCGTGTGTGTTCTTTTGGTCTCAACCAACAGTACTGACTAATCTCCGGGGACGTTACCCACTTTCAGCTCATAATAGCCACTTCTATATAAGAAAAAGCAAACTTAAATGAACTCATCCAAAACACTGCTTCAATCTATGACAAACCTGATTCCAAAAAAGTTGGGACACTGTGCAAAAAGCTAATAAAAACAGAATTCAATCATTGGCAAACTAACTGTGTTGACTGACAGCAGTTTCATGAAGTGTTTCCCAGCCCATGCAGTGATCTCCTTTATACAATCATATGTTTGACAAAGTGCTGAACCTTGCCCCAGCAATGTGACAAAGTTAAATCTACTGAAAGGTTACTGGCTTTATTGGTTATTGGTATTGCTTCCAATGTTATTCTGCAGTAGATGTTTGCCTGCCTGGGGTGTGTGGGCACAAGACCCACGAGACTTAGGTGACACAGTGCTTGAGATGAGCAACGCAGGAGCTGCACACAGCGTCTGGTAAATTCTCTGATGCTATCTAACACGTTTTCATTATCAAATGTGAAAGAGGAGTCAGAGATAAACAAGCTGGACATCGTTTCTGCGAGCGCTGCAACCTGGTAGTCAGATAGTGTCATGTCCCAGGTCAACAAAGAACAAAGCTTCGGCTGATGTGTTGTCACGCTGTTGAGTTTTGAAATGTTAAAACTGTGTATTATAAATTGGATGCAGGGGAGACATTTCACACTTTCATCATGTTGCCGCCGGTGTATGTTGTTATGTTATATGTTTCTCATCATCTCCTTCTAGAGATGCTTCTCCCTCTACAGTCTGTGAGGGAAAGCTTGTAACTGATGTCAGTGTGATTGCTGTCAGACAGTTTTTTCTTCTTGACAAAGGATAATAATTTGCGACAGAAAGGGAAGGGAAGGGAGTTTTGTTCCCTGAATTTGTCTTTAAGACAGCGCTTCTCCTCAGGGTTGAGGGTGTTTTTATGATTACTAATGTTACCCGGGAGAAGGCAACGCCTGAAAGACAAAAGTCAGGGAACAAAACACCACAGATTACATGAACGATTGTAACATGATTAGCTGCAGGGTTGCTGTGCTATTTTTTAAGTAGCTGTATTGTAAATCCCTCTGCCCAGAGGTGGATGTATGTTCTGTATACCTGCCATCACTACACCTCTGGTGGGAGTGTTATGTGTGTCCTCTGTTGGCATTTCCTTGTCCTTGTTTGGTTGTTTTTTCTCTCCTCTGAAATGTCTCCAGACCCTGATAGACAATAAAGAACACCTGAGCTGACTGAGGCTGCATGCCTGTAAAGTACAGATGGCAGAGTGGAGAGAGAGACCAATTCCCTGTTGGCACAAAGCTCTTTTGTTATGTTGGAGTTCACTGGTAGTCCTGTTTTCAGTTTTGTCTCAGTTATGGAAGCTTTATATTGTTTTGCTAGGCCTTCTGTATGGCTGGCTCATGGCAGTTTGTTATTTTGAGGTTGGCTGGGACTTCCAATTCTCTGTCTGATTTCACAAAGAAGTTACTCTGGTTTATTTAGAAATAAATAAATATTGTTTATTTTGAGTAATTTTCCAGTGGGTTCTTATTTGTTATGGTCTTTGAGGTCGTAGCACAAAAGAACACTCAAACCTACATTCTGTCCATTTTCAACACACATGTATATATGTAGACAGACATACAGGTCTGTATTAAAAACAAGGTAAAACTGATTTCACCTCTCCACTCTCCCTGCTCCAAAACAAAGACAAGAGTCTTGGCAAAGTTTGACAGTAAGATTTAATGAATGAACAACCATGCTGACTGAACACGTCCACGATCACATCACAAACCCAGAATCTCCATCAGGTCTGATGTCACAGCTTGAGGTTTGAAGCAAGTTGAAATTCAGTTCACGAGCTGAATTTTTTTTTATTCGACAATTCGACCTCAACTTCCAAAATCACTTCTTGAGATGCAAGTGGAATGAAACGCAACAGAATATGGATGAGCTCAATCTGTCTGATTTCCTTTCTATCAGCATCCCTGTAGCAGAGGCAGTTAATTTTCATCTTTGCCGTGATGAATACTCTTGTCTGTGACCTTTTGACATGTGTACGACAACCGTGTATTGTGTCTCCTTATTAGCTCAGTGAGCCCTCGTGGTCTAGAAGTCATTCAAATTCAAACACAGACAGTACTCATTTTTCTGTTGACATGAATGGCCATTGTATATGTGTGTGTGTGTTGTAAGTTGCAGTACCGTTTAGCAGTAGGTTGCATCCTCCTCTACTATACTCCCTCTCTTTTTTTACCATTTCCTACGTGTCCATCTATCCGTCACTCCGGATGACGTGAAACAGTGTGACGTTGTAGAGGACCTGGTGCCCGTTGTTCCAGGTGTACAGCGCTCTCTCTCTGGGGTTGTAGTCCATCATGCTAATGTGGGAGTACTGGTTGTGGAAGGGGATGTCAGTGTACTCGTACGTGGACGAGTTGGTGTGGTAGGCAAAGTGGACCTTGGCCCCAGCCAGGTGCGAGTTGGTGACATACAGGGTGCCGCAGATCATGAAGGCCTCCCCTGCGCTGCGCTTAGGAAACCCCGTGTCCCAGCTCTGTAGGACTTCCAACGAGCGAGAGTCCAAACGACTCACCTGGAGACAGAGAGGGAGGGCTGGTCACAGAGACATATCAGGTCACATAGTTTTAAAAAATCCATCAACAACTTATTCAATTATTGTATATAGTACCTGTTGAGCTTTAGGTGGAAGTTTGTAAGGGTGGGCTGTTGTTTCTTTTTATCCTGCATTTTCCTCCCAGTTCAGGGAGTTCAGTATTTTAACTTTCCTTTGGGGCATAATTTAGTGTTTTGAGATGGATGAATTGTGTTTTTTTATCATTTTCATGTTGGTGAACTATGAAGTTTCACTTCCTATGGAATTGCTCATACTTTATTGGAACCCATCCATCAATCTTTAGATCTATGTCTCTCTCTCTCTCTCACACACACACACACACACACACACACACACACACACACACACACACACACACACACACACACACACAGACTCTCCACCCTCCCATTCTCATCCCCTTTGTATTGGGCTCTATAGAAAGCATTGGGCTGTAACAGGTGCACAGTAATAGAGGAAAATTAGCTGCAAATTGTATATTAAAATCATGTTAGGAAAACTGCAATACACTTGCTATTCAGTATGATAGATTACATTATTCAGCGCAGTAATGTGTCTCTGTCAGCTGTTTTAATGGATTTTTAAAAAGTGAGGGAGTTTATGACTTCAAGAAGGTAAAGTAAACCTGCTGACAGCAGTAACTTCTGACTGGAACAAACACATCAGTGGGTTTAGATTTAGTGTATGCCATTCAACATTAAATGTCCCTTATTCTAAGAGTGTTAGAAAACTTCATATTCAGTACTTGCTATTTTATTTAGTTATCACAAGAGTGCAAAAACACACAGGGGGGCAGACTGTACCATAATGTTTCCAGCATTTGGGATAGAGGTGTAGACGGCCCAGAGTCCCATCTCATCAGCCATGAGGTCGATATCTGAGGACCCTCCCCAGCTGTAGGGAAATGTGTTGTTGTATCCGGCACCACTCAGACTTCGCTGGAGCAACACGCTGCGAGAGCGGAAATGGTACTGAACCTGGAAAGACAGACATACATTTCTCTCTCTGGGCATTTATTATCAAACTGTTACATCTGCCATCTTTCCATTCCAGCCAGTGTCCTACCAGGATGTTGCTCTGGTGTTTGTTGTAGTAGAGTGACCCGTTGTAAACCACATGGCCGGTTCCTGCCCAGGGGTGGGGCAACAGATGCTGCACAAAGTTCTGCCCCTTGGTGAAATCCCCCATGGTTCTGTACTCCAACACACGCCTGCCCTTATAGTAGCCGTCCATCGACCACACCTGATGTAGGAAGAAGGAAACAGGAGGTTTATCTCTGATCTTACCTCTGCATCCATGATGAAAAATGAAAGAACCCATCAAGCACTAAATTCTGTTAAATTTGCAGAGAGATCCATAATGGCCACCTGCCATGTTTACCAGCACCTTGATTGGATAATTGCATGGTGTTTTGGTTTTGGCTGATAATCAGACTCGGTCCCCGTTGGCCTTCAGCCAATAAAATCAGGGCAAATCAGTGCCAGCAAACCCAAGATATTTCCCTGACCGTCTGCCAAACTCCTCACCAGAACAGCAGTCATCTAATCATAGATTAGCAACTGTAATAGACACAGCAGGTCTATCAAGCTTTGGATTTTTCCACATGTTGAAGAGCTCAATCTCAATATCCAAAGAAAAAAAAAAAAAGCAAAAATACAAGCAAAAGTGTAATGTGTAATCAAGTCTAACATAAGGTGTAAACATTGGCCTGTCTGTCTAACTAGCTTTCTACTTACAGAGGTAACCTAACCTGCAGCTTTATACTCCAGCAACCCCCGACAAACTAATTACACTAGATAATGTTGCATTTGTAAAACACATTGGTCATCCTCAGAGATTTTTTTGCTGTAAAAGTGAAACATACAGTTTGAAAATATGAAGATTAAAGCATAAATCTAAATCTCCGTGCTGCTAATCCAAGTAGGATTGCTATGTTTTTGTACAATAAGCATCCAAACAGGAGACTCTGTTTTGGATGCATCTTGCATTTTTACCTGCAGTATCATACAAGAGTTAACTAGCTCTATCCAACAATACAACAGCAATGTTGTTTCTTTATTTCCACGACATTGACATGAACCATCAAGTGGTGAGGATGATGAATATTTCCTGGAACATGCAGCTTTAGTCTCAGTCTTTAGGCACAATATCATGTATGTAGTTATTAAGTGCATATTTACAGACATACAGTTTTACAAAGTGTTCCCAAGCCCATGTAGTAATATCCTTTATACAATCATGTGTTTGGCAAAATGTTTTAACCGTTTTACCGTTTACACCTGTTTTACACGACAACCCAACATTTTTTTTTAATTGTTGTAAGATCCTTTTACCTTTTACAGGTATTAAAACGAGTCAGCTGGAGACAGACTGTTCAATCTACGCACAGTTAAGGTTAATTAGCTAACGCTTGCTAGCTACAGGTAATAAAATCTGCTGGATGGCTTTCTTTTTCACTGGTGGTGAAAGACAAAAACATCAGAGAATCAAACAAACAGACAGGGAAGGAGAGAAGACGCAGGGGAAGAAGAGATGGGAGGGAAACTGAGTGTCGACAGCATCGAGGATTAATTACCCAAATCGAGGTGGTAGAGGTGAAACAGATGAAAGAAAAGAGCAGAGAGCGCTGGCGAGAGAGAGCATTGTTGGTGAAAAAGACTCTTGTTATACCCTCTAAAACAGAACAGTGGAGAGGTCAGAAAAGAGGGAGCAGATAAAAAGCATCTTTTTTTTTTGTGGGTCACAGAAGAAGAAAATCTCTCCCGCCGTGGCAGCACCATTTCTTAAATTATGGTTAATTTGTAGTTGCAATATTCAAAATTCCCATTGAATTAGAGAGTTTTAGACAAAAGTGACTGATTGCAATTAAACATTTTGTCATCGAGGGGCCTCAATGACAAAATGTTTAATGGAGACTCATCTTGTTTGCAAAGACGGTGAAGCAGACGGATAACTCTCTCTCTGCTACAAAAACTCTCTTCTCTTCCTCTTTTTTCCTCTAAATACTTGCCATTCCTCCTTATATTTCTCCCTGCTTCACCAGCTCATCTGATAAAGCTTCCTCTGTTTTAATTTCTTTTTAAGTTTCAAAGGAACACGAGTTCCTTTGTTTTCAGGCAGCTGTAATCTTCTTGCATTTGACTGCACCATTTGCTTTATATAAACAAGCTCCAGACGCTGATTATACAACAAACGGTGCGTGCAAGACAGGGGAGTGTTATGCTGTTTCTTGAACTCACACCTTCTCAGTCAGCCTACTCCCATACTCCCCACTAAAGGATAGGTACAGACTTTTTCAAGTCTATTCTAATGAAGCGCTCACATGCCGTGAAGTGAGCTCTTTGTAGTGCAACTACACTGGAAAAAACTGAGAACAAAATCCACAGTTCTTGTTCTGTGCAAATATTTTCTCTTAAGTTGCACAAATAATTTCCTGTGTTGGTGTTTTTTTTTCTCTTATCTTAGGTCATTTCACGCCTGTAGTTTTTCTCAGTTGGTCCAGACTGAAAGAACTGTACATTGTCGTCTTTATTGTTTATTATTTTGCCTTCTTGGTACATTACGTGTTCACACAAACTTTTTACAAATTAACCAAGAGGATTAAACATGTAATCATCTGGACTGACATGAAACTCATTACTGAACCCAGCTAAACCCAACCACAGTGGGCAACACTATGGAAAACACTTTTTGAAGGAAAGAAAGATTTGTATTTATTTGAAACTTTGTCAAACTCAGACTGCTAAAGCCTCCATCTTACTATCTGCAGCTGGAACAGAGAGCCTGGATTTTGACCTTTATTTCTTACAGCGGAGTCGCTAGGAAAGGATGGCTTCACGGTCAGTATGGAGAAGAGGAATGATTACAGCAACCAATGACCTTTTAAAAATTCAAACCGATCTTTAATGTGTACCACAACCTGTGTTGACCTCTTTTTCCCCGTCTTCCTCTCTTCCTTTCTGTTATTTTCTCTTTGTCGTCACCTCCCATGCTTCTTTAAACCCATCCTGCTTGTCTGTCCCCAGTGTTGTTCTTTTGATCAACCTTCTCCTTCTTCCCCCCTACTCTCTTTGTTTCTTTCTCTTTCTGTCCACCCACTCTTTCATTTCCCTGTCTCCTGTCCCTGCTTCACACCTCTTCAACAACAGGACCCATTCTTTCACTCTCTCTCTCTCTCTCTACTTTGCTGCGCCTCTCTCACCCTCTCTCTCCCTCTCACACTATCAGCAGAGACATCTTGACAGATCAGGGGATATCCACACCTCAGCAGCTGTTCTCAAATACAGCGACAGGTGTGTGTGCATGTGTGTGAGTGTAAAGTATAATGTGTGCACACACATTCACACACTGATGAGCTAATGAAGAATTCATAAATGCCAAACTGGGACCCTGAACAGAAACTGCAGTCATGGATACCAAAGGAAGTATGAGAATGACTTTACTTACAGCATGGGTGTGTGTGTGTGTATGTGTGTGTGTGTGCGTGTCACGATTTCCACACAGCCTTAAGTGATAAAATACAGGTTCCACCCTGGAAACTTGTATGACTTTATCTGCTTTATATTATTTAAGAAAACCAAAAAATAAAACCCCAGAATTATTGTTGCCAGGTGGTAGGTGATATTTCTGATGCTTAGTATCAGCAACCTTATAAAATGACCTTATGAAATATCAAAGGCCGCCAAGGTCGTCTGCACGTACACGCTGGGAGCGTTTGCCGACATCACTGGGTTTGTATCTGTATTTCTTCAGAGACAAACTGTTGGGAAACTGATGCAATAAGGTTATTGTTCTACAATCATTTAGTATCATAATGAATTATTCAGTAACATCTGTCAAAGTCACAACATCTCCTTTACAACATCCACCTTTGTGGGACTTTTGTCTTTGATATTTATATTATAGCACCACACATGAAATTAATGCAATGTTGTTCAGCAGCCAGCACTACTGAGAGCATTGAAATGTTCAGTAAAGTAAAGAAAATGTCATTTAGACCATGTTTTGTAAAATGTCGAAGCTGGAATTTAGATTATGTAACAGCAGCTGTAGGTCTTTTATACCTGCATTAGGCTTTTCATCTGGTGGCCAGAACCTAACTCCAATGGGATGATAATGTTGCTCTGTGTGTGCTCAAAGTGATTTTAAAGCCACTCCTTAATGATTGTGTACAGGGAAAATGCTTTTTGGGTCAGTACAGAGGCAGCTGTATGTGACAAAAACGCTGAAATGACTCTAGATTATCAGAATGTCATTACACAGAAGCATAAGGAAGCCTGCAGGCTGCATAGGAATGAATCGGGCATAGGGTTTGAAAGCAGTATCCAGTTCTGCTTAATATAAGCATGGTTTACTGTAAATAAAAATGTAGGTTTGAAAATCATTTATAAATCAGCTCTAAAAATGTTTTATGAGGATGGAAATGCATCCGACACGTCTGTTAGGCCTTGAGGTTGCACACATTTTGGTAAGAAACATTAAATGCAAACATAACTGTGTTTGTTTACAGGAGAACTCCACAGGGCTCCTTTAAGCTTGGAGAGAAGCAAGATAAAAGTGATTTCTGAAGATTACAGCTTTTTATAGTTTCACTGCCTCGTTTATGATCCAAATCCAGAAAGAACATCTACTGGAAAAAATGCATTACTTGTGCACTGCTAAATGTCAAACTCATTATTTTTACACCAAAATTAGTGCGCATACGTATTTTTTTAAAACTTGGGTAAAGCCATTGCCAGTAAATGCGATGGAAAACAGGGAACAGTAGAAAGACAATGTTGCGGCGGTCACTTTTACTTTAGCGTCTTTCTTTCAAGCTCAAGGTTGAATGAACAATGTCAATGTTGCACACCGTTCCCAGATTATAAAAGACAATAAATTAATCAACACACGTCATAGCATTGCACCAGAAAAGGGGCGAAAATTAGCGTGTCCACCCAGATGTCATATTTCCATAACTGTTGATTGGAGCTGGAGCCGATAAATACCCGTGACTACTGCAGATTCATCTCACCTGGGACCTGATTGTACCCTTCCTCACTGAAGACAAAAGCCAGATGTGAGTGGGTGTCAGTGGGTTTTTTTGTCCAGTGTGAAAGGGCTACCAGGGGCATCAGATTCAGGAACATCTACAGCTTTTCCAGATAGAGACAGAAAAAGCTTCCTATTCTTGGGACAGAGATGCAACCAGACACAGGGCCTAGACTAGAGTCCCCACCCATAACCTCATAACTGTAACAACAGTCACACTGCTAACTGGGAAACAGGAGGCAAGAGCTGGGATGCTGCTGCTCTGTATAGCTCCTTCTCATCACCTGGGAGAAGCTCTAATAGGGAACAGGCAAGGGTCACCATGGTGATATAAATCACACCTGGCAATGGGAGACAGTCGCCTTGACAACTAGCTTAATGTGCGCTCACTGAACAAGAAGTGTGTGTGTGTGTGTGTGTGTATGTGGGAAATGGGTGAAGCTTGTGAAGACAGAGTGCACACAGGAGTCATGTAAAAAGTAAAGCAGAAAGACAGAAGAAATACATTAATAAAAATACAGACCTTAGCCACCATGTGACCACATTCATAACACCTGCTTCACTTGTCACGTACACACATTCACACACACACACACACACACACACACTGTACACCTACCCTGCTGTCGGAGCTGGGAATCATGGCATCAGTCATCCAGGAGCCAAAGCGGGACCCCGAGGCTCTCACGGTGATTGGGCTACTGACTGCAGTCAGACGACCACAACCTGTTAACAAAGGATTGACATTGTGTTGTCAAGCTTGTGCACAAAGGGTACAGGAAAGCAAGGGGTGGGACCCAAATGCAGACCTGGTGGCAGAATTGGTTCAGTTAAATAAGTGTAATTTAAAAAAAAATCACAGTACAGAGGTCCAATCCAGATACAGGCAGTGGAAAAATCACAGTACCAGGAACTGAAGTTACTGAAACAATAGGAGAGGTGAGGATCAAAATAAAACTGAAAACAATGACTGAATGACATGAAACAAAGATGAACATAACCTAGGAGCAGGACAGGATATCATGGCAATCATGTTAAATCTGATCCTAAGAATATTGTGCTTCATGCAAGAAATAAGAAATAAGCAAAGATCATAGAGAGTGAAGCAGCAATGTGTGTTCACAGTCTCTGGTTTGGAGTGAGTGATGTTGCCTGTCAAGGTCACCTGGCCAGCTTGTTTATGAGCAGCCATTGCCTGTCAGCAGTCCCAACTTAATTTACCAACATTTCATGAAATGTATTAAAATATGTTTGTGCCCCAAGCTTGAACTGTGAAAGAAAGCTGTCTTGGCTCACCACAGATGCTAAGGTAAACATAATAGAGACAGAGACAGAGACATGACTAGAAAGAGGTGAAGTTTGAAAAAAGCTTCTTTCTAAAATCAAAGAAAACATTTTCAACAAAATTTCTGAGAGGCTCTTTTTTGATATATCAGTCACAACTACCAAAACTTTGAACTTTGTTTTACCTGCAACATCTATTTTTTGAGTATAAAACTCTCTGTATGTTTACTCTTTCACAGAGAACTGTGGTCAGCTTGCATTCACAGCACTTCTGCAGCATAATCCACTTCCATCTATTCAGAAGCTCAATAAGTCCCAACTATTCAGCTTTCATCAAAATATACCTTAATAACCCCACTTCTGCCTCCAGCCTCATGTACTGTATGACCTTGTGAAACTCATGTTAGAGCACCTGCTTACTGCTCTTAAAGCAATAGGGTGACATAGTGGGAAATAAGTTTTATCGCTGTGTGGTGGTGGGTTAGAGGATAAAATCAATACTGCTCTCATGTCTATCTGGTAAATATGAAGTTACTGCCAGTAGCCGGCGAGCCACGAAGACTGGAAACAGGATCAGGCTAGCTGTTGGCTACACACTTATATTTACTCTACAGACAGAGTATCAATCTTCCCATCCAACACTTGGCAAGAAAGCGAATAAGCATAATTTCTAAAATGTCAAACTATTCCTTTAAATGTGAACATATCTCCCTACTGTGAGAGTAAGAGCGTGGATCATAATTAGACCCAACTGGAAATTTTCGAAAGCGAGTGGTGTCATACTGTCTGCTCTCAAAAATGTACGAGTCCATGGAAGTTACTTTTATATTATTTTAGTAAATACGTACCCAGTTTGTTCATGCAGCTGTGTAGCCTGGTCTCCAGCAGTAAAACCCTCTGCTGAAGCTCCTCATAGTCGTACGCTCCGATCTCTTCCTGGATGGCTGTCAGGATGACTGACAGGTTGAGAAGCTCCATTCGCAGAGTGGCCAGCGTCTGCAGGTCCAATCTGTACTGCTCCACCACTGACAGGAGGGGACGTAGCTGAGACATCTGGCCCTTCAACTCCTGCGGGTGCACGAAAGATGGGAAGAAAAATCAGTCAGAAAGAAGATGGGGTCCAAACCAATGTGGCTGAATCTGATAAAGCTTCTATTATTCTTGTGATTTTTTGAGTGAGGTAGAACAAAGTAAAGCCACTGCCGGTGTGAGTGCTTCCCTGTGGATGATGTCTGGGCTTGTCTAACACCCCAGAGTACACTCAAGGTGCTTTCCATTCAGCTAATCATGCTTCTTCCCATCCTCACTCCTCCATCCTGCAGCCTGTGACCTGGAAACTGATTAAGCCGGGAGAGAAGAGGCTTCCACAGGAACCACAGGTGTAATCTGCAGGGATGTTTTTTATAGCACCCCTTCAATATGAATCTGTTCAGTGATTGGTCATCTGATATGGGACAGTAAGAGGAACAGCCAGGCTGTCGTGGAAACATCACTGCAAATGTTGGTAATATTATTAATTTTCCATAAAATAAAAACAATTAGATGTGTTAATCAATATATAATCTAATCTAAATGATGAATGATTGTTTTTGCAACTTTGTCTAATTTTTCTTCATCGGCCAATTTTATTTTCTTCTTTTCTGTTCTTTCAGGGAAACATTTGTACAAACCTATACAGCAGCACTGTCACATATATTATTTTCCTTTAATATCAGCCTGAGCCTGAAAAGTAGCAGACTTATCGTACCTGTCAACTTTCTCAGACAAATTATGGAACTTATTGTCCATTGGTCTAATTTATACCACTCATATTCTGTCACACGCTGAGAACACAATATATATTTAATCAGCAGCAGTCATCAAGTGTCAGGTGCCTTTTCTTTAAATCACTTAATTACTTCTAAAGAGTACTAAAAGGGTACAAATTAGATTGTTCATTTTGTTCTGATTTCAATGTAAAAATAAAAACTGCAGACATTTCAAGCGATGCTTTCTTCAGGTAGGTCTGGTGACACCTCTGACAACCACCTGGTGGTCCTGTTGGTACTGATTGACGCTCAGAACCTCTGTATTTTTTCTTCCACTCCGTTTAAGCATCACATTGAAAATTGAAAGGAACAATCTAACTGATTTGACTTTTTGGGTTCTTTTTGTACTTTGGCCAAACACATGCCAGCTCTCTTTTTTGAACTTGGTTAGGCGCAATGTTTTTTTTGTCCTGCTCAATTATTTCTACACGTTCGACAGTTGAGATGCTGTGCGTCTTGAGTAATTGCCGTCTCTGTCTTTGTGTTTCTTCCTCACATCTCTCTCTCTCTCTCATATGTGTTGAGAGGAGCTGAGACGTGAGCCATGTTAGCCAAATGGAAAGCATCTCCAGAAAATGCTGGAGGGACTACATATTCCATCTGGCTTGGGAACGCCTCACAATCCCACAGGAGGAGATGCAAGATGTGGCTGGAGGAAAGTGTGTCTGGGCTACTCTGCTGGCACTGCGACCCAGATAAACAGCATAAAATGGACAGACAAATCTTTTTGTTTTCCAGAGTTAAAGACAGTTAAAAATCTTTTTAAAATGGGCTCACACTGGACAAATTAGAGCCAGTGTGGATGGAGAAAATAGAGACTTTTTTTTTGCTATCAGCTTGAAGGAAAATCAATATTTAAGTACTGTATAAATTATATGTCTGACACAGCTGTGTGTTGCAGCAGGAGGTTTTCCTTATATGCCCTTTTTATTTCTCTGTTTTAGCCCAGACATTTAGATGTCTTTTCACCTTCAAATCCTCCCAGAAACTGTCTGCTGTGTGGAGAGAGGAGTTGCATTTGATATGGAAAAAAAGGAAAGGATTAAAGGAAGTGTCAAAAGCAAAGACAAAAACCTTATCATCTCCTCAGAACATCTCATACCCCCGCACACAAACACAACAGCACATCCAGGAAACAGGCTTGGCAGTCAGTCAAACACTTTATGTGTCTAATCCCTCCCCTGCTATCTTCAAATCAGGACCTAAATGCTTTTCTGACATGGCTTGAAAACATTTTCCAAAGGTGTTTAAGCACCAGTTTTTACATGCTTGGCTTGACCTTAAATTTGGCTACTTCATCCTCACTGATTGGTGCTGGCATCATTATTTGCATATAAATGTAAGTTCATTAATACGTATTAAAATCAATCTGGACAAAATGCTGAAAATGTCACAGCCTGTTAGATAGTAAACAGTTTACCTGGCTAATCCCTCCCCTGCTATGTCTCCTCCTTCATCTTCACCTCTCTCTAATCTCTCCCCTCCTGTTTCACTCTTTTATCTCTCCCCCTCTCTCTGCCTAACCTTTACCTCCCCTCTTACTTCACTTTGCTTATTCCTCTCATCCCCCCTCCCACAGGGAAAAATGCTAATATACAATCAGGCATTTTTTTTCTCTGTATTTCATCCACTTTTCTCTTCCATCTCTCTCAGACCCTCAATCTATCCATCCATCTGTCTTAATTCCTCTCTTTGACCTCCCCCTCTCCATCTCCCTGGTCCCCCCCATGGGATGAAAATACTGTTTAGTTATTGATAAACTTACTGTAGCTGAACATTGCATAAATATTCACCAGTTCTGCCTCTCAGTGCAAAGGCAAAAGCTTATGACTGTGAAAACCCCCAAGGAGCAACAAGCATGCACGCACACACACACACATACACACCCCACACACATAAACTAACTGCATAAAAACTTAAAAACACACCCCAGAGCCCCGTGATATTGTTAAGAAGATGCTCGGGAAAAGATGAAAGGCAGAATGGATTTATGGGGAAGTGGAAATTCTCTCTATTTGGGGAAGTACAGTAATCGAGAGCCTGTGTGTGTGTTTGTGTGTGTGTATGTTTGTGAACATGTTGCTCCAAGGGAGTGCCTGTATTTCCTCATTAAATACTGGATATATTATTATACAATGTTGGGGTTTATGAGCTTGTTATTAAATGTTTAAGTTAATCAATGTTTGCTATAAATACAACCTTGATTCCAAAAAAGTTGGGACGCTGTTTAAAATGTAAATATGAACAGAATGCACGCATCATTTGCAAACAAACTGTTTACTGACAACAGTTTTTCTACATTAATCAGAGAGTTTTAGAACCAGCTAATGTCAGTAATTTCATATTTGCCGTACAGATGTGAGAGTGGCATCAGTCTTTTCATCCACCTCTTGGCAAGACAGCAAGTGACTGCATCTCCTAAAATGTGGAACTACACCTTTAACACTGTATTAACTGTTCATTTTTGTTGAATTTTTGGTAGCAGTGAAACTCACTTGGGAGCTGTGTGAACAACAGTAATAAATAGAATGGGTGCTGCAGGTGTCAACATAGCAAGTTAACAACAGCACACTAAGGTTGTGAATTATATAGCATCTTGTCAAAAACTATATATTCACTCCTTTCTATCATTTTCCTGCAATTACAGGTTTCAGACAATCAATACTTACTGAATGAGAGTATATATCATTGAGCTCCATTCACAGAAGAGAATGCGTTTGCCTCAGTCCTCACCGAAAGGAATCGGGGGTGAAATTTGGTCTGACTGCAACACAAAGCTATGTCCCTTAAAAGGTGCTCTTACAGGTCTGTACTCAATGCCAATAATTCTACTGTGTTATGTGATATTTCTGCTTGATGACAGCCTCTGGCAAAAAAATGTTTTAGTAACCCAGTAAGCCCCGAGTTGATGATTTGCACATCAAAAGACATCCAGACGTCTCGTTTAAATGAGGGCTAAATTTGGTTGAAAATGACTATACTTAAATGTGAAGCATGTCCCAACTACAGACTGAATTACACTCATTGAAACGATGATCACATGTGCCCTTGATGTCGAAAAAACTTTCACTTTCCACACAAATTCAGCCCACTTTTCACACTGACGTCAAACTAGATACTACATACTAGATTAGTGCTTTGTGGGAAAGTCACATGCAGGTGTAGACAGTGTTTTACTACTTTTTAGTGTCAGTGTCATTAAGAGTCCTGAGCTGCCAAATGCAGACATTAAACCAGCAGTGTCACAGCTGATTTAACTGTTCAGATCATTTGCCCCTCATTCCTCAAATACATAGCCTCTCATTCTCTGCAGCTCTTGAGATAATCTTCCGCTTGCCTGCTGGTTTGTTGTTGGCACAGGCGCCTGCCAGCAGCATCATGGCAGCGAACACCGAGCCTGATGAGATTAGTGCTCCTAATTTAAGAAGTGAAATACTTTTAGATTTCGCTCAATAAAAGACAATATTTATCCAGCGAAGTAATCTGCAAATTTAAATCACCGACACCAAACTGCAAAATAAAGGATGTTGTACATGAACTCCTTCTGCTTTTGTGTGACAATATTATGTAAATTTTATCATTAATATTAAAATATCAGACTCATTCCAGACAGTTTGATTTTTCCAGACAGCTCGGAGTCTTAATATGTGCAGTGATGCTGCAGTTTTGCTGGCACCTTTGGTACAAAGCTGCGCGACACTTTTACACAGTGGACATGAGGCCACTGAATTGACAGCTTCAAGACAGATTTTGTCTCTTTCATGAAAGATGCTCGCGTGTCTGAGTGCAGGCAGGAAACTTCAGCTTGGCATGCGTGAAATCAATGTTTTCACACCAAAGGTTATGTGTTCCCTACAGCGACCGTCTTACACTGTATGTGTCTGGATGTCTGTCTGAGTGTGAGTGTGTGTGTGTGTGTGTGTGTGTGTGTGTGTGTGTACCTGCAGGCCCTTGGCCGTCAGAGTGCGGGGGTTGGCCACATAAGTGTGCAAGCGTCCGTCCACTCCTCTCAGCAGCGGCTCAGAGTCTCGGACATACTGCAGGTCTCTGGATGTCCGCAGGTCTACCACTTCCATAGACTGACTCACATTCTGAACCTTAGACACACAGACACACAACCACATGGTTCATATTATGACTGCTTATTGTTCGTATCCTGCATTGCCAGAAATGATTGGTTTTGGCTGCTGTCTGATTACTGCCACCTGTTATTTGTTTCCAAACACCTGTTGTTTGCCTACCACTGTGTGGTGATGTGATGGAATACTTAAAGGGCTGGTTCGCCCAAATTCTAAAAAGACAAATCTTACACATACCTCTCGTGCCATGGAGATAGTTTTGGTTTTATCTGCCCAGGAGAAACCCATCTGTGAGATTTCTGTTTCCTTCTCAGTACAACAGCAATAAAAGTTTAATTTCATGTGTGCTACTTACTGCGTTAAAAATGGCATCCAGAAACTTTGTGTCTCCATTGTCCTAGTTTCTTTGGTTAATCCACAGAACACAAAGGGTCTATTTATTCTTTAGTCTTAAGACATTTTGTTTCAACGTCAAATCATTTCAAACAGCTTTTTTATGTATGTGCATCTAAGAGCTGCTGTATGACCTAAGTGAATTTTAATTACTGCGTCACTGTGACTTAATTATTTGGAGATACTGTAGCAGATATCTTATCTGCTGGTCATAAATCCACAAAATTAAGAGTTGAAAACCTATCCAGCAGCTCTGTGAGGCTGTACTCAGCAGGCTAACATGCTCATAATGATAATGTTAACATGCTGATGTTTAGCAGGGATCATGATTACCATGTACATCATCTTAGTTTAGCCTGTAAGCAGACTGACATTTGCTAATAAGCAGTAAACTCAAAGTACAGCTGAGGCTGATGGGAATGTTCTCAATTTTGCAGTTATAAAGTCGTAAATTAAGTATTTTACAAATTAAAAACTGACCTTAGGATGTAGCTAGATGAAAATTGGTGGAATCACCAAAGTAGTACATATCCCCTGGGAACACTGAATATCTGTACCTGATTTCACAGAAATACATCCGATATTTGTCACGATATTTAATTAAAAATGTCAACCTTTAAAGAAAAGAATAAAAATTAAGTGATCATCAAAGTCATTAGGGTTGATCCAATGAGGAGCACAGACCTGTGCTGTCTGTCCAAAATTTCATGGCAAAATGTCCAGTAGCCAAAAATGATCATAGAAAGATGGTGAACATGGTGCCAGTTGAAACCACTTACAGTAAGGACTTAACATTATCCAAAACCAGGGAGATGCTGATTCTGGAAAGACAAATTGCTACTGAATCTTTTAAATGTAATTTTCTAAAGCTGTGAGCACCATAGGCAAAATTCATTTCACCTAAGTATTAAGGGTGGGGGTGCCAGAAATCACAAGGAGAGATGACTCGAAAATAGGGAAATAAAATCAAAGAGGTGTTTTCGGGTTATATGCTGTCTATATTTAGAGAAAACCAACTTTAAAATTCCAGCCCCCTTGGCTCGACAACATGATGCAAAGTCACGCAGATCATATTTTTCTTGAAGGAGATTCCCATTAGATCCATTTAAACATGAAATTCTCACCTAGAATATGTTGTGCTCTCAAGAAACAAACACTCCCACGCTTCTTCTCATTAACCACCCTGAAATTCTATCAGATACTTCAAATATCTTTTGATATTGAATGGAAAAACAAGCGTGAGGGGAAAAAAATCCATTATAAAAATGACCCAGATATCCAGAAGTGATATGCAAACAAACAAACAAACACCAAGGCAAAAACCCACCCACACATCTCCCGCTGTAACACATGCTGGGGAGGCCGGAGACGAAAACACACACATGAATACACACACGCATTCACACTCACAGCAGGATTTAGGTGTCACTTCCAGAGAAACGCTGAGCTAATTAAGATTCATAAATACGGAAGCGTTCCCAACAGGAACAGAGGGAGGAGCGAGGAAAAGACGTTATTCCTCATAGTGTTCATGCAGCTTTCTCTGTTCTCACTCTTTTAGTGTGAAAATACTTCAGGATGTAACACCAGCACTGAATAAAAAAAAGAGTTTAATCCTTATCCTGTTATCATGAGAGTGCTACGTAGGTTCACTTTTACTTTGCCGACAATGTAGGATGTATATATTATGATTTGTGAGCCTTGCAGTAGTGCATGCTTTGGGAAATATTCGCTGGTCTGATGGTGTTCAATTATTCATCAACTTCTGTCACAAATCACTTTTATTTCTCTCTCAGGACGCACATATACATTGAGAGAAATGTGCTTACGCAGCCAAATGCACACCCTCACATAAACACCACATATGCACACATAGACATTCAAGCATACAAATACTCACATACAGAGCTGCGTCCTGCATATAAAACAAAAGGTTTCTTTCCCACCCATCTGTCAGTTTCCTTTGAGTTTAAACTCTTTTGGCATGTTGAATGACTGCGAGTCTTTAGAGGATACAGCTACTGATGTATCAGGGATACATCTGTCAGCGAAACCTGAGTGTGTGTGTGTGTCTGTTCATGTGTGTTTCCGCAAGTGTCAAAACAAAGAGACAGTCCAGTGAATATTTCATTCCAGTACGCTGCCTCTCCCCTGTGCTGCATCGCAATGCTGACCAGTGAAACATGCAGGGATGCACTCAGAGTCAGACAAACACAAACAAACACACACACACACACACACACACCTGTTCAGTCAGCAGGCGTAGTTGTCGACTCCGAGGGTCTCGTTTGCAGAGGTTTCGTGCCGGAGCGACCACCGTGCAAACACACCTGCCGTCTGGATCTGAAGCCGTGCTGTACACCTGCCAGCCCTCCTCTGAGCCCGGGTACAAACCCTGCGCACAAACAGGCTCTGTGTTAATGAAGTCACTGCAGGAAGACCGTGTCAGCTGTGCTTTCAACAGAGGAGAAGGTCAGCAAAGTGAAACTCAAAGTAAATAATACGATTTAATTGTTTGTTTTTGTCAATAGCTCACATTTTTGAAGACATCTGTGTTGTTTTTATTAAATTTGAAACACACTTTTGGAAATGGATTTGCTCTGCATTCTCTCTCTCACATCTCTTAAAGTATTAAATTCTCAGACAATTTTATTGAAACTCATCTACAATTCCACCAGTAACCACTTATGGCCTTTGATGGATTTTCTTGTGACACTTTAAACTGTTTTATAGAGCTTAAACAACAAGTCAGTTAATAGAGTTGTAAAAATTGCCAACACTGCAGATAATCAATAACTCCAGCTTCTAAAACATGATGATTGGCCACTTTCACTTATTCAAAATCATTCTAAATTAAATATCTTTGGATGTCGGACTATTTATTGGACAAAAAGAATTTGAAGTGACAGTGGACTCTGGCACTGATCAATTCATTGATTAACTGAGAAAATAATGAAGAGATTAATGTATTAAAAAACATTATCATTACCTTGAGCCATACTGTATATAAAATTAACTAATTAAAACATACCTTGTATTATATCAATACATGCATGCATATTATAGCCAAGGTTGTAATTTCCACTGGCGAATACAACACAACAACAGCTATCTCTACTGGAGCTTGATTGAGTCCATAAAATCTAGAACATGTCACCTTCCATCCAGTCACTGTGGACAAAAAAAGACGATGCATTCATATCATACGTTCATTAAATGTGCTTCATGTTCAGACAGCACAAGCTCCATAAACACTAGGCTGTTATAGAATAGCACACACTGCCTCCCATATACACTATATGTTCACAAGGACATATAGGAGTACAGTATATAGGAGACGTGCAGGTATCATTTTAAACATGTCTGTATTTCCATAAAAATGTGACACTGTGAAATACATTTTGAGGCAGTAAATCATGCTGTGCTTTTTTAGAAGCAAAAATAAAGAGATTGCCAAAGCTACATTTCAAAGCCCCTGAAGTGCATGTTTTATTATTTATTTTTTGTGTCTTTGCTGGGGTTTTTTCTGTGAATCTGTTTTTTGGTGAAGTGTTTGTCAAAGGGACCCAATGAGTCATAGTACTGAAGTAGTTTCCTTTGTGCATTTTCTAACACAACACACATTCTCTCAGCATCTCAGCATGTTATTCAGGTCACGCCGTCGTTACAAGGGTGGACAAATATTTTCCTTTAAAAATCTTTCTAATTCTATCTTGCTGGTGAATCTCAGCAGGATTACAGGAGCTTGACTGGATTCATATTGTGATTTAAGTGTCCATTTAGGTTTGTAAAAAAGAGAGTGCACGGTGTTTGTACTTTATTGTACTTGACTGCACCATAGACATCCGTGTCTAAATTGAATATTTCACGTCTGCAGCTAAAATCAGCTGTGACATCTCCCACATGTCAGTGTCCAGGAAAGCTTGCAGCAGAACTGGAGAGTTTCCACCTTCTGCATTCACAGCCGGAGCTGCTGTTCTCTCTGGCAAAAAGTCACCGGCTCCCCAGAGCGCCCAGAAATCTGCAGAAAAAACAATTTCTTCTGTCCTCACAGACCGTACTAATGTACGACTCTTCCTGCTACCATTTAATTCACATTTGAGATTCAAATTTCACTGACATTTCTTTTCTTATGACAACATTTTTTTAACCATAACATTCAATGTAAACGTTTAACTTTGTATTAATATATATTCGGTTTAGTGCAATATGTATTTCCTTCTTTGCTGTTCAGACAAAAAAAAATCCCTAAATGATGTGGAAGCAAATTCTAAAGGTGCTAAATTCAGTAGAAAATAAATACCCTATTGTTCTGTAATATATTACACAATGCTGAAATTAAAACACAACTGAAATTATAGCACTGAAATCTTTTACTTTGAAAACCTGAATTTATGTGGATCTACAAACAAAGTTAGCAACCAAAGCTGGTAAACATAGTGGAACATGTAGCAGCAACAGAGCCAGACATGACCGTCTTTTTCACAAGAATTCAGACCATGTAAATTCAGATACATGGTACATACATGTAAAATATTTTAATGCTATAAGTTTAGTGTAATATAAGGTATTCAGTAGCTTATTGGATATTATTTGCTTCCAAACAATGAATTGCAACTCACAGTAAGACACACACATTTATCAATGGTTCTAAAAACACCACCTAAGTTGTTATATAATATTTCTTTTTTTAATTTTTGTGGTTATTTTCGGCCTCATTAGGTGGTACTGAGGTGACAGCAATTGTTCCCGGGGGTCTAAACGTTGGACCCAAGTCACAACACATTAAATCAGAGCACAAGTGAAATCATTAGTTCATTTTGGTGAGATTTAACCAGGTCTCCGTTTTGACCTACTTAGCGTTAACGTTTCAGAACAATGTAAAAGCATGGCAGAGCTCAACCTGACACACAACAGGCTGTCACAGTAATCTCACTGAGAAGCTGCCCTACAAACCCTAAAAAAGAATAACGACAGCGCAGGAAGCTGGGAGGATGGAGGCGTGAGAGGAGGTACGGGAAGGGGAGGTGGAGGCCTGGAGGGAAACATCTGATAAATCAATCAGCTGGGTTGGGTGTGGTAACCTTGAAGCCCCATTTACAATGAAGCTGGGGGTTTAAAACAGGAGGACACGGATGGGATGAGAATAAGCATTGTTTGTGCTCAATGTAATTAAACAGAGGAGGACATACGGCACCTAAGGGCTCATTTCACACAAGGGAAAAATGATAAAACTACTCAGGCTGCTCAGCTGATTGTGATCAGTGCAAATAGAGAGAGCAAGTAGAGAGCTAACAGAGCTAAATTCCTGTAAGAACTGAACAGACAGAAGCAGATGCAGAAAACTTAGGACTGCATACAATACTCAAAAAAGTGTAACATCTTATTCTACACACAAAAATTTAAATGTCTAAATGTTCCCTATCTGTACCTGAGGGGGTACCTCTGCAGTTTCCAGGAGGTACGTGGAAAGACTGTGGAACAGTTCAACTAATGTGAAACACAAATTGGTTTAAAAAAGATATCCACCTATTGAGTCAGCTGTAACATCTCAACACTACATATTGTGAGTGACAGTGTGTGAAAACTAGTTAGAAAGTAAGCAGGGTTAAACAGTTAGCTTACTGACGGCCCAATGGATAAATGGTTGACATAAATAGGTGAAAGTAATAAATAAATAGATGTAATAGAAAGCTAAAATTATAGGATCAATGTTTGACAACAGTTGAAACTGTTACAAAAGTAATATTTGATTTGATAATTGCAATGGACAAAATGGATAAACTACACCAAACCAACCTGAACACTGACAATTCAATTGTATAAAGAATATTGTAACAATATGCACTTCCATGTTATATATAATGTAAAATATCAGCACCTCTGATAGGACTGTGTGGTTACATCAGGAAAAAAAGAGGTGGGAACCACAGATCTGGCTCTCAATTATATTTGCATTGTTAAACTAATTACAGCAACATCACAGTTTAAGATTTAAAAGCTTCTCCGTCTATCGTCTCCTGAAGTAGCACAAAGTAGCAACGCTGCACCTCTAACATCTCCATCTGTTCTCAGCCACTTCTTGTGTGTGTGTCTCTGGTTGTGTGTAGGCGTCTACTTGCATGCACTTTGCTGAACTTGCAAAGTACTGCCACACAGCAGCTGCGAGGTGCCTCTCGAGCCAGAAAACTAAATCATGCAAAGCCCAAGTGTGCACAAATACACAAACACGCACACAAACACACATGTACATACACACACCCAATAGATGTACTGAGTTAAGAGACCTGTATGTGCAGAGGTCCAGGATCTACACGTCTGGGATTGCCAGGATGTTGCTGGGGCAACAAATTGCTGGCTGTCCCACGGGTGAGTCAGCCTTCCCCAGGAGAAATATCACCCCAGTAAGTCAGAGAGAGAGAGCAATCCTATTACCTCTCTCCATGTATGTGTGTGTGTGTGTCTGTGTAGCAGTGACTGCGTACTGTACATGTGTTCTTTATGACTCATATCAACAGAAACGGTTATTTATTTATATATCACTGCTCTTTATTTCTCATATTTGCAGCGTGCTGTGCTCTATTTTCTGCAAGCATTCTTTCTTTTATCTCTCTTTTTCCTCTATTTTCAGCACCAGTGAAAAGATCAAACGTCTGCCGCATGTAGGCTAAAGGTTCCTGAATGCACTGATTCCTAAATTTGACTCCTTTTGAAGGTGTTTCTAGGTGTTTTGCCAGAATTCAAAAATAGCAATTTCTCTTATCAAATGCAATGTCACATTAGAGAGCTTATGCAATTATATGTAGAGAGAGTGGGTGTACAAAACAGCTGATTGAAGCATGAGAGTGTACAGTGAAAGAACACAAGATGACAAAAATATCTTCTGTACTCTTAAACTCACTGATTCCTACAAATTTTAGAGTATGTGAAAGACGAACTGGTGACAAAAAAAATTGTTTTGGAAAAATAATGCTTACAGTACAGTGTGTGTGTGTGTGTGTGTGTGTGTGTGTGTGTGTGTGTGTGTGTGCGCGTGCAGGCATGAGGTGTGTATATACAGAATACATACACTGACAATCCGCTCATGTGTGCCCTCAGGGGAGATGATGGTTCCATTGAGTCCGACCAGCGACGGCAGAGTCTGGGACATCCAGTTAGTAACCATAGCCATGGTGCTGAGCACCGCGCCAATCTTCAACATGGGAACACTCATCCTGACATGCACACATTCACACACACCACACACACACAAACAGAGACTCTGGCTGGCTCTCACACACAGTCCAAACTCTTGACAGCTGTCATGCTAAAAACATCATGATGCTACAGGTAAAAGGTGTAGATGCTCAAGAGTTTTCAGCTCTACAATCCAAAGTCAGTGTTTTGTGATAAAAACCGGAGCCGGGATCGTCCCACTGCTGAAGTCTGCGCTCCAACACTGCCACAGGTTAGAGAATATATCCTGGAGCAAAAGCCACTCTAGATGCCTCCATGCGAAGATGCATCAAGTCCAAAGATCCAACGCTGTGCTCAGGCTGCAGGAGATGCTCCTGGAAACAGCTGCTTAGGTCCTAGTGAGCTGTGTGTGTGTTTCCTGGACTCCTTCCTTCGCCTGGCAGTAAGATGCTGTGGCTGAGCCAGCACTGCTCTCTCATTTATCCACTAACTCTCTGCCTCTCCCTCCCTCCACCCCCTCCCTCTCTCTCTCTCTCAGACACACTCCTCCATCTCTCCCTCTCACTCAAGCTCTCACCTATTCTCTCGACTCATTCATCAAATGAGCACATTATCCTCTTGAACAATATTTGCTTAAATGATAACATAAAATATGAAGTAAGATGACAAAAGCCCACTGAGCATTTATCCTCTTTTCTCACTTTTGTTGTCTATTTTCCAACCAATACTCATTTTCTCCTTAGTTTCCCGTCCTCTAATGTTCCCTTTTCATCTTTCGCGAGCACATTGATTTCTTTTTCTCTCTGTTCATTTCCCCCTACTTTCCTTTATATTGATTAAATGCAAACGCCTACATGAAAGCACAATGCTCTGGATTGACCTGCCCCTGGTCCCTTGTGTATTTGTACTTCATGTGCATTGCAAACTGATGCAACACTACCACCAAGTGGCCCGCTGTACCTTCCAGCCTCAAACTCAGTATGCAAGCTGTTGCACACTAGATTTGATCAAAACTTGCGACGAAATACTAGATGTTCTGAAGATGTTTTATTTGATCTGTGTCTGCAGCATTTCTATGGAAGCAACAAACTCCCAAAACAAAATCCAGCCAATGTGCCAATATTACATTTTTTAGTGTTTGTGTTGACCTGCCCAGGGACTGCAGATGAAAAGGAGCTAGTTGATGAATCTGCTTGAGAAATATGTCCTATGCCTATACTACATGCACAGTGCATACAGAATATGGTATTCTTTGTACACTGCTTTTTCAGATAATATACAAAAAATATATATAGTTAACCATTTTATACTATCAGGAATTTTAGTTCATTAAAATGTTTAAAAGATTAAGCCTTTAGTTTTGTTGACTTACTTTCTCATTGTTTGGGGTCCCACAGTCCCCACCACTGTATGCATACAAACAATAACAATAATAATAATAATAACTGCAAAATCAACCAACGTCCTCTTTAAAACTCCTTTAACGTCAGCATATTTTTCTTTTGTTTGTTTGTTTAGTGTTAAGTATTGCAGTGGTACCTAGAAGAGCACACTCAGTAGAGTGCAAATCTCTGCCAGGCCTCCGTCCTGCCAAACAAAGCAAAGCTGAATCTCACTCATTTGTCTCTCCTGGCTCCCTAAACAGTCAAGATGGTGGCAAAAATCACAAGGATGTATTCATTTTTTATCATGCCTAACTTTAGTGCATCATAACATCAACAACATAAGGAATTAATCTGCAGATGCTCCAGTTCAAAATGAGACCAAATGTTTCAATGGATGTTTTTGAGCCATGACAAAGTGTCGCCTGCAACACACTAAGTAAGAATTGTTTTTAGCGTAGTTGATCGGATAATGTAAAATAGTGAATGCCGGTAAAATGAAGGTATAAAACAGAGCAGTCAATAAAACAGGTTTTTCAACAACTATGAATCACTGCAACCACAAGAAGTCCTATAGAATATAGTCAAAAATATGCACTGAAAATATTAGGCTGATAGTAGTATGAGAGATTAGATGTGGACAGATTCACACTCACTCACTCATTCGCACAACCAAATCACCAAATAAGGAAATAGTTCATTATAATTATATATTATAGTTCATTTATATGCTATATGGGCTACAGCATATGGGCCATTTACTAAAAAGTAATTCATCTTTCAAATTTAAATAGATTTATTTGGGATTTTCAGAGCGGCCACTCAGCATAAAAATCCATTATGTTTAACCATGTTTTACAGCTACAAACACCAAGCAGAAGTAATTTTCTGTAGCGGACTTCTAACGCTCAACATCAATTCAAAATTATATTTATAGACATTTTTCATAAATTTAATCATGAGGTGTCAAGCTGATGAAACAATGTTAAGCATGTCTTTTAAGATGTTTAAGAGGGCCTGAGGTGTCCTCAGGACATTAATGGTTATAGCTGACTGTGTGAGAGAGCTTCTCGTGATGGCTACTACAACAAGATGAGCATCTCTTTACAGGAGTACTACGACAAAAGAACGGGGCTGTTTGGTGGTTCACGCCTGGAGCGATTATGTGTCGACAATTTAACTAACCAACACTAAATGTTTTATTGTGCCTTTGTTCTCATCAGCAGTTACATGCTCATGCTTTCTTGTCTCAGTAAAGAGCCCCCAGGACACACATGGATTATACATAAAATGCCCTTCAGCGAATACGCCAAACTAACATGAATATTTCAATCTGCAGCACTTAGGGGTAAAACACTCGTCAGAGAGATGGAGGGGCTCAATAGAGCCGATATGACAACTGAGCGGTGTGACACACCTGCAGGGTATTTATGGTCACTGACTCAGGTAATTCCCTCTTTGCATTCGTAGGAAATATATCATAATAACATGTTTTTGTATACAACAGAAGCATGAAGCGAAGATGCAAATTCATCACAGAACAACAGATAAGAACAAGACTGATACCCAAAATAATCAGTCAAAACAATGAACCCACAATAAAAGATAAAGATGATAGATTTGAGAACAAAATCCAGTACAATAAATTTATAATCATGTGTTTTAGGAGTAACTGAGAAGGAAGGATCTGAAGATTCTGGCAAGAACTCCTCTGGCAGCAAATACTATATTTATCTAGTCCTTTTTATGCTGTCGATCCATGAAGCATTTCATTTCTTTTGACACAGTGTAGAAAAGGCTTGGAAAGATCCAGGGTGAAAGCAAATGGAAATTTTCAACAAGACGTGTGTTTTGGGAGATACAAATACATTTCACATGCAAACAAATGCATACTTTAAATATGAGAAATGAAAGGGGGAGAAAAAGTGCTACACTATTTGCCAAAGTGTGTAATACTACCCTTAACTTTGCTTTTTCTTTGTTTTGAAGTCTGGCACAAAAATACAGCATTAAAAATGATCATCTGACAAAATAGGGGAGGATAAGATTATAAAGTCTCCATCAACTTTATCCCTGGACATCTGATATGAAGTTGAAGAACAGCAATAGTTTTGGCTTCTCTGACACATGCCATGTTCCAACACAGAGATTAAAAGTTGGAGGTGTGGGCACAGTGTCTTCTTACCTTACATGAGCAGACAGTAAACAGCAGCTGCAACACCCAAAGGGCTTCCAGAGGACCCATCACCATCTCCTTCAGGTATCCCTAGTGTTGACCCAGGTTTGGCTCACCTCAGGCACAAAAACCAAAACACACGCTGTGACCCCGCAGAGCACTTAGAACACACTCCGACATCTACTTCAGGTACCACTGGGAACTGTACACCTCCCTTAGTTAGCCTCAGGGTTATGGACTACTGCATTGGTCGAACTGGAGTGACTGAATCCCCTCTGGCTGGTGAAGAAGAACACAGTCCTGGCGTTGGCTGCATGCTGAGGAAAGCCACTGAGGCGCCAACTAGAGAGGACAACTGTCATAGAGAAGGTGAAAGAGGGGGTGTAGGGAAGGAGGAGTTGGAGAAAAGGATGATTGTCTGTTGCGTCAACACAGGCAGTGGGTTATACACTTTGTTAGCGGGTGTGTGGGTGCACTTGTGAATGACAGATTGCATGTGAGATATCACTGTTGGTTTTGGCCTCATGATGCCACATTGTTGAACTAGTGTCAGAATAAAGCACTTAAAATCAGTTTGGTTTAGACTCCAGTGCTCTACCATACAGATATGACTGGGTATGATTTTAACATGTGTAGAGGTGAAACAAGGAGTCAATCAATTGATTAGTCGACTTACTAAAAGTTAATGGCAGCTATATTAATAAGAGATTAATGGTTTAAGTCATTTCTCAAGCTATTCCAGGGCATCGACTTTCAGCTTTACACAAGTGCAACAGTCATTTTTCCCATTTTCTGACATTTTGCACATTGAACGATTGATTGATTAATCAAGTAAATAATTAACAGGTTAACTCACTATGAAAATCTGTTGCAGCCTCAACATTTTTTATAGTAAAGCTGATGAAATACCTGAGTTTTAGTACCAATCACAAAACAATATCTTTTTCAATCCATGTTTTTCTACAATATCCCATTTTTTACTCCTATTTCACATACACATTTTTTATATGTTAAATGCAGACAGGAACTGTGTCTAAATAAAACAAAGTAGCAAAATTATAGTTTAAATCAAGACCTTTCTGACAATAAAATATATAAAAACAGTAGCAGCAAAGTGGTATTATGAAACTGGAGCTAGCTGGTTAGCATGCTAACATCGGCAGATATCGCTGCCAAATTACACACAAACGTCTTTGACATTAAAACTAATATTTCTTCAAACCTTGTCAATAATTTTAGTTGGTTTTTTTTAACGTTTTAAACTAAAATTCGTACATATTACATATTGCAACTTTAAGCTAACCGCTAGCATTTTAAGAGGAAGCTAACTTTCTCAGTTAGCTACTTTAGCTACATGCTAGTGTTTAGCATGAAACGTTAGCGTGAACGTTTGATCGACTGTTGGCGTCTTGTTAAAGTCAGAGGATTTCCAAAAAGATTATTTTAACCTCACAAATGGATCAGAAATGTCAACACCATGTTTTCCCATCAAATATTTACCAAGATATTTCAGTCTTGGCTAAATTCTGGGCTAACAGACAGGCTACTGACATTGCTATCATTAGCCACATTAGCCAAATGAAGAGATAAAACTTCTTCCTTTTACCTTCCACGCTGACATCTATCTTCAGTACACTAACTGAAAAGGAATAAAATATTAAACACTGTTGGACCAGTGTTTTCCTGACAAGGTTGCAACCCCGTTAACCTGCGACGAGACTGACTTTCATGTCCCAGCATCTATATTTCATTGCTGGAAATTAGCAGCTAAGCACTCGTGGATGAGCTGCTCTCATCTGCCTGAGCTCATTAAAGTTTCAGCATCATTGGAAACTGTTAGATGTGCTGCAGATGTCAGGAGAGAGAGAAGAGAAAGGAAGGAGATGAGGGTCAACACGAAGCTGTGAGGAAAGACTGAGGCAGGGAGGCTGAATAACATGTGATGTGAATACAGAATAACACAATTTACACACACACACACACACACACACACACACACACACAACCCTGTTAAATATAAATCCACTTCAAAATCTCTTTGAGATTAAGGAAAACTTCATGCCAACTCAAAGCCAGCTCTCTACCGGAAATTTAGAAACCATCTTTCATCAGAATTGAAGTTTGAAAAGCAAGTTAAAGAGCTTGTTTATTCTTGTTTGGAATATTTTGTGAGCTGCTGACTTAAAAGTTGTTCTTTATTTCAACCCCATCCTGACAATTTAAACGGCCCATAGTCTTTATTTACAAAAGCTCTTTGCATTTTCAAGGCTCTCAACTGGAACTCAAAACATATTTCATACAATTTTAGAAAATTTCACTGATAATTTACGAGGGAATAAGTTGATTGTCCACGCCCTTTTTTCTGCCCTCTCAGGATAAAGGTGCTTAAGCGACCATTGCATTCCTTGTCATATCACTCTACTTTAATGACTTTAATTTTAAATTTGCCTTTAATTGACATGCATCACTGTGGTCATCAAGCAACCCATAAGCATCTTAAACATGTTATATAAATAGTAGAAACAATGGATCAAAAGCAGATCTGAGTCTACAGCTACAGTGGCTCTGTAAACGTGTGCTTTGAGCTAAAACGCTAACATGATGATGTATGACAAATTGAATGTTCACCATGTTCACCATCTTAGTTTGGATGCTGAAAATTATAAATCAAACTCTTGCACAAATTAAAACTTTGACCTTTTCATGGTGCGAGATGAAAAGTTAAGTCATCACTTATTACAATTCAGGGGACGTCATTATAATCAATCCTCTCTGCACTGTCAACATCTGTGCCGAAGATAATGACAATGTTTGTTAAGACTAAACTAAAATACAAAAATATCAACCTCATGTTTACACTAAAGAAAATGGGGATCACTTAAATCAGGAGGTTTCATCCTCTGGGGGCCATGAATGTCAAATTTCATAACAATCCTTCTGATAGTTGTTAAGATACTTCTGTCAGAGCTTCAGCCAGATAAAGTGGTGGATTGACCGACATTAACATCTCTAAAAATAGTTTTTAATTGACATGCATTATACTTTATGTAGCCACCAAGCACCATGTACCCATTGTAAGAAGAGTGCAGTATGAATATAAGGAAAGACAGCTCAAAGTACAGACCTGAAATAGCACACTCAGGGGAATTACTGTTTAAGAAGCAGCAGAAGCTTTGTCTTTCTGCTCCTCAAACCTCTCTGTCGGATTTGCTTAACGAAGGCATTCAATAAAACTAAATCTCATCATGTTAACTTAAATGTACATTATGTACTTTTATTAATCATGTTTCTCAGTCATTTCCCCACACAACTATGCATAGAAAGACCTTGAGGCAATCATGTACCACAGATTGGTTTGTTATGTTGAAAAAATATAAAACACGGCTTCACAATATAAAAAAAATGCATTGCCCCAGTTCCCTTTTACAAAGAAATGTACTCCGCAAGGAGCTACATAATAGCACCGTGATGAATTACACTCCAATACACATCACATAACAGATAATTATATCAACAATATGACGACAACAAACAAAAAAAACAACAAATTGAGGTTTGATGATAACACAAAACAACATGGTGGTTGAATGTTACTGAAATATGGTATTTTTGAAGATGATTCACTGATCATAATGTTTGTGTAGGATTATGTATAGATGAAAATAGAGTGCATAGATCAGTAGATGTATGAGCAGACATGGATGAATCTGTGAGAGCACCACACACTCCTTCAAAAAGGAATGACAGAAAAGACATGTTGCTAATTGAGGAAATACAGTCAATACATTTATGAATTGCTCTTGAAAACACAATATGTGAGACAGCTGTGAGAATGTATGAGATAAAAAAGATGACGTATGAATTAAGTCTGAGTAAATGAATGTCTTTATAAAAGGTGAATGTTTAGATGAAGGAACACTGTTGTAGGTAAATCAACGTATAAATATGTTGCATCAGGTAAATCTTGATTGTAGTTTTCTCCCTGCATGTAAAAAGTGTCCATGGCTCTTTTTCCTTTTAAATTACTCCTGTTGTAATCCCCTCCAAGCTTGGTTAACCGTTGTAGCAAATCGGGCCAACTTGGAAACCAAATTTCTGGTTCCCCTTCCCAAAATCAGGCACAGCCACATCCAAGATGGGGAGCGTGTTGGACAGCGGAGCGTCAAACTCCAACACTGTCCTCTCTTGCCCCGAGCGTGTCTATGGCAGAGAAACACAATCAAACAATCAGAAAATAAATGCACTGTAGGTGTGTGCTTTCACACTTGGATGTACATCTGTGTCACTCACCTGACACCCGTCATAAAGCGCACTGATGTAATGTGCGTTCTCATGTGTCAGCTCCTCTCCGTTGCTGGCTCTGAAGCGCAGTGCATGTTCATGGCTGTAGGTGGCGGTGTGCAGCCAGGCGGCAGAGTTGAGGCAGTGGTAGGTGAAGGTCTGCTTGGCTGTCGCGCTCAGCAGCTGCAGGAAGGTCAACTGGACCACGTGGACTGGAACGCCGTCCGACCCAGAGTAGGAAAACTGGAGGAGAACACCAGAATTACACACACACACAAAGTACGAAAGGCAGTTATGCACACTGTAAATTGTGCCCATTCAATCCTATAATTAAACCAAAACTGAAAATGCTGGATTACTGCTACCAATTTTTTTACACTAAAGAGGCAGCATTTTGGAAAATATGGGAACAAAACTGATGGCATCATCCCAACATCATGGTCAACCAATAACAAACAACACAATTTAAACATTTGGAGTGTACTGGTGAAGGATGAATAGAGGTGCTGCAGCATCGTATGGGAAAAATAATGTGGGTTTTTTTTTACATTAAAACATCTAAATATATTCTAGCAGACAGTGAGAATAAAAGCCTGAACCTGAAAAGTTAAAAAACCTGAACCTTTAAATAATATGTTGCCTGTTCTGGTGGGAACTGCCTGCACTTTGTTTGATTTTACCTGCCTAAATAGTAGCTAACCATCAATGCACATCTTGTCATTTATCATTGCAGTAAGCAAAGTTCTGTAACAGGGAAAGTATGAAAGTATTTCAGTCAATCAGAAAACTTCACTCCCTCTAGCAGATCCTGCACTTCTGGTTTGTTCATCACTGATATGATCTGACTGCTGCCAAATCTCTAACCTCAATTGATCTAATGGTTTGGTCTTTATCATAAAAAGTGAGCAGTGTTTTAAGACCCATTGAAAAACAAATTGTCTGAAAAATGTCCTAAATGCTGCTTTGAAAACTCACTTATTAGCATGCTGGGTGCCTTTCTGTAGCTGACATATGCTGATAATTAGTATTCAACCAAGTTTGTCCTACATTTGCAGCAGTGTTTATAATTGTGACTGCCATGAATTGTTGCATGAAAACACAGACTGGCATACATTAATCGCATGCACAATCATCACACTATACCTGTTTTCCTTTCCTGAATTTGCTGTACCAGGTGCCGGGCTTTTCTCCTTTCCAGCCTGCCAACTTCACCTGATGACAATCAAACAAAAAATCAGCTTCAAGTTCACTAAATCAACACACAGATGACGACCAAATATTGTTTAATTTCTTTCTGAGAAGTCTTTCAGCTTTTGGCAAAGGCTCCTTGTAGCTGAACAATCAAACGCTCAAAAAAAGGGTTAGTGTGTGTGTTTCTTTATGAAAACTAACCGACTGGAACTTCTTGTCGGGGTACAGACACGTCTCTCCTTGTGCGGTGAAGTTACAAAACACCTTGAAGGAATCTCTATGGCAACCCTGGTTGGGATCTATCCAGTATTCACCTGGAGAGAGAGTGAAAGTGAGAGGAGGGCAGAAGGGTCAAATAAACACAAGGCTAATATCACTGTCAACAATAAAAACATCAAACAGAGAAACATCACAAAGATACAGATGATATTAAATGGAGATGCACAAACAGCTAGGAAGAAAGACAGGCATATAAAATGAGTGTAGTCATGCAGCTGAGAAAAACAAATGGCTGGAGACACAGACTGAAGTACCATTGGGGAGCTCTGGGTTGAGGAGCCAGAGCTCCTTGCAGGTGCGGGCGGGGCTGTGGTATGTCCCTTGTGGGTTGCGCAGACCCTCCACCTCTACTTTCATAGAGGACAGAGAGGCAAATACTTCCTCCATGCCTTGGCCCTCCTTCTTCGTCCAACCATCCTGCTCCGCCTGGTCCCTCTGCATCCATTCCTCCTCTCCTCCATCTATCAATTCCTCTTCCTCCCCCTCCTCCTCTTCAAGTACAGCACCATCCACCAAGGTGTGGGTTCTCCTTCTCCGTCCTCGCTCTGGCAGAGGGGACATCCCAGGTGCTGGCAGCCCCTGAGCAGAGGAGAGAAGTGGAGAGGAGAGAAAGAAAGGAGAAGGGAAAGAATCATGTGGTGAGCAGGAAACACAGATGAAGTTTTTACTGTTAATTGTAAGTTAATGAGAGTTGTATGGCTGTTGGATGTACTAAATTTCAGTAAGCAGAACTCACTGGTGGTCCTGGAGGTCCTGCAGGCCCAGTGTCTCCTCTGGGACCAATTGGACCCTAAATACACACAGAACAAAGGGATCAAACAATATCAAGTGTGATATTTATGACTAATTTAAAACCAATAATAAACAACAACCAGTTACCAGGTTTCCTTTAGAGCCCTTTGGACCAATAGCACCCTGTTAGAGAGGGACAAGAGTCACAGGTAAGATGAACAATGTCCCAATATTCCTGATGGTAACAATGGTGTGTGTTTGTCATGTGCTGTCAAAGTTGTCTTGTATACTCACAGACAGACCCGTGGGGCCAGGGGGGCCGTGGGGACCTGGTGGACCAATTGGACCCTGATATTAAACACAAAAGAAAAAACAAACTGTCAGATAAAAAGAGGATCTGCTGTAGCTAAATAACTAAAATTCATTCCTGGCCTGTGTTTATGTATTTGTGTGTATTTTCAGCACCTCATCTCCTTTTGGACCTGGTAGTCCCTGGTTTCCTGGCAGTCCTCTGTCGCCCTTCTCTCCGATGTCTCCTGGTGGCCCTATCAGACCTATTAGACCACCATGACCCTGCAGAGATATCACAAATGAGCTCAAGGTCAAAGTCAAGTCAAGGTCAGTGTACATGTTTATGTGTGTATTGTATGCACGCACCTTGTCTCCCTTCTTGCCATGGTCTCCCTTTAGTCCTGGTAATCCTGGTGGACCCTGAGAAGATTAAGTTATGATGAGGTCAGACACAAGTTAAAACATCATAAGTGCATTTAAAAACTCATTCATTTACCACTGCTATAACTCCTCTATTTTAACAGCTAAGGATGTGAAATCAGAGTGCGTTGATCATACTGACCATAAAGTGTCAAAAACTTCTCTCTTACTGCCATTTGTAAAAGTATTTTTTATGTTCTTGATTTGATGAATCATCTTACCATGGGACCTGGGGGCCCTGTCTGGCCGGGTGGTCCATTTAAACCCTGCTCACCCTGAAAGAAAGACACACAGACAGAAATAATTGAACCTCCATCTTTATTACGCTCCACTTCCACTGCTTCACTCTTCGCTCTCTCACTTACTGCAGGGCCAGGGATCCCTCTTAAACCTTGAGGACCAGTCTTCCCGGGGTGTCCCTGGGCACCTACGGGCCCTGTCTTCCCTATGGGACCCTCGAAACCGGGAGCACCCTGAAACGGACAGAGACCAGAGTGACCTTCAGAAGCTGTGAGCAGATCAGCAATTCAGATGTTATTATTCAAAAAGTTGTTTCTAACTGTCACCTTGGTTCCTTTCAGCCCTGCTTTTCCTTCCTTCCCTGGTTTTCCCAAGTGGCCCTGAAGAACAGCATTTTAAAACATTTTAACCTGAATCTGTCATACAGATGCACTGATGCACACACACACACACACACACACACACACACTGTGAGAATGCATTAAGAAACATACCCTCAACCTCATCCTAACAGGTAAAAGGGTTTAATGCTTTTCTTAATCAAACTAGAGATAGAAATTGGGGACTGTGAGTGCAGTAGAGGTAGAAGCAGGCACTGACACATGAACACAAAAACACACAAACCCTTCGGCCAGGAGCTCCAGATGGTCCGGGTTCACCTGCCGCTCCTGGTGGTCCCTGTGAAATATAAAGAAACTATTATATGGCCAGTCATTGTTTTGTATTGTGTGTCTGTATTATATGATGACACCATCTTTCATATTCATGAATTGTCATGATGTATGATGTAGAAGGGAGGAACTCACAGATTTTCCAGGGTCTCCTGTGTCTCCTTTAGACCCAGGCAGACCATCCAAACCCTGATGAGGAAAGAAAAATAGTGGGCAGAGGAAAAGTACACTTCTGCTGCTCCAGAAAATATAGTTGAAGATGTCTTTATGGCAACATGAAACCTGAATTTATAGTCATGTGCTAATGTTGATACAGTTATGAGATATATTTGAGTAATAGAACAGAGAGGCAGTTACACATATTTAATAAGAAATTTAATAAAAAGATAATTCAAAAGCTCCAAGTTACAAAAAAGAAATATCCTGTCATGAGGATACTCTTTGCTGCTATGACTTTTCTATAAATCTTAAAAATAAAATCTCACTACCTCCCTTAACTACACTTTTCAAAGAAGCTGTACATGGGGAACCTCAACTTCCAGAGGTAAAGGTATCAGTTGCTAAATGAGCACATGAGAGACGTTGACTTCTCTACATGTTATGTTTACGATATAACTCTGTGTATTGATCTTTGATTTGAATGTGATTTCAGTTGGGCTTTTTCCATATTCAAAGATGAAGAAGAAGGGAAACGAGGAAGATGAATAGAAAGAACAGGCACTCACATTGGGTCCAGCCTCTCCCTGCTGTCCAAGGTCCCCAGTGAGACCGATAGGACCCTGAGGAGGAGGGAGGGAGAGAGAGAGAGAGAGAGAGAGAGAGCTTGAGCTCATATGGCATTAAATAAAAAACATACTAAAAATACATTACCATAGAGCCTTCATAATACCTAAAAATGTAATTTGCTCTTGGATAATGTTCGAATTCAAGAGGAAAATACAGCATCTTCAGCTTCCTTTTTTTCCTTTTTCCTTTTTTTCAGAAAAAGAAACCTCATTTAGATGATTTAGTCCAGAAATTAGAAGTTGGTGGTGAAATGTATCTCTGTTTTTCTAGGTGGTGTCTGTCTGTCTGTCTGTGAATAACCAACAATGAAGTAAATTGAGTTTCAGCTTTAGCTGAAGCCAGCAGAAGCCATCTCAACAGCTCTGAGCAGTGTTTTTTGGTATGACTATATCTCACAGCGTTGCCCTTGGGTCCATCCTCCCCTGTGAGGCCCCTGGCTCCTGGGGGACCGGCTGCTCCTGGAGGGCCCGTATCTCCCTTTTCCCCTTGGTCTCCTTTTTCTCCCTAAAGCAGCACAAAAGCAGAGGGAGAGATTAAGAGGGCTGAGGCAGAGGAGAACAGCAAGAGAAGCTTGAGAACTGAATATGGTGGGAGCAAGTTTGAAGACGTCTTTGATCAAAATGTGCCCCCTCCCCAACCCTACAAATAAAGCTAACAAACTCACTGTCCTTCCAGAAAAGCCGACTGATCCAGGGTCACCAGCTTCGCCATCCTCCCCCTTAGAGAGACAGAGACTGATATGTCAGAAATCCTGAAAGAGACAACTTGTTTGTTTCTTATACTACATATGCAAAAGATGTTACTGTAAATTTCTGTACCTTCTCTCCAACAACACCTGGCTGTCCTATCATCCCGGGTCGACCAGTCGGACCCTGCACAACAGAGGAGATCACGTTTCTTCAGAATTCAAAACAAGTGCTCAAATAAATGATGTATAAATCTTACTGTGAGACTTACCTGTCCCCCAATAGGCCCTTGAGGACCAGTGGGGCCTTGTTGACCGGGGGGACCCTAAAACCATGTATGTAATATAAGAGAAATAACGTGAGGTTATGAATTTGTGTAATTGAAGGAAAAATGTGATGTAACTAACGGACAGATCTTTAAACAGGATATAAGCTCACCATAAGTCCCACATGTCCACTCTCACCCTTCTCTCCTGGTAGGCCGGGCATGCCCTGAGAGATCACACAGAGGATTAGAAGATTAAAGATTGAAGAGCGCCAAGTTCTCTCTATCTATTCAGAAGACATCACTTCAACGATCTGCACCCTGACTGCTGTACAAATCTCACCTGTAATCCTATCGGTCCTGTAGAGCCCTTGAAGCCACGGAGTCCCTCATCTCCTTTCGGTCCATACATGCCTTGCTGACCCCGCGGACCGACCAGTCCATCTACACCCTGGTACACACAGGAGAGTGAGGAGTGAGAGTGTTTATGCCTTTTAAATGATGATGAAGTGTTATGAAGTGTTATGAAGTGTTATCAGTTGACAGAACTGGCAGAAGGACAGGATTATTACTGGTGCAGCTTAAGGTCACTTAAATTGAAGTCACTGCATAAAGCAATAGTTTGACATGTACACTCATACACTTATTAGATTTCTTTCCGAAAGTTAGATCAGAAGCTTGAAACCACTTTAACCACAAAGAACTGAAATGTAAATGCTGACATCACACTCTAATAATAGAATAAGCCTCTAGATTTACAATTTACAATGTTTTCAATTGAGTATATGTCAAAAAGGATTAGCAAATGATCACATTGTGCTTTTTTATGTTTTACAACATATGGTTGTCCCAACTTTTTTGGAATCAGGGTTGTATTTGTGCAACAGTATGATTTGAGGTCTTTTAGTTTTCAAGACACTGAACTAAGATGAAGACAATAAAAAGAGAAGAGCAGACTCACTGGAAGTCCTGGCTGACCAACCAGCCCTTGAGTGCCAGTGGGGCCTGGGGGGCCCTGTGGAGAGAGAGTGACAGAGAGAGAGAGAGAGAGAGAGAGAATGACAGAGAGAGACATGACATGACCAGACATAATCAGATCTACCCTGGTAATGGAATACAGCCCATGTTGATGTAGTTATCCAGCTCTAGACTCACTGCTTCCCCTTTGTCTCCTTTGCTGCCTTTCTGCCCGGGTTCTCCCTGCTCTCCCTGTGGGCACACACACACACACACACACACACAATTTATTGCCACAATTCAAAACCCACACTCTCTCTGTCTGACTCACAGACACATAGTTTACCTTATCCCCATCGTCTCCTGGAGGTCCTGCTGGGCCTGTAGCCCCAGGCATCCCTACAGGTCCCTGATCTCCATCCTGACCTGCTGGTCCAATCGGACCTTTCTCTCCCTGAAACACAATGTGTCATTCTGCATTCAAGATAAATATACAAGCACAGACATTAAAAAACAACTGATCTACTTTCCATCAATACTGATTATGAATTTTTTCTTTGTGTGCTGAAAATATAAAAGAGCATCAATGAAGTCTAAAGGAGAAACAAAATATAAGAACCACTAAATCTGGTAACATAGAAAAAATGAGTTTGATGTAATTACAGGCTCGCCCTTCTCTCCCATTGGTCCAGGTCCTCCGATTGATCCGGCCCGACCAGGCTGTCCGATGGCGCCCGCTGGTCCTGGAGGGCCCCTCTCACCTGACGATCCCTACAGACAGGACATGCTGGTCCTTGAACTTCTGGGCAATTAGAAGTACTGAGGCAATGAAGGCTAAAAATGGATGCATAACAACTGCTGGAATCATAATGGTGTCTATTGGTGTAATACTGATTTGATAAGACATCATAAAATAGTTTAAATTAGAATCACTGCCTCATGGTTGTAAGTCTGAATTTAATATAAGGTATTGAGTGTATTTTTGGTGAGATGGATTTCATTGGCAAAACCAATGAGCTTGTGGTAGTTTGTGTGTGTGTGTCTATAAATGTGTATTTTCACTGAAAGAAACAAAAAACAGAGCCGAATTCCTGCACTGTATGAGTTCACATGTTTGGCCAATCAAACAAAAACAAACAACAGATATAGAATGCATCCTGATCATGAACTGTAGTGACAAATGTTATGTACTGTAACTCACTATGGCTCCTGGGGATCCATTTGGTCCTGATCCTCCTTTCAGACCAGGAGGTCCCTGAAAAGATCACATAATTTGTACTATGTATCTTATATCATTTATAATATTAAGGAATCAAGTTATTTGTAGGGAGTGTGGTATAAGTTTATTTGTTTGTTACCATGATTCCAGGGGCTCCTCTGCTCCCCCTGAAGCCTTTCAGTCCTGCAGGACCATTCTTCCCAGATGTCCCAGGTAAACCTGGATCACCCTGAAAGATAAAAAAAACATTGTAAAATGAAAACACAACTGGTGACTCTCTGATGATAAGACTGATCAGTGTTAATGTGTGAGTGAATGTGTGGACCCACCTTTCCACCTTCCTTCCCTGCAGCCCCAGGTAAACCATGCTCACCAGGTCCACCTGGTGCCCCTGGATGACCGCGGTCCCCTGTTGGACCAGGTTCACCTGATTTCCCCTAAAATACACAATGGATTGGGTCACTGACTCATTTACACCAATACAGACATGAAGCACAAGGCAGGACAGATATTACATAACAGATTGTTGAGCTCACCTGTGGCCCCACAACACCTATGGGTCCTGGAGGTCCTGTCTTTCCTTGGAATCCCTGCAGTCAAGGAAAAAGAAAAAGATGAGTAGAAAAGAAGTAGACAATTCTGGTGTGTGTGTGTGTGTGTGTGTGCCGTAACTCATGACCTCTTATGAACTCTAATAAAAATTTGACCTCACTTACCGGCTCTCCTCTTTGACCTGGGTGACCTGGAAGTCCGTCCTTCCCAGCAGGACCCTACACACACACACACACACACACACACACACACACGCCATAACAAGGTGAGAAATGAATGGGAGCTCGGGATAAAAACTGACCTCCAAATCTCATTCAATGTCTGTGAAGATAAAGATAAGTAGCATTTTTACATTTAATCTTGCTAGCCTTTATTTATTGAGCTGTCAAATATTCAAATATGAATGCAGGAACTGTCTCCTTGCAGGTCACTCTAAGTGATTCATAGCAGAATATTTTTTTCCACTGCACTCTCGGTTAGAACAAATTTCTATCAGAAAATGACAAAGTAAAGTAAAGCACCTGAATCAGTATGAAAATATTGGCACCACGCAGCCTGCACTGTAACAAAATACCACTGCCACCCAAACCACAATAAATACAAAACAAAGATATTTTATAATGGTGATCCCTGCCAAGATTAGAGGTCAGACTCATCTGTTTGCTAGAGTTTGGGAATCTTCACTATTTTTGGAAGGCTGTATTGGCTGTATCACTGTGCAGGCTTGTACATGACAGTTCTTGTTTTTTCTGTATATAACATTGAGATATTAGGCTGACTGGACTTGGTTTGTTCTTGTTTTGTTCCTATCTAAAAACAAATCAAAATAATTTATAGAAAAATAATAAAACTAAATAATAAAAGTGATTTGAAATAAACCCCTGAAAAAGCAAACAGAAGAGCTGTTAAAAAAGGGCCCTATCCTCTTTGGTATACAGCATTATTACTTATTTACCTGAGAAATATACATGTTTACTTGAAAGTGTGTTATGCAAATGTATTGTTTGAGACTGTAACAGAAGATTAGGTGGAGTCATGTGGTGAGCAAAATCTTTATCCTGATACACACATGTATAAATAAAGAATATGACTAATGTGTGACCTGTGTGTAAAGGTGTGTTTTGTCACAACTCACGCTTGATCCTTTAGGTCCCGGCTCTCCATTTCTTCCTTGTGGCCCTTGAGGTCCCTAAAAAAACATAACCAGCCAATGTAACAGCAGATCAATCAATCAGTAACATATATCAACAAAAGTTTTTCTTACCCTCTCTCCAGGAGATCCTGGGGGCCCATCATGTCCTGAGGCACCCTATGATAATGTAAGAGGGAGGAAGAACATGGAGGCGGTGACAGATAGAAGCTAGTTAAGCACAGCTAATAGTGAAAAAGAATTCACCCATCTACAATGACTGATGGGGTGTTTGTATTGGCTGAGAGGAGCGTCAGCTGACCTTTTCTCCTGACTTTCCTGTAGGCCCTTTCGCCCCTCTGGCACCTCGTGCACCCTGTCATAGAAGAAACATGAGTGAGGCCAAACCTGGGACAGCTATGAACTTTTACTGAGCTGAGACAGAAGGTGTCCAGTTCAGTCTGTAGTGACTCACTATACAGTGAACCTTCAGGGACTTATTAGGTTTCTGGTTCAGTGAACACAGGGATGACTCAGAGATCTGCAACGTTGCCATTAATGGTAACACATAACAGTGATGAAGGCTAACATCAGCAGCATATCTCAGGTATAAAATTGCACAAATTGTTTTATTCTAATTGACTGCTCTTTTGGCAATTTGTAGAAATGGAAACAAGCTGCACTTGTGTATTATCACTTTTTATATATTTATGGGAAACTGCAAAGCCTATTTACACACTCAACACACACAAAGCAAAATTAGCTTTCATTTGGATCCGTGCTTCTGGCCACCTGACAAAACAACATTCATTTTCTTTTAGCTCTGTTTTTGGTATCCACCTGCTCCTGAGGGAATTTTTAATTTTTAAGCTGCTAAATATTCAACTATATTGACCAGCTACATGTTGGGCAGCTAGTGTACAGTGGGTCTTCAGAGCTTCAGCTTTCAGAAATACCAATTAAAGTGACTCTCTACAAGAAAACAAAGCTAATCGAAAAGAGCATAACGACAAAAGGGGGAAGGATTTCAGCCCTCCATTCCTGGTCGTCTGACTCACCTGGTTTTAAAACTTGAGAGCTTTGGTATGTGGCTTGCTTTTTGAAAATATCTCACTGTCTTGTGCAATTCATTACCGACTGAAATGGGGAAAGTTTTGAGACACAGCACTCACATTTGGACCCCTCTGGCCTGCACCTCCTGGTTGTCCTGCAGGACCCTGTGCAATACCACAAGAGACAGGACATGAATGGAAAAAGTCTCATTTCCTGACATAATATCATCATTATATTAAACCCTCTACTCACTTTCTTCCCTTTCTCTCCTGCAGCTCCCAGTACACCAGGAAATCCATCAGAACCCTGGGGAGGAGGAAGGAACTCACAGTCACTTCGTGTAAATTATAGCTACTATATCTGTGACGTGTTTACATTAATTAAAACAATCACTGATTATTTTATTTATTTTACCTTCGGTCCCTGTCGTCCTGGATATCCTGGCAGCCCAGGAACTCCCAGTTTCCCCTAAAAAGAGAGACAGCGTGACTTTACTCATCTTGTACAAGTTTTTAGTGTAAGACGAGTTTATTTATATTAATATATTTAGTAGTATTTGTTATCAGTTTTGATTAGCATTCTACACGCTAACTTAGCTATGTACCTTCTCTCCTGAAGTACCAGCAGGGCCAGCTTCTCCCTGAGGACCCATCTGGCCTTTGGGCCCCTCAGGCCCATCTTCTCCTCTGCCACCTGGAGCTCCGTTGTCTCCAACGTCCCCCTTTGCTCCCATCTCCCCTTTGGCCCCTGGGAAACCATCTTCTCCCTGCAGAACAGACAGAATAAATTGGAGGAGACAGCAACATCCAGTCTAACTGACAACATAAAATCAGAGATGGTAGTGAAAACCAGCATGCATCCTCTGCTTGATCTGTGGTGGTAATGTGATATTTTCAGACAACAAAACATCCTGAATGTGCAAGATGCTACTATTTTTCTGTCTCTCTCACCTTTTCGCCTTTGCTTCCCTTTAATCCTCTGATCCCATCTGCTCCCTGTCAAACAAAGAAAAAACAAAGTGGAAGTCAACAAGAAAACAGAAAACACATGATATAATATCATTAGCTGTTTGTGACATCTTCATGAGGTGGCAAGCAAATCAAACTGCTTCATGCTTTGCCATTAAACCTGACTGTTGGCAGTGAGAACCACAATGATCTGCTTAATCATTTGGCTGGAAGATGACTGTGTGGTGATGTCTTGGAAAAGACTAAACTTTTCTAGGACAACAAACAGCCTTAGTTTCAAATGGACAAACATGTCATTCTTTTAATTGATTGAATGGAATTTATTGAATTTCCTCTTCAAATAGACAACCATGAAATTCATCAGGTGATGTTTAAGCCAGACAATACCAAACGGTAAAACTGGAGTTACGAGGTTTTTACACAAAAGAAAGATTAATATTTGCATTTCCTACCTTTACTCCTCGTTGTCCGGGGTATCCAACAGGTCCTTGCACTCCTAGAGGACCCTACAAATGAACACACACGCATTAAAGGAACAGAAATAGAATGACATTCTAAATCTGTGGTTCAATCCACAACATCGCACAGCATTTAAGAATTGTTAGAAGGGAATTATGTCGTTTGGCTGGCCAGCTAGAGTATGTTTGCAGGCTGTTTGTGAACATCCTCAGCATCAGTTCAACCTCAAAACTAGCCATATCTGTAAATACTGTCACTTTCTATATGTAATCAGTATCAGTATTATACCATATTACATTTCTGAAGTATACCCAGCACAGTCAGGGATGGGTGGCCAGGGCTCCTCATGCATTTTGATGCTTTAAATTTAATCTCTCAGATGTCATGGTTTGCTGTTTTGGAAAGGCCCACAGTAGCCTGAGTCTTCTATTTTTAATAAATCTTTGATTCAAAAAAATTTAACTCTGTCTCAGGGGAGGCTCAGTGGAAACGCTGCAATAGGATAAGTAATGCTAGATGTTACGGTGTAATGTTCTGTCTTGCTTCTTGTGTTATTTTCGGAATGAAAGAATTAGGGGAAAGTGATTCTGCTGTGCCAGAACATTTGATTTTCTAGATGCATATTGTTGTGTACCTCTCTGCACCCCTAATTAAGAAGTTATATCATCTTTGTTTAATTCTCAAAAAGAAAAACAAAAACAAAGAATTGTGGTTTTTAGAAGGAGCTGTGAATGCTTGGCAAGAAAGCAAATAAGCATAAATGTCAAACTACTCCTTCATACCTTCTGTAACTGTAACAACAGCGACATAACATGCATGCATTGTACACAAACACAGCATCCAGCAGACATACCGGCAATCCTTTTTCACCTGGAGTACCTTCTCTTCCAGGGTGACCCTATTGACAAGAGGACAATATCTGTAGTTAGGCACGTAGTTGTGATGTTAACGTCAGGGATTAGGGACTCGGTAATGCCTTATGTCAATACAAGTCCTCAGACGTGCATGAACACAAACACTAATGTACTTACTGGGGGCCCGTCGTTTCCAGGTAAGCCCTGCATCCCTTTCTTCCCTTGAGGCCCCTGTGAGACAAAGATCAGTCAGTCAATCATGACTCATTCACGCCAAACTAAAAAAATCCAACTACTAGTGTCTTACTTTCTCTCCTGGCAACCCTACTAACCCCTGAGGACCAGGAAAACCCTGTAGGAGAGATGGACTATTAGAATTTATGTGCAAACATATATGCTGTTGCGTTATTTTGTGAGTATCTGCTCTCTGCTCATACCAGGATTCCAGGGTTGCCTTGCTGTCCAGGGGCTCCGATGTCTCCTGGGGGTCCCTGTTACAAACAGGAAATTATGTGATGGGAAGTATTTTGTAATCAGGCTCCACTGTGTACTACCTTAATTATACTCACTATGTTTCCCTTTGAACCCTGAACCCCATCGATTCCTCGTATGCCCTGTGAGGAGAGAGAGGAAGACAATCAATGAAAGGGACGAAACAAATACAAAATGATAGGACTGGTGGAGAATGTATGGAGACTGAGCTATATACTGCATATATTTCCCTTATTTACTTATTAATTCCCCTGAATGGGGTTTATTTTCTGGCAGTGGCTTTTTCTGTCACATGAACATATTTTCTTTTTCTGTTTTCTGACTAAAGAAAAGATAAATGGAGGATGCATTGCCTACTATCTTTCATTTTTAAGTTTTCCTTAGGCTTGTTACATGAGCCTCCCGGGACAACAATAAAACTGAATATGATCAGCCACCCCGTCGGTTTTGGCTCTACCACCTCCCTGCTTGAGGCGTTTAATGCTTAATTAAACAACACCAAAAATAAATATGCATTTTTTAAAAATGAAAAGTGCTTCCTCTGTGTGCTATCAGATGGTTACAAGTGCCTACTTGCGTTATTACAAGTGCAAACATACTGTATGTTATGCAAACTACAAAGAAGCTGCTTGAGGTGTTAAGAGATGTGTTGTTGTATTTGGCAGAGAGACATTAATGTTCTAAGATGAGAAGAATTACATTACATCATGTTAACAAAGGAAGAACCACACTAACAGCATGATTAGGCATTATCATATGGTATTAACTGATAGCACCACAGCTGGATTTATGTGGGTGGTGAGAAGAGTCGTATTTTAGCTGCATGGATAAACACAGAGATGAGATAACAGGATAATTACTGGTGTCTAATGTCTTTTACTGTTGTCAGTGGTAGAGGTTAATGTGTGTGACTGTGAATGTCGTGTATGTGTGTGTGCAGAAAGTTACACAAAAATTTCATACTCACAGCCTGGCCTGGGGGACCAGGACGACCTCTGGGGCCATTCAGACCTCTGGAACCCTGAAACACACATCACAGTTACATATAATGAGATATAATTGCATGTAATTGAGAGTGTGTGCCCTTATAATTATATCTTTATAGAGTATGAGGCTTAATTACATATATATGTAACTGTGTTTTGGACTAATATCACATTAAATGAAATTGTAGTGGAATTAATTGAGTCATTTGTTGTATATGTGTGTGTGTGTGTGTGTTTTGGTTGTGTGTTGCTACTTACAGCATCACCTGGTTGTCCTCTTGGCCCCGATGGCCCCTCAGAGCCCTGTGAAAAACACAAATAAGTCCTGTACATACAGAAACACAAACCTGCCTAAACATGAATACACATAAGCACAGTGACCTCTCACCTTTTCTCCTGGCTCTCCAGGAGGACCGACAGGGCCCGGCTTGCCCCTGTCCCCCTGAGAAAATACACACATGGAAGTTGGTTATTGGTATCATGAATTACCTGCTTTACACCTCTCACTCATTCAGCCAGGTAACTCACTTTATGTCCCTTGTTTCCAGGGAGACCAGGCAAGCCATCAAAGCCTCTATCCCCCTGAGGAAAAGAGATGGATTCATTCATTAATATTTTAAGAAGACAGAGCAGTGTGAGAGCAGTCAGTGAGTGAACAGTGGGACCGTGACATCAGTTCTTCTTCACCTTTGCTCCAGTCTCTCCTATTGCACCACGGCCCCCATCTGCACCCGCTCGACCCTAATACACACACACACACACACACGTCAGCCATGGTAGATTCCTTAACAATATACTGTAAATGTTTGAGATATTGAGAAAAGATTATAAGCGCATAATAACAGAACTACAGAAGTTGATAATTATTGACAAAAGACTGCAGTAAATAGTCTCACTCTTTTCCCGAGTCGTCCGTTCTGACCCGGGATACCTGGCAGTCCTGAAGGACCCTGGGGAGAAACAAGTGGAAAGAGAGCAGGTGATAGTTGAGCAGGTTCTCAAATGACTTATATAAAGGAGTGAGGTGCTGAGTGTGTAGCTGTGATAACCAGTGACTCACCGCTGGGCCCATCTCTCCTGTGGCCCCCTTCAGCCCAGAGGGACCTGGTGCACCCTGAAAAAATAGTGTACAACATTTAGTGTCCAAATAAGTTTGCTTTGATCCAGTGTCTCGTACTGTATGAATCTACCTTATATAGGACTTTTCTTTTCTACTACAGGAACTTCATGACCAGTAAGTTAAGGTGCAGCTATTGTCATGGCTTCTGCTTTGGTTTCCACTATACTCCACATGCTTTGGGGTTGAGTTCCTCAACCTACATTTTTATCACTGCTCAGGAGGTGAATGCAGCAGGTTGCTTGCAACAAAGCAAACACCAAAATTAATAAAGGACTTGCATTTAACTAAGCACTGCAAAGAAATGTGTTGAAAAAGGTGATATTCTCATTCACAATATCCTCCACGTGTGTTCATCTGCCTTGTAAGGCATTTGTCATCTTAACTGTAATTGTTTTCACAGTATTGTGGAGTGCACTTCCACTTTAATTACATTTCCAAGTGATGTTCAGGTTGCATAGTTTTTTTTTGAAAATCCTGTAAAGTTTCTTGTAGTCATCTGTTTTTTCCATATTATCTAAGAAGCTAAGTAGCATGATCTACTGTTTTATTGTACTTAATCTTTAAAAAACCTAAAAAAAAGTAATGATTGCACTGCATCACGTAGTCTGTTCTCCAGGAGGTTATTTATCCTTCACCTGCACCTCCTCACTCATCTTATGATTCAGGAGAACATCAAGCAGTGGGTGTACACACACCCAACGCCAAAATGGCATCATGATGTGAGCTCACTCACCAGTGGTCCAGGTCTTCCCCTGAGGCCGAGCGGTCCTGGAGGTCCCTTCATAGCAAGCTAGAAGAGGAAGAGGAAGGAGGAGGAAGGAATCAGACAATGTCACACAAACTGTAGTTCTACATCAGCTCTGTGTGTTTGTGTTTAAGATATGATGGTAATATATTACCTTGGTCTGCTGCAGGATGGCCTGAGCCTGTGCTTCCTGTGCAGAAACCACAGTACCTGTCTTTGGATCACCACCTGACTGGAACTGCACACATACATATACACACACACACATGCACAAATACACACACACACACACACACACACACACACACACACTTACATGAGATGCTTTTAAGGCAATCTCAATACCCCACCCAGTGGCCAATATGTAGCACTGCTATTAAAGTCTTGCATAAAAAGATGCAGATGGTTGAAGGAAAAATCTGATAACATAGTGGAGAAACACAACATGAAGGTGTCTCACTACAGGGAACGAGGGTCTCTGTACATTATTTTTAAAATTTGGTTTTAAGTAAATCATGTCTTTTGACCAAAGCTGACTGATTTGACATAAACACTGGACATAACAAATATATCCAGTAACACAGTGAAGAGCTAAATTGAATGCTTTGTTGACACCTTTATAGAACACATGTTTTACATGGGTTCTGGAAAATGAAGTAATGGACAGGTGTCTCACTTGGCAAAGTCAAACAAGTTTATGTAACAATCCTGAGCAAGCCCATTTCTCAGTTATGACATTCAAACATTCCCATTTGTCCTGGGGCCCCGTTAAGGGTTAATAGGACCAAATAACTGCCATAGTGACACCACTGCAGCTTGTAAGACCTCAGGGAACACAGAAGTATCTTCATGTTACCGGTATGAGCATGATGTTTCCTGGGGGACCTGGTATCCCATCAGCTCCGTTAAGGCCTGGTCGCCCTGGAGGGCCCTGAGAGGAGACAGAGGAGGACAGTTATGGACAGACGTCAACATGTGATGGACTCAGTCACTCACACAGCAAACAGAGGACGGTCCTCACCAGCTCCCCGGGGTCTCCTCGAGGTCCTACTGGTCCTGTGACTCCAGGGGGTCCTGGCTCTCCCTGCACACATAGACAAAAACACACAAACACAGCTGAGTTTGATGGAATCCCATTTCCATATTAAAAGCCACTCTGCTGTTGTGTCTGACTTTCCTGCATACAAAACAGTTTTCTTCAATACTGAAGAAAAATGTGTTTCAAGTCAGATGTGCTGCAGTAAAATTTACTAACCTCAGGTCCTAGAAGCCCGTGTGGTCCTGTAATCTGCGTCCCCTGCAGGAATTTAACAGAAATGAACCTTTTCTCTGACATGTTAGGTTAAGGTGTAACCATTCATATCAGTGATACCAATTCAGTTCAATACCTGATGTCTGTATTAGATTCTGACCAATACAGGATGTTTGAGGCTGTTACTAAAATGTGAGAGTTTAACAGACTCAATCAGAATCTTAAGAAATGTGACCATGATATGTACTGAGCGGGACTTTTAACATTTTATTATTATATATTGCGATATAGTTATAGATAGATAGATATAGTACATGTTTGCTATACCTTGTGTGAAATGCACCAGTGTCATTTTAATGCATGTAACAATAAATTCATTCCATTTTTGTAGATGCAAATCTTCCCGATTCATCACTGCTGTCTTATGTTTTAACACAAGTCTTAAATTATTTCAGGAAATACATGTCAACCCAGCACAGCACATCAAGAGCACAGAGATGGATGGAATATCTAATAGAGGAATAAGTAAAGACTAAGGATTTGACATCAAGCATTTGATACCTTTCTTCTGCTACTTGACAGCTTTTGATACTAGATGCCGCGGACACATTTCAGGACCAATATCAAGCACACGTATCGTGGTTGTATATGTTTCTAAGCTTGTGTGAGTTTTTCTCACCGCTCCCAAGTAGCTCGGCTCTCCTTTCTGTCCTTTCTCTGGCAAATCCTAACGAGAGGAGATAGATATGGACATGTGAACAGCATTAATGTAGACGAATAAGAGTACAATAGTTTTCTATTCTCTACACTGGATTTCTTTATTTATAACTGATTGGATGGTACCTGTGTGTTGAGAGAGTACTCCCGTTCTCTCTCCGCTGGTCCATAGCGGTCATATTCTTCCTCATACTCATACTCGTTCACTTGGTAGTAATCTGTTGTGTTGTCATAGTCTTCATACTCTACAATCTGTCCAACAATACACAGAGACAATGCAAACAGCATGCATACAAGCACATTTTAAGTTGCTTCTCAAAGATATTGTTGGACTGAAAGAGACAGAAAGAGACAGAGGGAACAAACACAAAGCCAAGCCCATGCTGCTGCTGAGTCTCACCTCATACTCAGTGACATTAGGACCTGCAGTCACAGTGGAAACGGACATGTCATCATAGAGGTCACTGTAGTCAAACTCCTCAAACTCCTCCACCGCATGTTTCTTAGGTGCTCTCTCCACCTGAAGACCATAAACAAATCCAAACAGAGGTGATGCAAGCTGTAACATTTTGTTTACACATACACAGACATTGAAATGGATTCACAAGACTGATGAAATGATGAGAAATCGAATTTTGAGGGCACGGAGGTCTACTGAGACATGAGATTCACTTCCTCTAGCACTCTGGCTGAGTGCTCTGCTACATGAAAGATATCATAAAAAAGGCAAGAAATACACAGCACAGCTCACACATGGCATGGCTACAGTTTAGTCTTTTTATTGTAGTTCCTTCAGAATAGCCTGTTTAAGCATCAAGGCTTCATCCAAGTGTTATCAGAATACACAAGAGTGTCTAAATCCCATGTTTTCCATTGGCTTCTTCATGCCGACTACATTTTTGGTGGTGTTACAATAAAATAAGGGAACACAAAAAAACAGGAATCCTGGAGTGTTTTGAGCTGTAAGCCAGATGATAAATCAAACAGCAGCAGCGGAAGAGGATTTGAAACCTTTCCCAGGCGTGTGGAGCATTGGCACAAAGAACCTGGCAAAGTAAACTGGATCACAAAACCATGTAGTGTGTTTTACTGCAGAGAGCAGTGGGATAAAGAGAAAGAGGGGAATAAAGTAAGAAAGAGAGGGTGAGAGCTCAGTGGACACTAGGAGCTTTTTATGATTTATAACTTTATTTCAAAATGGAAATATCACACCGCCAGCAAGGAAATAACAGCCGGGGGGTGTTATGCTTCTCAAACTGCAAGTGGTAAGATGTTTGTATGTGTGTGTCTGTATGAGATGTAGATGCCACAAGTACAATGGAAACTAAACGGTGAGAGCTAAATATCTCACTAACTCTCCATGCAGCAATGTTTCTTTACAGCCCGCAGTGATCTTTTAATTTATGTTACCCAGAGGATTTTTCAAGTGCAAATACATGGCTGAAAATAATTAAACCATTCATCTTTTTGTCATATGTGCCTTTTCAACTGTCCATAAATACCTGTAATAGTTTTGCTCTTACAAATGAAACCTTGGGGGCTCCTTTACTGTTAAAATGACAGCCTGGATTTTACAACACCTGAGATGCCTCACAGTGAGTGTTACATGTGGAACGGACCAGGTAGACTGACTTTATCAGGATCCCATTGCTCTTTGTGCGTTCAAGCCGACACGTGGTTCAACGCTCTCTCTGCCTTCTGTGATTGGCTGTTAGAAGGGGACTTACCTCCTCAGCCTCTGTTAATATACTGTTGTAGGGCAAAGGTGCGTCACAGTCTGGGATGTAGTCCTGACAGTACGACTCTGCTGCTCTGGGGTCATCGACGATCAGCAGCTGCTGGATTTCTCCCTGTGTTACAATAACACACACAAACAAATCTGTGACTCTGCATTAGTGAAACCATATGACATCCCATTGCAGATGTCATCACTGTCTACACTGTACAATATGTCATTAATTAGACGAATTACATGTTACATGCATCTGTCTTCCATGTCTTTATCTTTGACTGTATGTGTTCATTTACTCAGATCAAAGTGACTTAACAGGCTGTTTTTATCGTTGCTCTGCAGTTAATCGTCTCCAGAGCTTCAGTCTCAAGTGGCGCCAGCACATTAAGTCCACAGACAGACTCAAACTCTTTCTCTCTTTTGCTCTATTTTACACATCCTCACACATGGAAGGGAGTCTGAACCAAACATGGGCAGAGAGTTGTTCAGTGAAACAGATGGACCACCTGACATTGAAAACAGAGGTCAAAGTTCACACTTGAGATCTGTCAGAATGACCTCATACTGCTGAGGACACAACAGGAACAGAACTCATAAAAGGTTTTACACAGCTACAGACTTAGAAGGGATTTTTCCTGTGTTTATCGCAAGCAGCTACAGAGACAATATCTAATTGCCTAATGATTTCTCATAGGTTTTATCTGAGAATACATTTAAATCCTCTGGAGCTCTGAAGTTCAGGCAACTCCGTCTTCAGGGCAATAGAAAAAGTGTAGTACATCTTTACAGCCGCTGGAGGGCAGTGTAGGGAGATGAGCCTTTCTGTTCATTCATTTGTCACCATTTGATGGAGGAATCAAACAAGCAGCAACAAGTAGAGACACTTCCTTACCACACACAAGGAAATTACTGTGTTTTCAATGTTTTTATTCTTTGCCAAGTTTCTTTTTTTAGTTTTTACCAAAACCACATTAGTTTATACTTGACGAGGTGGATGGTACAGAGGTGATGATTGTGACAGTCCTACCTCAAATACGTCTTCATCTAGCAGTCGTGTCCCAAACACAGTAACCCCCTCAGTGCTGACATGGGGGTCATAACCTCTGAGCAGGTCCAAGGTGTCCAGTCTGACACAGTCCAGGTACAGAGTCACTGACTGGCCGTCCACACTGTAGGCTACTCTGTGCCACCTGGCAGGAAGGAGGGAGATTCAACTTTTTGTTTCTGAGAAGGTTTTGTGTTTTTAGAATCCACCCACACAAGGGAAAGTTCAAAATCTGAACACAAAACACAAAAGTGTGTGTATGGGTGCCTGTGTATGTGTAGTTACCCACTTGCCATCAGCCAGGTTGATCTTCCTAAAGGTAGGGTAAAGTTCTGGAGGTGGCTGACCCTCATGGTCCTCATAGAGGAAGACAGGAGAACGGCCAACCTCCAAACCCAGCTGCTGTGTGCCCTGAGGGACACATAGGATGACGGAAAGAGGGATGATGGGATAAAATATTCATGGGCAAAAAATGCTTTCATGTCAGACTACTAAAAAAATCTATCAACAATTTCGAGGTAGTGTGTGTTCCTTTTATCTGGAATATACCGTGTTATACTGTTATACTGTGTTGGTCAGTGTAAATGGGAAATTGTATGAACACAATATTGACATATAAATAAAGCAGAAATATTAACATGCATGCTCAATGAAGAATGCCAAATTATAATTTTAACCAGTTTTCAGCAAAATTTAGCAAAAATAGCAAAACATATTCCCAGTTTGAGGAAAATAATGTTTGGGTAGTAAGGATTTCGTTTTTTTTTGTTTAAGGTCAGTCTGACATGTTAGTATGGTGGATAGTTCTGTTGAGTTATTTGATTTACTATAATTTACATGTAACATTCTGCACAATGAGTGAAAGTTTAGTTTCAACCTCCTGGTCCTGGTGAAGCGTGTGTGATGCGTACCTGCGAGTCGTACAGGGAGAGGAGAAAGACCTGTGAGCCTTTCACTGCTCTCACTGTTGTCATCACTGAGAAATTCATAGGGAATGGTCCATCTGGAGGAAAAGCAAACATACGTGGGGCAAAGGCTCTCAAAGACCAAATACATTCATACCCACACTTTATTATTTACTCTATCAAACTACAGAGATTTACATTAAACCTTACAAGGAAAGAGTTGCTTGGTGGGCACGCTCAGTTGAATCTTCTTGTTGATCTTAAAGGAGAGGTCTGTCTCCTCCCGTCCCTCCCTGCTGGTGCACAGTCCCGACTCCAAGGACACGCCCTCCATGTCCTCCGACAGCTCCAGGACCTTCAGGACATCAATAGGATCAGCTGCAAGGAAACAAGAAACAGTATGACTGAGAGGATTGGTGGGTTTGATGTAAGGTTACAAACAAACAAGCCAAGTGTAGTGCACAGGTCACAGATTGGCGAGCACAGCGGTTTGCTCTGCTTCCAGTGGTAGATATTTGACAGCATCAAAGAAAAGTAAAATCTGTGCTTGTTCATGTGTGTGACACTACATCCTCTTGAATTTTCAGCTGATGCTGCCACTGAGCTTTGGAGAGCATCTGTGGAAACACCCAACGCGCTCACTGTCACACTTCAAACAGCATGCACACAAGCACATTTTAAGTTGCTTCTCAAAGATATTGTTGGACTGAGACAATTCAATAGAAAAAGGGAGAGAATTCCTTTATTTTGCCTTGGCCAGTGACAAAGCTTTTTCACCAGATTACTCTCTGTTTAACGGAGGGATACCACACAGGGAAGATGCCAGGGTGGAACCAAAGTAGAGAGGAGAAATAAAGGGAATCACAGGGTCTGTAACCTTTGTAATGACAAGTGTCTGGGAGATGATTATCACATTTTGTTTGAATGTAAGTGTAAGAATGATAATAATAGGGAAAAGTACTTGCCAAAGTACTACTTAAACCATCCATCTATGTTTAAATTCATTTTGCTATTACAGTTGGATAAGAAGTTGTTTGTACATTAGGTGCCTTCTTGAAGAGTCTTTTCCTTCAGTAATTTATGTTACACTTCATTCATGCCGGTGCCATTGTTCTGTCATGGCTGCACTGTGTATTTTGCTTGTACTCCAGGGTCTTTCCTCTTCTTCTTTTAGAGACTGTGGGAAATAATGTCAAGTTGACTAAAAGCTTTTTGACAACTGCATTATCTGTTTATCAGGATATTTGACCACTTACCAAAGGCAATGATCTATTTCTCCACAGAGAGTTTACTGGTAACTTGGAGCAGTTGTATTGTTGCTTGTTACCTTTAATTTACTTTGCTCAGTGATTCAGAGCAATTCTGAATCAAAACTATGTTTGAGGAGTCCTGTTATACTTGTTTTTAAAGTTTCACCAATCAATATTTTTTTAATGAGGGATCAAACACTCAGAACTTTTGAGCCTCTTTGAGCTCATTTTTGAAGTTTTCGGACTCCGAATCTTCTCTTATCTCTTTTCCAGTCGAGCAGACAGCCTCTTTCAGCAAAAAAGCTCTGATAAATCCACCATGCATTTCCTCCCTAACACCAAACAGCAGACACAATAATTGAGGAGGTGACGAACAAAGAAAAACAAGGATTTTCCTTAGCAATGGTATAAATGCACAAACTGACAACATTCAGTAAAAGTACACAACTGTTTGTTTTTGTGTTACCTCTGAGACACGGGTGATGCGAGCCCTATAATTAAGGTACCTTGTAAACAAACTATTGAAATACTTTATCAGTCAGACCATGTACTCTCTGTCTCTCTCTGTCGTTTTGCCTCGCTCTCTTTCTAGGACACAAACTTGTTGCAGAAGCTTGGTATAATCACATAATAATGCCAATCTTGGCACTGACACGCAACAGTCTGCATCACACAACAAAGGCTATAAAGAATAGATGTGTTCAACGATTGAGCCCGAAGGCACACACACAGACATGAACACAGAAACACAAAAAGCAAAAGAGACATTTGGAAATCTAAAGATGCAGCCAGAGTTGTAGCTTAAGCAGAAATGCCTATCATATGCATGTGCACATTCCTTTGAACACTGTGGACACAATGGTCACAGAGATTTGTGAGATGGACTAAACAGAAAAAGATGGGACGTAAAAGACCAGAGTGGGGAAGAGTCAGAGGAAATGTGCAACATATTGAAAGTGAAAAAAGGAGAGAAGGGGGTAAAGAGAGGAAATAATAGATGGTAGGGGAGAGGAGGGCATGCCTCTACTGGTATGGCTTCTTTTCACACGTATTTCTGGGGCTTACGTAAACCCTCCATCTGCCTCGCACCTTTCACACACACACGCAGCCGCACGCACACACACGTGCATGTGTATGCACACAAGAGGTTGGCATAATGTCTGAGTCTGAGTGCCAGATGTATTTGCCGCCCATTTTCTCACTTTGTCCGTCTGTTTGTCCATCTGCCTGTCTGCCAGCCTGCCTGCTGGCATTCTGTCAGCTTGTAATTCTGTCTTTCATGTGCAAGGTATCGTGTTATTTACTGATTCAGCTAATGCCGTGCTGTTAAAACTTGTAGTGATTTTTGTTGCTTTATGGGCTGAGAAATGTCTGTAAATACTTGACATTTAGAAGTTTTGTTTTTTGTGTGATTTCTGCTCTGATTGCTCAATGAAGTTTCAGTGTTGATGGCGTCATGAAAAGTTTTGTTTTTTTGTGGACTACTACTGGAGATGTTTTGGGTGTTGATTGAATTCTCTGGCACACTTTGAAGATGCATTTAATGGTAGTGGCTCACGGTTTCCCCTTGTTATCAGGCTTATACAAAACTAAGCTAATCAGCTGCAGCTCCATTTTTACCATACAGACATGAGAGTGGTATCAATCTTTAAATCATGTCGCCAACTTTATTCTCAGTATCAGAGGTTCACATCAAGAGTCTTTTCCCATAAACAGATTATATACTGAGCACTATTAAAACATGTGCATGCTGTTAAATGTGTACGTTTTTTTCTACTCAGTGAACCCACACCTCATCATGATTACATTAGAATACACTGAAGCTTTTTCTTTCTGGTAAAAAGTTAGCACGACCAGCTGCTAACATGCATTTCTTAAAGCCATCTTTAGGCTGCAAGGTAGCCCCTGGTGATCCCACATTTTCCAGTCACGGCTAGACAAGAAGAGAGGTTTTCAGTCATACATACCGAAAAATGATCGGCAGCACTGACAACTGAATGCAGAAGAGGACAAGACGGGACATGGTAGCCTTGCTCTTACTCTATATGCCCTTAAACACATCACACAGTGATTCCCTATACTGTCGATGCCTGGGTGTGTATAAGCACAAAACAACATCCATAAGATGACACACATACAAACGGTACATATACTGTGCTGTACAGGCAAGAGGGTGTCCTGGTCTCCATCAGTCGCTGCTGTTATCCTGAGGCTCTGAACTTTGGTGTGAGGAGCACCGTGATCAACATGCACACACACGCAGAGCATGTCAAATGTAAGGCTCGACATAAAGCAGAGAAACTGCAGTTTGAACAGAAAGATCAAGGACAAGAATGTAGTGTTCTCTGTTTTGGCATTTTTGTTGAGAGAAATTTTCTGATAGTAGAGAGAAAAGGCAGGAGAGAGAGGATGACGAAGGGCACGGGTCGGATTCAAACCCAGGCTGCTGTAGTAAAGACTCGATACGTGGTAGCTACCAGTCCACCAGGTGAGCTACCAAGATTGAACTATACCAGACAGAGAGAGAGAGGTTACTAGCTACTAACTAGGTTATCCAACACTAAGATAATAATTCTAATGTCAGCCCAGGTCAATCTCCACACATTCACATTCACAACAGAACATTTATACTGTAACTGTTGTGTTTAATTTATTTTTGTGGTTATGCCAGTAACATGTGTTTTAGGTTTATTACTAGATACAAAAAAGCTGCTTCAGAAAACATCCAGTGCACCTGGCATTTCCTCAGATCTCTGACTGGACTTGCTCTGAGTAACTGCAGGTACTTCCACCTGACAGAAAGACTCATCAGGACCTTTATTCGTTTTTTGGAACATACAATCAAGTCATGAAGGGTGGCTGTCATAATATATTGTGATGATTTGTTTTTTGTCCTTGTTTGTGAGCGTATCTGTAATTTTGTACCATTAGGTTAAAAGCAGGCTTTGATTTATCCATTTCATTTTACTCCATTTCACTTCAGGGCACTCAGCTGACCTGGCCACCAGGAATTCTCCGGATGGCCAGTTCGGGCCTGTTAGCCAAACTTAGCCAACAGGCTGACAAAAAAGTGAAGCAGTGAAGTGGAAGTGGAAGTCACTGTCTGTTATCGGATATCCACCACTGCTTGAGGTTCCACATTTCTACATACAGGACGCACAAGTGGAGTCAGTCAGACACAAACAGCACACTGTCACACACACTTAACTGACACCATATTGGAAGGACTATGGATTTTCTGGAAACCAGATGTGTGTCTGTGTGGGTTTATGTGTGTGTATATGAAGGCTGGGTAAGTGCTTTTTGTGTAAATGTGTGGTTGTACGTGTGTGTTTGTGATTAGTCTCTCATTGACTCAGTAATGGCGAAGAATGCAATAACATGCCTTTTGCAGAGCCTCCTACCCTGCACCAAAACACACACCGATAGACACACACACAAACACCAGGGTTCAAATCCCCCACAGAGGATTTGCCCCAGGAGCCTGTCATTACAGTCCTTTACCTCTTTTACTCTCTTTTTGCTCTAAAACATCTGACATGGCTCTCCTCAAGAGACCAAACCAGGAGAAAGATAAAAAAGAGGGAGATGAAAACCAGAGAGAAGAGAGGAGAAGGAGAAAGAGTGCAGAGGGAAGAATAGGATGGAGGGACCATGTGTTTTCTTTCCTCCCACTTCAGCTGGTTATGATCAAAGAAACACACTGGATAGTCTGTCCCGCTGTCTGACTCTGACACACACACACACACACACACACACACACACACACACACACTAGTCAGTGCATACAGTATATACACGCATGCATTTACTAGTGACTCTTCAATATGAAGCAAGCACACAGACATGTGCTCCTCTTCTCCTTCGAGGAATCTGTGGCACTCATATAGAAATCGCACATCATCTCAACATCTCAGGATAAATCTTCTCTCCTCTCGATCCAAATGAACAATGACGGGTTTTCACATACATTCATTCCAACAAAGACACTCTTCCTCTCAAGCACAGATCAAAGGCTGCATCAATATTTGTCAGGCGGAGGGCTCCAACTCTTCTCGGACAGCTACACATTGCTTTTTGTGGCTCTGTGCTCTATTATTGTTGGGTGTTACGTCAGTGACTTTGATTTTGGAGAACAAAGAATGAGTTTATTTTTAAACACAAGATAGTTTTATGGCATACAGAACTAATATGCCAGAGTACACTGTGTGTGATGAAATGATCTTCAGAATTTTATTTATGTGCTTTTTTTATGAGCATGTTTTGTTCTGCATGACGTGTTATAAGCAACATCTTCACCACCAAAATCTACAAATAGAGACTGACAGATACACTAGATGCTAGAAGGTTACTGGCCAGCAAAGCGTGCAGCAAATGGTGGCTTTAATTGATCAGATGAATGAATTTAGAGAGCAGCAGCAAAGACACATCTGTGCTCTCAGGAATTTCCATACTCGATTGCAAGAATTATCTCAGGTATCGTCTGAAACTGGCCACAAAGTTAATGTACTGCTCGTTCAACAGTACCACTATTTGTGAACAGTACTTTAAGTACCTGATAAAATAAAATAAAAAATTAAATACAATCCTGACACTGCAGTAAAGAATAATTAATAATCACATCAATAATTACATCACTAGTAATAAAAGCCGAGGTATATGACTTGCTCTGTACATCAAATGACTCCTGCTGCTCGTCTTCCAGATATTTTTGCTGCCAATTACTGGTCTGCCACTGCATTAAACACTGAAAAAACACCCAGGTATCAGTCAATTGAATCTGTTTCATGGACAATTACGAAACTGTCCAGCTATGATTTAACTATTATCAACTAATATTCAAGTCAGTTCAGTCTCATATTTATACAGATGGCGTGATGTAATGCAATTTTTCTCATAATATTAGGAGCAAAGCGCCATAGTAAAAACTGACATGGAGTAAAGTTAAGGGATTTCCTGTTGAGAACATGTTTGTCACCAAATTTCACGACAATCCATCCAATAGTTGAGTAGTTAAGACACTGCACTCTAAGCCACAAATCCAAGCCACTGGAGGAAAAGTCAGGGGATCAGTAATGTCATTAGGTTTTATTCTCTAGGGATAATTAATGTCTGTAAAATGCTTAATGGCAATCCATCCAAAAGCTGTTGAGGTATTTGGACTAAAGTGGTGTACCCACCAACAGCCAGAGATGAAATGTTAAATGAAAAAAATGTACTCCACAACTCACTTATCAGGAAGTTTGTGCTTGTGGGTTATACTACTTTTTTCATCCAAACACATTTCACATTTGACTAAAACACTGTAGCCACTGAATCATAACACAACACATTGGCAAACATGCAATTCCACTAATGGCTGCATACTTTTCGAGCCCAAATTGGTTTGTCACTTCTGTTCTGAATGTGTGTTGTGAGGAACGCCTTCACCTGCTCTAACTGACCTGAAAAGCTAATTTAAACAATTCAGCTCAAACTGTCAATTACTGGGGCCTCTCTCATCAATCACTACACAAAAACCTTTTCAAATCTATCATTTGTGCAGGCAGCTCCACACAAGTTGTTTCGGTAAGTCGAGGGAAGCATTATCGCCATCTGCTACAGTAAAACCTGACAAAAAATCAAACAAACGAACCACAGATAGATGTTTATGTCAGCTGTTTTCTTTCACCTGCATTTTTTTCCTTTCCTACACACACAAGGACACACACACACACATCGCTTTGTCTCCCACAATGCTCCTGAACACAGAGTGCATGAACTGACACAATGATACATAAGTTAATTACACGGAGAAAAAAATATTAATTCAATTATTGGTTCATATCCAGTTTTTGACCTTTTAAGTTTTCATGTCTCTGTCTGTCTTCATCTCTCTCAACAAAATCTCCATTTCTGCTTCTGCCCTCATTGTGTCCTTGTGGTTATTTATATCATCCAACACATCTTGATTGGACATTTCAAGAAACAAGACTGTGAATGTGTTTTTAATTCACAATCTTCATCGGCAAAACACTGAAGTTAGTTAGTTAGACACTGTTTACATCTGACAGTGTTGGTGGGAGACTGCTGAAGGATCATGTACATGTCATTGCACAAGCAAATCCTACTGGTTGGTTGGGACACCTGTATGGAAACTCACGAACCACTGCACACATTATGGCCTGATGAAGCTTTTTGCTAGCAGGTGAAAAGAGGTGAGACACAAAGCTGCAGAAATCCATCCCCCAAAAGTGCTAAAAGTGGAATTATTAGTGACAACGGATGGTGATAAAAGTCCAAATCGAAAAAAGGCTAAAAATGTTGAAACAAGACTTCAGCATATTAGTTTAGCCAAGACACCATGTTCACTATCTTGTGTGTTAGCAAGCTAACATTTGTTAATTAACACTAAACACTAAACAACTTATGAATGTCTGTACAAACATTTCATGGCAATCCACCCTACAGTTGTTGAAATATTTCAGCCTGCACCAAAGTGGTATATCCATCTTTGCCATCCCTGAAGCCACTAGCATGGCTAAAAATATCTAAAAAAGATGGCTTCCACATTGAATCACATGTGGTAGAAAACCACTACTGTCATGCCTCTGGTCATATCCCAATCCGTGATGTGGTAGCAGGTGTTTCCCATCATTGGTCAAATCAAAAACACCTGCTGTAAGATCACTGATTGGGGTGTGGCCAAAAGACCATTGTTTTTTCTAATTTTCAACCTATGCAGACTCGTGCAGCAACTGATTTTTTTTTACCATTAATGTTGTATTAGTTGTGGTTGATGCTACACAATGAAATAAAAGCAATACACCTGCCAACATGAGGCAGGTATCTTCTACTTAGGCATGTATGTGTACTTGGCTTCAAGGCTCACCAGACACGGGGTCTCAAATCTTTGTGTTGATTTTACACCAGCATTGTGGACGATAAACAGTGACATATCTAAAATGTCAAAATGAACTGGTCTCTAATTTGACAGACAAGACATAAACAAGAACACAAAGCAACTCTCACTTCTATGGACTCCAACCCAACCTTCACATACCCATTAACCCCTCCCATTCACATTCCCAAATTCCTCCCACTGGCTATGGAAAAACAGACATTAAGTGAGAGGAAAATACTGTAAGTACACTCATCAAACACTAGTAAAGAAAAATAAAACTACTTGTTATCCGGATGGATGGTAGCCTAATTCAGATGCTCAATAAAGAGCTTCCAGGTCTTGTCAAAGGTTTTACTGGAGTCTCTAAGTGTAAGTCTAATCTTTTCAAGTTTGATTAGGATCTCCTTGAGCCAACTATTGTGTGAGGGGGGGGAGAGTGTGCTTCCACTTAAATAAAATGTGGCGTCTAGCTAATAGAGTTTTAAAGGCCAGAACACTTTGTTTTATCGAAGGGGAAATTGGGTGCAGCAGGTGGTGGGACACCAGAAAGGGCCGTGAGAGGTTCAGGGTTAAGGTTCATACTAAAAATTGTCCCATGTGTTAATTATTGATTGTTAAATGCGGACAGCACCAGAACATGTGAGTATGGTTAGCAACTGTTTGCACCTATTGCAAATATCACTGTCATCTGGTAATCTTTTTTCATGTACTGTACTGAGATGAACCTTACACTGCAATAAACCATGTCCGGCACACATAGAAGAGGCGTGGACTAGATCAAGGATATGGTCCCACAGGTTTTCAGGTATTGGCAAACCAATTTCCTGCTCCCAAATCTGCTTCAGATGGGTTGTCAGATCAGAGTTAAGGGAGTCAGTGGAGTTATAAATTATGGAGGTGGGACATTTCTGGACAGGATCCAAAGCGAGAAGAGAAGAGGATGCAGGTCTTAAACCAAGTCTCATTTTCAAAAAAATAATGCTGATATTAACACGTTGCACATGACATAAATTGTGTCCTATCCAATACAAATATACTTCCATGAGGGACTAGGCTTCTGATTTCATCTTGACAACTCCAGCTCTGAACAAAGCAGGAAGGCTTCATAAACGAATTTGGATTTAACCACCTTACACTTGCAACCAGATAATTTTAGAATCCGTTTTTGAGTATTGAATACTTTAAATACTTTGAAAGCAATAAATAGCGAGAGTCAGGCTTACAGCTATCCAAACGCACAAGTCACATATAGACAGGTAAGGTAAGAGACTGAAACACCTGAGGCCAGACCGTGACATGCTTGACCGTAACTTGACCACATTGCTCAGATAACTATGATCATAATTCACAGCCAACCTGTTGACAGCCAGGTGTGTGACTGCATTTGACAGTAAGCAAACGATCAAGAGTGACATGGAGAAAGTTTAATAATGGGTGTTAAGAAGAGTTTGTCCAGTAGCTGAAGAGAAACATAAGAGAAAAACAGAAGTTTACATTTTACTGTTGGATGAATGTGGAAGTATGTGTCTAAGTTTGTTTTTCTGTCTATCTGCCCTTTCTCTTTACCAGAAGGGTTATTTACAATAAATTCTTATTTACAAGGACACCCTCTCTGACCGCCAGGTGTGAGACGCTAGAGGGTTCACACTCTGACCTAATTTGACCCCAGATGGCCCTAAAGGTCCAGAGGTCACATTAGTCACTTCAGTAATGACCTTCACAGACAAACTGAGGTTTGACCCAGAATGTGTGAGTGTTACTACATCATATAGTCCGATAATAATACTGCAAAAAAATCCTAACACCCATTCATTTTGTTTCCACTTTTCTCAATCTAATTTTCTTCATATGTCATTGAGACATGATCAGATGAACTATAATATGTAGCTGACAGGCAAGTTTTAATCTTCAGTACAAAGCCAGGTCATTAATAATGACTTAAAGGCTATTGGGACATAACATAAATACTTTTCGGCCTTGTCAGCATCTTCTCAGACAGAGCAGGTGGAGTCAACATGGTGGAGTCTCTGCCAAGTCACCTGCTCGCTGACTCTTTCTCAGCAAATTACCGATGTAGTCCTGCATAAAGCCGGTGGAAGTTGACTTGCAAATAAAACAGCCATTAAATGAGGAAAACAACAGACGTAACAAAGTTAAGATGAAGGATGTGACTCAGCGTTGAGACTTTTTCCTCGTTTTTTCTGAGTGCTTAGAACAAATTGAGAACTGTTGATGTTGTGGGCCTGTGGAGCCAACGAGCAAATCATATGTGACTGATTAAACAACCTCACCTCAAGGCCCTTTTAGTAGCTGCTCTGGAACTTCCAATCATATCACATGATCACTGTTCTCAAGGTCAAGTTTGAACTTTGAAGCTGGACAGTATGTGCAATATTGGGTTAAACAAAGAAACTTGATCTGAAAAACTAATGAGTATCACAGCATCACAAAAAAATATTTATCAATTTGACATTAAAGACTAACCTCGCTCATCTGATCTGTCCAAGTTAAACAGGTTAAAACAGACTAATGTCACCATTGTACTTCTCTATGGTTCCTCAGAGGTGCTGCACTAACTTTGTTGCCTTGTTCTTCGAGATTTGCTGTAGTTTTTATGGTTTATCCTTTATGAACACATTGATGCACACTTGCACTTGTCGTGATAAACATCAAGGACACCAGACTCCAGCCCACCCTCCTCACATGGCTCCAGTGCAGCTCCGGGGGCTGCTGTATGAAACCAAGCGTTCCCAGTACGGTTCAGCACAGCTCACTTTAATTTGCCTCAGTCTGTTCCCCATTATCCAGCTGTACAGGTTAAATATGCTGTATGCTGCTGTATGAGAGCACAGACTGATGCAGCAGGTATGGGAGAACAAGTCTAGACATATAGACCTATGTCTTTCCACTGTCTAGCAAATGTGCTGTGGGCTCAAGGAGCCCAGAACAAGGCAATTCAGTTCAATAAGCTTTTGGCCTGCATGACCTGGCATGAAAAAAAATCATCTGTCAAACTGGAGACCAAAGCCTATTTATCTGGGAGTTAAGTGGAAAATGACTCGGAGACAGTTTTGTGGAGGTGTTTTTAGCAATTGACCTATTCCTGACAAATCAAGTTCACATCAACAAAAGAAAAATTGGCTGGATACACAAACAGTGAGTGTGTTTGCTGGAAAGGATTAACATGATGCGTTCAGGGTGCCATGTAAACTTGGCTCTCATGAGCACCTGGGGGGCAGGTGGTGACAACTGATGTGACAGTCAGACGAGGAGAGAAAGAGGGAAGAAGAGAGGAAGCAATGGCTCATTTAACTTTTTTTTTTTTTTTTACAGCAGATTGAATCAAGCCATGGAGTTTGTTTGCACTAAGATAAACAAATAAACAAACACTAAATATTTCAACCTACCTGCCCTGGAGGTGGGAATCACCGTGACGAGCAGCAACAGCAGCCACGTCTCGCGCACTGAGCTCCATCGATCCATCCTATTGCATCTGAAGTTATCGATCAGGCGGCCAATAATTCCCCTCGTGCACACCTGCAGTCAGACGAACTTGGGGACTCTGCGCGCTTCAGTAGTCGAGGAGCTGCTTGCTGCCTTGCGTGCGTGCACGTTCACCGGCGCGCGTGCACGAAGCCTTGTTTAACTGATGCCAAAGAACAAGCAGGAGCTCCAAACCTCCTGTCTGCACGGTTTTTCTCCTGGATGGACGGATGAAGAAGGGAGACACCAGTGGGGGAAAAATCCCTTAATCTCAGAAGGTCTTTCCTCCTTCACCCGCACAGATCTCTCCTCACTTTCTCTTCCCTCCTCCCCCCTCTCCTCAACCCCCTCTCTCCTCCCACCTCCTCCTCCTGACTCTCCTCTTTGGAGCTGTGCAGGCACATAATTAGTTCGTGTGTCATTATTAGCATCATTATTGTCTGAGTGATTTAAGGGGACAATGTGGTGTCTCTATCTGTCTCTCTCTTGCACGTTCTGGCACATCCAACATGAACAATAAAAGCTTGTGTTGCATTTAATTTTCTTTCTTTCTCTCTGCAGACACACACACACACTCTCTCTCTCTTTCACACACACACACACACACACACACAAAGCATGCTTCAACAGGACAACGGTGCTGCCCAACTAATAAAAATATGCTGCTGCAGATTCCAAATTCCAGTGCCTGTCTGTCTTCGCCCACCACATGTACTCAGACACACACATAAGCCACAGGTTCAATGAAAAACCTAAACGTGCTGCCTGCTTCAAGGGTTCATCATTCTTTATACCTGATGTGCAAAAGTTGACAGAAACCAGCAAACTCGCTGGGAGGTATCAGAAACGTTCTTTCTTTTTAGGAGAAGTTTATAAGGTGGAAAAGGCTGAAGGACTCAGAGCTCGGTACATGCACACACATGCATACGTGCACATGAATACCTATATGAGCCTCAGGTGTCTCCTTGTCCTGCTTCAGCTTCCATTTATATATTAGTCAGCATTGTCCAAGAAGACATTTGCACACCTTATTTTCTTTTATTTAGATCACTAAAATATGACACTGACTAAAACTGATTGTACGAACAGGATCAGATATAAAATTATGTATAATCAATTCAAATTCATTTATATAGCAGAGCATGTTTTATACATGAAATGTATCAAAAATGCAGTTGATATTAGAGCAAATTAAGCTGCAAGCATGAAATCTGTTTTAATATAAATAATGAAGGAAACAGATTTAAGACACCTAAAAAGGAAAGTTTAAAATGACAAAAAAACATTTAAACATAAAACCAAATCTGTTATCAATAAACTGTCTTTGACACATTTATGGCATATTATAATTGACACACTTTGAAATGTGCACATGAAGGAGGGGTTACATTCAAAGTATAGGTTTTAACAGAGAGTTTTATGTGAGCATTAGGAAGAAATAACTGTCCTTCTTTGTGCCATTTGGTGCCATCATGCATTTTGTATAAATTGTCATTGCCCTATATTGTATCTTTGTGAAGTGCTTTCCAGCCTGTAACTAATGAACAGATACAAAAACATGTCTGTGTTTTTGTGAATATATTAGAGAGAAACAGTTTAACATTTGGAGATATTTGGAATATTCTTCAGGTGGTTAAATGTCAATTATGTGTTTGAAGATAATGGCACTGTAAATGTAGTGTACAATAATCATTAGAAGGTCATGTTTTGGAAACAGTGCTGTTTTGGTAACAGAAGTAAATTGCATTCAGGCACACATACATACTGTTTTTTTAAAGAAAATAGATTCCAGGCATATTTCCAAAAGCCCTACCCCCTGCTTCAAGTAGGTTGTCTCAAACTTTTGTACTTGAGTGTGTATGTGTGTTGCATTTGTTCCACTTATTCTTATGGTCATAATTATAACTTTTCTGACACTCATTCTGCCAAAAAATTAAAAATAGCTGAAGGGAGTTTAAAATAACATTGGGAAATGATAAAGGTCAATTAAAGGGATGTATATGTGTATTTTTTCAAAAAATGACTAATGAACAAATAACTGTATGAGAGTGTGTGTATATGTATGTGTGTGACAATGTTAGAATGAATCATGGCTTGTATAGCCCCCTGTTTTGTGCTATATTGAACTCTTGATGTAACAAAGCTGCAAAGTTAAGTTAAAACTGAAAGCAATTTGTTTCCCCTTGTGTGTGTATCCATTTGATTAGGTGTAAAAACAAATAAATAGTATGTAATAGTATATAGTAAGTATAAGTATATAAATAAAAATCAAACAAAAGAAATCCTCAGGCATCATCACATATACTGTAGGCAGATTTTTGTTGGCTTTGAATAACAGAAGAACCCACTCCATTCATAAAGTGCTCTGATTTGAAGAATAATAATATTGACCACTGGGCGGCGCCACATCTCTTTACCGAGCAGAGGCTGACTTTTACAAACTGACACACAGGCTTCATATTGGTCCATAGCAATTTGTTCATCACACTTTTAAGTACACGGTTGGTCAGAAGACAAACATCACTGCGAGTCAGGAAGTTTATCAAGTTTAACATAATGCCATGAGAACTGTCCCGTCATGGATTTAATAAAACAACTAAGTCGTAAATGACACACAGAACTGAGGGGGACTACACTGTGTACTGGTTAGATAATCTGAGTGTGTCCATGTGACTCTCTCTCCCTCCCTCTCTCTCTCTCTCTCTCTCCGTCTCTTATCCTCTTACAGTGGCTCTCACCTCAAATCACCACTCATCCTGCAGAGCTGCTTGTCAGCTGGTGTCTCACAGTGACAACAGAGCGGAGAGGCAGTGGGGCACCATGGCGAGTCCCGGTCAGAAAGTGGTCCTGATCACCGGCTGCTCCTCCGGCATCGGCCTGAGGATGGCTGTGATGCTGGCCAAAGATGAACAGAAGCGCTATCATGGTAAGTGCAGTGACAATGTTGTGCATATGTGTGTGTTTGAGAGAGAGAGAGAGAGAGAGAGAGAGACAGAGGAGGGAAAGAATATGTAATTGCTTTTTTCATTTGTTTGGTATGACATGTTTGCATTTGTTTGGTATGACATGTAATAATAAACAAATACATTGTTTAATAAAATAGTAATTCAACAACTTATAATAATAATAACTTCATTAGCATGGTAAGTTTTATATAACTAGTTAAACCCTTCATAAATGTCCTGTCACTGTCGCTTCTCTGCTTGTTCTATTTACCCATAAGATGCTTACATCATGACTGGAGTGCACATAAGAGTCTTACATAGTCCACATGATTATGAAGATTAAAGTCACTGTCTCTGTTTCTGTGCAAGTGAATACACAGCAGATGTTTGTTTTTCATTGAAAGTTGATTGAAAAGCTGTTCGCTGCAGTTTCAATAGAAAACATTTTAAATCTTAACCACATGAGAGGAAATGAGGATCCAATTTAGAGACTGAATCAATAACAACAGAAAATGAAGAATCAATAAGCAAACAACTGTTTGATCCCAGCATTATTTGATTAATTGAAAATGAAAATTAATCAACCAACTATTTTGTCGATCATTTTTCAATCATTTTTCAAGCAAAAATGAATGAGCATAGAAAATTTTCTGTTGTTTGGACAAAAGAACAGTCACTTTGGGCTCTGAGAAATTGTGATGAGCATTTTTCCACAGTTTTTTTTTTTTTAATTTACTATTTTATAAATAAAATGATTGTTGGATCAATCATGAAAACCATCGTCAGGTTAATTGATAATGAAAATAATCACCAGTTGCAGCCCAAGCTGACAGTATTTCCTCTCCTCACAGGGAGGTCAGAGGTCACAATTGACTTTCTTAGAGACTCTTCAGAGGCAGAGCTTTTCTCAAACAGCTAAGACAAATACAGAATCTGATCATCCAATTAAGACACAATCAATTACGCTGCAATCAATTAATCAGGTTGTTTTGCTTGTACTAAAATATCTACATTGTCTAATGCTTAGACAATTCATGAAAGACTAGTGCCAGGCTGACAGGAAGCAGCGCACACCAGTCACAAATAGACTCAACACTAAAATTCAGTTTGCCAATTTTAATCACAGAGAAATGAAGTCAACGCAGCATCAGACCATGTCTAATCCAAACTGAGGCTTTGTCCGCTTCACAATAGGCTTCCTCCCACTGCTCATCTGTTACAGCCAACCCCAAATCCTCCTTCCAAGCAGATTTAAGCTACACACAGTCTAATATAAAAATACATTCTATCAATTGTATTTCTTCAGCATTATAACACTTCTATGTCCCAACATGAATTAAATAATAAAGATGTAGCAAGAGGCAGAAGCCCTTGTTTTCATGTTGAGATCTTTTCATTTTACCTTTTATACCCAATTTCCAATTGCTGGTTCTCCTCTCAAAGTACCATAGCAATGTTTTTTCATGTGTCATCCCATTACAAAAAAAACTCATGTGTACCATTAAGCAAAACATGCTGCTGTGTGTTTGGAAATTCAAATGTTTCTCTTCTACTGTAGTAGGTGTCCACTGGTTTCTATTCCATTTTCACACTGTGTTAAAGTCAGTAACATTATCGTTGCAGTCTTTTCAAACAAAATGAACAAAACTCATGCAGATATACAAGGAAGTTTCACATAAGGAAATGAATGGAAAACAATGTTACCTAAGAATCAAAGTGTTATATTACGTTTTCTAGATGAGCTGCTGGTGTACTCAGCCTCCCCCCTGCCACACACAGTCATGGCTCTGATCCCAACTTAACCTTCTGTCACTCTCACATGTACGTGTAACACCAGACAATAACTAAAGCTGCACTACGGCCTTACTTTAAACCTGCCGACCTTTACTTCTAATTATTGCCTGGCTCGCTGCGCTCCATTGTGGATCACAGGCTGGTGAGGGCTATTCCGGGAGCAGGCAGGTGACGTGAGCTCCATGGCAAGATGCTAATGCTGATATGTAAACTAGCTGCTGTAACAGGACTGTTTATGAGCACAGAGTGTCTATATTAAGGCGGCTTAAGGTTATCTTTAGGACAACAACTATCTTTAGCACTAGCTTTTCCATTGTTTTTTCAGACAGTTATTCAGGACAGGGATGTATGTGACAGTGTCATTTGTGTGTTTGTACATTACCCTCCATTCTCACCTATCATCCCATGTGTCTGACAACATTTTTGTTGCTCTCCCTTCCAGTCCTTCATGGCCTTTACTCCTTTCTTTCCGTTCACTCCTATGACAGGAAATGTACACAAAGACAGGATCACTCAGGAAACTCAGAACTACTACAAATATACATGAGTGCACACAGACAGAACATGTATTGAATGAATTTCTAAACATGCAATACACACATTTCAAGTCACTGCAGTCTACTGAACATAGCATGATGTTTGTGGTTATGTGTGTATCTTGTGTGAGCCTATATGCAGCCTGTGCCAGTGAACTCGGTTTGACTCTCCAGGTAGTAATAATGTCTTTTCGTAACCACATTTGCCTGGGCAGGTTGCCTAATCACATGCCTATTTACAGCCACAGCCTGAAGGCGCAGTGGTGGAGCTGCAGGTAGGGAGGGAGTGTTACCTCCATTCACAAACTCACACTTGGAAGCTGCCCATGGAAATAAAAGGAGCATAATTATACGCAGGGGTATTGGCAAACAGCAGTGATGTAAAGAGCAATGCCTGTACACAGGTCAAAATGGCGTAACAAAGATCTAATTGAGATTGAAACACTTAAAGAAATTTGTGGTTTGAGGTCAACGTGGAAGTGCTGCTCTTTACATTGAAGCTGCCAATAAAAATACCAGAAGTCATTAATTAGCACTAAACACAAATTACGGCTGAGGCTGATGGGAAAATCAATATCAATATCTGCTCACAAAAGTATTAGACACATTTTTTGGTTTGATGATAGCGCAGATGAGAAGATAACAAAGTCATTACATCTAATTCTGTGGTTAACATTTGTGTCAGTGTCTTTTCCAAATGCCACAGCAATCTACCTAATAGTTGTCAAGATATTTTACTAAAAACCACAAATGTCAATCTCACAGTCGCCCAAGAAGAAAAGTCAATAGGCTTTATCCTCTGGGGACCATGAATGACAATAAAACTTTCATGGAAATCCATTGAATAGTTGTCGAGATATTTTAGTCTGGACCAAAGTGGTGGAGCAAGTAGCCAAATGACTGACCAACAGACTGGTGAAAATATAGACTGGCTAAATGTATACAGACTGGAAACATATTTCCTCACAACTGCTGATATTTCTTAAACTTAATAGGTCTCTGTTGACTACTGTCCCTGGATGGTAAAATACCTCAGATTCTTAAAACATGGGCATTGGCAAAGGCTCATTTTTGTTAAATTGTCACAAATTAATTTCATCTTAGTTAATATAAAGAAATATCTTCAATATCAGTAGCCAGTACAGACCCATTTAGGGTATGATGTGGAAACAAAACCACAGCAGCATGTTTCAGAGAGAGTTACTAAAGAAATATATTATGAGGAAAAACAAGTGAATCAGTGGAACAGGCTTTTACTGAAGCTCTTACAAAAGCTTTGTTGAACTCCATTTACATGTCTGAATGGTATAGCAAGGCATTTTTTCTCCATGTTAGGTCACATCAGTTTGTCTTTACAGTTGCCAACTCAATCACAGCAATGGTCAATCTCTTCTACTCTCCTCTCAAGTCCTGCCTTTCCATCTGTTCACAGTCATAGCAACGATGCGAGATCTGAAACGTAAAGATAAGCTGGTTGAAGCTGCCGGGGATGCATATGGGAAAACTCTTTCCCTGGCTGTACTGGACGTCTGCAGCGACGAGTCCGTCAAACAGTGTATTAATGGCATCAAAGATCGACACGTGGATGTCCTCAGTAAGTATGCATTGTCATTGTGTCATTGTGGTGCACCAGGCTTTGCTGCACTGTCCCAAAGTGACGTAGATTACTCAGGTTCTTCTTCTTCTCCTAAAAAAGTCAACAATGCAGGAATCGGCCTAGTGGGCCCATTGGAGAGCATCCCCATCGAAGAGATGAAGAAAGTGTTTGAGACCAATTTCTTTGGGGTGATCCGCATGATCAAGGAGGTGATGCCTGATATGAAGAAAAGGAAAGGAGGACACATCATCGTGGTCAGCAGTGTGATGGGACTGCAAGGTTAGCAGACAGAGGTGTGACTGGATGAGTGAAGAGAGGAGGCGGGGTGGGGCGTTCAATGGTGCAGGGAAAAATGGCAGGATTGTCAGTTTCAGTCTGATGGATGCATGGGTTGATGATGGATGAATGGAAGAGTGGGTGGATAACTGAAGGAAGACTAATAGAGTTTAAGTACTACTGGGTGGTGTGTCTTTACAGTAGGGATCTGTCTACAGAACAATGAACAAGAAGAACTGATCTATTAATCTGTTCATGTCTGAAAATGATATGTAAACATTTACTCTGTTTCTACAGGTGTGGTGTTTAATGATGTGTATGCAGCTTCCAAGTTTGCGATGGAGGGCTTCTGTGAGAGTTTGGCTGTGCAGCTTTTGAAGTTTAATGTCACGTGAGTGTCACGGATGTTACTACAAACCAATAACTTAGATACAAATAGTCTGACTGGCTGCAAATAATGATTACTTTCATTATTGGATACACAGATTATAATCTGATTAAGTGATTGTTTAGGTCTTGTCTGAACAACAGCTAGTCTACAGCCATGCTAGTGGCTCCAGCTGTACTTGGTTTGGCATGCTTGTTAAGATTTGCTAATTAGCTCTAAACACAAAGTACACCTAAGGTTGACAATGATGCCATTAGTTTGACAGGTGTGTGCTCATATACTTAGTACTGTACAAACTCACATTTTGGCCTGATGATGGTGCCAGATGAATTATTTGGTAGCTTTTCTTTAGCTGAAACCTACAAAGTGTTTGGCATTTTCATTTGGTACACTGTTCAAAACTATAAATCTTTTACTCTTTACTGTTTTAATGGATTAGTTAGTTTAAATTGTTATTTAATGATATTCTGTCATGCTATTAATTGATTAATGATTTGAGCAACAGTGTTACCCATTTCCCCATAGAACTCTTCCTACATGTAACCACACTCTGCTCCAGTCTTCTGATGCCCCCCCTTTGCTGTGTGTCTCTCTCCTCAGATTGTCACTGATTGAACCGGGCCCAGTGCACACAGAATTTGAGGCGAAGATGATTCAGGATGTGAGGCAGAAGGAGTATCCTGGAACCGACCCTGATACGGTGCATTACTTCAAGAATGTCTATCTTCCTTCTTCCGTTGACATCTTTGAGACGCTGGGACAAACGCCTGATGACATCGCCAGGGTAAGTTCACAAGAACTCTGTGACTCAGCCTCACTGTACCTTATCAGCCTTTCTGCTTCAGTGATTAATCCTGTAAGCCTGACTGCAAATGTTGTGCGTCTATTTGTCTTTCATCTCACTCCCTGCAGTGCACCAAGAAAGTAATCGAAGCAAGCAGTCCTCGCTTCCGTAACCTGACCAACTCCTTGTACACGCCCATCGTAGCGCTGAAATATGCTGATGAAACCGGAGGCCTGTCTGTCCATGCCTTCTACCACATGCTCTTCAACTTGGGTCCTCTAATGCACGTCAGCATGACAGCCATGAAGTATCTCACCTGTGGATGTCTGAGGAGCAGGACAGTTTCACCAAACTAGAAACTTTTCATTTCAAAGAGTTCATCTTTTGTGACCTGCCATATTTCCTGCTGTATATATGTAGTCTCAACTTAATGAACAGTCATATTTTTTTCTCTTCTCTGTATAGAGTTGTAGCTTATGAATGTATAAATACCAGTTGAGTTAAAATACTACAGATTATAAGATTTGTGCCTGATTTATTATTTTTTCGCAGTCTCACAAAACTTTGCATTCCAGATTATTTTAAACTCTAACTGGTTCAGAAAGATAGTCCTATACATTATTTGTAGTTGCATCTATATACATATTTTTCAAATTCCATGTATTGGAACAACTATTTTGGCATTAAAATTTGTCATTTATAACTTGTTTGTCATGGTCGTGTCACAGTCCTGTCAGGTTTTATTGTCTTTTCTGGGGTTATTGTTGTATGTTTGCACTGTTTCCCTTCTCTGTTCCTATGGTCCAGGCCTGCTTCTCCCTCCACACCTGTTCTGCATTAAGTCTCTTTAGCCCTGTCCTGCTCTCAGTGTTTTCCCAAGTCAATCAGCTCCTACCTGCTCCTCCTTCCCACTCACCTGTTCCCTATTCCCTCGTTACCCTTCCCTCCCTAGTGTATTTAGTCTATATATTATCAATACTCTTATTGATACTACTCCATAAATAGGTGCAAAAAATAAAGACATGACTTGTTTAAACCAAGTCCAGTTTTTTTGTTAGTTAAAGTTATAAAGACTGCAGTCATCTCCCCACAGTTTAAAATATTTACAACAATAAGCAGAACAAAATGCGTTATCTCTGGATGTCAGTTCAAACTTAGGCTATCTAGAGAGTAGTGATTTAGTTGGCAGTTGGCTATTGAGCATGTCTAAACCGACTGGACTTCACAGTAGTGAAGGGCTGTAAATGTAAATGGCAGCCCTGTGATATTCTGCCGTTATAGAGAATGGGTTGGACTCGTGTGTCTGGCATCTGCTATCCACTGATGAAGCTGTGGCTGCTGACTGACATTGTCTATGGGATAACTTAGAAATAAAAATGAGAAATGCTTAAAACTGATACTAACACCTTAATGATGACAAACATCTGGTTTTATGTCTGTGAAGGTTCATCCATGCCATGACTTCATCCAAGTCATCCAAGTCATAGATTTTTGAAGACATTTCACTTCCCTGATTACAGTCTCTGATCTAGTTTTACTGACACTACATGTTGGAGCATGTAAGGTTTGTCTGTATGGTTGACATTTTTGACACTTTTTGACACTTTCCACATACGTATATACTAGTTCTTTATTCATGTGGTTTTTAGACAGCATAGAAAGCAAAGTTAATCTATTGTGAGTAATTACGTGTAATTCTTTGAGTTTCTGATCCCCAAAAAGAAAGAACTCAGACATCATAAATGAAAATTACTGCGTAATCTGTGTAAGACTTAAAGTTAGTTTTAAATGAGCCTGGTGACGTGATTAAAACATGGTTACTTCAAGAATATCCTTACTTTATAATTTTCAAAATACATCCGGTCTAAAAATACTTTACCAGTGTTTTTACATGTGTTAACCCATTTGGCCTAAAAAAAAATGTATGTAAATTTCTACCAAATGTGCACTTTAGATATTTTTTTGGTAATGTCATATTACTGTGCTACTTTCAAGGCAGCCATACAAGACCTAATGTGGTGCTTTGTAAAACTGCATAAATTAAGGTAAATGTTATTTTTTTTTTAGAGGTTAACGAGGGAAGAATATTAAGCTAGCTTGTTTGTGTCTGATTCTGATATTATGTGAAAAGTTAAGCTAACTGTTAATGTCAGCTTTAAAAGAGTATTACTAAAATATCTTCTAATATAAACAGCAATTTACACATTTTGACATTATAAAACAAGTACCGAGAAAATTTGAATTAACCGGTAAAATAAAGGTTTCATTACCTCCTGCCTCTGTCTGATCGATTTATCTGACTTCCGCTGCTCAGGCCTGTTTGAGGGAGTCGCGGGAAATTGGAAGTGAATCGATAGTCGGCTATTCGAACATCAAAATAAAGTTTTCATGGACACACCAGCGGTTCCTCTGTAAGTCCGCCTTTAATATTGACTACATTTATGATCAAGTTGTCATTTCAACAAACTATTTGTGTGTAGACTGCTTTGTTGTCAACTCTTAATGTTTCGGTGCTTTCGGCTAAAGTTCATAACGAAAGCACGTTTACTAAGATCCAGCTATACCGTTAGCTTTTTAGCTATGTTAAGCTAACGTTTTCTAACCAATACGTGTACTTGACACCAACAACAACTAAACAAATGTCAGTGTGTGTTAGCCGTGTTATAGCTATATGTGTGTATACGTGTGTGTGTTATGTGTCAGGATGGAGAACAGTGTGGGAGACACCCTGCATTGTGAGGATCAGCTGAGGACCACACTGCACTGTGATGACAAGGAGAAGGTAGATCACATCTGTCTGCACAGTTAACCTTTAGAAAGTGCCACAATGAGCCTTTAATGACTCCTGCTGACATTATTTTACCCCCTCAGCTTCGTAGGAAGTTGGTACTGTTACAAAGGGAGTACCTCAGGACAGTCCAGAGACTAAAGGTGAGACTCACTCCTTCACTTTGTGTCTGTTAGCCCAGTGTAGATATTCTCTGCCTCACACACATGTTGATCTGCTCACAGCGTGCAGAGCGTTCAGAAACAGTGCGGAGTCATGTGAGGAGCAGGATTACACAGCAGAACCACCAGGAGCAGAGAAATCCAGAGATCACATCTAACCCCTGTCTCAACCCATCTTCACTGACACTGGATGCTCAGAATGGGGCAGTCTCAAGTATACCTCAGTGTCAGAGACCCACAGGTAGTTCATAAAAATGTTACAGGAAATAGATTTGTGTAGTGCAGGTGTAAATATATGTATGTAATAAACTACCTAGAATCATTCAATCCTACATGCAGTATGAATATGACTATTTTAGTTGTACTATGAAGTCATTCATTGTTGATGCAAATGTTCTGATCACTGCATGTCAGATTCTTTTTTCTGTTGCTGTCATTCACTGTGCCACTGAGCCACTGTGCTAATCGGTGCAACTAACTCTTATGCAGACTAATGTGTGCCTGTGAGCTGCTAGAGAGTAAGATAAGATAAACCTTAATTCGTCCCACGGTGGGGAAATTCTTAGTCTAAATATCGACGGAGGTTGTGCAAAAAGGAAGAGAGATATTAGAAGATAAGGCTGACGAGAGGAGGGTAGGGCAGTTTTTGAAGATTCAGTTAAAATAGTCTGTTATCATAGTGCCTGAATTTATCACAAAATGAAAATATATTTTTGTTATTGGATGCAAATTTGTACATATGCATATATATCCCAAATCAAATCTAGAAAACATCTAGTAATATGGTTGAGATTACACTGTCATTACTCTGAGAAGCAGACATTATTTTGCCTGTAATAACAGTACAAATTAGAATTCACAAATTTTCTGATGTTTTACCAGGTCCCACAGATTCTGAGAACTCCAGGAGGAGCCAGGTGATCAGGTTCCTACTCCCCTCTGATGCCGCTTGCCCACAAACCCCAGATTCCAGCTGTGACTCAACAAGAAGTCTCAGACCCAGTTCTGCCCTGCGCCTCAGGTCTCGACGCAGCCGCCTGCGCTGGGAGAAGAGGAGCACTGAGGATGGCAGGAGCACAGACAACAGTGAGGAGGGATGGGAGCAGAGTGAAAGGATGGAGACTGCCAGAACAGAAGGAAGTGAAGAGAGAGTCAACGCAGAACTTGTGAATGAAAGCGAAGAGCTCTTTTCTGGTACAGAATCCGAGTCTCCCTCTCTGCTGCTTACACACTGGAACACTTGTGGACAAACTGAAACAGGAAATATAGAGGCAAAAGAGATACAAGGAGGACAAGAACAAAGGGAAAAAGAGACTGAGTTAAAAGATAAAGGGAACAAAGAGTCCGAGTCAACATCTTTGCTGCTCACATGTGAGAACCCTGCTATACACACTGAAGGAAGGGGACAAGATGGTACACAAAATGGAAGAAGGGAGATAGAGGAAGGAGAGGAAGATGAGAATAGCAAAGGACAGAACAATGGAAGGCTGTGTGAAGACAGCAGCAATAATGATACTGAACAAAATGCAGCAGAGCAAATCGAGCAAAGTGAAAAAAGTCATGATAGTACAGTCGAAATAAAAGAAGAAAAAAGTGAGATGGTTGGAGGAGAGCATGATGTAAAGGGTGTGGGTCTCCTGGACTCCTGTACCCTAGTGGAAGGACTGCTTTTCCCAGCAGAGTACTACGTCCGAACAACAAGACGTATGACATCTTCACAGAGTCAGCCTGACATGCAGGCCGTCATACTCTCCCAGCTGAGCACGGGACGACGCAGGAGCCGCGGCCGCGGCAGAGGATTGAACAGGCACATTCACAACCCCAAAGGTTTAGATCAGCACGCTCAGACAGATTTCTCCTCTCTGACGACTGCATCTCCATCTGTAGTGCCTCATATAGAATCACAGGCAGATGAAACATTTGCTGAGCTGAATGGTTATGGCTCCAGTCAGATTTCAGATCATATCTCAGCTTGCCAGTTTGACACAGATGCTTGTTTTTCTCCTACTGTCACCCCTGTTCGTCCAGCAAGAGGTAGGAGGAGGAGAAGAGGTAGAGGCAAAGGGAGACCTCAGACTCCTCGATGCTCTCTTAATTCAGACACCCATCAGCAAGGCCTTGGACAAACCTCAGATGATCCCCAGCCCACCAGCTCTCCGATCTCTTCCTCCCCGTCGCTTCATGCAGCTGATGGTCCAAAGCCCTGTCTCACTCCAGGAGAAGCTGTTCCAGTGCCAGACGACCCCCAGCCTGCATCCACAGCTACACAGCCTTCTTCAGGAGATAATGGACCTCAGTCTAGCTCTGCCTCTGGACGTAAGGTCTATCCCATCTTTGCGAAGAGCAGCAACAGGACTAATGGATCCACACAGATAAATAGAAGTAAGACTTGTATATGTGTGTGCCAATGACAGAGAATGAACCTGTTACTATTTGAAACAGGCTGTTTCTGAGTCTTGGTGTACGGGCTCTTACACACCTGTAACCTGCTTCCTCAAACTAATAAAGCAATGCAATGACATTTTCTTTCACTTTGTGTCCTGCAGGTGCAGCAAACTGTCAGTCTCTCCTCTTGCCCTCCTCCCCACCTGTCCAAGCTTCTCTGCTTCCTCTCCCCTCCCTGTCTCCCAGCCCGCTGCTCAACAACCTGATAAACTTTGACATTCCACAAGATTTCCATCTCCCCGATGACCAGTTTGCCTCCCTAAAGCTGCACAAGCTCCGCCAAGTCACTGTGGAATCAGTTGAACATTTTACACCGCCGTCTTACAACGAACAGAGGAGCATCCAGGACTGTGAGCCCCTCAGCAGCAGTCATCCAGTGATGTCTCTTTCACTCCCACTCAGCCTCACACCCACAATCTCAAATTCACCCCATCCAACTGAAGCAAAGCAAACTGCCACACAGTCCGTAGACCTTCAAAACCTGTCGATAGAACACAAGCCTACAGGTAAACTGACGAGCCGGTTCTTAACTAAAGAGTCATCTGACCGAGATATTGCACAAACCCCTGGAGAGGAGCAGACTGAAAACCTTCACCCACAGTGTCACACTCATGCCACCACAACAGGATCCATGTCAGTGGTCACAGTGAGCAATAGGAATGATTGTGTCATAAGTCAGTCAGATGAACTAGGAATAAAAGAGTCTTTTGTCATTTCATCAGAAGAAAAAACCACTTCTCCTGGTGTAGTTCATCCTTTGGACGATCAGAGGTCTACAAACCGCCAAACAGGTGACAGATCTATCATCAAGACTCTTTCCTTTGATTGCCCGGTACAGAAAGCCCCTGAGGAGCCTTTTAACACCTGCACTGCTGCACAGGCCTGTAATGACAGTGAAGCTCCAGGAGAGTCTCCTGTGCAGCATCTGAATGTGAAATCTGCCAAAGAGTCGAAGGGATCGTCTGAACCCACCACAAGTCCCGTCAGAGAAAAGAAACATCAGAACAAGGTGGACCACGGTGTCCACTCCCAGCTCCTGTTGAGCCCTCTTCTGGCATCGGCACCCTTCATATCCCCACGCCTGCGCTGCTCCTCCAGCCCCACACTACCATCACTGGGACTCACCCCCCACCCTGTCCTTGCTGCCCTCCCGCTGACGTCCTCTCCCTCTGCCCCAGCTCTCACCCTGCCTCCCCCTCATAGCCCGTCCACCCAGGGCCTCTCGCCTCCGAGTCTCTCTCCCTGTCCATCCCTCAATTCCCTCCCTCCTAGCCAGCCCCCCACCTCTCCCAATGATCAGATCCAGGCCTTATCTGAGCCGTCACAGAGGGTTGAACCTGCTACCTGCCCGACTGTTTCCGGCGTCCAGTCAGAGGGCTCAGATGGACAGGTGGGCCTGGGAACAGAGGAGACAGTGCAGGAACACGTGATGACACGCACACACACACTGAAGGTAAAAAGTTTTACTTGTCAAGAATTCAATGTCCTAAGCAGGATAGCTGTGTGAACCTTTGTGTGTGTGTTCAGGCCCCAGCAGGAGGCAGTCTGGTGGATGCTTGCTGTCTGCCCGGATCCTCAGGTGGTCTTTGTGTAGCAGCAGCTGGAAAGTGGGCGGTGTGTCTCTGGACTCAGACTTCAGCTTCTGACTGGAGCTTAATACACACCTGGGCCTTCAATGAGGTGAGTGTGTAGAAATCAATACCCTACATTTAATTCTTGCTGATTTTAAAATAAATAGGGAGGAGTTATGTTGAAACACACTCAAATAGGACAAAAACAACTGTGGACAGACTCAACATTTACTATTTCTGGGATCCAGTGTGACACTTTATAATATGGATATGTTTATTTTTTTATAATTTATGATTGATTTCTGTGTTTTCTTACAGCCAGTGATCAATCTGTTTCCAGTCCCAGATGCTGCTGGGCTGATGTGTGTGACTCTGGGTCAGTTAGAAATCAGAGAAGTGAGGTGAATACAACACTCTCAATCAGACTTTCTGACATGTATTTTAACATTTTTGGCTGTTGGCTACATTTTGACACTGTGTGTTTGTTGACAGGATGCTGTCGAGCTCCAGCCTCTTGCAAGTGCAGCTCTGTGAGGGCGTTGTCCAGGTTGTCCTGGGTATGTCTAAGTCCAGAGTGGTCACCTCCTCCCACTCAACATCTGGTTCCATCCTGCAGGTGTTTACGCTGTCAGACAGTGGCAGGTAACACAGAGTTTGTGTTGTATTTATTCCCTCTCAGTTATTTTCTCACAGTTGCCTCAGTGTCTCATCTCTCTCTCAGCACACTGAGCTGTCAGCCTCTGGTGTCTCCTGGGGTTTGTGTCGGGGCCCTCGCTCCAGTGGACGGACTCCCAGATGCTCTGATCGGCACAGATGAAGGCAGATGCCTCTTCGTCTGGTGAGCAAGATTGTAACAGAGAGATTTTAAAGTTGTTTCCGTGCTAGTAGTTAACTCGCAGCAAAACATGCTTAGAATATTTTAATGCATCTGGCTTTTGTTCCTATGAAGGTTCAATGCACTTGTTGTTGGTTGCTTTGGACTAAAGCATCTACCAAAAGCATGGAGTTGGTTTAAACTGTGTTGATTAAATCAGTACAGGAACACAACAGTGAAAGTTCATGTTTCCTTTTTGAGAGAAAATACCTCTGACTTTAGAATAAGGTCCAGATTTGGCTCTCAGGCTCTGCTGCTGTTTACAGTGGAATGTATTTTCTGTGTTTATACGTTACAGGAATGTAAAGACAGGACAGCTGCTGCAGAGAATCATCCTCGGAGATGGTTTATCACACACTGCCTGTCTCAGAGGATACTCCTACTGTGTAAGTGTCTTTGCTTTACATGTGTTATCGAAGAATTGCACGTTCCACCGCAACTGTCTCACTGTGCAGATGATTTTACTCCTGTGTGTTTGTGTGTATGTTGGTGCACAGGGAGTGTTATTTGTCCTGCTGCAGCATCAGTTGCTTAGCTCCCTGGAGGAAGAAGAAAAAAAGGCAGATCATCAAATGTTTTTGGAGGAGGGGAAGCAGGAGGAAAGGAAGGAGGCCGCCCTGTTCTCCTTGGTTGCTGTTAACCCTCTGAGTGGAAAATCTGTCCTGGCTACACGGCTGTATCCTTCCAAAGCCTGGTCTGGCAGGTGAGATGAGGGCTGATGGAAGAGGAAGCTTGTTAGTCTCTGTATGTATACACTCATGTAACTAACACTCCTGCGTTCTTCAGGCTGTGTGAAGCCGACGTTAGCAGCTGCAGCGTGGTGGGCCTGAGTCAGAGCGGCTGTATGTGTGTGTGGGAGCTCGGGCGTCGGGGGGGCTCGAGGATGGTGTGGGCTCCTGAGAGCGAAGGCTGGCAGCTGGCACGATGGGGGCGAGAAGGTACACTGGTGACTGGACATCACAACGGAGACGTTACTTTACACCGCTGCACTACGAGTCAGACATCTGTCAAACAGTAAAAACTCTCTGATTACTTTTATCAAATTTAAAAGTCTGTCTGTCACTGTATCATTGTTCGCATGAAGATTTTAACATGGCTTCAGCTGAGAGACACACTTACTTCACCGTCACGTTTGTTCATTCTACCTGATTCTGAACGCAAGAGGTTCTTCTGGCCACCCTTAAACATTTCAGCCTAATGAAGGTCAGCTTTCATGTGCAGGAGAGTCTCTGTAACCTCCAGGAAACTGTACTACTGAGATGAAGACATTTATATACTGTAAACTGAACACGTTAATTCATTGGCCCACTGATAAAGTTTTATTTAGAAAATGACATAACCTCAACTCGACTGAATTGTTAAAAATGAAGTGCTTCTAAATTGTACTAGTTTTCATCCAGCCTAAAAAAATGATCTCCACTCATGCTTTTAGTGCACCAGTTTAATACACTGAGCCTTGTGTGATGATGACTACTTGATGCTGGATTTTCACTTTTTAGACCACGTTGACCCCAGTCTGAAAAGCAACTTTGTGTTTTATTACTGCTGCTGGTTTCAGTGTTCCTAACTGTGCTTCCTTGAATATATTGTGTACATTTCTTATATCTAAAGAAAAATAACAATTGTTTTTATAACTGACAATAAACATTTATGGATTCTATTCTATTTTTGTCTACTTTTATATTGCTAAGGTGTTCTGGTGTCTGATGTAAGGTGTCTCTGGCCATGTCTTTGAAAGTTGCTTAAAGCTTCTTCTATTCTGATGCAACCTTTTCATTTTTATTAGGGTTTAGTTTTCTGAGCAGTCACTTAAATCTGAGACATACCTGAAGTGTTTTAGTCACATTCGTGCATTTTGGATGTTAAGAAATAACTGAATAAAAACTGAACTTGCAGAATTGAGAAATGTATGTAACTATACAACTGTAAATGAAGCTGTAATTACTATTTGTGTCCGCTAGGTGGTGCCAAAGGTTTCAGACGTACACTACATGGTTCAGCGCTTCTGCTCATAAATCTTTTTCAGTTCCCCTCAATTTTCTTCCACTTGACATTATTAAATATAGCATGGAAGAGTAATTTAGTTACTTTACACCAAACAATCATCTCCTACCAATAATTTAGTAAAATCCCTCCATGGTTCCTTAGTCAAGCTTTGTAGATTGTGCAACAAGAGTTTGCATGAAATGGTGCAGATGTATTATCAAAAGTTAAAAAGAGAAAAAATGTAGAAAATCCAGAGTTCTATGTGTGTGAATGCCTACATTATTTTTCAAAGCTTCTCTTTTCTGTAGGATAATGCTGCCTGTCAAGGTTAGTTTTACTACTTAGTTAAAGGGTCAGATCCTCCATATGATGGATATTCAGTCCTGCAGATTTGCACGTCTACTTGTTATTTCAACGCTATCTATAAGATTATGTATCAGTGGAGGTAAGTGTGAAAAGGTTCTTTGTAATTTGATTGAACCAACCCTTTGAACAGCCTGTTCAAATAATTATATAGGTCAAGAGGTCTAATATGGGATTTAAGCAGGTCAGCATGAAGCACAAATAAATGTAGACCTTGATGAAACAATCTCAACACAAGTTCCATTTAGGAGCTATTCTGGAGCTTTCATGAGTTTGCCCATTCATGGTAGATGTTTAAATTTCATCTTTTGTCAAGTTTCATAGATCAAGAATGAACTTTCAATCTCAAATGTAGTTCTTGTTTTTGTGTGCAGACGAAAGTGGTCTTGTTCAAGAGAATCTTTATTTGAACTTGAGTAAAATTAAACCATCTTTACAACATGTATACATATTCAGCAGTATGTACAAGTTTGTACATCTTGTTGAAAAAGACAAGACATCTAAAATAGACTTTTTAAAAAAAGGTAACTACAGGAAGAATGTACATGATGGAGACATGGTCCATTTCTCTACAAACAACACAGATAAAACAGACAAACTAGCAAAACAGACCAGAGAAGCATTTTTTCCATCCACACAGCCAGTCTAAATCTCATCCCCCACCACACACTTGTCCACCTGGCTTCACTTTAAAAGACATGACTGATACATGAATAAATGCAAACAAGCAGAGAATCTTGGAGGAAAGTTTAAACCTCAAGATGATGAATTTTGGGGGCAATTTTAAATTCATCTTTTCCTCCTAGACTCATTTGATCGCACATGGTTAACTTGTCTGCTGTGCTGCCGAGTGATCCAGCCATCTTAGATTACTTCAGCAGGAACTTGTTTGTCAAGAGTAAGCTTCATCAAGAAAATTAAGAGTTTCTATTACTGGTAAGAAAAGGGGTAAAAGTCAGTGGCTGAGGGTGTGAAATTCAACAATCATGTACAAACATATAGAAGAGTAATTTTCATGGTACATGTCAAAGCCTCCAACATGACAAAAGTCATTACACTGTGACCCTTCAATAATATACAGGACAATTTTAAGGGTCTGTTCTGTCCTCAGAGGCTGGCAGACAGGAAGTGGCCAGTGATTAAAGACAGAGTGATTGAAGAAGTGGTGTAAGGTGGTCTAACGTGCGGCGGAGGCAGGCTTGCTGTCCAGCAGTTTCTCCACCATGAGCTTGGCGTAGCGAATGCGGCTGGCCAGCTCCTTACTGCAGCCAAACTCCTCCAGCAGAGACAGCTTGTAGGTGCGGAAGTCTCGCTTCTCATCGATGTAGGTCACCGCAGCCATCAGCGGACACAGGATCAGCTTGGTGTGGTCCTGGCAGAGGGGGAAACGGAGATTCAGGATTTGAGATGATGAAAAACAAAACTGTATTCAACCATTTAGAGTGACTGGGTGGGAGAGGATGTGGTGCTTGTCTAACCTGGAAGAAGTTGATCTGAACTGTGCCGTTGCTGAGGTGCAGGACGATGGCGCTCTTGGTTCGGAACCAGAGGGAGAGGTAAGGCAGCCGAGCCAGCTCGTCTCCTTCCCGCCGTGCAATGTTGGCGCCGGCCTTCAGCAGGTGCTCGCTCATGTAATTGCGGAAGTATTTCAGCAACGTTATCTACAAGGAGAAAAGAGAACAAGGACATAAGAATCCGTTGACTGGAAGCATTATTGATACAAAAGCCTCAATTAACCTGCAAAATTTAGTCAGGATTGTTAAGTAAATGTAGAGTCAACTACTGACCTTCTTGTTGAGAGCAGTAGGGTAAGAGCGAACGCTGAGGTACGATTCAGCTGCCATCTTGTCAATATACTGCAGACTGTCTCCGTCAGCGTACATGATCAGACGTGTGTAATCGTTGAACAGCACACCCACGCTGTTGTCACAGAGCTGGTAGCCTGAAATACACATATGAAACTCTTGGTAAGGATCCCTCAAGTTAAATTTGTTTTTTTGAAGAATTTTAACTAAGCAGGATACTTCTTCACACTTCAGCTCTCCCTGGTGGACAAACTATGTAATGGCACCACTATTTCTAAACTACCTCAAACGCAGTTTGCCATTTCACTTCACAGTTTCTTGTTACTTATAAAGCTCTTTCATGGGGGACATTTTGACATGTCATAATCATAATAACAGCAGTGATGGCTGCATACATACTGGCTCATCAGCTTTAACTACAATATGATTTTTGTTCAATCTAACTTGATAAATGACAAACTATTTTAAGAAGTATAGCCCTGATTGTTAGATCTAGATTCTAACTCTTACCTAGTCCATATTTGTCAGAGTAGTCTACCCATTTGCTGATCCAAAAGATGGGAATACATGCAGGATCCTCTGCCTCTTCTGGAAATACAAAAACAGAACAAACTCTTTGTAGAAAACATTGACAGGCACAATATGATCCAAACCTCTTAAGATGTGCAGCATTGAAACTAAAATGATTTGCCAGCTCGACTCACCTTGGCAGATGACCGCCTTCTCAGAGGGCTTGGCAGCAATGATGCTGTTGAGCTGCTGTAGCATATCTTTCAGGTGGTTTTCTGCTGGCTCTGCCTCTCTGTACGGAACACACAAGTGACAACAGTCAATGACAGAAAAATAGAGCTGCTGTAGAATATTGTAACACAAAAAGCAATTCTGCACTGTCACACACAGGATGGTGTGAACAAGACAGTTCTGTCATAGATACTGAGTCTCTGAGTAAGTTAAACCCCCTTAAACCACCACTCCACATCTACAGAGCATGATGCCACTAGACATCGACAAGTTAAGAACACTATTCCTTGACGAAGATGGATTCTTAATAAGCTTTTCTGCTGAAGCTTGACATTATAAACAGTAAGGGTGCAGATTCCGTTTCAAACATTGTACAAACGTCTCTCACCTTTGTGCAGGTTCATCCTTCACGTCCACCCTCTCTGTCCCCGCTGGAAAGACAAAAATCACATCATTAACACTCTTGCCAAGACTAAAAGAATTATATGGATACAGTTAAACACTGCCTATCTATATCCTGTGCGACGAAAATATTTGAGTATTATTTTACAGAATTTGCAGACTAATGTTAAGTTATAGTCAGTCACTTAGTGCTGGGCTCATTACCCTTGTTGTTAATAGCAGTCAGTGGGCGTCTCTGGTTGAGCTCCATGGTTGTGGAGGGGGCGATGGAGAAGCGCGGGGGCACAGTGAGGCAAGTTGTAGGCAGACGCAAGGGGACGTAGCCAGATGTGAAGAACTCATCTGTTTGCATCTCAGCGATGGTGGGCCTTTGGGTGGGATCAGCATGCAACATGCGCTTGATGAGAGTAGATGCGGCCGGGTTGATGTGCTGCAGAGACAGTTGTAAATTCAGGTTATAAGAGGTGAGGAGCAAGTCTGAAGTGTTTAAAACAATATACTTATAATATATTTTGAAGGAACAATGTGCTACATTAGTGCAGCTTACCCAGGGAACGGTGTAGTTGTTTTTCTTGATGCGGTTGTAGGTCTCCTTCAGACAGGAGGTCTCGAATGGGGGCTTACCCACCAACAAAGTGTACCTGAGAACAGAGAGGAATTTAATCTGACTGGGTTGAATCATGCAGAATAGCGTTTGCATTTTCTGCAGTGAAACTGTTTTGCATGTGTGCTTTTGTTTTCAGACTTACAATATACATCCAAGTGACCAGACGTCCACTTCATAGCTGTGGCCTTTCTTGCAAAGAACTTCGGGTGCAATGTAGTTGGGCGTTCCGCACAGGGTCTTCTTCCTCTCGCCATCAAACTCAATCTTAGTGGCCAAACCAAAGTCCCCTGGAGAAGCAAGACAGACAAGGTGTCGTAAAGCAGCAGACTGAAAAGGACATTTGTTTTGTGTAAACTTCCAGGACACATTAATGTTCTTAAATGTGTCATTTTCCCCCGATTGAAGGTTTATTTGTGTGTTTAACCCTTATGAGAATTTTCCCCAGCAGCCAATGGAAACGACTCATCCAGGAAGTAGGACACATTTGTGGAGTGAGAGCTGGGCTGTGTCTTTTCTTACCGGACCAACAGGTTGGCTTGTGAGAGTCTTGACAAATGTTACTGGTCTCCTGTTTTTTGTATTGTAGTCAAGTTAAATCATCTTACCTATCTTGACCTCCATGTCATCATTGAGGAAGATGTTGCCCAGTTTCAGGTCTCTGTGGATGACTTTGTTGTTGTGCAGGTACTGGACACCCTTGAGCAGCTGTGTCATGTAATAGCGAGCCTCGGGTTCAGTCACAGCCTTTCGACGCTTGTGCAGCTCCAACAGGGACTGAAACAGAAAAACATTGATTGGATTTAATGTGATCAAAACTATAATGAATCAGTTAAGAGTGTGTGGCACAAAAATGAAAGAAAAGTCAGGGACAATTAATAATTTTTGGTCGAATGACAGATTTAAAGTTACATTTTTAAAAGGATGATTTTAAGCGCCCATGTTCAAAACTCCCTTTGATTTTCTTGCAATTTAAGCGACTTCCACTTTGACTGGGAGGACAACGGATGAAACCGCCGTGATAACCGTCGGCCCTGAGAAGTGTGGCCGCTGGAGAGGAAGCACATAACGTTATTCTGTCCACACACTCACCCTCCTCCTGCAGATTTCCAGGACCACAAAGACAAAGTCGTCGTCCTCGAAAAAGCCGTGAAACCCGACCACGTTCGCGTGATCCAGACTCTTGTGAATGGCGATTTCGGAGGTCATCTTCTCCCTCTGGTGTTGCTTCAGGATCAGGGACTTGGGCACGATTTTCCCGGCGAAAACCTGCTTGGTTTCCAGATCTGTGATTTCGTAGCATTTGGCGAAACCACCTTTTCCGAGGAACCTTCCCCTCGCGTATCTTCTCATGGTGCGAGGGTCAACCAGGATATCAGGGATTTCTTTGAGAGGAGCCGATTTCGGGTCGACATGTGCCGACGGATTCGCCGGCTTCGCGATAGCTGCACTCATTTTGGGTTAAAGTGCTCTTCGGCGTCTTTAAATGAAACGTTTAAAACTCTCCAGCAGTCGTGGTATCGATAAAAGCTGCGAGGGTCCAACTATTGTTAACCCTCCCTCAACCGACGCTAGTTTAGCCCTGGAAGCTAGCTCGTCAATTCAAATCAAAACTAATGCTAACCACCTTTAATCGCGAACGTTAGTCAAACCTTTGATTCAACCATAAAAATGTAAAGCAGGTGAATCTCAGGATTTAAAATAAACCGAGGCAGACATGAAACTAATCGCCGGACTCGTCCCTCGGTGGCTGCAGCGTTTCTGCCTTTTGACAACAGTCTCTCGTACAAAGTTTAAAATGCTGCCTCCGGTCGTTATGGCGCCCTCTGATTGGTCCGCTCGATTTGAATTCCGAGGCGGTGCAGCAAAGCATCGTGGGAAGATCGGTGCAAAAATAGCCAATCACTCATCGAGAAAGTTGCATTCTGCCGCGTGATTGGCTGAATGTAGGTCGCAGTCACTCGCCGTTTCCTAAAACACAGGGCTGACGGGAAATGTAGTCGAACTGGGATTTAAATTAAAAATTGTTGTTCAGCACAAGTTGATGTTGTGTTTTGGTGATCATTTAATGTTTTTTATTCTTTAATCAAATCGAATTCGTAATATCACTTTGTGAAATCCCTAATGTAACTATAACTAAAACTTTCACTTTTAAGTTTTTATTCAAGAAAAGAAAATAATTTAAAAATGATAAGTAAAAGTAACTTTTATTTTTGAAGAGTTTCTAAACTACTGGTTATTTGTTATAGACTGTAACTAAGTACATTTACTCAAGTGTTGTACTTGATTACAATTTCTTTAGATGTATTTGACTATCTCAATTGTCTACTTTACACTGTTACTCCACTATATTTAGGAGTATTGTGTTTTTCCAGTCATTTATTTGACTGTTATAAGTACACGTTTCTTTTCAGATCAGGATTTTACATATAAAACCCAAGATGAGTTCATAAAATGTCATCCAACCCACAGAAGAATATAAAGTAGTAAAATTAGAAATTAATCAATTAATTAATTGAATTTACAGCATTAAACACTGCTTACATGTTATAACACCAGTGTGATCCAAACATATGGTCCAATATGTAATAATATAACAGTGACAGGCTCTTTCTGACACTTAATGAGTAACAGGTTAGTACATTTTGCTGACATGGCTTCTGTACTTTCATTTAATTAATCTTTTGAATGCAGGGCTTTCAAATTAGAATGGAGTATATTCAAATCATTTTATTGGTACTGCCACTTAAATAAAATGTGCTTCTTCCATCACCACTTGTCTCACAAAATACAGAAGAATTGTTTCAACATGTGGCTGAGGTGTTGATTTGTATTCCCATCAATAGGGGGCAGAATAAAAGCCACATGGTTATCTTGTACTTACAGTCCTGCCACTTCTACTATATATCTATTAACTTATTGGTATTATTGTGCCTTGTAGAGAAATAAATGTATTATTGTGGCAATTCTATTTCTACTACAGTTACCATTCTGACTTTCAGTAGTAGCCTGCTGCTTCTACTCCTTCTTGTTCTGCAACTGATAATAATCATCATTATTGTCATTACCTTGATCATAAAACTTATCAAACAGCGTCCCCATACAGAATGTTTATGGCTGCTCAAACCTATACTGAGCCAGTACATGTGCTTGAGTACATGTGCACACATCAAATGTACTGTATATGTTTTATATATGCTTCAATTTTCTGTATTTTTCTTTAATTTCCTTTTATATTTTACACTTGATTTGTGACTTGTATGTTGTTTTTCTTTTATTGGTCTTTAATGATGGAGAAAACTGTGCAGACAGTCCAATGTGCCTGTATTATGTACCTATGCCAAGTGCAAACAAAGTCACTTGAGCCTGAACGTGATGTTATTTGACTTCTTCACTCCAGCACTCATACACATTCAGTCATTAAGCTCACTTCATTTGGTGAATGATAGCACTTCAGCAATATAATATTTCAAATGTGTAATCTTGCAGCAACATCCTTGCAATGCAAAAAAATAAAAAATTCTAGAACAAAACTGACCTAATTTTGCTGGATCCTCCATCTAGCACAAAATTTCAGGGGCCTTTTTCGTAGCCATTGTGTGCTACCGGAAGCACTCCTCTTCCTTATTGATGTTTTCATGCCCACGACAGTGTTACATCTGTTTTCAGCTGCAGATTATAGAGCTGACATGAGGATAAGTGGAGGAAGACAAGAGGAGAATAAGTGGCGATGAATGAAAGGACCATGAGATCCGTGGGTTTGTTTATTCCCTGTGTTCCACTTGACAGTGTGTGTTTGTGCATGTGTGTGTTTGTTTACCATCCAAAACATCACGATGTGGCTTTATGCAAATGGAGGAGCTATTTTTATGAAGCACTCACTGATCTAAATATTCCCTCCATGCATCCAGTGAGGCCAACAATGGGAGCTGACATCCATCAGTGAAGGATGAAGAAAGCATAAGAAAGAAAAAGCTTAAATTGTGTGGATTTATTTATGGAGCGAAGATGACAATTTAAAAAATGTGAATTAATATTTTGTGTCTACCTTTGTAAATTAGTGTGGTGCCAAGGAGAGCTATATTTCAAGTAGTTAATAGTGCAATAAAGAATCAGACTCCCTGAAGGCATCGTAGCATGTTTGGTTAAATGACCTTTGTTGTATCACAGCATAGACTTAGTGTACATAAATAGCCTACATCTAACTCTTTAAGTCTCCTAGGATACCCCAAAATCCTACAGCTGCTTGACCTTTAACCTTATTTCCCAACTTTTAGCTATGGTTACTAGTTACTTTGAAGAAGTTTTACATATGATCAGTATATAAAATATGATGCAACATAAATTAAAAATATAAAATGCTTCATATACAGTAATGTATCCTTAATAATAATCCTAAAATATATATCACACTAACAGGGGTCTTTTTGCATGACAGGTACTTTTACTTTTGACACTGATACAGAAACAACAGAAGAGAAAAATACACTTCTGTTCATATTTCTATGTTTTCCTAAGTAAAATTGTGAATGCAGACATTTGAACTGTAATGCTGTAGGCTATTTTACACTGTAGGATTTGTACTTTTATTAAAATAGAATATGAATATTCACACTTCAATGGACAAAGTAAACTCCGTTTAAGTGTAGTTATTGATATTGAGGTGCAGAGGAGTGAAAATGGATGAAACAGTAGACACAATTCACAAAATATATTTTACTGACAATGAAAACACAGAATATATGACAAAAAATATAAACACATAAGTCCATCAAGGGTCCAATTAAACTGATATGTACATGATTGATTGAGATTCATTGAGAGGCAGTAAAGTTTAGTTCATGTGTGCAGGTGGAGATCTGTGACGACCAGCAACACCTGAACAGGTGCAGTCCACAGACTCCACCACACAGACAACACGCTGCTATGACAGGACACAGCTGTTGTTCTTCTTCAGTGGTGCTGTCTTCCTGCCGGCTGCTCGGGGCACCGTGTCCCTGCGCCTCCACGTCGCGGGGCTCAGCCGCTGCGGCGCCTTCACCTGCTGCAGCAGCGCGCGGAACACCTCCACCGTGTTCGCACCTGTGCGCGCGGACGCCTCCACGAAGTCCGCGTCCCACTCCCCCTCCACCGAGCCCATCACCTCGGCCGCCCGCAGCACCCGGCCCTCGGGCTCGGTCAGGTCCGCCTTGCAGCCCACCACGGTGATGGGCGCGGCCTCCCGCAGCGCCAGGATCTCGTCCCGGAGCCGCCGCACCTCCTCCAGTGACCCGGCGTCGTCCACGGCGTACACCAGGGCGAAGGCGTCGCTGTGCCGGATGCAGAGCTCCCTCATGGCCGGGAACGAGTAGCTGCCGCTCGTGTCCAGGATCTCCAGGCGCGTGCGTCCGCAGCCCGTGGGGTCTCCACACTCCAGCACGTGCAGCTCCTCCACGGTGCGCGTGTACTTGTGCTCGAAGCGGTTGTGGAGGAATCGGTGGATGAGCGCGCTCTTGCCGACCCCGGCTGCACCGAGGAACACCAGCCGGACCGTGTGGGGGCGCTGTGACGCAGACATGAGGATCTGATGTGTGGACTGTTCCCAGGTGGTGCCAGCTGCTCTGCGCTCACCTGTATGCGCTGGTGGGGTTTTATAGGCCCGGCGCCACCTACAGTCCTGCGCTCCACCAATCAGCTCCTTCTGTCTGTGAAGCCGCTCAGAGAATAAAGCAGGTCAAATTGAGATGCTCTGACATTTGGCAACATAAATGGAAACATAAATTAATTTAATGTCTCTTTTTACTGATATGTCAACAAGTCATATTAGAGGGACTCACACTGGCCACATACATTAAGAACATGCTGTTGTTTACAGGCCTGTGAGTCATGAAACTAACACTAACACCGCAGCTTTAAAGATGTAAATCATATGAACAAGTGGTCATATTTTCTCAACATATTATAAATGTTCTGATGAGAAAGATTAAACATGTCCAGATAATTATGACTTTACCTGCTATATGATAAAAGCATCAGCAAAACCAAAGTAGCCCCAATGTGACTGATCTCAGCAAGAATCAGCTTTGCCTCAATTAGTTTTTATATATTATTTCATAATTTGTTACTGATGCATGACTGTGTAAGCTGTTTTAATCATGGATCTGGTGCTGTATTCAATGTTTGGTAGTTTCATTTTTAATCAAAACCTTCTGTCTGTGAAGCAGCTCAAAGAATAAAGCAGGTCAAGTTGAGACTTCATGTCGCTCTCTGACATTTGACAACATGGAAATAAATTAATTTCTTTACTGATATGTCAACAAGTCATATTAGAGGGACTCATACTGGCCACATACAGTAAAATCATGCTGTTGTAAATCATAGGCAAATCATATGAACAAGTTGTCATATTTCCTCAACTACTGCTTATAAATCAATTCAAAACCTTACTTGCTTTATGATAAAAGTATTAAAAGCAAAACTAAAGTAGCTCAGTAGTGTTTATATATTATTGCATTATTTGTTACTGATGCACTACTGTGTAATTTTGGAGCTGGTGGTGTATTTAATGTTTGGTAGTTGAATCTATAAGGCATGCATGATGTACTCTATAATATACAATCTTGCACCTCTGCAAAACAACTGGTCATTTTATTCTGTTTATTAGTACAAAATCTCTTTAATGAGCGACCTGGTAAGTACACTAAACTCCACTATGTACCTTAAAGTTGTTCCTAAGTAGAGTACTAGTGTAATGATTATTGACTCTCTGTATGCACAAGTCATTTTCAGCCCTGGTGAACATGCTTTGTATTATCAGACCTCAACACGTGTCAAGTCAAACTCCTGATCACATGCTGCCCTGAAATGCCACATGACACATTAATACTTGTTGACCACAACTTTGTTTTGCATTTTTTTTTTGGTTCATTTCCTTCATTGATTTTGGTCTTGGTCCATTATCCCCACATAGTTTTTTTTGTTATTGTGTTCCTGGGAACTCACAGGCTGAAGTCTGGCTGTCAGATGGTCGTTCATGCACACACAACCAAGATAGCGACACGTGCAGTTGTATTTACACCAGCTATGAGTCATGGAGGGTTTGTCTTTAATGATCTCGCACAAAGATCTGCTGTTTGACACAACACACACATATTGTGTATGTGCACATGTGCTGCAAACTCCCTGTTATTAAAACCACTGGAATTAAGTGTGAGTTCCGGTTTTTAATCACGCAGAAGTTGATGAATCCTTGCAGATAATTGGAAGATAATGTTTGCTGCCTGGGTGGACCACACCTGCGTGGATTTCTTGAGAAGCACTTAGTGGTGAGGTAAAGTCAAACAGCACAACAGATGGATAACAAGTGTAGAGTCAAGTTTTTATGAGGCCGATAACAGGGTTTTAGAGAACTTCCTGATTGTTTTCTCCTGAAGCGTTTCATTATTGTCACTGGACACAGACTCACAAACTCTGTCTTACTGTCTCCTGCTGACTCACACTGTCTGAGTGGACGTGGCTATCGGTGGGCAAACACACTGTGATAATTTGTCAGTGGGTGTGTGTATTTGGGCACGTGCATTAGTTTGTCCTCTCTCTTATCTCTACCCTTGAAGAAGGTCAGTACTTTCAGATTAATATAAGGGAGCAAATAAGACAGAACGAATGAAATAGAAAAAGCACAAACCTGCCGACGAACTAATCTGAGCTGCTGGTTTCAGGAGCGCTTTCACTGCATCAGGCATCATTTAATATGCAACTGTTCACTGTGGCATTTTAGACAGACAGGTCGTTTGGCATGAATTGCTATGCAGCCCCTTGTCATGCATCTGGTTCTCTATAGATTAATTTCCAACAGGAATGTCAGGAGTGGTGATAAACTATTACATGTACAAAAGTAGTCAAAAGTATATAGACACCCAAACAAGGTGTTAACAACATTAATCCCACAACATTTCATACCAAAACTGTGGACATTAATATGCTGATAACCAGCCTCCATTCTTTCATATTTCAATTAGAAATAAACCTATTATTTAAGTAATACCAATAATTATTAAATAACGTATAATATTTTTTCATCACTGGGGTTTCAGGCTTTCCACAAGATTTTGGAACCTGGTTGCAGGGATTTGCTCTCATTCAGTCTGTGTTCAAGTTCATCCCCAACGTGTTGGATGGGTCTGAGATCAGGACTCATGTAAGTCAAGTTCTTTTACAACAAACTGATGAAACTGTTTCTTTACAGACCTGGCTTTGCCATGTTGAAACAGAAAATGGCCTTCACAAAACAATGTTACCAGTTCCACAAAGTTGGAAGCACGCTGTCGAATCTAAAGTATCATTGTATGCAATGATAATAACATTTTCCCTAACTGGAACTAGCCTGAACCATGATGTTTTCCTGGTGGAGGTTGTCCACATACATTTGAGCAGAAGAGCACATAGTGAAATTAAATCAATATCATCTGCACATTATGAACACTAGATGGCAGCAGTAGACTCATTAGGACATTGCATGGCACAAGGGTTAAGACATTTGTATAATTAAGTATATGCTGGATAAATACTGGTGTGAGGTGAGTGGTGGCAGTGATACAGTTCACAGTACAAACCCCCACAAAAACAGAGCAACTACACATTTATTAAGTTGTTGTGTCCAGCATATTGAGTACATGTGTGAATTACTATCACATAAAAACAGTAATCAAACTGTTTTGGTCATGAAGGTAGAAAAAGAAAATCTCATCTCCTGGTGCTCTCACTAGCTTTCCCCCAGAGCTTCCACTGACATCCTGAGCAAACTCCATCCACTGATGAAGACCGTGAGATGTGGTCTTCATCTGCGGTGAATGCACGATGGATTAAATGTTCCCTTGTGGGTTTTAAATGTGTGTTTAGAGACTTTATGGCCACGGGACGATAATGCTGGTCGGTCAGTTGGCCCACCACTTTGGTTCAGACGGAAAAACCTCTACAATTATTGGATGGATTGTCATGAAATTTGGCTCAGACGTTCATGGTACCCAGAGGATGAAGCCTGACTTTTGATTCAGGAGCCAAATTTAATTTATCCAGTGAAATATTTCTAAATCTACTACATGGATTGCCACAAAATTTGGCACCCGTGACATTCATGGTCCCAAAAGGATGTATCATGATGACTTTGGTGACTTTTCCTTTGGCACCACCAACAGGTTGATGTTTGTGGTTTCGAGTAAAATGTCTTGAACTATTCTTTTGTTCCCCACAAGATGAACTTCAATAATCTTGATGATCCTCTAATCTTTCATCTAGTGGCACCAGCAGTTTGAATTTTAATTTCTCTAATATTTTGGTTTAGGACCTGAAATGACTACACTCCCATCAGTTCTGCCACAATAACAGTTTCACCAAGACTCATGACCCTGACTGACTCACATCTTACATGCATGAAGGCAGGAGAAAAAAAATCTGTCCTACTTGTCATGTCCAACCTTTACGCCGCACATTTTCTTTTTTCGTCTCCCATCTCATTCATTTCCTGCTTTGTCCCTCCTCTGCATATTTTTCTTCACTCAAGTGCCATATTAGATTTATCTGGCTGGGAGATTTGGCAAGACACCGCCATGTGTTTTCTCTTACGGATGATAGGTTTTGCACACGCAGCACACAAACACAGGAAAAGACATGGGAATATTATTGTACAACACTGATTACTAAAAAGTTTGGATGCTGTGTAAAATGTAAATAAAACCAGAATGCAATGCAAATGCAAAGTGTTTACTGACAACAGTTTTACAAAGTCTTCCTGAGCCATTGTAGTAATCTCCTTTATACAATCATGTGTCCTGTCCCAACTTGTTGGGAATGTGTTGACGCTATCAAGTTCAGAATAAGCAGATATTTACAAAATCAATGAAGTTGATGAGAATAATCACATTCTGTTTTATCTATGTTTTACACAACGTCCAAACTTTGTTGAAATCAGGCTTGTATAAGTGAGCACCGAGGAAGCGCCAATTCATTTTGGCACTATCACATGTCCGCACACATTTTTATTTAAGTCCTCTTTCAATCACCAAGTCTGAAGTGCCCAAGAAACTGAATCTGTATTTATTGACTTTGAGTATTACAAGGTTTATTAAGATTATTGATCTGTGTGTGTGTTACATCTCCGAACATTCATCCTCCTCAAGCTCCATCCCTGCCATTACCTGTTACCATGGCAACAAGGACAGATCCTGCGGTGGAGGATGAAGGATGTTCGTTGGTGTGTGTCAGTCTGTCTGAATCAAAACACACATGTAAAGTTTAACACACATTAAGATGACTGTGTGGTTGTTACTTTGAAAGAGGAGGAGAGCTGAGCTTCCTCTGCAGAAGGACAGAGAAAGTAGAGTAGGTTACCTCCCTCTACCCTCGCCTTCCTTTCTCTTGTACAGTTTTGGCTCAGCGAAATCTCAAGGGGTTGTGATGCAAGCGCTTTCTTCCTTCTCCCACACACAAAAGCATTCGCAAAAATCATGACAATGGATTTTCTTATCGGAACGAGATGCCGGATAAACCCTGACAAGACACAAAATTGAGGCCACGATGGCCCAGCTCATTTTCTTTTCAGGTTTAGAGAGAAGGAACATGACACCCAGTACAACAGTGTGGCCCATTGATGTGTGTTTAATAGTTTTTGGACAACTATGGTACAGAGGAAGGAGCTACAATATATTAAGCTTTAGCTACACAGACAATACTTCATAGCGTCAGGTCATCGTTGGTTCTGGTCTTTTTTATTTGACTGAATTAAATAAGAAAAATATAAAATTTTCACCAGACTGACACTATGATTATTATTTCAGGTAAATATTTATTCCGATCTGGTACTCTGTCCCTTGACTCCAGCTGTTTCAGCTCAGCTCTTTTGTCAAGGTGACAGAAAGATTTCAGTAGCCTGATCATGCATTTGGCACAACCCAGCCTCTGTAACCCAAGTATCTGTTCTGTTCGAGGTTTCCACCTGTTCCAAAAGGCGTTTTTCCTCGCAACTGTCCCGCTCATGATGGGAACTGTTGGGTCTCTGTAAATAATATTATGAATATATAGCTTTTTTAGAACTATTTCTTAAGTAGAAAATTGATCCAAAAAGCTGTTGACAAGATCTACATATGCATGTATCTGAACTGGACAAATAAAAGCAATGGCAAAGGAAAAAAATGAAGGAGAAGGTCCACTGTTTAGAGGGAAAACTTTATTGTTTTTTTTTTTTTACTCCTTTCAGTTTAAATGTAAGAACATGAAAAAGACTGAAATGCTCAATGGAAGGCACAGCCACAGAGAGACGACTGACTTCATCTTTGTGTTTACACACCAGCAGCGGCATCCAATCTAAGGCAGACATTTCATAACAACAAACATGTGCTTTTAAGTTGTGCGGATTTATCGTCACAGTTGGAATTCACGTATCTATGACTGTATATTTGTGTGCATTTATGTGCATTTGAATGTGCAGTAACTAGGCCTTACTCTCCACCTCCTTTCACTCCTTTTAACAGTAAGGATGATCAATTTTAACTAAGAAAGCTCTTTTAGTCGTCCTCTCTTTCATGTGTTTCCTCCTGAAGTCTAATTGAAAACCTTACACTAATCTGAGAAAGCAGCAAGAACTGAGAGGATTATAGCACTGAAGGCAAACCTTTGACTGCTTTCTGTAGTTTCATCTGTCTATATAGAGATTTTGTCTGCCTCCACATCTATGAGTGAGAAAGGGAAACTGGAGAGGTGCAGGAAGTAGTTATATCTGTCAGCTACATCCTTCAACACACTTCTGCACTTAAAGTTTCCTATGGTTACTTTTTTTTGTAGCATTCAGTGACAAATAAAGCCTTATTTACAGCAGAGACATGTAAATCAGTAACATCCCATTATGTGATGTGTGTTATGCTTTATAGTTTGAAAGAGAGCAGCAGATGAAAGCAGCACAATAGAGCCAGTAAGGACATTTAGCAGGAGAAGGTTAGATAGTGTAAGTTATGAGTTATAGCATTCTACATGTTCGTTTACACCAGTAGTTACCACAGATAGGCACAACTAATAACAGTAACTGTCCCGACATTTATCAGGTACAGTTTGTATAAATTTGACTGGAGGTGAAACAAATAATGTGCAACCACACTATGATTCATTCATTAAACAACAAGTCATTGTAAATCCAAATCTCCAGTAAAAAGCCCAGTAAGAAGAGATAATGATTGAGAAATAATACAAAATAAAACACCTATAGTGCTTTGGTGCCATGACGTTCAGTTTATCAGCTTCACTTTGCACCACACATCCATCCAGACAAATTCACAATTACACACACACACACGCACACATATGCAAAAAAAAGCTACCTACGGTATCTATTAATAGTTTGAAGCATTGTTTCAGACAGTGGAGAAGTCCGCCTGTGCTTTCTCAGTATTCCCAGAGGGTGGCGCTGTCCAGGGAGTCGGCGCTGGCCTTTAGCCCTCCAGCATGGTCTCCTTTAAGGTACTTCCCCCCCACAGCACAAATGGCCACCTTGTTGAGGTCGCAGAACTCAAACAGGAACTGGACAGGTGCGGAGCTGCTGCAGACGACCGCCGTGTCGTCTCCAACGCACCAGTACTTCCCCTGGGAGTCTGGACAAACAACACACACTTACTGACTCACACTGCATAAAGTGCTGGGTGTTTAAAAATTCACATGGTTATGTCACAGTTATGTAATGTTGAAATGTTGGTGAAAAAAAAAACTTATTTCTCATAATTTTCATTTAAATGCTGCATGCAGAGGAAAGATATCAGACCATATTGATTCACTGTTTAGCTCTAAGTAGGTGTGCAGGTGGAATTGATAAAAGGTTTCAGATGATTGACAGTTGTTGATCCATGTAGCCATAGTATTATTCCCACAAGATGTTTTAAATATTGATTTTCTCTAAAGCACAGCAGAGTTAAACAGGGCTCTCTTGAGCACTATTTTAAGGCTCACGCCAAGAGAAGAACTCATGTATAGAGGATAACGTGAATCTGATATTCATTCATATTCTCTCAGTAAATTAAGGCAGGTTGAAAGTCACCATGTGTCGGATCTAGGCGTTTCTAACTTTGGCACCTCCAAGTGTTAATATCCAAAAAATCTCTGACAAACTGTTGTACTTTTCTCCAATCAAAAACATTTGCCATCAGGATGCTAAATCATGCTATATTCACATTGTAAATTTCCCCACTGTGGGACGAATAAAGGTTTATCTTACTCTATATATTCTACACATCAGGCTTTAATTTAACCAGTTTTGCTATGTTTTGGAAAATGACTAGCAGTCATGTGAACTCAGTCAAAGTTTACTATAAGTCTGCAAACTCATTATTCCTTTGTCTTTTCAAGTCATTGCCTACCTTTGAGGGAGTAAGCTCCGTTAAGGAACTCCACCTGGAAAACGTCGTATGATGCTCGGTTGGAGTCCAGGGTCGCCATTCCGGCTTTACGAGCCCCGATGAATCCGTGTTCCCCACGAAGGACGATGATCGGGCGGTTGATCAGCTTCATCAGGAACTGCTCAGCCTCCCCTGAAGAGACACACTGATTAGGGCTGTGTCAAACAGACCTGGGCCTTGTTTTCCCAAAAGGGGTTGGAGCTCATCTTGAGGCCAAGATAATCAAAGACCATACACATATAAGGGTTCTAAGATTATTGAAACTTGAGGATGCTTTTTGGAAAAAGGGTGTAAAAAATATGTTTTTTTCTACTTGGTCAAACTATCAAGAGAGTTACTTTCCACTCCTGCTCCTTTTTCACAAGCTCACCTCAGTTCAAAACCATCATAATCATCACTGACCTGCATTGTCAACAGTAGCAGCTAGCTGCCCGTTCTTCTTTGCAATCACATATTTGCCATTAGCTGCACGCACACACACACGACCGTCACGCCACTCCAGTTCAAAGAAACAGTTGGCCGACCTGGGACACACGTTAACAAACTCAGTGAGCAGGAAGTGTGAAGGATGGGTGTGTGTGATGTTCAACATGATGTAGTGTGTGTGTGTGTGTGGTTACTTGGTGGAGGCGGTGGACTGCAGTCCTCCACCCGCTGTCAGAGTCCAGTATTTTCCAGCAGCGGTTCTGAAGGCACACTTCCTGTCCTCACGGCTCATCTCCATCTGGAAGACTTCCTGGTCCCCTTCGTCGACCTGATTGGCTGACAGGTCCATGCCTAGAAAAGTGGGGCAATCTGCTGTCAGTGTTCATTTGTCTCTGGAGGTTTTTCCTCCTTGTCTGAAACTCTTCTACCCTCTAATTCATGAAGGTCCCCAGATTGACGCTTAAAGAGGCAGAACCCCCCTAATCTCTGTGGCTACATGGGTTTGTTGTACTATGGCAGCCACCAAACGGGATGTCCTGAGAGGGTCAGGGGTGGGGAGTGACGCTGAAAATTATAGCAGGACAGCAAAAAAGCTTTTTCAAATTAAAAAAAAAACAGATTTGTGATTTTATGGGTCAAAAATGCAACATGTCTTGTAACGGCATTACATTCTGGTCTAATGCAAGAGAGTGTGGACAAATTAACATCTCTGCTGCTCCCATGGTGGACACACATTCTGTAAGTCCCAAAAACGAAGACATGAGACTTGAAAGCAAAACCACTCAAGACGACGCTGATGAAAATGAGATATCGAATGTGTGTGTGCCGGGTTGGAAAATGGAAACAATGAGCTGCAAGATGCTAAAACACCCCTTAGTGCTGAGGGGAACTGCGGAGTCAGGTGATAACTCTATGTGGGTTCAACACATTTGACCCATTTTTAATAGAAAACCATGAATTAGTGCAGTTTTAACACAGATTTCAAAGAAAAATGTTCAAATCAGAGATGGGACAGACCTGCAATATTCTTATATAAAGACTTGGAACTGGACTCAGACTTGTCTGCGTGATTGACAAATGACTTCAAAACAGCTGTGAATGTCTCCACCATCGAAGAGTTCAGAAAAAAACTCCTGCTCTTCATTAAGAGGCTGACACAAAAACCTAATTCTTACAGTTAAGCTGCTGTGCATGCTCATACTGAGGACACGGGTGGTCCTTTAAAAAAGATGTTTGCATTCATGTCCAACACTGTCTCCTTGCTCCCAGTGCTGCACGTTTGTTGACCCTCTGTCTTAAATGACCAAGTCACAAGTCACTTCACTACAATGACCTCATTTAAACAAAGATGATCTTCCACAATCCATCTCTGCTGGAATGCGCGCACGCACACACACAGACCATTTATGTATGCATTAACCATATTGACTGCATGGGTAGACTATAATGATCAGCCTCACGAACCAGGCAGCAGAGAGTGAGGCCGAGAAGACAAAGAGGTTTCATGTGGCATAAAGCAGGACTGTCTGAGTCACACCTCCCTCTCTGCAGCCTCTTTTCCTCCATTTTATCCCAAACCCTCCTCATTTTTCTGTCCATCCTCGGCCTACTGAGATAAAGAGTGATGGATAACTGCAGACTGAAGCTGACCCTGAATGCAGGGGTAGAATTACTGCAGAGAAATGCTAAGCTGGGCAGAGACTGGCCAAAAAAGAGGGGGAGGAGGAGGAGGAGGAGGAGGGGGGGGGGAAGCATGATAATGAAAAACACATGGTGTGAGGAGAATGAGTGTGTAATTCTGCACACACACACACACACACACAGACACAGAGACAAAAATCATCCAACAGCTGCATGTGCTGTGTTGCCCAGTTATGCAGTGACTTCATGCTGACATGTGTTTCCTCCTCTCGGGCTCCGTGGGGCTGCAGAGCCTCACCTTGCCGGGTGGACACGTTCCTCTCGTTGCCCGCAGTCACCACCACCTGCGCGTGGCTGCGCTCCAGGCCGAACAGCTCATCCTTCCCCACGCGCGTGCTCCTCCCGGACTTCATGGTGCCGCTGGGGCCCACGGGCGCCAGGTAGCGGCCGTCGCAGTCGCGGAAGGCCACCTTGCCGGAGCGGAACTCCAGCATGTAGCCGGTGTCCTTGTCGGTCTTCGCGGCCAGGCTGCCGTCGTTGCGGAGGAAGCGGTTGTCGCAGGTCTCCAGGTGGTAGCGCTGGTCCCGGTAGACCAGGGTCACCAGCGAGTCCACCCCCCACGGGATGTCCCGGTTTATGGACACCTCGTGCCGCTCCCCCTGCGCGCTCAGGTGGGCGAAGCGCTTGCGCGCGAAGCTGTACAGGTTGACCTGCGGGTGCACGGCCAGGTGCACGCTCCATTTCTCCGCGGGCGAGGCGGTCTGCGCGAAGCACGTGATCCGGTCCTCGCTGCCGCCCAGGAACCGGCCGTAGGTCTCGGACTGCAGGGACCACCGCCCGTCCTCATGCGCGGTGATGACGAAGCGGCAGTCCCGGCCGCGCGTCTCGCTGTCCGCGGTCACGTTGCCGTCTTTGTCCGCGGCGAGGTAGCGGCCCAGGTGGGAGAGGAGGAAGACGGCGCTCCCGTCCTCCCCGGTCTGCTCCAGGGTCCAGGTCTGCTTCTTCTTCAGGCTGCTGGCTGAGGCGTTGATCTTGAAACCGAAGGTCTCCGCAGTCAGATACTTGCCGGCGCTGTTGATGAGGCCCAGAGGGATCTGGAGCAGGTCCCCGTCGGCTCCGTCTGCGGACATGATCACCAGGAGAGACCGGCAGAGTCCAGGAGAGAGGATGTGTGAGGAGACAGGGACGGAGAGGGAGAGGGTGTGTGAGGGAGGGAGAGAGACAGAGAGAGACTGAGTGAGAGAGGGACTGTGTAAGGGAGGGAGAGAGAGACTGTGTGAGGGAGGGAGACTGAGGGAGAGAGAGAGAGAGGGTGTGTGAAGGAGAGACGGACAGAGAGGGAGAGGGGTGTGTGTGTGTGTGTGTGAGGGAGAGAGAGAGAGAGAGACTGAGTGAGGAGAGAGTGAAAGGTGTAGGGGTGTGTGAGGGGGGAGAGAGAGGGAGAGTGTGGGGGTGTGAGGGGGAGAAAGAGAGGGACTGAGAAAGAGAGAGAGAGGTGTGGGGGTGTGTGAGGGGGAGTGAGAGACAGGCAGAGAGAGAGAGGGAGAGAGGGTGTGGGTGTGTGAGGGAGGGAGAAAGAGGGGGACTGAGAGAGATGCTCTGACTGATGATGAAGAGGAGGAGGAGGATCCAAACTGCCTCTCTGGAGCTGCAGGACTTGCAGGACTGGGACTTTAGTTCAGTCCACGCCCCAGAGGCAGAGGAGGTGGAGGAAGATCACTGCAGTTTGTCAAACCACCCCACCCGTGTTCATCTCCACACACACACACACACACACGCACATAAAGCCTCTATATACAGTATCAACCAAACTATTCCTAAAAACTAGTCTCACGTATCCCCCCTTCTTTCCCTCCCTCTAATTGAGATCTCAGCCTCACTTCCACATGGATAGAGCCATTCACCAGCTGACAGAACAGTGTTTGTCTTCAGGGCTGTGTGTGTGTGTGATGGCCTGGCAATGAAGACACTGAGGTAAAGTCTGTCAGAAACAGATGATATGTAGCCAAACTTATGTCTCTTATGTTCACTTTTACTTTTGTGTCCTTTTGTCCTGTTTGGACTACAAATTAATAATTGTAGTTAAGGGACATTTGTAATGCTTTATCATATGATGTGTCATATGAACACATCACCATCCACATCACATTTCAGCTTTGCATTATAAGCCCTATACTGCTATACATGGAAAAACTGTTGACTATCTGCAGCAGTGCAGGTAATGAAAAATATCGTGTTTTGGAATACGTGCATGGAAACAGATGTCCACATGTGGGTTTCCGTTATCAGTTTCAGTTGTTTCCTGACTTCCCTCTGGTCTGGTCAGGTCTCTTCCGTCCTCCACCCCTGGACTCTGTCATGATTCCTGAGTGTATCCACCCGTATCTATACTGGAGAGAGTGTTAACAGGTGTGTGTGCTTATCTTTTCCTCATGTACTATAATGTTAGCAGGGTAATGCAAAGCCCCATGAGAAGCCACTTTATCCTTTAAGCCTTTTGAGCCTTTCTGTTTTTTCTCCTGCGGCAGTCTTTAACTATGAATCTGATTATGTTCACATGCTGCTTTGAGTGTGTAACGCAATATCTGACCAGACTGTTTAATACAGTCTTCATAGTTAAGTTACTTTTTGGATTCTCTAGATGGTCAGAGCCCTCCGTAAAACTTGCACTTACACTGTTGGATGTAATTTGAGGAAACATGACACACTTTCTGTTGCTGTGAGTGGAAATTCTAGACTGAAGGTCAAAGGTGGGAAGGTTCATGAGTAGTTCGAGCAGATTTGCAAAAGTTTGCATCTATGTGTTTTCGTTACATTGTCAGTATTTATGCAAATTACTTTGCTGCAAAGTTCATGGGATATGTGGAGCATGTAGGTGTGTTTTTATGCATGATGTAGTGTCAATCAATTGAATTAATTATTTTTTAAATAAAAACCTTTATCAGTTATGCAGAACTGACAATGCAAACAGTCCAGGGCTCTGAACAGGACTTGGGTTTGTTTGCAGAAGCTGGTGGTGGAGAGGACATGAAGAGTGGCCTGGGACTGAGGTTTTAAGGTACTGTAAAGGTGGGGTATTTGGAAAAAGCATGGACTGGGCCTGGACTGCTTGATGCTGGATACCAGACTACATCGCCCCCATCTGGGCTTTCAGAAAACATCAGCAAGGAAATGGATCTGTAATACACAACAACCTTCTTTTAATTATTATCAAACCAGAATACAAACTGAGACAAAATATGCTGCATGTGCAACCTTAGAGAGCCAACCCCTCTGGCATGGTTTATTACCAGGCTTTCTTCCATTTCCAGTTAAATAGGCTAGTTGTTTTTCCTTATTAACTTCAGAGGAGAGTCCTTGTCACATTTTGCCTTCCACTGCCCTTGAGCAAGGATGTGCAGATCACAAATTTCACCTGTGTGCTGTCTTCAACACAACATAGGCCTTTCTCACAGCAGACACTTTGGCTTGTCACAGCAGGAAACAACACAGGTGTTACTAATAACATTAATGAAGCCAGTAAGTAGTGTGGCAGTGAACAAGCCTGCACAACACCAGGACCCTGAAACAAAAGCAGCTAATTCATTTTATTACATACACCTGTGCTTTTCCTTCTGTGACAAGTGTTGCAAGAAAAATGCCTATTCATGTAGATTTACAGTGCTGTCATTTTATTAAGTTTATTTAGCAACACTGATGTTTCTATATTAGACATTTATTTGAGGAATTCTTTTACATTATATCATATCTGTAAGATATATTATAGAGAGAAAGCAGCAATAAAACTGTTTTACAACAGTAAAAAAGAGGCCTGATGTTCACAAAGTCATTACATCGGCTATAATTAAAGTTAAATTAAGCTGCTGTGGCCTTCCATGTTCTCTGACATGCAGGAAACATGCAGTGCAGTTTGACACTCACTAGGTGGCAGACAGAGAGATGTAACACTGGGGAGAACCTGAAGATTTTGTCTGCGTGATGATTGGACTTGTTAGAGGAGATCACTGAATCTTTGTTTGATTTTTCAACACAGAAATACAGAAACCACATTTACATTATAACTGAATCACTGCACAGTGATTTTTCCCCATTATTAGGTGTTGATTTTGCAGGAACAACTGGAAACACAAGCATTGATTGGGGTGTTGTTACTCACACAGCTGATGTGGTGACTGTTCTTTGGTAGATGTGGACATATATATTGTAAAACACTTTTTAAAGACTTTAGTAATGTCAAGTTTATTCTGTATTAAAAGCTATGCGATGAAATCTTGCTTGTTCAATGTTATATTCCCATCATCTCTGCTGATGCGGTCAAATAAGATGATTGAGACTCACTTTTCTGGGATCACAAAAAACATTTTGGTGAACCAGTCTTTTGCAACTCTTTTGCAAGAAAGTGTGTGTCTTAGATGAGATCTGCAATGGGTTTGTTTGCCCATGAACAAAAGTATGCTGGTCTGCCTGGCTGTGTGGCTCTGGGGGTCCACCATCTGTATAAACAGTGTGGAGGAGAATATGATACAGTAACAACAGGCCACTGAGTTCTCTACAGAGTTTAAGAGAAGAGGAGAGAGTGAAGAACAATGCAAAGGGACATTTCTATTTATCCACATATACTGCACTTACATGCCCAAAGTGATGCTTTTTTTTTTTTTTTTTTTTTTTAACCTGTGCTGATATCTCCTCTGGTAGGGATGTGCATCATGTCCTACTTCCCTTCTCTGTCTTTAACTCCTGTTTTCTACTTTATGTCAACAGGCAGATCTATAGGTCAAGAGATGGCAACATCCATGTAGTCATGGCATACTCAGAGTAAAGAAAGTATTAACTTTTGTCTTTCCTTGAACTTCTCTCATCAGTTGTATTGTGTTGCATTCAGGGGACCAAAAGCAAGCTGAAAGAGGAAAAATGCATCATGGAAATGGCAGGTTACAAAGAAAGCAAGATCCTGGAAGTAGAAATGAACTGAGGAGTCACATAAAACAGCAGATAATTAGGAAAAACAAACAGAAAAAAAACACAGGAGGGGAAATTTTATTCAAAAGCAAATATTTTGACTGACAAGATATTGCTGTGAATATGGGTTTATATACACATTTTGCTAACCCCCCCTCCCCACCCACAACTATTTCTGTTACAGTGTGACACAAAAGATGCTTAAATTATATTGCATCATAAGTATTTTTATGTAGGTTTTTAAATGCAATCATGTTCTGTATGTAAAATGTTGTTACTGAACAACATGAGAGTCCCATATCTATTGGCTGTGCTGTGACGCTAACAGACAAGTCTCCTTTACCTTCCCTTTTCTTCGTCTCCTTCTCTCCTGCTACTGGAGGAAAATACTTTAAGTCCCGCCTTTTAGCAGCTCTCCACCAATAGACAACCTGAGGAAATTAGTCAGAAAATAAGGAGGGATAAGAAAACTATTGAAACTTGGCCCTGAGCGTTGGTTTAGCTATTAGCTCCGTCAAGCTAATCAAAGCTAAAGTTGTACAACCGGTTTTAACTTTCAAAATATATATCTTATTAAAAAAGCTTTGCCAAATCCTTTAAAACATTACAATTATTTGGCCTATTTCAAAACTTGTTTCTTAAAACAAAATTGTTAATTGACATATATGATATTAAACTTAATTTGTTATACGTTTGCTATCGGTTACCAAGTTTCTGATTTTATTTTGAAGGCACACTCATCTAGTTTCCGGTAAAACTGTTGTTACTGTTGCTAGCTCATTTAACGCACCTCATTAACAGCTGCCTGGTTGCTAACGACTCCATCTGCGACACTGATGTGAAAACAGAAACATCTGCATGGAAAGAAAACATCGTTTCAACGGGTTTCGGGAAGAAATGATCAAAATCATCCGTCACCGGCCTTTTACGTGGAGAACCCGCAGTGTTTTGGACGAAAATCCGAGTTGTAGCACAGCTAACGTCTCTTTTGTTGCCCCGTGTTTTTACTACTAGCAAGAAGGGCGACCTGAAGTGACTTGGAGGAAAAAAAATGAGAGGATTAAACACGGACGAAGTCAAGTTTTCCAACTTAACGTAACGTTTGTTTACCTGCTATGTTTAGTTCAACTGCTAAGATGTCTGTGGAGGCGAGTGATGTTCAGACAGATGAAGACTGCGAGGAGCTGGTGAGTCTTTAGCTTCGCTTGGATGAAGAATACAACTGACTTTGTCCCTGAGTTTGTACATTAGTATTTTAGTTAACGCTAGCTAATAATTTAAAGTGTGTAGTTGTACACACTTGTGTCCATTTTGACCCAAAACAGCTCACAACACAACAGTTAATGGCAGTTGTTCCCAACACTTTTGACTCATGACCCCTTAAATTAAAGTCATGTCTTTCTGTAGTGTCTTAGTTTGGATTTATGTTGAGAACATTTCAACCAAATTTTCCTTGTTTGTGAGTCTATTTTCTCATTTGAAGCACTTTTAGAGGTCCATATAAGTAAAAAAAAACCGAATGTAAATATAATGCTTTGTTTTAAAGGTTCTTTTTCTGTTATATCTGATCAAACATCATAATTTCACCATGTGACCTCTGGGATCATTTGTCTGACAAAAATGACACATTAAAGCATTTTTAATAATCTCTCTCTCTCTCTCTGTCTCACTAACACTCACTCTTCTGTCCATGCCAGGTTGAGGATAGCTTCTCTTTCTCTGCTGATATATTGGAAAAGGTAAACAAATTAACTAATGAATTTCATCTGTTGCATGACATGTTTATTTTTTGTTTGTACCATTTATGTCTTGCTTTAGAGATCTGTTGCCTCATGGAATTAATTTGATTAATACACCTTTTTTCTTCTTTAACACCTTGTGTTTGTTCACGATCAGAGAACAAGGAGCAAGAGATCATCTGGCAAACCTCCTCCTTCTCCAAGTAAGACCTGCTCAGCTGCTCTGTGGAGAATTTTTGATTCTATAACACACTCACTTTCCGAATTTCCTGATTGTTCATACACAGTATGTATATGTGCAGGGTCTCCATATTTCTCCAGTATGAACGTGAACCCCAGAAGAGCAGCCGTGGCTGCCTGGAGACTGCCGAGGGCCTCCCTGGGGGACACCAGAGGGAACACACCTGGGGAGAGAGGCTCATCTCGCCACACATCCCTCAGCAACGGTCACGGTAGGCACGCTACAAACACAGCTGAAGCTCCGCACACAGCGTCTCTCCTCAGGAGGGATGGTGGGAGGAGCGGCTACAGAGGCTCAGATGGGAAGAGAGATGATAGAGCAAGATGTTAGACTCGGACTCAGTTTTTTCAGCTGATAACTGGTTTGCTGACTTTGGAGGTGTCCTGCTTAGTACTGATGTCTTTGGGAAAGAGATGATGGGAAACTCTGCCATTGTTCCAACAAAATTCTGTTTGGCTTTATCTTTCTGGGATTTTGCTCAGAGAAAATCAGTTCTCTAACTTAAAGGTGCATCAACTGAATAACTCCACAACAACCTGAAAAACACACAAAGTTCGCTGTACAAAGTTATTATGTCTAATATGTCAACAAATCAACTTAGGTGCCAGTATATTAGGTACATCTAGCTAAAACTAATGCAGTCTAGTCTAATGAAGGTAAGAATGTTTAAACTGTTATAGAAAGGTGTTGGAGGATGTTGTTTGTGGTGATGTTGAACTGTCTTGCATTATACAGAAAGGTGTTTCTGTTATTGCTATCCTCATTGTTATAAATGGGTTGGATAAAATAATAGAAAGCACACAGTGTGTTTATCAGTATTTTATTTTTCTGAAAACAGCTGCCTGCTGTTGGAAATTAGTCACTGAGTTGTTGAAAAAACAGGCTAAAAAGCTCCACAGAGTTGCAGATTATCTCTGCCTTCATAAATTCATTACCTCTGTACTTTATTGCATTATGCATAATTGTTGTTTTTGCATCCAAAAACTGGATTGGTGGAGTTCGAAGGAGCTTGCTCTCAGAAGGCGTTAAAAACATGAGTCAGATGGAGTATTGATTTGTGTTGGGAAAAATCTCTCTGTCTGCCTCTTTTTCAGATGCGTCCCAGACGCTGAGATCAGAGTGCAGTGTCACCCCACAGCTTCTCAAACAAACCTTAAGCACGAGGAAACACAAACATGTCCACACTGGATCCAATGGTGAGACAATGTGTAGGCGTGTTAGCATGAAAAACTAAGTGAGGAAAAGTAGACACAGGCGAGGTTGAAGGTCAGATTTTGTGCTAAGCTGAGGATAGTCCAGAAGAAAGCAAGCCTGGTTAGTGAGGGTGACATTATGATATCTCCACCAGCAGGTATTTCATAACTGCCAGGTGAGATTGTGGGTGACTCTCTTTGTGTGATTATGTACCATCTTCCAATTTTCCATATATTATGAATAGTACACTCTAGATCTGCTCTGTATGAAAAGTGCCTTGACATGACTTCTGTTGTCATTTGGTGCTATTTTAATAAAATTAAATTGAAATATGTTGCAGGCTTCACCTTCAGTGCAAGTGACTACAGAGAGAAGGAGGACATGTACGATGAGATTATTCGCCTCAAGAAGGTAAAAGGGTGAAAAAAATGAATGTTGTGTCCGTTATGCATTCAGGAAGAAAACACACGGATGTTGTCAGTAGTAGAGAGGTGGGAGATTTTTCTTCTGCAAAGAGTTCAGTGTAACATGACGTGTGTATCTCTGCTTTGCTGAAATGGCCTTGAGCAATACATTGAATGCCTACTAGTTCCATTGTGCTGTTCTGTAGCTGAGTCAGACTTTCATTCCTTTTCAGAAGGGAAAAGGGGGTTCAGATTTTTTTCTCCCCTCCGCAGATTTAAACTCCTTTCTGGATGTGTGATAAATAACCAGTGCTGTTTTCTGCAGAGTCTCCATGCACAGAAGTCTGACAACCAGCTAATGAAAGCCAAACTGCGCCGCCTGGAGGAAGATAATGCTAAAAGAGAGAAACAGATAGAAGAACTGTTGGATCCCACTAAAGTATGATCACCGAATTTTTTCAGTTTTTTTTAATAGAAACTTTGAGCAACATTTAAAATGTTTTTTTTTTCTACAGGGATCTGAATATACTCGCAGTTTGGTTGATAAGAAAAAAGAAGGGAGTGTGGTGAGTATGTCCAGTCTGTTGACAAACAGATTATTTTTAGGATTTATCTTATACAGATGTTGTAAAATTGATTCTGTCCATCAAGGTTCTCAATGGGCTGAAACAGAGGATCCTGAAGCTGGAGCAGCAGTGTAGAGAGAAAGAAAATGCTCTGAGGTAAAACACTTTCCCACCTTTGTCCATTAGGTCTATATGTGAAGCAGCATGTTCAGTTTATTCTCTCTTTTTTTATCCAGTAAACTACAAAGTGAACTGAGGACCACCAACCTGGAAGAGCTGAAGATCACAGTAGAAACCTACTATGAAGAGGTAACATCTATGCCTCTCAATACAAAATGCTGTAACTCAATAAAAAAAAGTCTTTTGTCATGTTACTGTAGACAGAAACAGAAAATATGCTTACACTAAAAATTGTGTGCTCTTTGACTGCACTGTGTTTTCTTGCTGTCAAAGACAATGTTATCATCATCAGAGTGTGAGCTCAGCTGCAGAAAAGGAAATCTCACCTAACGAGTAAAGTGTATGTTTTTGTGTTTCAGATCCAGAGGCTGAGGCTGCTTCTAGAAGCTGCAGAGAAAAGGTCTGTCTGCTGATTAATTTCAGCTTCCATATTTATTGGTGGTCAAGAACATATCGTGTCATAGAAAGTTCTTTCAACATACAGTGACCCTGAATAAACCTGTTTATGTCAGTCTGAATGGGCAGTGGTGGGTCATCAGATGTGTGTCTCATCCACTGTTTGGGTGTAATTGGGATCATGGGCTTTTAGCTTATAGTAACTACATGATTATTGAAGAGCTTCTATTGAATTATGGCAGAATTACTGGTACCCTTGAGAAGACTTTGGCTGTGACTTCATGCCCTCTGCTGTTCTTTATCTCATGCCTACTTGAGCATGATTCTAGCTTTTTCAGTGAATGCTGGTTGTTGCATTCACTTTTCATAAGGCTAGTACATAAACAAAAGAAATCCTATAAAGGTTCCATTGTTTGCATTGTCATGTTGAAATTGTTTATTGTAGTTTTTGCTTTTACAGAGCTGAAATTGGAGAAGGTTGTATATTTTATAGATTTGCCAAATGTAGGTTGAATGTGTGTTAACTACTCTGTAACAAAAGATAAGATCAGTCACTTTTCATCTCCGTCACCAGCATTTTCGAAAGACACAGGGAATTAAATGAGTCCTTTTCTGTCAGTGGTGAGACAAAGACTTTTGATATAAAGGATGTCCTCACTGATCAATCAAAGGACAGAGTTGCAGGATTTGTGATGCTTGTTAAAAATACTGTCATTCCGACATTTATTATCGCTGTCTTTTTCATGAAACCCTTCCCTCTGTCTCTCTGTCTACAGTAGTCGAGCAGAGAGTAAATGCTCTCAGAGGCAGCAGAAAGCTTTAAGCTCCACGGTTCATCGTCTGTCTGAGAACCTGAAGCAGCTCCAACTGGAGAACACGGCGCTCAGAGAGGAGCTCAGCACTGACAGCCCTGCAGGAGGAATCAAAGGTCTTTTCTCACACAGCAAAACCTCGCTGACACCCTTGTCCCAGTAATGGCATCAAATTCAGAATAAACATATATTTACATAAATCAATCAAGTTGATGAGGTCCAACATTATATTGTCTTTGTACTGTTTTAATTGAGTATATGTAAAAAAGGTTTAGCAAATTATCACACTTTATTTATGTTTTACACAACATCACAACTTTTTGTGTATGTGTGTGTGTGTGTGTGTGTCCCAGGTTACAGAGAGTGGAGTAAACAGAGACTGTTGAGAAGGCTGTTGGAAGTGGAGAAGGTGAGAGTAAACTCTAACTGGTCGTCCATGTAAACACACGCAGTCATCTGTGTCGGATTGTCAGATAGCAGCTTCATCACAGACCGACCCCTCTCTCATCCTATCAGAGACTGGAAGACAACAGAAGACACGCCCAGTCAGCAAGGAGCAGTGGCCGATTGGATAAGGAGGTCCAGGCCATGCCCACTGAGATTATGGGGTTTACCATGGCAACAGAGGCAGCAGTCTCTGTGGGAAATATCACTGAGGAAGAGGAGGAGGTTTCTGATCTGAGACAACGCCTCAGCCAATTGGAGGAGGAGAGGGCGGAGCTTCAAGACATGCTGTCAAGTAAAGAGTGAGTGAGCAGCAACCTGAGGCCACTTAGTTCATCCGTACATGATATACAGAGTATCCATCTTCTTAAGCCATAATGAATCCAGCAATCTATATTTATGACATGCAGCAGACAGAGAAAATTATTTAAGGTTGTTTACCAGATTATAAATGGAGCTGCACCATAATATGTTATCAGTGACAGTGGCTATGGCCATAAAGCCACTGAATTTTGTTCTTGATAGTGAATCTGTGCTGTGTTTGTGTTTTCAGCGATGAACTGAGACAGTTGAGGACAGAAAGAGAAGAAATGGAGAAAGAGACAGAGCGATGGAAAGCTGAACAGACAAAAGAACGGGACAAAGACAGACAACAGCATGAGTATGTTTTAGCTGTGATGTTCCTACATGTGTTATTACTACATTATACTGCATGTGTTATCTTGTGTGTCTGATATATTGGACAGTGTGTGCTATGTATATTTATCTCAAAACTGTGTTATTTACGTGTGTGTTTGTATTTTGTTAGACAGGAGTTGGAACAGTTGAGGGCAACGATCCAAACTCTGGAAGACAGAAGTATGCCTGCACAAGCTGAGCTGTCCTCTGTCCCTGCTGTATCGCCGGACGACAATGAGGACACTCAGGCTGGAGCAGGTCGGGAAGAGGGAGAAGAGAGGGACACTGGAGGTCAAGAAGAGAAGGAGGGGGAAGGAGATGCAGAGAAGAAAGGAAGAGAGAAAGCAGCGTTGGTTATCCAGTCACACTGGAGGCAGCACAGAAATAGGGTATGTAACACACCACAGTTATGGAAAAGAAACTATTGATATGAGAGAAATTTTATGTAAAAATGTCCCGACACTTGCTCTAAATTTTCTCTTTCTACCTCCATCTCTCTGCATTCAAACCTAAGGACATTGTGATGTTGCAGTCAGCAATACGAGGCCACCTCCTCAGAGGGTCACAGCTCAAGGACCTGCTCAAAGACACACAGAACAAGGTTTCACACACACACACACACACACACACACACACACACACACACACACCAACTTTCATATAGACTCACAGTCACTGACTGTGCTATTTTAAACTGTTAGCCATTGCAATAAAGAAAGAAATTATATTTGGGGTGAACTTAAATTATTCTTCAGACTTTGATGAGTATGTTAAACATAAACATTCTAACAGTATTACACTATTAGTCCTCACAATGTTCCTTTATCTGTACTGTTGTTGTGCTTTGTAATGATGGACATTTGTCAGCAATATTGTGAATTGTTATCAAGAGTGAAAGAGTCAAGTCAGTTTAAATCAAGTACCACAAACCAAATTATCAATCTGATCTCAAAAGATGTGACATCTTGTCGATTAAATGGATCAGTACAGCGACTTAGTCTAAATTAAAACATTTATTGATCTAACATCTACTAACACAGGACAAATGAAATGACTGATAACCACAAGATAATCAGTGTGGAACAATGAGGAGCATTGACCTGAAAAAAGTGAGAACACAATAAAGTAAACTGTAAAAAATTGGGCAATGGTGAAAGAGAAGATATGATTGCGACTGTGGGTTATTGCTAATTTAACATGCAAAAAGTCACATATCCATCATCCACCATGACCTATTAAAATTCAAAAATATTAAAATAATATATGAAGCTCAAACTTACAGTAAAACAAGAGAAACAATAGATGTGGTTTTTATGACAGTACAAACTTTCAAGATAATACAAGTTGTTACGTAAGATAAGATAAACCTTTATTCATCCCTCAGTGGGGAGTGGGAAGTTAACCACAGAGGAAAAAATGTTTTCTAACCCTAAAGGCTAAATTAATAGAGAGTTCCAATCTTTTATTCAGTATGAATAAAATACTACAGTGAATGTTATGTAAGGTAAACGTTATTCCTAGTTTTGAAGGGAGGAGGACTAACTGTATATGAACAGTAGAGGGCAGTATGGTTGCACTGCAGGAAGGCACTATGCAGCAGTAATTTAATATCTCAGGCTGAGATTGTACCACAGAGATGGGATTTGTTTCATTTTCAGTGCGACATTTAGCTTATTATTATATATATACTATATTATATATAGTTATTAACATGTTTGCACAGAACATGACTAGAAAGAACAAAGCCCTAGTTTTCAAGTCATGGTTTGTCTGCTGGATGTTTTACGGTCTTTGGTCTTTTGTTGTCTTCTAGACATCATTATGGACAGATTTGTGCTGAAATAAATTATCACTGGACGACTCTATCTCTATATAATCTGCATCTGTCACACCACATATATATTTTTCTGTCTGATTCTCACTGAACATCCCTTGTCCCTCCTGTACTCCTATTTCTGTCTCTGTCTCTTCCTGATCTCCTCTTTTCAGGCTATAGAAGCAACAACCCGCAGTAATGCTTCATCCTCCGTAGAAGCAGAGCTGGATGTGGGTGACTTGAGGATGATACAGTCTGCATTCAGGGGACACCTGAGTCGCTGTAGTCTTGCAACAGAGAGGTGACACATGTTTACACAGAAAAATGTTTAAGTTAAAGATCCAGTCAAACATAAAGTGCATTTAACTGCATTACGTGTGTGTTTGTGCATTAGCTCAGCGATCTCTGTGCCCTCTCGAATGGGAAATGATTTGCCCACACTGGCACCAAGAAGAGCGTGTTCAGCACACACACCCAGAACAGGTGAGGTTCACACACACTTTTTTGTGAAACAAAAACATAACATAAATAACTGATTCAGACTAACTTTATAAAACAAATCATCACCCATCGCAATCTAACAGCGGCGTATGTTACTTTTACATAACCACAATAATAAAAATCTATTTCAGCTCGAACGACATAGTAAATTAATGAAGTTGTTACATTAAAAGTCATTATGTGTCTGCATTCGCTCGACACTCCATCAGGAAGTCATCACTTTCATAACAACAACAACTGTAGAAAGATGTCAAAGAAATCTCCAGCCTTTTAAGATTGCAGTGCCAGTTTTTTTAGAGTGATGATGTTATAAAATATGATGACAGACATTCAAAGCGTCATTCTAAAACCTCAATAGATTTTTTTGAAGGGAAAAAAAAAAGACATTTGGTACAGCCCTAATCGATTTAACCTTTCAAGACTGTCAGTCAGGCCTCGAGCTTGATGTTTGTCGGGTATGAAGCACCATGGCATCGCCCTGCTCTCAACCTCAAAACTGCTCATCATGTCGACCCTGACGCCTTTTATGAGTAGTGATGGATCTTGCTGGCACACTGATCTAATTCCTGAGTGTCTGTCTCCTCTACACCAGACAGAGCTTTGACACAGATGAGGACACTCAGCAGCCCTGTGGCACCGGTAGTGTCGCTACCTCACCTGACCCCTAAAGATCTAAAGATATCCCCGTTTAAGAGCCCTGTCCTCGGCTTCTGCCTTACCTTAATGATCCTGTTCACCACCTTTCCCCAACGCTTCCCCTCCATCTCCTTGAATTTCTAATAGGCTGACAGCAGATCGATGCATAGAGCAGAGCAGCCATGTCAGCGTTTTTTTCCCCTGCATGCTTAAGAGACTGCCCCTGCATTTAATGTGCACAGAACCAGTTTTAGCCTCAGTTCCTGATCTTATTGCTTAAGGCTTTTTGTTGTTTTGGTGGGAAAACATGTACATGGTGCAGTGCTAATGTATGTGGAATGTAATTAAAGAAACATTTAATTCAAGCATGGCAATATCCATATATTCAAATGCATCCTGTTAAAAGTAGCATAGCTACATCATCTATATACGTGTTTTAGAGGATGTGTCTGAATTGTGCCATGAATGGTTGGTTACCTAACGTGTTGTTTTGTTTCCAAGGTGCCACATCCCTCCATAAAGAGGATGAAAAGCAGGGTGAAGAAGAAGACCCCTGGCTCGTCTCTAGCAACCCCTCCTCCAGGATGACAACCACAACAGGTTAGATAGAGATGTCAATTCCTTTTTGTGTTTTAACTGTCATAAGCACCCAAGATCTTTTGGTCAGCCACAGTTGTGTATATGTACAGTTAATATGTACAGTATAGACAGTGAAGCCCAAAAGTGTCTGAGCGCCATCTGAATGCACACTTAAATGGAAGGGATACATCTCAAGGAAATCTGGACCTTTTGTACAAACGAGTTACGCTCCATGTCACAAATTTGCTTAAATTTGATTGCTGACCTAGAAACGGTGTCAAACTTTTGGACCTACTATATTTATATATAATTAAACCTAATTTGATTTTTCAACATTAATGTAATAGTTTTTTTGTTAGGGTTAAATCGAATTATTATAATGATGTCAATGCACAATTATACCTGTTAATTTCCCGCAGACCAAACAGAGCTTCGTTGTACAGCTGAGTCTGGTGGAGCCACCGCAGTTGATTCTGATGACTCTGATGACATCATCGTGTCTCCGTCACGTCCCCTGAGAAGAAGAGAAGTCTTAATCTTATAGACAGTCTGGGATGTGTGTGTGACTGTGTGACTGTGTGTGTGTGTGTGTGTGTGTGTGTGTGTGTGTGTGTGTGTCTACTCAGAGCCTGATTGTCAGAGACTTGCACAGTCACATGTATCAAATCATTATGGTTTGGTTTCTTACTGAACCTGCAAATGATAACTGGGATATTCCAGTATTTGTCAGGATAAAATATTATCACAATATTTGCTGTTCGCTGATTGTCGCCTGTGTAAACGCATTTTGTTTCTATAGTAATAACCAGAGTATTCTGGGAATTTGGGTGCAGGGTCTTTTTATAACATGAAGTTAAGAGGCACATAAACACCTCATTTTGATCATGGGTTATTTAGGACACTGCACCCCAGTTTTGACATGAGGCTATAAGATATTCTCTTTCAGTGTAGGAGAAAGCACTCACATGAACATGAGATGGACATCCCCTTTCCTTCTGAGCTGTTATTTTTGTGGTGTATCATTTCAGCCAAATAGCTCTTTTTCAATTAGTCATGTGTTTTGTCAATTATTGTTCTGTTTGCCAAAGTGCCTACTGCATGGATATTCAAATTTAGATTCCAGTAGTAAATGTATTCATTTCTCTCAACCTGACTGGCCCAAGTGAGCCACATTGCTGTAAAATCCTTTCAAAGGCGTGAAGTAATCAGAGAATCATATTTTGACAGGCCTGATTTCTAACACATAAACATCCTCACACTAAATCTAACATGTATGTTTAATAAATTATGGCTGATTTTAAGGTATGATTGAGGGATGATTCTCAACTGATGCACTATTGAGTCAAACTGTGAATAAATTATAGATCTGCTGCAATACTAAACACACAGTCGGTACGGTGGAGGACACATGGGGAGGATGTCTAATGCCAATAATGATTGTGCTCTGAAACAGACAAACGATAACTTACAGGGAAGTCAACAGAGAGAATGGATGAGTGAAGTTTTCCTCACAAGCTGCGTGTAACTTAATTTCTGAGACATTCAATAAAATGCTGTTTTTATATGAAACCTCTCGTGTCTGATGTCGCTCTGGCTGGAAAGCAAAGGTGGAAAGTCTATGTATATAGAATTTTAGGTACAGTTTTGAGGTACTTATACTTGAGTATTTTCATGATCCATTTATATTTTACACTTAAGGAAATATTACTTTTTACTCCTCCACATTTATTGACAGTTACAGATACAAGTTACTTCCCAGAATTTACCTGTTTGGGACATATCTATCTATCTATCTATCTATCTATCTATCTATCTAAGAAATGTACATAAGCGGAACAAAACATACATTTCACTGTCGGACCTTTCACAGTGTAACAACCAGCGGAAGTAAACAGGAAGCGCCCGTCGCGTCACTTGCACAGCTTCAATGAGTGAACACAAAGAGGTTAATGTGACAGTAAAACCAAAAAAAGCTGTAATTAAGCAACAATGTCTTCGTTTGAGTATTTGAGGGAGTTTGTCAATGAGCGGCTAAAAGCTGCCGCCGAAGAAATATTCAGAGTTTTTAATCAAACTATCGTCGAGTACGAGGAAGAGATTGATCGTCAACGCAAACTGCTGGATGTCGTTTGGAAACCTGAGTTAAAGTTACACAGGATCGGTGTGTGAAACCTCTATTTATATGTAATCCTAACAGCTTAAACATATAGTGACACTGCATTTTGTCTTTAGCATCAGAGTCAGCTTCCTCCCAGCAAACATTGATCATATTATTGCTATTTACAAAAGCAAATGCATGTGTCTGTTTTTTTTTAATACAACAGCATTTGATTGATAGTGTATTGGTTGTGATCAGACTGTGACCTCCACTCCTCCACTGTCTAATCATTTGAAGCATGTGGTGTTTATAAGAGCAAAAAGTCTGAAACCAACCTGGACAAGTGGGAGTTTGCTTTTGGTCAAACTCAGGACTTTGACCCATGAGACCAGGGTTTGTGTGTCACGTGTGTTTGTGTTGACTTTTTATTTTCAATGTTTTATCAGTCAATGCTTGATTGTTGGACTATTCCCTTTATTCTCTGTTCTTCCAGAGCTCCCACAGGAACATGTCTGTACGGAGCAGGAGGTTCTCGCTGAAAGGCAGCTCTGGAACCAGGAGAGGAACTCTGGTCTGGACCAAGAGGACCCGGAGCCTCAACAGATTAAAGAGGAACAGGAGGAAGTGTGCACCAGTCAGGAGGGAGAGCTTGTACTGAAACAGGAGATTGAAATCTTTACATTGACTTCTACTTATGAGGACAGTAACCACCAGCTCTTTTCTTACGACTCTCATGTCGCTGAAGGTCAAGACCAGACAGGAGGCCACCCTACCGTGTCAGAGAGGTTGATCCCTGCTTATGAGGAAAGTGACCACAGTGAAGATGAGACACTGAACCTAAGTATTGATGAATCTCAGAGTGTGATAGAGGAAAAGCCTCCGAGCTATATGTCAGATGAAAGCTCTGTGGCATCGGAATCAAACAGTGATCACCAGCTCCTCTCTCACAACGCTCATGTAGCTGAGAGCCAAGATCAGAACGGAGGCAACTTTTCAGAGATTCACAGTCATACTCACGCAAATAAAAAGTCCTTCATTTGTGACATATGTGGGTACACTTTTAAATATAAGTCCCTTTTATATAGACACATGAGTGTCCACTCGGGTGAGAAGCCATATTCATGCAACACCTGTGGGAAAAGGTTCGGGCAGAAATCAACACTGAAGACTCATATACAAATTCACACAGGTGAGAAGCCGTATCCGTGCAACAGCTGTGGGAAGAGATTCAATCGGACATCAGCGCTGAACGCTCATACAAGAATTCACACAGGTGAGAAGCCGTATTCTTGCAAAACATGTGGAAGAGACTTCAGATTCAATGGTGGCTTGATAATCCACATGAGAACGCACACAGGTGAGATGCCGTTCACTTGCAACACCTGTGGGAAAGACTTCAGAGCCAGCGGCCACTTGAAATGCCACATGAGAACTCACAGCGGTGAGAGGCCACATAAATGCAACACCTGCGGGAAGAGATTTTGCGGATTGTATGAACTGTCGAGGCATATGAGACTGCACACAGGCAAGTAGTCTTCTGTTAGGAGCCACATAAATGCAGCACTTGTGGTAAAAGTTTTTTTTTTCAAATCTCATGTCTGAGAAAACAGTCCATAAACAGGAAAAACCATCAAGCTGAAACCCCTCTGCCTGTGTAATCACCCAATAAAAAGAATACACTATTAATAGCAACATCTTTGTCATTGTATGAAAGCCTTTGCCATAAAGAGGTCACAATATCTGGATGTAATGACATGACAGGTGTAGCAAGTTTTTTTCCTTCATGTGCATTACTCATGTTTCAGTTAGCAACAGTATTTCTTTGAAACAATCAAAATCTCCCAAATCTTTCAAAAATCTTTGTTGCACAGTGAGTGAATAGTTCCTACAAATGTTTGACCTGTTAAATGAATTTAATCAAGTTAAATTTTTCTACTTCAGTTATATGAGTGGATTGTGAATTCCGGTGTGCAGAAACCCTCTCTTGTGGTGTTGGGTCTTATGTTGTGACCCTGGAGTCCTTTTTTGTCTGCAGCACTTCTTTAAGCTTCATATTTATTTTCATGTATTTTGTGACTTGAACAATGTGATAATTGTTCTTTTGGGTTTTAGAGGTGGCAAACAAACACACATTGTCAAAGATGTACAGAGTGCCATTAAAGAATTTTCTTAATACCATTTTTTAACTACTGTTTTACTACTGTCATGAGGCCACAATATCTTGGTGTGATGACTTAATACATTGTCCATAATGCAACCAGGTCATGATTCTCCATTTTTTTCAAAAATCTTTGTTGCACAGTGAGAGCATAGTTCCTACAATGTAAAATAAACTTGACTTGTCTCAACATAGAGCAATCTTGGTTATTCAGACTGAATGATTAAATTAACCACGAGTAATATCAGTGCATACCAGAATTAGTGCCTAAATAAAGTTGGAGAAAGAGTTGCTGTCATTCTCATTTCATGAATTTCTGTCAGACACAGCAGTTTTACAGTAAAAGGTGATAAGATAAAAATACCAGATTCATCTCAAAGCTATAAGCAAATCATCTCAAGCAACATGTCATTTTGTGTGAATATCCCTCTGGTTATAGTGATAAACTGTACGTGTGTAGATCAACATGCAAAGCTGCTACCTTTTCCTCTGGCATGCTGCCTTAAGTCAAGGTGTCTCCACTGTCAATAAAGACTGAAGCTCTTAATCAATGGATGCAGTCACTGGTATATAGCACATATATCTGAACCAAACACAGCGATACCACAATGTAAAGATCTTCCAGTAGACGTGAACCTTCTGGGCCATGAGAAGTCAGCTGGAAAGGGTCAAGCTGCAGACATGAACAGCACTTTTCCAGGTTCAAAAAAGTATTACAACATTTAAATTATTCTCCTGCTATTTACCTGAGACGCTCAAGGAAATTTTGAGAAATAATTAGCAGTAAGCATCATGTTCAGCAGATGTTATCTCCTCAACCCCTGAGCTAATATAACTGGAGCAACTGGGTAAAAGAAAAGTGTTTGTTTTATTTATCAAACAGTTAAACAGTTTAATTTCACACTGATACTCCTGTGTAAAGTGTATTTGGCTGTGTGATTGTGTGCTGTGCAAACTGCAAACATTTGGATATGTTCTTGACTGGCAGACTTATATAAGACTCATATACAAATATACAAATGCATGAAGGTGAGACACCGTATTCGTGCAACACCTGTGGACATACAGGTGAGAGGTCGTGCCTTTGCATTGTACCTGTATGTGGGAAAAGATTCTCTCAGACGCACGGTTTGAAAGGCACACAAGAAGCTGTTTTCTTGCCAAAAGTGGGCCAGTTTTCAGACTTAATGTTGCTTTGATACTGTCCACATGAGAAAAGCTCACACTGGTCAGAATCCACACCTTTGGGAAAAGACACTTTGATGTGTCTCTTTTGGCAAAGCATACGACATAGAGGTGAGTAGCCTTGTATTTGCAAACTATGTGGCAAACAATTCAGTTCCTCGTGGATCATGTTCAAAACACAGAAGAACTCACACAAGTGTGGAGCCTCATAGTTGCAGCAGTTGTGGGAAAAGTTTGACTCAAATCACAGACTTGAGAAAACATCTGAGGATCAATATAAACAGGAGAAACCATCGAGCTGAGGCTCCTCTAGTGATGTGTTCACCTACTGAATGATAAACACTTTCACAAAAGCTACGTACGTCTCTGTGACTGAATGTAAAATGATTTCCATAAAGATATAAGATATTCCTTTAATCGTCCCTCAGTGGGGAAATGTCAATATCTTAATGTAAAGTTTCCCTTCATACTGTTTGACTGTATTACTTATATTTACTTATATTAGAAACAGTGCTTCTATGAAAGTCTCTCAAATAGAGGAAAGAAGTGACAGAAGTGCCTGTTTTATTATATATAAATCAAGTTCTTCTGTTTTGTGTTATTAAAGTAAGTTTTGCACATCTAACCTGGTCTTGCAGTGTTTTTATTCACTATCAGTTAATTTTGAGTTTTATCTCTTTTCTGGTTAATTCTACTGAGCATGTGATTGCGAATTTATAATCAATAATCAGTTTTTGAAGCCTGACTAAAGAGCAGACTCTCCTTTAGAAAAGTAATGCAGTAACGTTTACTCAGATTACATTTTAACGGTTACCATAATGTATATCTTACTTGTACTTGAATAAAATGTATTCAAAGTAACGCTACTTTTACTTGAGTATAATATTCCACCATTGTTTGTTTTTTTTGTTTTTTGCACCACAGCTTGAAATAAAAGCTCCCCGCTGTCACGTGCACTACCACCATTTCACCGATAGGGGGTGTCCTCTTTGCGCATTTGCGCTCTCTCTCTCTCTCTCTCCCTCCATCACAGACGCGGTTTGCAGGTCTGAATCTGCCGCAAAGCTCCGTCCTCCAGCGGCTCTTTAACACCGCGTTAGCTCCGCGCTTCAACACGATCATCCAGCCGAGGAGGGAACCGAACCGGCGGCCATCGAGGAGCTCCAACCCGGGGGACAAAACCACCGTCTGACCGCGAAGAAAATTAAGGGCTGCGGGTCAACGAGTTTAACCCTTAATCCGCCTTTGGAGAGCTGGTCCTAACGAGGCGTCCCTCGGTGAAATGTGACCGCTGTTCAGCTCTTTTCGATGCGGTTGTCGCCGCAGCGGACTCGCTCGTTGCAGCTGGCCGCGTCGATGCAGCAGCGCCCGGCCGTGCGGCGTTCAAACCCCCCACCGGACCCGGGAAGACAATAGGTGAAATACACGCCGGCCTGGACTCCCAACAACACCGCGATAAACGAGACATCTTCGGCTTCAGGTAGGTTGGTTCTGCCCCCCCCCCTCTTCTCACACACACACACACACGGGAGCTCCGTCCGCAGACGTGAAGCCCTGGAGCGGATTCCTGCCTGTTCTCCTCCTCGTTGCCTTGACGACTCAGTCAGACTGCGGTAGTTTGACAAAGCGGGCTAATGCGAGCTAATCCGCTAACTTGCTAACAATTTATGTACAAGAACAATTAAAGCTCGAACGTACGATAACGGTTTGACCTACATGTGTTGTTATAGTGAAGTGATTCAGTTGTCATATGTGTGTGTTGGGTTTGATTTAACGGCCATTTTCATCCTCCACTACACGTTTTATCCTGTTTTTTTTTTTTGTCGTATGGGCGTAAATGGGGTGAAGCCATCTATTGTCCTGCTGTGATTCACACACAGTTTGTTCAAGTGCACGTTTGTTATTTGCTTAATATTACATTTAAAGAGTCAAAGCTGCTTTTATCATTTGACACATGAGCTGATTTATGACGCTAATATGTCGCCTGCAGTTATCATGATACAGACACATTACACTGCTCGTTACAAGGCCATTAACTGCAGAGGAAAACAGCCCTTGAATGTCAAAATGATCATATTATGCAATTGACAATGGCTGATTTGTGATTTAACAGGATTTTTTTTTAAAAAAGACCTGAAATGAACTAATGTGTCATATTGCAGTGTTTTTTGTTTTTTTTACACACACACACACACACACACACACACACAACATGCTGCATAAACAGGTGTGTCATTCACTGGTAAAGATGCAAGAGACAGCTGCTAGTGAAGAAGGGATCTTTTCAATCAGGGCAAATTTTAAAAAAGCAATCTGGAATCTGTAGGACATAATCTTAGTAAAACAGTATGTAACAACAAATAGCAAGAGCATGCATTGGTATTTTGATTGGCATGCTTTTCTCACTCCTGTTGGTGACTAATCATTAATAACTCATTGCATCAGTATTATAATCATGTCAGTCATCTGTAATTACTCCAGTTGGTAGAAGGTGTTGAAGTTGTGGTGGTAAACAGTATTAGCCGCAAGGACTATGGGTACCTTCATTTTGCTTATTATGATTGGTGAATTGACATTGATACTAGCTTCTGTGCCCCGTTAACCCACAGCGGTCGTAAATGTCTCCACAGCGTCCGTGTGAGGAATCGGGTTAGAGAGTGAAGTGACAGACGCCAGGTAGCTGGATCAGGATGGCGGCCGTAGTGAACTACTCTCCGCCTTGGTGGGTGAATCTGCTTCACCGGTTGCCCCATTTCAACATGGAATTCCAGGTTGTGAGCAGTGACTTCAGACCAGAGGACTCCGAGTACCAGAAGGTAAGACAAGTGCGAGAGAATAATTACCTCCCACTCAGAATTCATCATCCTCTTCATCGTGCAGCATCACCTTATCATCCCACCTCCTGCCACCTGCCCACACTGTAATTTCACAGCAGAGTGGCCAAGTGGTGACTGAGGCTGTCCTGCAACCACAGAGTTGTGGATTCCCTCCCTGCATCGATGAATGCTGTGTGTGTGTGTGTGTGTGTGTGTGTGTGTGTGAGAGTAATGTCCTTGAATCAAGATGCTGATCCCCCTCCTTCTCCATCATTGTTATGGATAAACGTGGCACAGAAACTATCCGTCGATTAGTCAGGTGGTTCCCAACCTTGGGGTCAGGACCCATAATGGCTGCAATATAAATCTGAGGAGTTGCAAGATTAATAGCAAGATGGGAAAGAAAAAGACAAAACGTTTCTGCTACACAAAAGAGTCTTACCTCTTAGGACTCTGAAAATGACTAAAATGAGACAATCTGAGAAGGGAACGTCGCTTTTTGGATAAACTGTTGCACCTTCTAGACATATGGAATATGTGATGAGGGCCAGCCACTAGGTATTGATTCCCTGGCTCTCCAAAGGTCACGAGACAAAAAGCATAAAAAACAGTGGTTCATTCCTATTATATTTCTTGGTTCCAGTTTCTTAATTGTTAAGATTTTCTGTTTGTACATCATTGTAAAATTAATACCTATAGGCTCTGGATTGTTGAATGGACAAAAACAAGCAATGTGAGGACACCATCTTGGGCTTTGAAGTGTGAAGGACATTTTTCACCATTTTCTGATATCCTGTTGGATTAATGATAATTGGTTAATCGAAAAAATCAGGCCGGAAAAACAATCAGAATTATTGATTGTTTGTTTAAATGCAGAAAACTAATTGTATTCATTCTTTGATAAAATACTGTCTGAGTCAACAGCATCGCCTTAGAGAGCAGCTCGATCTCAAAGAGGGGCTTTGGCCCAGTTTTGCTGCATTTCATTTGAATCCCCAAACAAGGTGACTTTCAGGTCTCTGCACCAGAAAACACAGCCTTGCGATCCCACATAAAGGCCGAGACACATCGTTTAGAATCCCACATTTCATGCGCTGCAGTCACCCCTCAATGCAGTTTGCTGACATATTCGGGGGAGAGGAGGCAGGGCGTGCAAGTTCAAGAGCTGAGCGTGGGAAGGCACCCACGGCCATGAACAAGGGAGGGAGATGGGAACCGGAGAGAGAAGCAGGGAGAGAGGAGGAGGAGGAGGAGTGAGAAAGATAAAAAGAGACTGATTGGAGGCGAGAGGAGAGAGAGAAGGCTCGATGAGCCATGGGAGGTGCTTCTAAATTGCCAAATAGCCACTTCCTGCGAGCTATTCAGTGTTTAACTAAGGGCCTTTGTGTGTGTGTGTGTCAATGTGTGTGACCATTGGAATTTTAAGGACCCCCTTTTTAGACTAATTACATCCTGACATATTTTAGCAGACGGAGCCGTTTCTATGTCACTGAGCTTTCTGCACCATGATCATATGTTTGTTTGTACGTTATTTATATGCACAGTGGTTGTGCATGTTATGCTCTATGTGTACTGTACATGTCACAGGCAGCATATGCAATTTCTGTGTCAGTGCGTATTTAGCACTGTTAGTACTTAGTGTTTGTTGAGGTGAGGTCACAGATCTCCCTCAGGGGTTGTGTGTGTTATTGTGTGTGTGTGTGTGTGTGTATGGGGGCGTGAATATAGGGGTTCTATTCAGGGTGAAATCATTAATTCTGGCTAGACGAGGGGAGGGAGAGGGAGGGATGGAGGGTGAGAAGAACAAGAAGAAGGAGGTTGAATTGGATTGGAGGAGGGAGGGAGGGAGTGAGGAGGGAGGGAAGAGAGGGGGGAGAAAGTGGGAAGGGGAGGGCTGTAGACTGTTGTGAAAGAATGCTCTCTTTCTTTCTTTCACTCTTTCACTGAAGCCCGTCTTTAGATTGGCTCAGTATATCTGTCTCAAAGGCTTTCATGCATCCACTCATCCAGCTGAGAAACACAAACAACACACACACAAACACACACACACACACACAAGGTCCTACACAGTGTCCTTTAGTGCACTGAGTCCGTCACCACAACACACACACACACACACACACACTCTCACACACTCCCACACAATAGAGAGAGATTCTTCTGTGTAGTGTTTTTCTTTCTGATGTGATTTGGCACAGGTTCATTTGTATTCAGCTCTTGAGCTCTGAAGCTACTCAAAAACTTTCTTCTCACACAATGTCTCTCACTCACTCACTCACTCATGTTCTTGTTCTCTCCTATGCACAATTTTATTTTAAAACAAACTAAATAAAAAACTGTTCAGCAAGAGCAGTTGGTCTCTGATGACTTTGACTTTATTGGGGATGCTGACTCTGTGGCTTTCTTCAAACTGTTCTGAGCTGAAATCGGAGCTCTTATCCTGAGGTTCTGCAGGGCATTGGAATAGCTTGCGTGTCCGTTTGTGTGTGAGTGTGTGCGTGCGTTCGTGTGTTTGTATTACGGTAGAATCGCAGAGTCAGCTACCAGCCACAGTTTAACAGCTGCAGAACATTACAGAGGAATCATGTGACCTGTAATAACACACACATATATTCCCAGCTGTGGAAAGTAAGACAGTAATTGGTATTTTGAATAGTATGCTACAGTTTGCACAGTGGAAGACATTATCTCATAGCATTTTGAAAAGGATCACAAAGACAAAAGGTGCCACTCTTGAATGTTTTTTGTTTTTAAAGCTTAAAATACAAAGGCTTTTGCCTGAATGAGGATTTTGCCGTGAGTGTTTTGGTTGCTCTTTGACCCGGTAGTACAGGTGAATATTAGCAGAATGAGCTTGAGGTCAGTCGGTGCCTCAGGAAAGAAGTTGAGAGGATAGTAGGCAAGGCCACACTACAGAGTAACACACAGGCAGGGAGAGTGCAAGGACAACTCACTGAACTGGAAGTGATTGATCCTGTCAGCTCAAACACACACACACACGTACACACACACACACACACACACACACACACACATTGACAGGCGTGCACGTACACACACTTAAATGCACATTGAAAGTAGATCACTGTGCCTGAGTGTTTAACATTTAGCCCTCCTCCAGCCTGTGAGCCAATCTCCAGTAGCCTAGATGTCCACACACACACACACACACACACACACACTTACATCTAAGTAGACACACACACATGCACATCCAAGCTCACCATGCTTATTAGTAGCTAATTGATCCACGCTTAATCTGCTCTGATGGTTTGTCAGCCCAACCGTTAATCTAGCAGCCATCATACGCAGAGGGAGGAGAGTGAAGCGGCTGCAGAGACCTGGTCCTCAGTCAGATTATGAGTTTAACATGAAAACCAGACATCAACAGTCCTGGATCAGTTGTTGTTGCGTTATATGCAGGGTTAGTTGACTGATAAAATTTGTAGTGTATAAAATCAGATGCCAGAGATTTAGTGGTTCCAGCTTCTCAGATGTAAGCATTCCCTGCTTGTCTTTAATTTATCCCAACAACTTGACTTTGGGGTTTGAAGTGGTAGTCAGATAGAAAACAAGCAATTTGAAGACATCACCCTGTTTTTACAATTGTGATGGGCATTTACTCGATTTACTGGAATAATGAAAAAGAAAACATTTGGATTAATGGACTTTATTTCAAGATTACAAAACCCAAAGATATTAAGTTTAATATCATATGATCAAAAAATGCTTGATCGATGAAAGTAATTGATTATCAGGATAGTTGCTGGTTAGTTTTCCATTCTTACTCTTCTTGATCGACTAATTGTTTCACTTCAATTCATAATACAAATAATACACTTCCTCTATCATATCACTTCCTCCTGTATCACTGTATGTGTGTCATCCCATTGTCCTCCTTGTAGCTTGATTTATGATGGATTGATGGCATGAAAACATCCATCATTATATAGAGGTTTATCCAGAGATTTCATTCTCATTCTGCAAAGCTTAATGCATCTCACTCTGTATGGTTTAAGCCCTAACGTTAATTTTAAAGGCACAAGAGATCAAACAATGCATTAGTGGAGCACAGTTCGCACAATGTCTCAAGCCACTAAGCCTGCGGATGATAACATAGGATAATATCAGAGACCAGGAATCTACAGAGCTTATCTCCCCCCTCCTCCCCCGTCAGGATCCTCTTGTCCCATCCTCCACTCAGCGTCTTTAACCTGTTGGAGAAAAGCAGTCTGGGAAAAAGGAACTGATTTTTCTCATTCAGCTCTGCATTACCAACTGCTGCCCAATAGAAAGTAATAATGTGCTGTTCCTTTATGATTATAGTCCAAGCTGTAACTCAGGGTGTACTGCGATAGAGCCACAGTCACTTTAATGTGAATGCTTTATGTTAATTGTAATGGTTGTAATTGACGTCTCCTAGCTGGAGGCTTAGAGACCTCATACAATAGAAGTACATTGATGCCTCAGCAGGGAGAGAGACTTGTGGTTTGAACTGCTGTTCAAAAATTAGCTCTCTTCTCTCCCTCCCTCCCCAGATGTCACATTACTCCACTGCAGGTCACATCTTATTATATTTCATTATGTATCCTATCTGCTGTAGTGTTCAAGTGACCCACTGGCCTGGCAAGATTCGATACAGTGCCCTTTGCTGGCCTGGTAACACATCTGCCACCGTTCACACTTTACATGGAAATGCTGACCTTATTAGGCTGAATTGTTTTTCAATGTGAAAAGAGATTTATTTATTTCCAAGACGAGCTGGTGACAGCATCTCAGCTGGCTCCAGTCTGACTGCTTGGTCTAAACACTTATTTCTGTGACAGCATGCCAAATCAGGCCACTAGGATAAGAAGACATCTTTCAGATATGCAACAGAGCAACAGATCACATTTTGCATTAACAATCCCAAATTCTTGGATAGATCAGTGTTTATGTTTTATGGCAGCAGACCTCTGGGGATGGCCGTGTGGGTCAGTTGGGGGTCGGTCCACCACTTCAGTCTGTCATATCTCAACAGCTATGAGATGGATTGCCAGGAAATTTTGTACAAACATTCATGGTCTCTCGTGGATAAATTGCAATAACTTTGGTGATCCCTTTTCATTTTTTCATCGTCATCAGGTCAATGCTAGATGTTAGCATTTAAGGCTGTGCACATCTGCTGGCATGGATGTAGACTCTGTGTTGTTAACCCTACATCAGGGAATCCCAACCTTTTTTGGCGTGTAACCTCATAAAATGAAATAATATCTCTTGCGACCCTTTGTGAATGGTTGTATATGTCTACTGATTGTGTGTGTGTTCAGCTCTGTTTTTTCCTTGTTTAGAGACTAATTTCTCAAGCCCTGAAGATGTTAAATTGTCCATGAAGAAGGAAACTGAAAAGATTAGATGAATATCAGAAAAAAATGAAATGATTTTATGTGCCAAAAATATTTTTTCTGCTTTCCTGTCCTGTTAATCATCTTGCAACCCCTCAGACTTATCTTGCGACCCCAACCTCCATGTTAGGAATCAGAATATCTACTTTACATTGCCAAGATCGCATCCCTGATATATTTTGAAATAAAACAAAACAGAAGCATTATATGTAATGCATTTTTTAATATGCTATCAGTTTTGGCACATATACACTACAATACACATGCATATTTACAGTAGAGGTGCATAAATTGCTGCAGGATGAGGGAATTGCTGGCTGGCAGTGAGGAAAAATTGAGGTCAGCACAGAAAGGAGCAGTTTTGAAGCATGGGAAGCCAGGAAGTCTGTGAGGATCTTAGAGGTGGAGTCAGATTTTGTTATCATCCATGGAGGAGTCCCCAGAATCACGCTGTTGCTGCTTCTGACCGAGCAGAGCTGTGACAGAATTCCTTTGTCTATTGTAAGTAGTCTAGCAGGTGGAGATTTTGGTTTTCCAGAAACGTGCCTTTGTCTCTCCATGGTCCTGCAGTACAATGACTTTTCCAGACACCCCCGGAGGGGAAAGAAAAACTAACATTGCAGCGCGTGTGATAAAAAAAGATCAGTCCCAGGCAAATTGCTGTAACAGCCCTCTTCTCTGTCTTTAACCATTTCTCCATTTTCAGTGTTCACTTCAGTCATCCTGAGTCATTCACTTTCACATCTTCTTCCTTTTCTGTCTCTCCAGCCTGTCTCTTTTTTTTTTCTTCCAAATGTACCCCCCTGCTCCTCCTTCTGTCTGCCCCCACCACCCCTTCCTTCTTTTACACTTCAAAGCTTTTAGAGGGTGTGTGATCTGTGTGGTGGGTCTCTAGCGCACACAGCTCCCCAACAGCATTGCTTCCGCTTACTCCATGGAGGTGTGCGTGTCTGATGGTGTGCAAATGTGTTTTTCATGGTATCCATCAAACGCCCATTTAACAGCCACTATTTCTTGGTCTCAAATGACTGGAGAAAGGATCACAATTTGCGTATCTGCGTGCGTCTGTCTACACAGGAAAAACGAAATCCTGTTGTCCGTCTTTGTATCTGGTTTCTGCTCATATCAGCTACTTTGCTTCCTGTGTATTTAACCCACTTCCTTAATTGTCCCCTTCCCCGTGATAAGGACCACTCTCAAACCAGATAGATTTGTGCACTGAATGAATCAAAGTTTGACAGAAAGAGTATAACATCAACTGTGTTATGAAATCATACATTTCTTCCGTCCACTAAATATTTTTTTCTCAATCCCTCTCCTCTCCAGTCCATTTTGCTGCTTGGTGCTGTGGCGTTGCTGTGTCTGGGCCTGGACCTCCTCTTCCTCCTCTTCTACTCATTCTGGCTTTGCTGCCGGCGACGCAAGAGTGACGATTCCTCGCACTCCCATTCGCACTCCCAGCAGCCCAGTGCTGACTGCTGCTGCACCGCCTGGTGCGTCATCATCGCCACACTCGTCTGCAGGTGAGAGGTTATCCATGAAAAAGTAACACCTCCACACACTTATGATAAAGTCGTGCCTATTTGAAGGTATTTAAACCCATTCTCCCGGTGGCTGCAGGGAAAAAGATTTGCTTTATTAAGAATTCTTGAGTGAGTAAAGGTTGATTTATTTAATCATCCTCCCCAATTAAAGGAATTGCCCTACAGCCCTGACGCTGTTTTTCTGGCTCTGAACAATGCAGCCTGTTGCTGTACAGCTGTATACACACTATCACTTCAACTGCACAAGATGAAATAGTTCCCCTTAGCAGCCTAATGTGTACTCATGGTACTGTAAATGTCCTTTAAATAATGTTTATGTTTCCTTCCATCTGATTTTATGCTCATTTTCAATTAGCACATAAAAGACTGGGTAAAAACCTTTTTACGATTGACTGAGGTTGAAAAGTTTGTATATCGAAATAGAGAAGATGCCATAAAGCTGATTGAAACAGCCTTGATGTCATGGGACCTGCTGCTGCTTCTTGTGCCGCAGACAAAGCATTCATTTCACTGTTCCACGCTGAGTCCAGGAGCCATTGTTGTATGTCACCCCTGCCTCTGTCACCACAGCGGCTGGTGAAATGACTGCATCCTAAAGGTGGACTATGACAGACAAATTCATTCTTGAAAAGGAAAACAGAAAGGCCATCTTAGCTTAAAAAACAGCAGTGAAATGCAATGATTTATTTACTGATTCACATTTTATTTAGCAGAAATTAGAACCCAACATTTTGATGGAAACATACTGCAACTATTGTGCCTGACATACTGCAGTTCTGGTGTGAAATCATTATATATTTAATTCAGTAAACAGAAAACTGAGGAAACCCTTTGATAATGTCAAACATGTACTGCAAGGTTTTCATTCCACAGCAGCCATATGTCCTGTACATTACAACTGTAAATGTACCCACATTCAGTCCACTCAGTCTTGTTTAAGCAAGAAAGCCCATGTGGTGTAACTGGGAGCCGGCCAGGTGGTTACGCACCACTGTTTGTGTTTATCTGACTCTGAGGGCTGTGTGTGCACCCTGAGATCTTTCACCCAGCAGCAGGGTAGAGTGCATGTCCACCACAGATACCGAGGCTGTGTGGACTCTGCTCCTCTTGGCACACAAATGCACACACAAACATACAAGCCAGTCCTCCTCATTTGCTCTCTGAACACTTTCCTACGTCCCCTCGTCTGACATTTTCTACCTCTCCTCCTCTTTTCTTCATCTCTGTTAGCCCCCCTCTGTTATTTATTATTTCTCTCTGTTCGGCCTTCTCCCTGGCCTAGAAAGGTTGCCATGGAGACAGAAGCAGATTTGATGCAGAGACGAGAAATGAATTATACAGTCAGGAGGAGCTGTGTGTGTGTGTGTGTGTGTGTGTGTGTGTTCGTTCGCGTGACTCAGTGCTGAAGAGTGTTTTTTGCAGGTTTTAATATTTTATGATTAGCTATAATATTCCTCATTGAATATCTGAGTGTGTGTGTGCGTGCGGACGTGCTCATGTGATTCTTTGTCCACAATTTAATATGACATCATGTGGTATTTTTGGCACAACACCAACCGCTTGTGGACTTCCTCCATTTGTGTGCAGGTGCAAGTGTTTAGACAGAAGCAGCTGTGTCTTGTTTTAGGCTGTTTACTGTTGTTTGTGCTATATGGTGCTGAAAGGATGCGTCGCTTAATGGATTATTAATCAAAATTTTTAATCAAGCCAGTTATTCAGAAAAAGAATTCTCAAGAATAAATTGAATATCTTTATATAATAACATTTAATTTTAAGATGTCACCTTGGGCTGTGGGAACATTTGATTGGCTGCATTCTTCTCTATTTACTGACATTTTATAGACAAAATGATTCATTTATTAATCTAAAAAATGATTGAATGATGAATAAAAAATAATAATAATAATAATAATTGGTTATATATCAATTTAACTTTTTCTCTCTCAGTACTGATGAACTCAGAGTTTCTGCCAAACCAAACACTCGTCTGATACCAGTGCTCACTTTCCCCCAAATTTAAAATCAATAAACTGCTTGGATTTGATTTTAAGCATCTGACATGAGGCCAGAGATGCACTAAGAACTGTGACTGAATGAATGTTACTGACATTTCTAACCCTGAACATTATTATTATAATGACAAAGAAACTAGTTAAAATTATAATCCTTAAGATTTCAGTCCTAGTTTATTTGGTGATACCTGTTGTTACTGGAGGTCCAAGTAGGGAAATTTGAATCCAGCCTGGGAATTCCAGTAATGATCAGAGCATCGGCATGCTGATTAAAGTCAGTATGGGAGCCAATACAGATCAGATTGGTGCATCCCTAAAAATGATTATTAGTATTCTGCCCTTTTCCTATATAGCTGAGAATATTTTGTACTTTGTAGTCAGATTATATGTCTCGATGTTGCCACTTGTGTACACAGAACAGCAGTTTGTGTATTCAGGATGCACTGTTATAACTGAGTATAAAATCATACTGTACCACTAATTGGATGCATTTATTTTGGATTCAGGTGAATCAGTTTGGTTCGGACTTGAACTCATCGTGGACCCAATTTAGACTGAACACAACATTTTACTATCTGACTTCCGGCTGAGTGAATTTTCGTGTGCCCATTTAGGTACTGCAGAGCATTTTTAGCGTTACGATGTCAGTCCATTTGAGCTGAAAATGGACTGAAGCAGAGACTAAAGCAACGCTCCATCTCTGCGAGTTAGCATCATTCAGAACGGGCTCCTGTTTCTCGAAAGAACATGATATCTAGTAATGTATGTGTGTTTTTTTCCTCAGAGCAAAGCTGGCCAGTGTTTGCTGTCAGTTACTTGACTCTGGAACTTTTGCCTTACTGTCTTATATCCTAAGCTGTTGGTTAATGAAGTCATGAAATCCCCTGATAGGAGCAGCAGGTATTAAGAGCGAGAGAGTGGGACAGAGAAGAGGACGGATGAAGGCAACTGGAGAGAGAAAGGAGTGGGAGAGAGAGCGGGTGGTAGGAGTGAAGAAGAGGATGAGTAAACAGGAGTGGATGATTTACTGTTCAAACTGCGATGACATGGAGGATGGAGTAAGATGGTGGGAGGCAGGCATGGGTGGGGAAATGGACAGATGAAAGAGAAGATATTTATATTAACATGCACAGCACATTAATGTGTCTCCCCGCCTGTTGTAAATCCTGTCTCCCTCTGTAGTTGTTGTTTTATGTCACAAGTCCGCTGTAAAGCTCTGAAACACGCACGCACACACTTACACAATGGCGTGAGTGTGTGTAAACCCGCTGCAACACGGGGCTACTCAAGATCTAATGGGCCAGAATGAATTGCCTTAACAATGGCCATAAATTTCCTTCTACAATCTGCCTGGTGTTAGTGTGCAGACAGAGACATCATCAATACAAAGAGTGCAGTCATACACACACATACAGTACACAAAGAGAAAGGAGGGGGCAAGCTTTTACAGGGGGAGGGTGTGGGGAAAGAGGGTTGGATGTGATGAAGTAGAAAGTGCAAAGGAGATTTCTTTGGAGGTGGTGGTGGTGGTGTTGGGTGAGCGAGGGGTTAGTTACGGTGTGAACTCGGTTAAGGGGCACGAGGGTTTGGAAGAAAGGGTGTTGGGGCAAAGAACCTCAGATATTGTGGTATGTGTCATGTGTGAATGTGGATGCAGAGCTGCAGAGGGATCATATTATGTGCGGTCTGGTGACCCAATTATTGTGCAGACTGTGTGTGTATATGTGTGTGTGTGAATCACTCCTGGTAGTCCTGTGCTTTGCCTGAAGCCTGAGGGTGACACTAAAGCAAAGAATAGAGCTCAGCGCTGCCTGTTGCTGGTTAAAAGAGGAACTGCGCCTAATAACTGAACTGTTTTTGCTGCAGTTCTGTTGTGTGTGTGTTGGACTATGAGAAAAAAAAAAACTATTATCGAACTCATTCATCCATATTGATTAATTTGATGCCATCTGATGGTTGAATTAGTCATTGTGTTAACACCTGGCACTTCCTCTTTTCTGCCTCCCAGTGCTGGCATTGCTGTAGGATTCTACGGAAATGGGGAGTCGAGCGATGGAGCCAATCGTTTGGCATACTCCCTCCGTCATGCCAACCGCACCATATCTGGGGTGGAGAAACTGGTGAGTTACCTGCTGTAATCACAATCCAATAAAACAAAAAGACATGTGTCTAATGGCAGTTTCTAGGTTAATAATTCCTCTTTCCTGTGGATGTCCAGGTGTCAGACAGTGCCCTCGCCTTAAACCAGACAGTGGAGGAGAGCTTGGTCCAGTTGGAGACAGCCTTCCAGGAGCAGACAGACTACGTGTCCATTGTCCAAAAGCTGCAGGGACAGCTGGACGAGCTGGTGAGGCTGATGGTGGATGTTCCCTTCTGGTCCAATACTGACATTTCCCTGGAGGACTTGGCCCGCAAGACGGAGGCTTTTGATTTTTACAGGTTGGTGCTCACAAGTGATAGTGTGAGTTTTTTGATGTCCATCTGTTTCCACCACTCATCCATACTTTGCCACCCAGTAAATCAACGTCTCAACCAACTATGGCAACAATACTGAAACAGTAGAAAGCTCAGTCATTATTTTCTTTATAGCCTTGTGATTCTGATTCCTACACCTTTAACACGAATGAGCTAGTGATCTGACTGTAACACTGTATATGTGAAATTTCCTACGTGGTGTCTGGTTAAGGATTAATGAGCTCAATCCAGAAAGACTTCCACCCTCTGCTTTGTGGTCGATGTGTTTCTGTGTATCTGATTGTATGACACACTGTGGTAAATGTGTATGTTTACAGGTGGTTGGGGTACCTTGGTCTGCTGCTGTTTGATGTACTCATTTGTCTTCTGGTGCTCTTTGGACTGATACGCAACTCGAGAGGCACTCTGATCGGGTATGTCGCATCCTACTAGACAAATGAGATCCTTTCTAGACTCTGAATCTCTGTCTGTTAAAACTGTAATAAAAAATAAAATAAACTCAAGAATCAAAAAGTGAGGAAAAAGGGTAATTAAATAAAAATGAGGCAAGATTAAAACAAGGCAAAAATAAAAGTATAGACTATTAACACTATGTACACCTTTCACTTATGCACATATGACCATGATGGATGATTGCACAGGATAATTGCACCCATAATTGTAATACACACAAATTATATTGTATATAAATATAATTGCACAGACATTGTATTTCACAGGATACAAGCAGGAATTGTGCAGGACAGTTCTAAATATAAAGAATACCTATACAGACAGATATGCATATATATAAAATGATGTAATATATAAATATATAATGATAGAAATATGAAGGCTATTTGCACAGTATAAATATGAATGATGTGAATGTAATGTAATGCCATGTTGGTGAGCTGAATCTTGACTTTTAAGATATGTATTTTTTGTGCTTCAGAGTGTGTCTGCTGGGGGTTTTGACTCTGATGATCAGTTGGGGGTCTCTCGGCCTGGAACTGGCTGTCGCTGCTGTAAGTGTAACCATGGCAACATCGGCGAGCTCTCTGGCTCTGCAGTGATGTAATCTTTTTCCCACTTCTGGGCCGAGTGCGCTCAGCGTGGATGTTACTGTAGCCTGACGTGTCATGTGTGCTTTACCCTCTTACAGTCAGCCAGCGACTTCTGCGTATCCCCCGATACCTACGTCACAAGGGTAACCAAGGAAAATGCCGTCATCAACCAAGGTATGCAGACAAGAAAATACAGGACCATTAAACTGCCAGCAGCCACTTTTAAGGTTTTTGTGCTTCCAAACCTTTTCGGCTTGTGAATCGCAAAAACATATCTGTCTGCATGAAAGCACTCGTCGCAGATTAAATAAGTCACTTTGTTCTGAGCAGTTCAACCAAGAACTAGTGTTTCCTTCCCCGATTGTTTTATTTGAACATTTTTAGAATTTGATATCTCATAAGAAAAAAGCAAAGATTCGGTCCACCGTTCCCATTTCACAACTTCTCAGATTTATGACGACTAGTATTGACTTACACTCTCCAGCACAGTATTAATTATATTATTAATAGTAGTATGAATTATAATGCTGGAAATTGAAGAAGGAAAGAATAAGAGATGATTGGTCAACGGACCGCTCATAGGCAGATACTGTGGGTTGATAAATAAGAAGAAACATCTTGAATAGACCCAAGTTTCCACACTGACAGTTGAATCTCACACTGACACATTGCTTCTATTTTAAGAAACAAGTGTGTGCGTTTGTGTGTATATGACTGTGTATCCACGGGGATTGTGTTTGACTGACACTCTGGTATCTAAAAGCTCTTACTCTCTCTCTCTCTCTCTGCTGACTGCAATGCATCAGCAATCCCGCACACACCCCGCTCGCTCTTCCTCCTGCCTGTCCCAGATGTAAAAAAAAAAAAAAAATTCAGAGCACATTTTTGCTTTTTCACTTAGGATCATTATCTGATTTGTTCTCTCTCTTCATCCTTTTATATCCCTCTTTACCTCTCAATTGCTCCCTTTCTTCCTCTCCCTCCCTCACTTCCCTCTTTTCACTCATCTAATGAGTTCTGTTGTCTGTCAGTTGTTTCCGCTCTGTAGAGCACAGATGTTGCCTCTGTAACACACACACACACACACACACACATTCGTGTTTCCATCACTTCAGAGGACATTAGACTTATATTCATTTCCTGGAGACTTAACCTAACTTTTACTCAAATCTTAAAACCCTGTAATTGAATGGTTTATGTTATGTGGACTTGTCCGTATAAGGAAGGTGAGTCTCCACAATGTGACTGTGTAAACAGATTTATGTCCTCACAATATGAGTAATACACACCCACATACACACAAACACACAGCCACAATTATGCTTAGTAGTACTGCTAACATGCCTCCATAGAGACTGGGCTTAGAAAGTCTTGATACGAACAGTGATAGTGTTTCCTTTCATGAACTATATATTTTAAACGCAAGTATCACTTTTCTATTAAGATGTATTTATTGGTACATTTCCAGATATCCTGCAGTATTACCTGAGGTGCAGCTCTGGCCAAATTAACCCCTTCCAGCAGGTAACTTCACCCACCTTCTTTTGATTTCTGTTATTTATAGAATACATTCCTCTTTCAGGTGATTTACCTGCTTAAGCCTGTAAAACAATTAAATAACCAAAAGATGTGATTGTATGTCTGTTTTTTGTTTGTGTCTCTTGTGTCTCTCTGTATGTTTCGCAGAGGCTGTCAGGGAGTCACAAAGCATTGGTGGAGATGCAGGATGATGTGGCAGAGCTACTGAGATCAGCAACACGTGATTATGCCAACACCAAGGTTCGTGTGCTTGTGTGTGCAATGATCTGTAGGTCTTCATTCTCATGGATGAGTGGCTTTGCATTAGTGCGAGCGTGATGAAAGTGGCAGTTGCAAAAGTGCCAGCACACACGTGTTTATCTGGTGTGTGTGTGTGTGGATGTACATGAAGGTGGATATCTACATTTGAGCATGCATGTATAACCTTTGCTTCGCGTGTGCAGGGGAGTCTTGAGCAAATCCAGTCTGTGCTGAATTCCACTGAGGTTGGTCTTCACCAGCTGACTGCTTTGGTGGACTGTCGCAGCCTACACATGGTGAGTCACTTTGTGTGCTGTGTTCGAGGAGAAAAGTCCTCAAATCCAAGACCGTCTTATCAACTGACTCATCTCCTCCTTCTCTCCGTGTAGGACTACGTTCAGGCATTGACTGGGCTGTGTTATGACGGGGTGGAGGGTCTTATCTACTTGGTTCTCTTCTCCTTTGTCACTGCCCTGATGTTCTCCTCCATTGTGTGCAGCGTGCCACATACTTGGCCTGGCAAGAGGTAACACACACACAATCACAGTCTCTCACAAACACACACAAGACTCGCACAAGCCTTTACATTCCAACATCTATCTCTTTAGATAATCTGTACACTAACAGCTAACATGTTGCTAGTTCTAACATTGTCTAACTAAATTCATCTTATGACCTGAAAACAGTGGAAAGGCCCATTAAGAATCTACTCGGTGCCCATGCATGTCATTCTTCAAGTGTATTTGCCTCCTGAGCTGTTGGTTCCTACGTCTTCCTGCCTGTCTTTGCATCCATCCAGTTTTCTCTGCAAGTTTTGTTTATTTTATTGTTTGCCGTTAGCACTGCCAGTCTGGCTGATTGTTTGTTTCTATGTTTGTACATATCTCTCATTTTCCTTTCTCCGTTGTGGACTCCGAGCACCAGTGTTGTGTTAGATTGTGTATCACCACGTTTTTTTTTTTTTTGTTTTTTTTTTTCCTGTGCCCCACTTCCTCCTTCTGTTCCGTCCCTTCCTCCTCTCTCCCTGTCCTGATTTGGAAATGCTTTGGGCTTCAGCGAATGATGGTGGATATTGAGGAAATTAAACGACCCTATGGTCCGATAAACGGCCCGTTCAAACAACCATTCAAACAATCAAATAATACTTTGGTAAAATCAGTGCAAAGAGCTCTGGGCTTATACATGCAGTGACAGGTTTCACTCTGGTGAATGATTTGAATTCTGAAACACAGCTGTGCCATAATAGTGGTGTTTTATGCTTGTTTGTTGGGTGTGAATTACCAGCAATGCTGTATGTCCCAGCAGGTATTAAGCAATAATCTATAATGTCCCCGAATTTAGCAAGAACAACTGCTCATGGGGTTGGTTGCTTATTAAGGCTGACTGTGCTGCAGCTGCTGAGTCTGTTTGATGAGCTGCACAGCTGAGCTCTCTTTTGGTTGCCTGAGTGAAACACCTCCATCTGGTGTCCAGTCAATGCAGTAACTTCCTTTGTGCCTTTTGTCTTTGTTAACATAGGGCCCTGCTAATATGTTCTTCATACAGCTCCCTCCCTCTTTACTTCTTTGAAACATTACCAGCTTGGTGGGACTTTGATAGTATGTGGACAGCTGATATAGACTTCCCAAAAACAACAAAGATGCAAAAAACAATCTCAGTAACAGGGTCTGCATTTGCACATGTACAGCACATGTACTTCGTGGCTGACCCATACGTTGTAGAAGCCAGTACATTTCTGTAGCCAGAGATCCAACTTCCAAATCAGCACAAATCTTATTTGATGCCTCATTCTGTTACGTTGCTGGCCGTTTTTACATTTTTGACCATTTTATGTCTGAAAATGGTTTGCCCAAACCAGCCATATTATCGCCTTTTTTCCTGATGTTTTTTGCTTTAAGTTTCATGGAGCACTCAGTGATGCATGAAGTACTTTGAAGAAAATTGATTTTTGAAATTTGATTCTGTTTGGACAATTTGAAATGGACAGTAAATACCAGGAGTGACGGCTGCATGAAGAAAATGACTGCATGATTCTACGTATTAAGACAATTTTGAGAATATTGAAGAGTCTACTATTTTCATACAATTTATTATTATGTCACCACACACAGCAACAAAAACTGCTTCAAAGGTCCACTCTGGGCTGTGTACTAATTTTAGAGATTTGTACTGTACTTGTAGTGGACCTGTTTTGTAGATGAATGCTGCCCATGTTCCTTTTCTTCTTGTTCAGCTGCTTTGGGGCTGAAGGCATGGCCTTACCCAGTCTTTTGTATCAGGGGACTCCACATAGTACAAGTACACCTTCCCGTCTCCTAACCTCCTCTTCAACCACTTGTTTACACTCTGTTGTCTCTCTCGGATCTCCCTCCCCTCTACCTTTTCCCCTCCTATCCATCATGCCCTCTCGTGCCCTGCCCCTACCCTGACCAATTGAAGGACGGATGAGGAAGACGGAGAGGACGAGTCGGGCGCCTCACGGGGCGGTGTGCACGATAACCTGTACCGCGTTCACATGCCCAGTCTCTACAGCTGTGGCTCCAGCTACGGTAGCGAAGCTAGCCTGCCCGCTACAGCCCACACTGTCAGCAATGCCCCCGTCACTGAATACATGTGAGTTAGCACCCACCGCTAGCTAGAGGCTAGCAGGATCAATACACTGCCTGCCATAGGTAGCTGATGCTTGCCCCTCGTGACCCAGACTAGCAGCATCGCAACGCACACTGCCTGTGATCCGATGAGTTAGAATAGCTAGTTTTTTTTTTGCTATGTATGGCTCGCATGTCCTTTGTGACACACTGTCAGCAATATTTGTCACTCAGTGAGTTAGAACCCTTCACTAGCTTTCCCTTTGATGCTGATAGGAAAATGGCCGCCTGCTGTATCAGCCAGCCTGCCTGTGTCAGTCCACAAAAATCCTGTTGAAAGAGAATCCAGGTTTGCACTTGCCATAGTATAAGAGAATAATTTCACCCTGCTTGCTACAGTTTGCCACAAGACTGCTTGCTCTGAATACGATAAAAAAGCAGAGAAATAAGTATACATATATATCTATAGTCTGCCACTGCTTGCTACTATTTTAGCTGTGAGCTAATACGTACTGTGTTGTGTTTGCTGCTATGGAAAGAACTTTAACTCTGCAGCAAGAAGTCAGAAAATAGACAGTACCTTTATTCTGAAAGTCATGTAGCATTTTGACTTTTTGGACCATTAAAGGACCATGTTCTTCATGTTTTGGGCCATTAACAAATCCTGTATGTTAACAACGCTCATGACTATATTCAAACAATAGGGTTTTAGAATGTATGAGACTTGACACATGCCTGAGATCAGTACTTCTTCCTCACGGTGAATGTTGCTCATATTTGCTTTTCAGTCAAAGTTAAGCTATCGTTGCATGATTTTACAGTTGTGAGCACATATTTTTCCTTGTGGTGTTTGTGGAATCTGACATTCAAGAGTCAGCTGCCAGCTGCAGGACTACCAGCTGCCAAAGGACCAGATTCACATAATCCTAGGAAATGAGTACCATTTACAGTAGACCTGTACTTTGGAAGATGTCTTGGCAGTAATGTAAACTGAACATTTATTGTTAATGGACCAAAACATAGAAAACCACTTATTTGTCCTGAACAATGATTAATGTGTGTTGTTTATACAAAGCTACCTGGATAAAAATACATTTGACTAGTTTAAAAAGTTTCCTTATGCGAACCATGGTGTTCTCAAGTATATATCTCTTTCCATTAATACTGTAAGTTGAACCTTGTCCCTTCAGTTTTTTCAGACATTTGTAATATCTAGCTAAGGTTTGTCTGACTGTTAAGTGACCAGCGATCAGCTGCACTGATGTAGATAAAACACCAGTGCTGAAAGAAATGGCTCTTATATGGCTTCTTATTAAATTGTGCTCGTAAGGAACTTTTAAAGGTTAAAAAAATATTTTATGTTTAAAAATCTTCTTTGTCAGTCCTTTAATAGTTGAAATGTGCAAGTTATGCCTAGAAATTATGAATATATTGAATACTTCTTAAAAATATGTGTCTATGGCACTGATGAAACTACTCTGAGCCAGGACTGTGTCCCACTGTGGGACTAATTTTTGTCTGTTATGCATTGTTAAGAAAGAATGTTAACTGTGTTGGACTGTGGCAGAGGTGTTTAACCCCTGGCAATGTGGTACCACCAAGCTTATGTCCCTGACTTGTAATTATTACTGAGGCCATTTGTGAGAGAGTCATGTAGTCGTGATTATGAGCAGACCACAGCTCAACAGCTGAGCACCAGTGGCAGAGTGACCACATGCAGTAACCTCTTATTCTATAATGCAGGAGCCAGAACGCAAACTTTCAGAACCCTCGGTGTGAGAACACCCCCCTGATTGGCAGGGAGTCCCCTCCACCCTCTGTAAGTGCACATTTTCTAGAACACACTCTCCCTCCACTATCTTCCAATACCCACAGTGCAGCTGGGAAATCTTCAAAGCCGCAGAACCCACAGAGAAGGCATTTTATATCTTCAGAGTGTAATGAAGGAAGCATGGTGCCGATAAATGCACTCGTATTTTATGTCTGGTGCTTTTATAGCATGCTAGTGTGGATATTGGAAGGTAGCCCCCTACCCCTACACCACTGCAAGTGTACTCTGTGCTCAAACTAGACCGTGATCATGGATCGTCTTAATGAAGGTCATTTTGGCAGCCTGGGATCCCGGGAAGTTTCAAAAGAAGCCTGTTGTTAGTAGGATTTGCACTTGCATCAAAAGAGAGACTTGTCTCTTTTGATAAGTGTAATTGTTGGGTCATGTCCTCTACTTCTGATGTAAAAAGTCTGGTTGGTTTCTCTGTGGCTGCCAGTGCCATGTGAGGAGAACTTGTAACAGATGACCAGTTCAGACATCATTGAGAGAACCTCTTGGATTTTTAAAAAAAATTAGAACTTAGTACATTGAGCTCTTTCTTTAGTACTAAAAGACATAATTCTACCAGTCTTCTAGATGTCTGAATTGCACCTCTTGCTTTACCTATTTGCCACAAACAGGTGGATTATTCTGGCTTTGACAAGGTGCTGCTGGGCCTGTAGTTGTGGATGATCTTCCATGCAGTATCAATTGTCTACATTTGGGGCTGTAATACCAGAGACTGAATCAACAAATCTAGCATTATAACCTTTGAACTCCTTTTCAGATACACTCCTCGCTCCTTGCAGTGAAGCTGAAAAATTTCTGACAGTTCTGCCCCCGAGCAAACTCGAGCCCAAACCTCTAAAGTTCCTGCTCCCCCCTGTTCCCACAGTGTGTCTATGTGTGCATTTTCTTGTCGAGGTGTATGTGTCCTCTGTTTCTGTGCCCCCTCACCCTTCACCATTAAACAGTCACAGGAGCACATGTTTCCCACCTCCACTGTCGAGCCGTAGCGGCCACCAAAATGGCCACGATTCATCATTCTTAGGCAGGGCTGTCGAGAGGGCCGCCGTCCTGAGAGTGCTCAGCCGCCATCGGCGTCTGCAGCGACGTGGAAACCCGAGAACCTCCGACAGTAACTAGCTAGCTGCTCACAGGAGACCACTAACTCATACCAGGCTAACCTACTACATCAGAACTAGAGCACTAACTACGAACCACTGACAAAATGGATCACATCTGCTAATTTACAATAACATCATCCAGAGCTAATCAGCTGTTACATAATGAAGGACTGTTGTAATCAAACCCCCGGCTGTCCAAATGACTGGTCAAAGTATTTCTGCTGTGTGTGTTTGTTGGCTTCACACATCTATCTATCTATCTATCTATCTATCTATCTATCTATCTATATTTAACTGTGAGACTGTTTCTACATTACTTTCATTCTTCACTGTGAATAAGGCTTGATCATAATCCATATATATTTTCCTCTTCTTGTTTTGTTGTCTTTTTTCCCTGTTTCTATCGTCTTCTAATTGTTTCCCACTTTAATTTCTCCCTCTGGTTGTCTTCCTTCCCAACATATTTCCCTCACCCACCGCTCTTCACTCTTTCTCTACACCCCCTCCTTCCTTTCTTCCTCCTTGTCTTCCATCTCTTCAGTACACCTCCAGTATGAGAGCTAAGTACCTGGCCACCAACCGACCGGACCAGAACCGACGCTCCGTTCCCAACGACCAACTGGACCCGGCTAGCCGGCCTCACCCTGCCGCCCGACCACAGTCCTCAGTCCACTAGAGACCAGGTCCGCACCAGTCCGCCCCAGTACTGCCTGAATCCAGTTCTCACAGCCAACGACCAACTCGGCGCTCACCGGAGCTCAACCAGAGCTGAGCGTTTTAAAGCACCAACAGGTCCCCAGTTCGTCAAGGTCCGCTGAATTTCACCAACACCCACCGGTTCACCAGAAGCACCACAGCAAGCCAGGACTCATCAACCAAGCACCTCAGCAAAGGACTGCACTTTGAAGGTCAACCTCGACTTCTCAGCCTCAATTACCCGAAAGTTAAAAAGCCGACGTCCATCCCGGAAGATCACAGTTTCTACTCCTCTGCTTGTTCCACCGCCGCAGCGATGGACACATACCCACAATGCACAGCAGTTAAAGCGCCTTGGCTCCGTCTCCAGTCTTCTTCTACTTTTCAATTCTGTCCTCCTCCACTGGGATCCGTGCACTGCCCTCCAGTGGAGACAGCTACGCCACTCTCACCACTCAACCCCCTGACACTTTTACATTCAGACCACACACACACACGCAGACACACAGACACACACACACACACACTGTACAGAGCTGTAAATAGTAAACGTGTGCTTTACTCTGATTTCATGAAAAGTAGACTGTTGAATCATTACTGGTAAATGTGGTGTGATGCGTGTTTATCATGGAAATTTTTGCTGTATCTCTCATACACACAAATAGGCGGACACATCTGTATAAATAATAAGCCAGTGAATCAGAAAGCCATGTTTAGGTAGAAACAGTACCAACACATCCACATTCTCTTTAGCTTAACATTGTCGTCTAACTAAGACTTGAATCGTGAGCTTGAAAAGTGTGTCCATGTCTCTCTACATATTTGTTTACGTGCACATTACAGTACACGCGTCGATTAATGCATTTTGAACATGAGCCAGGAATCCTGTTGCGGAATAACTGTTCTGAATTTTGGGAATTGGAGCGAGAGACGAGGGACATAAGAAGGCTCAACCTGTGCCAAAAAACTCTGAATAACGAGGGATGCCTGATTCTGTCCTCTTCTACTGCCTCCAGGTGTCTCAAAAAAGGGAAAAAAAACCTCATGTGGAATGTGTTCCCTGCGACTGTAAATACTAAGGGAACGGGAAAGACACTTGAAAAAGGAAAATGATGGACAGAAATGGAATAAGACTCAGTGAAAATTCCAACTACACACTTGCCAGGTGCTATAAAAGCCAGTCAAGGTTCCAGAAGACGATCAGGACTGAGGAGGGAAGGAAAAAAAAAGTTTTTATTACTTTATCATTTTGTTTTATTTTCATTCAGGGATGTGATCAGGAATATAAAAAGCAGTAAAAAAAAAGCAGCTTTCCATCATTACTTGAATGGAAGTTGTGTCCCGAAACCTGAAAAAAACATGTCCCTGATAAATAATGTTACATAAAAGTGTTCAAAATCAAGGAACGTGGGTGTTTTTTATGTTTTATGATAAGCTGAAATTCGGGATGTGATACTGTGACCAACTCTAGTATTCTGTTTCTTCTTCTATACTGTTTCTTTCTTCCTGTGCTTTTATTTTGTTAACTGCTGACCTTGGATAGCCACCAGCAGTCTTTACTTTTGTTCCTTTTTTATTTTATTTTTTTACCCACAAGCACAAAATTCTCTTCAAGGTGACTTTGCGAGACGGAGAAGTAAAACTGCCTGGGTCACTGCCAGTGGTTTTCCCTCCCGCTCTGAAACTCTGTACAGTGTATAAAAACTGTATTCGTGAACCCGTGCGTGTGGCATCACTGCAGCGTGATTGGCTATTGCTCTATCTCAGTGTTGCTGTGTGCAAGTACAGTGATCAGTGTGTCTGACTGGTAGCAAACAAAGGGCCAGCCTATCTAGCCTGAGTCATTTCTACACAGACGCCGCGCATGCCCTCATACGCACACATCAAAACACACACAGATACACACATACATGCTGTACAGACATTCAATACACACGCCACAGTTTCTTATAAACTCCATCTTTCCCTATGTTCGTCCTGTTTACATTCACTACTAGAGCTGTAGTGAGCACACGCCCTCCACACAGCTGTGACATCGCACCGAAAACCATTTGCATCATGGGTGATGTAGTAGGTAGAAACCTGGAATCTCATAATTAGCCAAGTGAGCAGAGCCCTAACATTCAAACACCTTTCAACCACCATTCCTGTACAGCATTTTAATATGTTCTTATTAATCAATGACCACTTCTCGTATTAGCGAGACAATCTTACATGTGTGATTTTACTAGAAAGAAAATGTCCATGTTATGGTAACAATGCTACCTATGGTCTAGTACTTTACAGTGTATTTTGCACCATCGATGCAAACGATGTTAAGATCTGTGGGACTAGTCACTGATTAATGGCCTTTCATAATGTTTTTAAACTCTTACAACACTCTTCATATCACAACATGTTTTTTTAATTTTTCTCTGTCTTGTAAAAATCCAACTTTAAAGATAAAATAATAGCTAGCTGTTTTGTAGGAGAATAAAGGCAAGAGCAGCGTTTTTCCTCTCTTATTAATGGTGAATGACTCTCTGTCTTGCAATGTTTTAATAAAACTCTTCCAGTGTCGTCTGCACAGCTGACTTAAAGTTGCATTTGAATTCCTGCGCAATTCTTTCTGGAATTTAACCAATCTGATGTGATGTGATGGAAAAAAGGTCCACACTCTATTTAAGAGTGTGTGCATGTGTGATATTAACAGGAATTCAAATCCACCTCTGCCCAGATGTGACAGACAAACAATGTTTTCTATGGCTGTTTTTATTTTCTGATGGTTTAACTAAGATATTAATGATGTACATGTCAAAACTGTGGTAATGATATCATGCAGCCTGGAATAAATGTTTTAAAAAAAGAAATTAAAGCAACTTTAACGTATTGATCAAGACTGTGGGTTTGTTTTTTAATGTGAGTGAATGAAACAGAAACAGAGGAGTCTGTTTTGTGTTTATCTCACTTGATGTAACTGGACATACACAGTAACACAAATACTGTATGTCTACACAGTCACTGATAGATGAAGTAGTAGATGAATCTGTCAGGCCTGCAACATCTCAGCTCTCACAAAATGAAAACACAAAGTGAAAGTGAATGAATCAATACCACAATGTAGAAATACATTTACATTTTATTATAAACCTACACTGAACTTCACAAAAATTGTCATTGACTCAGCTTTGTCTCCCCCTAGTGGCCTGTTGGTGGATCTATGAAACTTTAAACTGGCACCAGATCTTTAAAAATGTCCGTATAAAATGTGCAGCCTGATCATAGCCTCCAATCCAGAAACTCACTGGATAGCTGTTAAAGCTGATGATGCCAGAATAAAGTCAGACATACAAATCATCTGCTATAAGTGATAACAAATTTGCATCAAGTGCTGATTTTGCATCATATTAGTGTGACAGTATGTTTCATTTGCTCTTTTATGTACCTGTCAAAACAACATCAGCTTGTGGAAAGGTAGGTAAGAAATGTAAGACAACAGACCATACCTCCTGAAAAGGAAAAGGAGGGGGGAGGAAGGAGAGAAAAAAAACCCCAGGTGAGTTCACAAACGAGTGGCACCTGTGAGCCGGGGGAAGGGAAGCTACTGACACAAGCAGCAAGGAGGAGAACAGAGAGGAGTGAGAGTGAGTGAAACAAAGAAAAGAAATCCAGGTTCATTCAAATCCGCCTGCTAATTCATGAAATGAGTAAATAAATATTGTAAAAAGAAGAGAGCAGCAACGGGAAAAGAGAACCAGCTGGATTCACTGCAGGACTCTGGAAACCCATGGCCTGAGGAGTGGTGAGGGTCCCAGGAGTCTGTGTGCCCATCCCCTGCAGACTGGGAGTCCATCCTGGCCTGGGCTGGAGAAAATCCCAAATAGAGCTAAGTACTAAACATCACTCTCCAGGCTTCACCTGTGTCCCTTTAAACCCAAAAGCTGCTCCTCAACCATTTTCCACTCTATTCCCCCCAGCCCTACTTCGCCCATGCATGCACACATTTACACACCTGGAACTGAACTGGACTAACACACACACACACACACACTCATCCCTTCACCCCTTCATCTTTTTTGGACTTTGATCACTTCCATGTTGTTGTTGTATTGTCATGCTTTGTGTTAAATGAGCGAACTGTGATGCTTTTGTTTAATATCTATTTTGCTGGATTAACTGTACAATCAAAACATCTTGAAAGAACTTGATTGATAGCTTGCCGGTAAATTTCTAGAGGTTGCATGCACACTTAAAAAATTAAATCAAATTCAACAGGATTATAGTTTTGCTTTTTATTGGTCTCCCACCTGTCTGACATCCAACAACTAGTGTGTGTAACTCTTTCTGGCCCCTACGCTACAAGCTGCACCTCTGGCAGCACACGCTTAATGCTGTTTGAAGGCAACACAGAGTCACTGTGACACTTGTGTATTGCAGCAGCTGTTTGGAGGCTCACACACACAAATGGGGTCAGTCAAAAAAAACATGATCAGCAACTGCAGCTCTTCAGATTCTGAAAAGGGTTTTCCTGTGAACCATGAGTCGACACACAAAGCTTTTCACAGTGGTAATCCTGCCTGTCGTGGTACTTCAGGTGGTGGTAACATACTTCTGATTCAGAAACATTAGGAAAAATAATGTACAGTTAGAGGACTGCTTTGACCAATTTAATCTTAAGACTTGTTGTTAAAAGTGAAAATTAGACAAAGTAGACAAATGAAAATATACAACAATTAAAGCTCTGGATATCACAGGACTGATGATGCACACAGTTTTTGGTTTGGTTTAAAATATTATATCCAGCTTGCTTAGGAATAGAATGATGATGTTTTGGGCTTTTTCCATCTTTGTCCAATGACCTTGGCAAAGACATGAGACTTTGATATACCTAAGGCTGAACAAACACAATCATAGGTTGTAAGTCTACAACAGATAAATAGTCAGCCAGTTTTAAGAAACCAAACTAGTATTTAGTCATTGCAGTAACGCGAGCAGCCAGCAGGTGTCACAGTCCACCCAGGAGCATGTTTAACCTCTTTAAAAATTCACTACTCTGGATCAGTGTTTGTGTAAGTGCTCCCTGCGGTCCACACAATCTGACATCTCTAAGTTCACAGTGGGAGAGAGGCCACGACACACACACACACACACTCAGAGAGGCATGCAATCCGTTAATGTTTTGCCTTTATCTCTCCAGGGCCATGTGTACGGCTCGATCAGATAAGAGCCCTGTTGTTGTTCTGCGTGTGTGTAAATGGTGGAGTTTTGTGGGGTTATGGGGGGCAGGAGGGGGGTGGAGGGGGGGGCAGGTCTCCAGACAGGAACCCAACAACTCATAAACAAGATCAGAGGTTAAAGGTCGAAGCGGCGTCCCTCACAGCCCCATTTCAAATCCCCTAAAGATTTACAGCACACAATATCAAATTCAAGTATTTGACCAAAAACTGTTTTTATTAAGTTCAGCCATAATGTCTACATACGGTCCAGATACTGGAGAGAGCATGTACGCTTCAGAAGCAAATGGTTCATCATATACATTCATTTAACAAGGGACAGAATTTAACTTAGCGACTTTCGTTCAGTTGTAACAACTGCTTTCAAAGCACAGAAAGATAGAAGACGACCCAACATGAGTCAGTTGTCAATAAAACCTCAAAGGGGATATCTTTGTTACACTGACACCGTATAACGTTTTAAAATCATTAAGCAAATATCGAACTTTTTTTTATGTCATTTTATCATATGATGAATTGCAAATAGCGGAAATTAAACAGCAAAGTGCTCAATCATTATGACAAACTTCAGAGGAAATAATACTGAACATGACGAGATAAAACTTCAGATGTTTTTGCCTCATTAGGCTGAAAAATTATCACCGATTGTTCCTTCTGGATTTCTGTGTCGATCTCTTCATGTATTGTAACTGTTTAACACTGGAGCATGTATGGGTGCAGGTGGGCAACCAAGTAACATATTCACATCTTTTACAGCTGAGAAAGTGGAGAAAAGACACAGGAAATGTATGAGAATGTGAGGGAAAATGCAAAACAGGCGGAAATAAACAGCAGCAGTTTAGAGTCTTATAGAACTCCTATACAATTTACATAGGATGACGAGTGATGGCTTTGTGATTTAAATTTAGGTTAAACTGACAGATTGAGATTTTCATCCCTAGAGCCACATCTGAGGGAAATTATTGGTCAGATTGACAGAGACATTCACCGTTCCCAGAGGATGAATGCTTTGTTGATTCTTTCTTTCTGATCCAACACTACAGTTAAAGGATAATTCTGGTTCATTACAATTTTGGTCTTATTTGTCTTGTAGTATTGGTCATCATCATCTTCTCAATAATAACATTGTACTCATAAAGTTAAATGTTAAAATCCGGGAATGGAGGGGCAACAACTCAAATTTAACTCTAAGAGAAAATGAAGGTTAACAGCAAGTAACTTCCTGGTTGAACTTTTGACCTGCTCTTACATCTTGCTTGTTTAGTTCCAACAAAAACCAAAATGTAAAAGCATCCATTTAATCAACAATCTGATGTTTTGTGCCTCATTTGACTTAATGGTCCTTAATGACGCTGTTGGTGAGTACAATATTATCATAACTGATAATGAGATGGAAGAAAAAGAAACAAGCTGGAAAAAACCAGATTTAGCCTCATGCAATAATGCACAGCCGAAGCCAACAAACAGGAGCAGAAACTGATAAACATCTTAGACAGATGAAAGGTGAGGCAGGTCTGACAGGCTCAGTCTGGAGCCGAGACGTCCACTGTAGAGAAGATAAACCTTTTCAATTTCGGTAACAACATGGCTTCTCCTCTCGCGCCTCAGGTCCGACTTTAAATTCAGGATCTGTAACAGCAAAGTTTGTCTCTCCATTTTTCAATCCATCCAAGAAATTCAACCTTTAATCTTTTCTCTTGCGGCCTTGTGACACCCAACAGAATTCAGGGGTCAAACCTTCCTTTCCAGCTGCTGTTGGACGTGAGGATGCCGTTTATGTCCACGTTTCTTCAGCACCACGGAGCCAGAGGAGGGCGGCAGTGAGACTCAACCTCTTATCTTTCTTTTCTTGGATGTCTGCAATGATTTCCTCCTCCAACAGAGGAAATTGAGTTTAGGCTGACATTTACTTCTTCTCCTCCATCAGTCTGCCTGCGTCTCTAGATGGGTGTTAGAGTCGCCGGGGGCTGGGGCACCAAGGAGTGTCTGGGTACAAGAGACAATGGACCGACCTGAATCTGAGAAAGAGGTGGAAATGAGTGTCACAATGCCTGGAAGCTGCCAACTGGGGATTTCAAAATAAGACCGTGGATACAATTAGTCCTGCACACACACACACACACACACACACACACAATGAACAATGGCAGGAAACTTGTCATAGTAGTAAAACATTCACAACAAGAAGCTTTTACATGAAGGAGAAATGTAGTACATGTAGTACAAAACCTACGCCCACAATATACAGTATGAACTACTGAATATTTGAAAAGACTTTCAATCTTTTACAATTAATCCGTCCATCAATTGGTCAGCAAGCTTATCTCATTAACTCCCCCCACCCTCTGGGCACACTGCCATCACTGTCTATTGACAAGGACCAGAAATTAGCCCAGTTCAATACACAATGATACAATTACTGCCAGAGGACAAAGCAAAAGCACAAGAAAGAAGGGAAGGGGGACAAATAAAAAATTAATGTCAGGAAGACTGAAGATAAGATCAGTTTTTCTTTTATCCTTTCTATTGTTTTGTTTGCCTGTAATGTCGGCGCGACTGTTGTTCCTCTCACTGATGCAACATGTTCTGTAAATATTCACAGAGAAGGACACCTTTTGTTCCAAGTGGTTAGTTGATGTAAAGTTGATAGAGAAAGGAAAAAATGCCAAACATTTTCTAATTCAAGCTTCTCAATTGTGAGGATTGGATGCTTTTCTTTCTCTTATGCAATGACAAACCGAAGGTCTCTGTGTTTCAAACTATTTGACAGCATTACCGTGGGCTTTTGGAAATTGTGAAAGGTGTTTATTTTTTTGTATTTTACATTTTTGTATTGTTTTGGATTTTTTGGACATTTTACAGATCAAACAATTAACCATGAAATCACTGTCAGTTGTAGCTCCTGCTGTGTTTCTCCCTGCAGATTTGTCACAAATTGAAACGCACAGATATTTTACCTTGTCGGATCTTCGTGTATGGAAAACGCTCCTTTCAGATTGACAGTGTTTCTGCTGTTTTCCACTGTGCCGTAGCTGAGCGTCACCTAAAGGATGGGACAACAAAAACACAAGCAGCTTTAGACAGCTGGCACATCAGTATGTCTGTTTGTGTGTGTGTGTGTGTGTGTGTGTGTGTGTACCTGGCTGTGTATGTCTGACACCAGTCCCAGGTTCTCCAGGTGCGAGTGGAACAACGCAGAGCGGATGAGGCTCACGCCGAGCAGCGCCTCCACGATGTAACCGACAGTGCAGTCATCCGGAAGGCGGATGTGCTCGGCTGTCGCCATGAAAGTGCCGTCACTAGACAGAGGAAGAGGCAGAGGGCATAAGAAAGAGCAGATTTGATGATACAGCTGACACGGAGCCAAAAATATCTCCGACCTATCAAAGAGAAGCTTTACCTCGCCCAGGGTTTCATCTTGAGCGCGAGGCCGCGGCTCAGACAGAATCCCGCTCCTCCTGTGGCGAACCAGAAACGCACCTGCTTCTGCACACAAACACACACAAGCAGCGTGAATGAAGGATCTGCCATCACACAGCTCTGCAGGTTGTGCTTCAGCATTGAGACCAGTGAAGGACAAATCAATGTAGAGCTCACTGTGTGTGTCGCTGAGCCCAGGAGTGAATGGATGTTTCTTTAATCACTTTTCACTTTCCTCATGCAACTTTAAGGATGTTTTCAAGCTAAGAGAACATCAATATGCATATTTTAGGATAAGTAAGGATATTATTTTTTTTTTATTATAATTGGTGCAAAAAAATAAACACTAATAGTAAAAAGAGGGCTAATAGACAAGTTATGCAGAAAGAAAGGCAGACACTTAAATTCAAGTATAACATACAAATAATAATGATGGTTAAAAATATTAAAAACATTATTCCTAATTTCTCTTATTGTTATTACATTCATTCTACATAACCATTGTTGTTATGATCTTTGGTTAATGTTCAGTAACAACCAAAAATGAAAAAGGTAATAAACAATCAATAATAAATAGGTAAACGTTTACCATTTCAGCGGTGCCGAGCTTCTCCGTGGCCTCGATCGGCCGCTCGAGGCTCGGCCGGCCGATGTACACGTCCTGCGCGTGACTGTACTGAGACAAGAGTTTCAGGAGGGAGCCGACGTTCAGGTAGTTATCGTCATCAACGTGACAGAACCACCTGCAACACACGACGCCGAGAGTTAGGAAAACGCTCCTTGTGTGTAGTTATGATAAGTGTGTGTGTGTGGAGTGTGTCTTACTTCTTGCCGGAGTTAATAAAAGCGTCATATTCCAGAGCCATTTTACAGGAGAGGGCCTGTCGGTTGTGGGCTGCTGAACAGTTGGTGTTGATCAGGTGAGCTCCTGGTAATCAATAACAAACAAATATCAATCACCAGTAATGCTTAGATGAGAAAGATGTTTTATTTGATGAACATTCCTTTTAGAGGCAAGAAAGCTTTTTTAAAGAAAATCCCATTATAACCTGACTGCGTGAAAACACCGTAATAAAAATCTTCATTACACGTTTTTTCTGCACGGAGTTGTACAATGTGTCCGATAGTGAGAAGAATGCCTCATTGAAAGTAAAACAATTCCATGAGTAAGATGTGGAACAGCTGCTTGATTAAACTGAAGTGACTTCCTGCACTTCATGGAAACACAGTATTGCCCAGTCAGCAGGCTGGTTCCTGCTTTCCTGCTTTCCTGCTCACAGACTGCAGATAACACTGCTGCTACTCAGCGAATCTCAGAGTGTGTGTGTGTGTGCGCGCGTGCTGCTCACCCATCCTTTTCCTCAGCTCCTCGTCCTCTCCATCGGTGAACACATACGTCTGTGGAAAAAAACACAAACAGTCCATGTTATTCCAGCAGCCTGTAGTGAGCAGCAGGGAAACACAAACACCATCATACAGAAGCTCTCACTGCTCCACCATCATTTTAGTACATGATTGTTCATGATCTCAGGTGAGACTCCACCTGTTTCCTCGGTCACACACACACACGCTGGCACACACTGCAGCAGCGAGCACAATGCTGATGTTGGACGGAGGCCAAGACAAAAGGTTAGGCTCTTGTCTATCAGCAGCAGAGCAGCTGGTCTCGACCCTGTAGCTGTGTGCACGAGTGTTTGTGTGACGAGTGATAGGGGTTAGAGGTCAGTGCGCACTCAGGAAGCCATGAAGACCCTCAACTTTCCACAGGAAGTAAACACACACCCTGGGTGCACACGCAGAGCAGTGTGTAAATATTGCGTTGGCTCTGACAATGAGGTTAAACTGCAGGACCTCAGCTTTCATTTCAGGCTGTTTGCATCCAAACTGTGTGAGGAGTTAAGTCCTTTTTATACATCATCCTCAAATAGAGGGACAATGCAACATATACCATCATGAACATATAGAAAAAGTATCCAAATGGGTTTTATGGCCAAACAGACCATAATGTTCTTGTGCTGATGTTTAGCAGGTATAATGTTCCAAGTTCATCATCTTAGTTTAACACGTCACAGCAAAGTACAGCTGAGACTGATGGGAATGTCATTAATTCTGGACAAATTAAAAATGGAGTTAGATGAAAAGTTAAGGGACCACCAAAGTTACAACAGTTCATCCTCCGGGGACCATAAGTTGAGATATTTCAGTCTAGACTAAAGCAGTGAACCGACCAACCAACAGACTGACTTGTCATAGTTTCTTGGACGTCTTGGTTGCACAAGATACAACTGGTCATTTACTGTATTTCAATGTCTGGATCAGATTCACTTAACAATGAAATACAGTCACTTAAATGTTGCTATAAATGTCTCTATTTGTCCTGAAGTCTGAAAACTTTCACTTTTCAACACGAGATGCCAAGATGTCTTTCAACCTGCAAATCAACAGATCAATACTAAACGGTTTGCTGCAGTGCAGCTCTGGCAGAACATCAGCTGCGAAGATGCCACAAGTCGGCTTATGTTTGTGTATTTTAGCTTTCAGACGTTAACTGGCTGGAAAGGGCTTGACACCAAATAATAAATATGATGACTTCATTTTAAGTTTGCATTCACTTAACTTTTATAGACTAAAAGGTCCGTGATTCATACTTGGCCAGAAGTCAGAACTTTAACCTCACACTCACTGTCTCATTTTAAATCCAATGTGCTTGACTTCAGGGACAGTAACACAAAGTGCGACCTAACACTTTGTGACTCGGTGAAAAGACATCAGCTCACAGAGATTCCACTTTACAACCTTCCTGCCATGCACCACCAAATCAATAATAAATCTGTGGTCCAAGTACTGAGTGATCACATCCCTGGCTGAGAGAAAGAGACTGGGGAAAAAATGAGAGTCCAGCCAGCTGTGACTTTTTGTCAGTCTTTTTTTTCCCACCCTGAGCCTCTTAAGCCTGGAGAGAGCAGTCAGCTTCTTGTTAGAGTGTGTGTCTGTGTCATGCCAGTGTGAGCTTGAGCCAAGCAGGAGGAGGGTGGGGAGGTCAGGGTGAGGAGAGAAAATGTGGTTTTGGTGGGGGGGGTGGCAGGTTGGTGGATCACCGGGAGTTGAGCTTTACAACACAGGAAACAACTGAAGTAGGAGAAAGTTGTGTCTTTGTGTGTGTGTGTGTGTGTGTGCGTGTGAGTGCGCGCGCGTGTGTTTAAGCTTGTGATCAGACACATTTTTCACTTCCCATGAGAAATCTGCTGAGTTCCCAGGGCGCCTGTGTTTGCGAAGGTAACGCTGTGAGAATGTGTTTTGTTGCTGTTTCCATTACTCAGCAGTCTCACCGTATAGAGGTGTGTCTGGGAAACAGGTAGAGTTACACACACCTGACCGTGAGAGCAGATGCAAGAATGCGTCACGCACGCACACACACACACACACACACGCACCAGCTGATTTCCTCTACATAAGCTCTATTTACATGTCAACAGTCTTTGTGCGGCATGAGATGAGACTCGAACGAGTCCTCTGAGGTTTAAATGGAAATCAGAACGACCGCTGTTCGCTCCACAGTCATGTCTGCATTCGATTAGGAGCTTTGAAGCCGCTGGGTGCAGTTCACCGCAGCCCCATGTGTTTTATAGCAACAGATTCATCTTTGAGTCACTCACCACTGTGATTCAGACCAAGAAGCTGTCTATTCATACCATTTGATCTCCAAAATATTTATCTGTGAGGCTCTACAGCTGAAGCTCCCCCCCTCCTGTGCCCGACATCCCTCTTTCTGATCCAGTAGTCGTGTTAGAGCTCCTCCAGATCACAGGACTGGTGGTTTAATGACTTGGAAAAGATGGTTTCTAATCTGATGCAAGGGCGGAAGACGAGTTTAGACGCAGAGCTGAAAATTAATCGTTTTGGTATAAAAAAAAATTTTCAGAGTTTCTATCTTCTAGGGTGTTTCTAGGTTTTCTCACTCTTCTATGATAGTAAACTGAATATCTTTGGGTTTAAAAGTGTTGGTTGGATAAAAAATAAAATAATCTGAAGGCAGCACCTTGGACTTTGGGAACATGTGACGGCCATTTTTCAGCAGTTAATCAAACAAATAATGGGTAGATTAATCAAAAAAAGCCTATTCAGATTATGCAATGGTTCAAAAAGAAAAATACCAAATTGCAAATTTAAGTCAAATTTCAAAAAAAGTAATCGAGTAAAACACAAATATAAGCAGCTCAGAGTGAAAGTACTCTTTTGAAAATGGCTCTTTTCAGTGTTAAATTACTGGGTTAACATTCAGGGGCAACAGGGATTTTAATGTGAATTTGCAGATGATGTTTATCGCAGATGTCTCATAAATCTAGTGGTGTATAAGAAATGACAATATTTCACTGTTAATGTGGTGGAACAGAAGCAGAACGATGACGAAACAGCACAAGAGCCTTGAAAAAATAGCTGCATTTTGTTACTTTCCACCTCTGAAACTGCTTTTAAATTTAACTTCCTCTTCTTTCATTTCAAAGTCCTCAGTTTCCATGATATTTGAACCCGTCTTTCATGAAGCAAACAACAGTGAGTCTCTGCAGCCTTGAAACGAATCTGCATCTCACCGAGACGAAATCCAGGGTCCATTCATCTGTCCCCGTCCTCCACTGTTTCCTCTTTATGTCCCCCTGCCTGTGTTATGTCAACACATTAGCAGCAGTGTGTTTGGCCTGTCAGCCCTCAGATCTCCCTCTCATGCATTACAAAGGCCTCTATCTCTGTTTTATGATTCACTGGCAGGCCGGATCAAAGAGCCCGGGGAAACCAGGCACAAATTCAGGGGCTTTATAACTTGCAAGCAGGAGATGAGGGAAGACCTTAACTACACATGAACAACTTCCCTTCACATAGGAACTATTAGGCCACTTAATATGCATTTGAGCACTGGTCTGACAGGAAAGGGTGTAAGACACATTTCCCTTCATGTGAGGCTTCAACAGCTGATGAAAGATAAAAACACAAGACCTCAGTGATCAAATGAAAAGTACAATCTGGTGCTTCATTCTCCTGTTTTGTGACCATGCTTTGCACAAAATAACATAATGTACAAGCTGTTGATGACTCACTTTCTGGATGGTTTGGATCTACATTAAAACTCCACATTGAAGCACTCATTCATGTCTCTGCAAGATTAGAACTATTTTGTTGTTTTATATTCAAGTTAAAATCCAATTTGCATGATTTTAAATGCACAGTTTTGCCTGATGTCAGAAGTTTTCCTGCAACAGTCAGCCTCACCTGTTGCATGTGTCTGGAGATCCAGGTGTCCAGCAGGAGCTCCAGCCTCTGCAGGTGATACCTCCCGGTGGTTTTCACCGCTATGAACAGGTCAGCCGGGGACAGCAGCTCCACCGGCCCGGGGGGAGCGCTCCTCCGCGGCGGGACGCTCATCGCTCTCCTCTCCCGGGTCAGTCTCCTGAAATAGGCCGAAATCGCTTTTCCTCCCTCCGCTGCAGCTGGAGCCTCCGCCGGGGCTCCGCCGCTCGGGTGTCCGACGGTGACGACCAGCATCCCGGTCACGAGCAGGCAGGTGACGGCGGCGGCCGCAGCTCGGGGTCCGGCCGAGCCGCTCATGGATCCGCCGGCTGCTTTCCACATGGTGCAGGAGTGGGTGATGCTACAGCTTCATGCATGGACGGAAAGTGGGGAAAGTCTCCAGTGTTCGTCCTGCATGACCTCCAGCTGTGTGACCCGCTGCTTTAGTTCTCTGGGAGGTTATAAACTCCTCCAGCGGGGAGGACCGAGCCTCCGAGAGCCAATGGCCGGTATGAGCGCCTCGTGTGGGCGGAGTCATCCAGAGAGGAGGTGGCGGGGCCTCCGGAGGAACATCCACATGGCTGCAAACTTTCATCTACTGTAAACAGCAATTATCAAAACAGAAGTTACACAGTGTTCTGTAGGAGGAAGAAAGGGGAGAAATGGAGACAAAAACAAAGAGAATTAACTGTATAATTCACTTAATGAAAGTTAAAAATCAAGGTTTGTCTTTTCTCAGATTTTGCTTTAAGTTTTCTAGTCTTATTAGACTCAATACACTTTCACAAAGAAAGCCAGCATTCACACACTCACACACACATTCACACATGGTGGCTGATTGGAAAGTGCCAGCACCATTTACCACGCACTCACCAATGGAACGGCCATCGAGAGCAATCTGGGATTCAGTATCTTACCCAAGGACACTTCGACATGCAGACTGCATGAGCCAAACATTCGCTCACTCTCTTTTTCAATCTGTGGGAATATCTGCAAGGATCTTCTTTTAATGTGGTGCTTTAGGATTTTTGTTCTGTCTGGGTTTGGCCCTGTGTAAACATGCAGTGGGATGTGTTTGTCTCTGATGGTATTTATACAGAAGGATGAAAAAAAAAATCCTTCATTTGATGATGGTGGTGATAAGTCGAGTTGAGATGTAGTGACTGTGAAGGTCAAAATACATGATACACATCACTCTCATATTCATTAAACTATTCAGTGAACCCTCATGAATCCTGTGTGGACACATCTGCATTTGTTTCTCGACTCATTTATTCAGGTTTTCTTGTCTGTTTTGTGTTTTTTCTGTGGCGTTTTCAAGGTCTAATAGTGAATCAGAGAGAGTTAACGTCACAAAAACTGTGGTTCTTAAAGGGAACACAGGCATTATATAAGTCTATAGCTCACTGCCTCTGATGCACTCGAAGCCTTAATGATACAAGGATTAACATATGACTGATATTACAGTTTTTTCATGTGTCAGATAACTCAGCACATTAAAGGAGTTTCTGAAGGTGAAACCAGCGGTTCTTCTTGTTGGGAAGCAACGTGCCTCGAGTTCCTGAGTGTGGAAGCCTGGCGAGTAATCCTACAAGTGGACAGATGTTGAAGACGACCGTGACATCGGACTGTGTGTAGTGCTGCCAACACACACACACACACACACACACACACACACAGAAAAGACATGCATGCCAAGCAGCCAGGTTGCCAGATCCACCAACCATCTGAGGAATGTTTCCTCTCTAATAATGTGCAGTTTGTCTGTGCTGCATAATCTGTGCTGACCCTTCAAGCAATGTCAGTATAATATTACATTTTAGATATTACAAATGCCACAACACAAGCGCGAGTCCATTTAGGACTTCTCGAGAGGGAAAAACAGAGGAATAGCATGAAGCATGAGAAAGATATTAAAGAGTAACTCAACACGTGGCTGAAGAGCAGAGCTCTGCTGCCCTCGCTGGCTGAAGGTTTCACCTCCGAACACACCCAGCATCGCAAATGGGTGTGGTCAACCTAACCACCGACCAACCAACTGTGATGTCCGACCATACAACCTCTGCATCACATGGCCTTCATCTGTGGATGGAGTTTTGATTTCATATTTAGAATTTGAGGACTTGTCCATGTTGTCTTATAATTAAAGCGTGGGAGTTTTGACCTTGAAAACAGCAGTTTGGGTTTGAAAAAGCTAGTAAGAGGACCTTTGAGTTGGGGTTGTCCTAAAAGTGCCATGAATGAAATCACAAGAGCTACTGAGCTTGTATGTGAACTGTTCTATCTCCATGACAAGTGAGCGAACTCCATGTGCTGATGAAGACCATCTGAAAACTGCCTGCAAAATGCAAAGTGACCCTTGAGTTTGGAATATTTTGTCATACTGTTATTTCAAGGCGAGGAATACATTTTCATTCTTTTGTTTAACCAGTATTTCCCTTGTATGTTACCAAGAATTCTTTTATCTGATCATGTTGACAGGAAACACAGTTATCTTGTTAACATGTTTTCCGTTTTGTATCAGCAGACAATGACACATGATGAATAACAAAATGTTTTTTTCTTTTTTCTTCATGAAGCAGAAATGGCCTTACGTTTGTGCAACTCACAGAAACATGCTGGGTTTTTTTTGTCAGGGGAACTTTGTTCATTTTATCTCACACAATCTAATCATCAGTTACGCTGGAACATCAGTCATCCTGTTGATCATGGGAAATAATCTGATTTAAAGACGCATTAAAGGCGGTCAGGAAACACAGGAGCACATGGGGTTAAACGTATACAAGACTCTCTGTAAATGTTTGGTTTACTTTTTGATTTTTGCTGCTTCTTCTCCACCTGAGTGTCATCTGAACACATGCTTCAATGAAAGGGATGCAACTCAGAAATCTGACCTTTCGTACAAAAATCTAAATTGGTTGATGCTTAAATTTGATTGCTGACCTAGAAATAGTGCAGAATCTTAAATATGTCTTCTTCATTTTTCAAATAAACCCCACTTTATAGGATAAAAAAGAAGCTTTTGCTTCTCTCTTTCTTATCTCAGAGGCAGATTTCCTGCTCTGAATGACACACGAAGGAGACAGTGACAACTTGAAGAAACAGACACATATTGAGAGAATCAGCGGGAGCAGAGCAAAACCAGACCTCTCATTACTGCCCCTTTTTGTCTGTCCTTTACCGTCTGTCTCTGTCATGAAATCCTCTTTGTCCTTCCCTTCAAACATAAGAGCAGCTCGCTGTCTTCACTCGCGTCCGACTGGAGGATCTGCGTCGAGCACAACAGCTGCACTTACACCCCAGTTCCTCTCTCTCTATGATGGCTTTAATTTCCTCTCAGACCATATCAGTGCAGCCACAGTGTAAGCCGAGGCCGTGTTAGTGTGTGTGAGTGTGTATGTGGAGAATGTTGTGGTGGCTGAATAGATGTGAATTGAAGAATCTCTATTTATAGTCAGAAGTTGTGTGTATGTGTGTGTGCTGCTCTTTCCCCCCTTTGTCTGAACAAAATAATGGCTGTGTGTGTGTGACATGTCCAACAGTAACATACAAGGACAGTAAAGCTCTGTTGTCTCCACAGCTTAATCCTCCTCTCTTCAACGTCTGTATCTGAAATCTCCTTCTTCTCTCCCCTCCTTTCTCTGCTTTCTCTCCTCTTGTTTCATTTTGTCGTCAATATGTTGCAGGATTCAAAGTGCAAGGTCACGGTTTTCCAAGCCTCAAGTTGGGACTTTTCCCCCCGTTTCCTCCTCTCGCTCTGCACAAACAGACAGAAAAAAAAAAAAGCTACGCATTCTTGAGTTTTCAAAGCCCCTTTCATGTCCACGTTGAAATTAATTGAAGATCGACTGCTGCTTAAATGTGGTTATCCCCGTGAAAGAAGAAACTGCAGTGCTGCGTGATTGCGAGTGGGAAGGAGAACAAACAACGAGGATGTGTTCTTCCTTTCTTCTTGCCAGAGTGAGGGATCGCTCTCAGACCACATCTAGAGGAGAGGAGGATGGAGCGGTGAAAGGGGGGGAAAGCGGGGGAGGGAGCGAGCGATGGAGGTTGAGGGGTGAGGAGGAGGAGGAGAAGGAGTCAGATACGTCGCAGGTCGCAGTCTGGGACGGAGCTTTTGTGGCTGTCGTGGCGTCAGTCGCAGCGTGTTCAGGGTGATTCTGGTCCACAATGTGATATTGATTAAAGCTTTTCTCTGCCCTGAAAAAACAGGAAAAAAGGAAAACTTGACTGTCTTTTCAGTCGGTTTGAAAGGTGGCTTTGTACCTTGCTTGCTTTGCGAAGTACAGCTGTATTCGGCCTCAGTGGATTCTAACAGAGGTCTCTGATCACATCAAGAAAAACTTCTTTAAAACATCTTTAAAAACATTTCAAACTCTTCCCGCAGCATAATTGTCCAATGTTAATTCATAGGTTCAGTAATGCAAGGCTGAATTACCAAACAGGTAAAATCGGCAGCTGCTCAGAGGCTCAGACCCCGAGAGGAGCACAAGTTGTAGGTGTCTGTTTTTAGTGCTAAACTGAAGGTAGTGAACATGGTGAACATTGAACCTGCTAATCATCAGCATGTCAACACTGTGTGAGGTAAAAGCTCCACATTTTTGGAAATAAATGTATTCGCTTTAAGAAGATTGATATGTTTTGCCTGTGAGTTAACAGCCGGAGTCTGGACCTGGCCAAGCATAAAGCCAAAATAAAGGCATCGCACGGTCGGATGCACCTGAGGTCGTGGTGATAAGATGGTGTTACAGGAAAAGTCTGACACGTTGGGAAATGGACTTATTACTGCTTCTTTGCCAAGAGCTAGATGAGAAGACGGATACCACTCTCATATCTGGCCAAAGTGAAAAAAAGACCTCAACACCTCAAAAACAGAAATGTGGAACTACAAACTACATCTTGTGATTTTAGGATGAGTTTAACAGTTTATTAATCTGCTCATCAAGTTAATCAAGTGGTGTGGTTAAAAAGACCAGTGCCTGGGCGAATAATGAAGCTGCCATGTACTGGACCTGATGGGTTAGGACAGAGTATATACACAATGTACAGACGATAGGGATTTGCATTTTTCCCTTGTGGCACCATGACAAGTTAACTGGCCCGTGTCAGACAAACAATGTCATTGTTAAACCTAAATACGCTGCTTCCAATTGTGCTTCCAAGCTGTGATTGTGTGACAAGTAAGAAATATGTTTGGCTATGTTTTTAAGAAACAATGGTTGGAGCATATTAAAGCTGATGAACAACAGAGAGGTGGATTGTCTGCAGGAGAGATTTGAAGTTTGATGCGTTTTTTTTTGCTTTGACACTTGGCGCCATTTGAACTACTTGTAGCTGCTGTGAATCCAAGTTGTTGTCTTCCATGAAAAGCAGGAGAAAAACTTTTCTAAGTCACCTTCATCAGCCTACTTAAAAAGACAGATTTTTGTCGGAGTATTTTTTTTTTTTTTCATTCCAGGCACAATCATAGAAAGAGGCAGGATAGATGGGGCCAGACAGACAGCCACACTCATCAGGCTGAGATCAGTGATGTTTTATTGATGATGGAAAAACCTGCACCGCCTTTGTGCACTGTGTGTGTGTGTGTGTGTGTGAGAGAGAGAGAGAGAGAGAGTGAACGAGAATAAGATCAACATTTAACAAAAGGCAGCTTGTCGAGCTCAAGGACGATGAGAAACAGAGATCTTTTATAGAGAACTTTTTTTCATTCTCCCATTCCTCTATTTTTATCCATCCTGCTCTTTTTCCTTGATTCTCTCCATCCACTCACTTGTGTTCACCACATTCATGATCTCATTCTGCGTCGCTGCTTCACCATCTCTCTGACTCGGTGCCACAGTAGGTACTTTCCACTGTGAACCGCCGAACAGAGGAGGGATGCAGACGACTGTCGGTCCTGCCAAGAGCTCCCTGTTCGCTGCTTGTGTTTCACATCACTTGCCTGTTTTCATACTGTAATGCAATTAAAAGCCCATTAACGGTGAAATATGTGTATGTTTTTAATCTATGCGAGACCTTCTGTTATTTCTCCTGGACAAATAAACCTGCAGACAAGAGAAATTTCCTTTCACTACATGGGATGTTTGACAATTTCCAGTGTGTGTGTATATGTGTGTGTGTGTGTGTGTGTGTGTGTGCAGCTACAACAAAAGGTCTTGTCATCTTAACTGGGATTGTACAGTCATGTGCTTCTCATTAAAATACTTCCCTCAGTTTTGGATAAAAGTACTGATACTGCACAGTCGATATGTTAATGAAAAGTAGTGCTGTGTGTGTGTGTGTGTGTGTGTGTGTGTGTGTGTGTGTGTGGTCCTTGTGTTATCTTACTTTTACTGGTTATAGTTATAATAAAGATTTAATGTTTCATCTCAGCTGGAATAATGAACTGTGTCAATAATACTTAAGCCTGACATGGTGTTATATGGTAGATTATAGTGTAGCCGGGCTATTGCAGCTGCTGATGCCGACGATAATGATGATGATTACAAAACGCCCAGAGGCACATAAGTTTCCGGGCTTAAAGAAAAGTCATAATCATATGATTAATTGAAAACAGGAATAAATCTTCATGGATGACCTGGCAGCTACTTACGCAAAGCTGATTAACTTGGACCATGTGAGTCCATTAAATGATATCGCAACTGCACATACCACCCAGAGAGAGAGAGTGTGTGTGTGTGTGCGCGTGTGTTTCTGTGTGTGACTGCGTGTGTGTGTGTGTGTGTGGGTCAAAGGCGCCTCCCGGGAGCAGTTGGAGACAGTGTGTGATCCGTGGGGAATTGAAGCGCAGAATCCCTGATCACAAGATTTCACAGCAGCTGGTTTAATGGCTCTGCTGTGAGTTACATGTGTGTGTGTGTGTGTCTGTTCGAGGGGCAAAGTGAAATGGAGACAGGAAGATAACGTGAGTGATTGACGGGTGTGACTTTTAACGGGCTTGTTGATGTGAAAAAGTCTGTTGAACTTTGATTAATAAAGACAGAGCAAGAGATGAGAGAGAGAGGAAAGCGCTGCTTCGAGGCCTTGAAGTAAAAATCTCCAATCCTGGTTCTTTTATGCAAGAGAGTTGTTTCTGTCACTGGCAAATTTCAAAAGCATCATCACCAGAAACTGAAACACGCACACTACCATCTTTATGATCGGGTTTCTGACGCATCCAGGTTAATGTTGATATGACAAACATGGAGGCAAACAGTTGCCTATTCACCTCTTCAGTAGACAAGGAGCAACATTAGAATGAATCTGGAGTCACATTTCTGGCCATCTGGTGAATGTAAATCCAATGTTTACTCTCCTTTTAGATCTGTTTTGGTCTCCATCAACTCCTGAGGGAAATATCTGGTTCTTCCCTTGCTAAATGTCCCACTTTGTTCACCAGCTGGATGATAATTGTGTCTGTCGGCTGTTCGGTGCTGGACAGAGAGTTCCGCTCTCACCTCTTTATAAACTTTCATCTCGTCTGATCACTGATCCCGAACCAGTTTAGTACGTCAAGTACATCATCAGCATCAGTAACCAGTGGAGAGAAAACCACCCTCACCAACAGACTGATCGACCTGTCCAACTGTCCTGTGGTTCATCAGGATGAATTCTTCAAGTCCCAAGACCAGAGTGAAGTTGGTGAAGACGGCTTTAAGCAGTACGATGTCGTTACTGCCCTGTGCATGGACAACATGGTGAGCGTGAGGAGTCTCATGGCATTAACCTGGATCCTGATAACGGTCTGACCATATGAAGGAGGAGACTCACATCTGTATTGTGGAGGCCTTCATGCTTTATACCTACAGACCTTTGATGGACATGCTGAACCAGCTTTATTTCCATCCCGTATGAAGATTGCACAAAGAGGAACTACACGGTGCCAGATCCCCCCGGCCTGTTCGATTTCCACATCTGGCCTCATCTGTCTGAAACACAAGAACAATCAGGGAGCTATTTTAGCTGAAAATCGCTTCCTGCTGAGGCTGGAAATAACAGTGATGAGACGGTAAATGGACTCCACTTTTACAGTGCTTTTAAACACACAGATGGGCAGAGAGCTGGCCTGTCCATCAACTTAGGGTTTGGTGTCTTGCCCAAGGACACTTTGACACGTGGACAGGAGGAGCCGGGGATTGAACGGCCACCTCAGAGATTAGTGTATGACCTGCTCTACCACCCCGAAGAGAACGAACATAAACAGCAAAGCTGAGCCAAACATGAAAGCTTCACGAAGCCAAGCACAGCTGCAGATCTCATATTGTTTTCATCTTATTTTGTTTGCTTGCTTTGCTTTTGTTCGCGTGTCTTCGATCTATCAACTTCAGTTATTGTCATTATGGAGCGTCTCACCATCGCCTGCTGACGTAAACCCAAAATCCAATCTTCATGCCTGATGTCAGAGATGCTACCTCACTGATCCCCTAACAAGCACATTTGTGTGTGTTGATGAATGTGTGTGTGTTCAAGGCTCTCTGCATTGTGTGTGTGATCTAATAAAACAAGCTATGATGAGAAACTCAGGAGTTATGGAAATGAAACCAGTGGGTGAAAAATGTAGTCGAGGGGTTGTAAAGGGCGACGGGGCTGTTATGAAGACAAGTTTGATTATTCTGCGGTGCAGTAATATTTAGTCACACTGTTGACCTTGTGATTCAGTGCATGACACCACACAGAGTCAGATATGATTTTCATTTCTCTCATCACCTTTTTCACATCCTGCCGTCACCTCTCCCACAGTCGTCCCACAGGCTGCGTTGAGCTCCCACTGCACTTCAACTCCACATTATCACTCACATCAAAGGCAGCGGCGTGATAAAGCCCAGTGTGTGTGTATGTGTGTGTGAGTGTGTGTGTGTGTGTGTGTGTGTGTTTGAGTCTAACAGTGAGGGTGAGAGACACAAACAGGGCTGAAGAAGACAAATAATGTTGGGAAGAAGGGGGGAAATTAACTGCTGTTTCATTTGGTTCTCAGCCAAGAGACATCTAATCAGTGTGGATTAATATCACCACACACACACACACACACACACACGGAGGAAAGGGTGAAGGGAAAATAACAAATGAATGAAAAGAAAACATAAGAATATGAAGGCGAGAGGTTCATGTTACTGGTGGCAAACGCAAACGCTTTCCCAGGACTCGGATAGATAGATAGATAGATAGATAGATAGATTTGCCTCTACATGAGAATTAGAAAGGTCATTGGGTTTAAACAATGTTTGGCTGCAGACCATAAGTGTGTAACCATCCAGCAGTGGTCAGTGGGGTTTAAGAGGTTGAACTTGTTTTCGTCACCCCCAACTAAAAACTTCGACCCTGCTGCCTTCACCACCCTCAGCGCTCTCCCTCCAATCCTGGAAATATAACAGCTGATTTGTTCTCCCTTCCCTTGGTGATTCACCTTTGACCTCCCGCTTTCCTGGCCCCTGAAATCCATACCGTCTGCCCTGACCTCCTCCAACACACACACACACACACACACACACACACACACACACACACACACACACACGTTCAACAACTTTAACCCCGTCCTCTGGCTCTGTGAAATCTAGCCAACCCGACTCTGGGCCATGACAAATGCAGAGGAGCCTCTGGTCTGTGTGTGGAGCCTCAGCGCGGTCACGGTGTCACTGTCGTCGTCTGAATCTGGAAAGTGAATCCGCTGCGCTGTCACGAAATTGAAACAGGTAAAAGCTCCATTCGACCTCTGTGGTTGTGTGACTTCTCTTACAGCTTTAATTTGATTGCTTGAAACGAGGCAAAATTGTCTATAACTTGAGATGCGAACGGGCCTTTAATGTCGTAATTGAATGCTGAATTGAGTGAGACGAGAGGAGGATGACGAGGGAAAATGAAGCGGCGGATCAGGTTTTGTTTGCCTCCGCAGGCTGATAAATCTACAGCTGTTATTCAATCTTAAACATACGTATCTGGTTAAACCGTCCACAGGCCCCAAGTGTGTGAGAACTGAATTTTACTTGCTAAAAGAGACTTTCTATTTTACAACACATGACGCTTATGGCAACTGGTGACCTCCCTGTAAGCATGCGTGTGTGTGTTGTATATGTGACCGCATGGGAACATGGATTCATATACATCTATAGTATATCATGCTCTAAAATGTACAACCACCCCACAAATCACCCGGCTCAGTATGAGACAATGAAACAAAACCATGCATCTGCAAACAAACTAAGCTCACAACAGCCTCGAGTCACATCCTCCTGACATCTGGCCAAGAAGCCTCAAATTTTCAGTTATATGACTTAATTATTAAAATGTGCTCAAAGCTGAGATCTGTCTTTTGCACAGAGACGAGGTCACAGTCAATAATAAATCATGTGACCTACATTACGATTAAATGAGCTTCAGAGTCAGAGTTAGTGTTAAAATTGGTGCTTTGTCTTGGGAAAAGGTTGGCGTTAGATTTCAAACGCAACCTCTCTGTAAAGTTGAATATAAAATGAACTGAGAAATATAACGTTGACTGAATGAAGGTAGATATTTGAGAGGTGTTTTACAGTTTGTATCACTAGTTCATTTTTCATGCTCTTATGTTTCTAGTGCATGGTTTATTTTAAAAACGGTCCACCATTAAATGAAAGCTCAACCTCAGTATGAAAGAAGATGAAGACTCTGAGCTGAACACATCAGAGTTAAAGGGAACCTGTGAAGTTTTTGACCTGAGGACAAGAACGAGACCTCACCGTCCTGCCAATGGTTTCACATTATATCACTGATCTACAGGTGGAGGTAGAGCGCCAACAAATGCAGCGATGCACCAAGAAGGGAAGAAGAAGACTGCAATGCTGGGTTCAAACATGTTGGAAGACCTCAAGGGTTCACACAGTGTGTTTGGTGAGTAACAATATTAACTTTGGTTGTTTAGAAGAAAACGCCACATGACTCGAAACTCGACTTGGACTCACCTTTGACTTACTTAAGATGAACTGCTGGAGACTTGATTCAGACAAATGTTGATCAATGACTCAATAACTTTTGGTCGTCAGTGGTTGAATATAATGATCATATATCTGCCAGGCGAGGTCCAATTCAGAAAAGTGAGCACAAATTGTACCACCTTAAATATTTTATGCCTTTCGAGCCCTCTGAAGCGTCTCTGGAAGAATGAACAGTCGGTGTGTGAGAAACAAGCATCGAGTGTGCTCTGCAATCACCTGTGTTTTCACAGCAAGAAATTCCAGCATAATTCATTTCATTCCATATTCACTCAATTACAATCTTTGGCATAAATTGGTCCCACAGCTTTGAAAGAAAAATGTTGATATCCACTGGAACCACAGTGCCTTGTCATTAATGAGCATTTGGAAATGTCAAATTCTTGGATTGTTTCTCACACTGTTCTTGTGAAGACTTCAGATGTATGAATTTTTCCTCAGTGATCTGAGTTTGGATTTGGCCCAAAACACTTGAACAGATTATGCATAGATGATATTCTATATTTTTCTGTGTCTACAAATCACATGAAAAGACCAAAATCAACAATAATTTGTTCCTATTAACTAAACTAATTATCATTTGTGTAGCCAAAATTGAAATACATTATTCCCCTGTGTCATAAAGCTCTGCTGTTCTCCAGAAACTATTAAATACACAGAAAAGTAATCCTTAATATGAATCTGTAGCTGAAAATAATCTCCAACAAATGCACTATTTACTCCTGTTTCATTAAAATTTGCTTAAAAACTACAATGCCCTGCTGTTTTAGGGAATTATTTACTCTTTTAAAAAAAATGATCTCATATATTTGTGACATGATTTTTTAAAGATTTCAGTTGGAATGAATGGGCTTGGAACTGACTACCACAGACAGGGTGAGGAAGTGTTTAGAGATGGATTAACATGCTGTTGATGGGATTTGTTGACAGTAAAAAAAACATAAAACAACACCGGAACTATCCTTTAAAAAGAGCTCTGATCAGTACCCACAATTCAACTTGCATCAATTAGAAGCCTGTTGACTCATAGTGATTAAAGTATCTGATGAACTGAATGCAAAAACACTCTGTATCAATGATTCTAAAAACTACTTAATCCTGATAATTAACAGCACCAATTAGTGGATTCAGTGTTGGCTTTAATGTCAATGAATTAATGGGTGTTAATTCGACATCCTGTTCCAGCTCCACTGAGACCTCGCTCGGCCCTGACGAAGCTGCCCTTTGGACCAAACGAGGCACAGCCCAGCGTGATAAGGACAATCAATGCAATGTCCTCGCAAGCGTAGCCAAATGTGCTTGTATCTGCCGTGCACGAGGTGCGCGAGCGATAATAACGCTTCGAATATGGCAGGGCATTAATGTGCGGGGATGAAAGGAGCTGACACCTTTCGGTTTGTGTGAATGCGATAGTGACAGCCGCAGTCTTATCTTATCAGCGAGGTACAAACAGGCCTGCAGCGGAGATGTGTTGCCTCGCTCTGACACCTGCAAATCTCCACTCAGAGGCTGCCAATTACGTCCTCGTTATGGACTGATCACACACACACACAGGCTCCAGCATGTAACTAATACACACACACACACACGTTAGACTGCACTGAATACTCCTGCCACACCTTTTCTCTCTACTCTATTTCTCCCTTTCCTACAATATTGCACCACTGTTGTCATCATACAGTAGTTTATAATAGTAGAAAGAGACAATTGACTTCCTCTGCTACATGTAAAATCTTTTGAATGTCAAACTTCTGTCTAGAGCCTGATGGTTGTGCTTGTGTCAAAGGTCTTTAAAGTTGAGAAGAAAGCTCTTTGGGCTGCAATTTTTCATGACAGCTACTATGAATTGTGTATCTTGAGGACATGAAAGTGTGATAAAGGCCTGAGTGTGGTGTAAGTATCACTATCTGTGTCCCGTCTGTGTTAACGCATTTTTATTTTTCAGGGTTTTTACGTGTATTTCTTGGTCGGTCCTGCAGTCTTGTTGTCATCGCGAGGTTCCCAGATAACCAGCCGGAGATTAAGGTTTGTGTCTGAACTCACTCCCTCGTTCATTCTATCACTCCTCCATAGCTCATAGTTTTCTTGATGGTGAACGGAAAACTTTTTCACACACAAAAAAAACGTCCTTCTGTGTCATCACTGAAAGGTGTAGAGTTGCACAATGGCATCTGTAAAATACAATGAATTGCATTGTGGGACTGTTAGTCGTACTGTTTACATTCAGAATTTGGACACTCCTGCAACATAATCCATAAGTTACCATTGTACGTCCATATGCTCCGGATGTAACGGTGAAATAGTCAGTTCAACACACACACACACACACACACACACTCCCTCTACGTCCTTTCATATCATACTATCAGCCTTGAAGCCCCAGAGCTCCACTGGAAGCTGCGTGTTCAGCCATGAAAATGTGAATGTTCTGACAATGATTAAGCGGATGAATGGACAACGGTGACGTAGTTTGACTTTACATTGACTCGTTCTTTTGTTTGGCACCATTGGATTCATTTCAGCCCTCGTTCGGCCAACTTTATGCAGCCTTACTAACCTTACAGAGGGTGGGTGGTTGTTTCAGTGGATTCAAGGTTTTGATTCAAGGTTTGAAGCCTGCTGCCTCCATTGTAACATTCAGAACTCAACTCAAAAACTTCCACATTTTTGGATGATTTGTGGTAACTTAAATTCCTTTATGTGCGGCAGATTAAAAGAGAGGCTGGCCCACTTGTTGATGAACCTAAATGTCAAATGAAGATCTTCAACTATGAAATATTTTTTGTTGAATTTGACTGGTAACTATTAACTATAATGCTGTGGGACAACAGATACCGAAGCTTATTCATACTGAAATGTTGAATGAAACGTTCCCTCTGATGCATGAGGGAGTGAGTGTGAGAGCGTGACGGTATGTGTGTGAGTGTGCGTGATCTCCTCGAGAGATCAAATCAAATCAAGGATAAGTACTACCAAAATAAGTCAGAACAGTGTCTGTTGTCACCAATGAGTCATCACAGTGTGAGAAGAACGGCTCTTTCTCACACACACACACACACACACACACACACACACACACACACACACAAACAGAAAATCAGCTGCCCTTATAGTGCAACACTTTCCACTGACACTGATAAGCAAACAACCCCAGGGACACGTAGAATCATTTTTAGCATCCTGAGCATGTTTGACTGATTATCTGTGTATATGTGTGTGTGTGTGTTTACAGGCATGTGTGTATATCTAGCTCTAATATTCTTTACAGTAACAAAGCAAAGCAAGACCCAGAGCCCTTCAAATGAAGCCATCTATGGGTTTAATTCTCCTCAGGACTCAAACATGACAAGACAAGTCAGCGGAAACCAATCAAAGGATGACTTTGAGCTTCAGACCAGATCTACAGGCGAACCTCTGGTCAGATTAAACTAATCCATGTTGACCCTGAGACCATATCTGGAGTTTGTTCCAGGCACTTTACAGTCCCGTAGACAAAAGCCGCTCTAATCCTCTGAAATACTTTGAGTGTTTTTATTTGAGCTGGCCTCAGAGAGCAACGTGGTTTTTCCCAGCTGACTCCTTCGAGTTGGAGCTGAAGAAAAAGCTCAACTTATCGATCTGCTGTACAAGATGAGTTGTGCTATTTGCAGCTTTTCTGTTGAATTGACCCAGCTCTGAAAGCCCAACTGATCATAAACTGCCAAGTCTCAGATAACCTGTTTGCTGGTAGCTCACTTTTTAGTCAAGTCTCAGCTAATCTGTGATCTAATACATGATGTAATCGAGGCCTAAGCGACAAAGGGTCAGTACATTCATGCATTCCTGCACAAATACATGCGCTGTAAGTTTGGGAACATGACTAGAGTTCTTGGCTGCTTATCTGACAGTAGATAATTTGAGCACCATCAACTCCTGTCTCACATCTGACTGCAAAATATGCTGCATCTCTTTTGTAAAGCGGATAATTCTCCAGCTGAAGCAGGACTATATTGAAGTGGATGGTGCACAAAGCTAATATCTTTCTGCATTATGGACTTTCTGGTTCTCCGTTCCCTCAAAGCTCGACACTGTCAAGGGTTGAACTTGGTCAATGCTGCAAATTCATGTGTCAAATTTTTAACATAATGCAAAAGCTGAGTGCTAATTTACTTTGCTTTGTACTGTTGCAGTCAAATTAGTTTCATATTCTGAATATTCATATTCTCCCTGTCAAGGCAATCTGCTGGCTCCAGCTTTTCTGAACAGACTGTCCAACAATGGCGCTCTCTTCAGATGTGGTCGGATGATATGTCGTATATACCACATGATTGATGATGATGAATGATGATTGTATTTCTTCTAAAATGATTCAGTACTTCAATCCATCACCTAATAGCACACACATGACTTAGCATGTAGAAACCACCCGGCGCTGTGCTAAAAAACTGACACCATGGCTGCTTACATCTGTATGATGTTACTGTATGAGACCAAACAGCATTAGAAAATGAGACAGAGATCACATTGTCAGACTGATGGTGTGATGGGTTCAGCCAACAACATGAAAACATACCACAGCTACACTTTTGCATAATAGTCCACAGTGTTTGAACTCAAGTCATTCTCTGCAGCAAGAATTATTTATCTTCACTTTCAGCCAAACCAGACTCCACTTCTTGCATTGATTTGTGAAATTTCCAGTTCCCTTAACTCAATTTCATTTTGTTCCATAAAACTGTAACCGGGCACTTTCTCGCATGCGAGTCAGTTTGGCAATTTTTGGAGCTTGTGCCACTGCTGCCTGACACATGTGGAGCGAGTTGAAATGTGACCGAGCGTTTCTCCACACTAGATGGTGCTGTAGCCTCTTTCTGTTGTACGTCACGTTCATGTACTGTAACACTAACCGCCAAAGGCATGATTAGTTTTTTTGTAGTTCCCACACACGAACACACAGATGAATGCATGTACGGAAGGGCATTTGTGCAACCATTATTATTACTCTGAAAATCTAACAGAGGCGACTCACTCAGGCTGGGGTGGGGGTGGGGGGGTGCAGCTGATGTGATTTACTCATCATGCAGCTTCATACATCTTCCCCATGAAATGCACAGGGACTCATCGACATGTCAGTGTCCAACCCAAACTCTCAAGTGAACAATTCATCTTGTGGTGCCATGAGGAATTACACGAGCACAGTTAGTCTGTTCTGTCTTCCCTTCCTCCTCCCCCTCCACACACATGCATGCACATCCATATTCCCCTCCCTCCCTCTCTCCATCCTCCCTCCATCCTTTCTCTTCTAACTACACCCCCCCGGCTGTTTGTGTCAGTGTTCTTGCAGAAACTGCCCGGTGAAACGAGGGTGGACAAACCTATAGCCCGTAGCCACCAGATAAAAGAGGCCTGTGCTTTTCCTGTGACGTCGGAGGTAACTTGTCTTATGCACTGCAGAACAGGATGAGGTTTAGAGTTCAAAGATGAGTAAGAGACGAGGCTCCGCGTATATTTCCATATTATCCTCGTTATTGCACAGCAAGTGTCCGCACAACTTAAAAAAGGACAGTGATGCCTACAGAAGGCTCACCTTGCAGAATGACGTGATCCTTAGTTAAGTCTTATTTATAGTAGCTTTCATTTTATATTTTTAGAACCTGCAAGTTTTTATATTCATGCATTCACTTTAACGCCAAGTCATATTCCACCTCTTCTTTTATGTTCGCTAGATTAAGAGAGTAATATGTGTTATGTACAGATGGTTGTTAAAAAGATCTCACTAAAGATCAAACATGACAGAAATACTGTACGTACCCAAGTAGCATTTGAAATAGTACATGGACAAGAAACTACAATAAAATGATCCTCGCGTGTTAGAGAAGAGATAACGAAGTCTCATAGTTAGCGAGTTTGGTTGTTTGGAAAATAATTAGATCTTTTGACACCCCAGTCTCCACAAAAATCTATAAGTTCACAGGATGATTGATGAAAAACTAACTGGCTGTGAGTCCATCAATGTGGCACCATGCTTTCATTTCTGGGGATAGCATAGACGCTCCACAGAGAAAGATGCAATATATTCATATTTTTTTTACAATTCTGATTCAAAACAGAATACAATCATTTGCAGTTTCACAAACTGTTCCTGAGTCCATGTAGTAATCTCCTTTCTACAATCATGTGTCTGACAAAGTGTTGAACCTCTCTCCATCCTCGCTTGTGAACAACTGAGTCTTTCCAGGATGAACCTTTCATACCCAATCATGATCCTATCACCTGTTACCAATGAACCTGTTTACCTGTGGAATGATCCAAACAGGTGTTTTTGGATCAATCCACAACTTTCACAGTCTTTTGTTGCTCCTGTCACAACTTGATTGAATATACGCTGAATATATGGATATTTACATAAATCAATGAAGTTGATGAGGTCAAACATTAAATATATTGTCTTTGTAGTTGTACAACTGAGTAGATGTCAAAAAGGATTAGCAAGTGATCACAGTTTTATTCGTGTTTTACACAACTGCTTTGGAATCTGAGTTGTATAATCTTGTTAAAACATTGAAGAGTTATTGATTCCAGCAGTTGTCCATCATGATATTTTATATTTTTTAACACTGTGCTAGCAGACTACAAACTGCAGTCCCTCTCAGTCACTTGCAAGGCTGAAATTCCACATTCACACGATCACCGTTCTCTACTTGATGTCCGCTTTTCCTCAATAACACCATTGATGCGTTTCCTGAGTACCTGCGTCACAAAATTTCAGACCACTTCCTGTTTCCGTGTCTGGAACTGAACTCAAAAGTTACCGTGAGTGGGGAAAGTTGGAGGAAGGAGACAGAGGAATATAAATGGTGGTGAGAGGAGGATGTCAAAGGTCGGTTGAGGAGATGAGTTTTGTAGCTGCAGATATAAAGCGAGTGACTCTGCTGGAGGCGGAAGGATAAAGGCCAAACTGAGGGATGACCGGCTTGCCACAGTGAAGGCAGGAAGTGTGCATGTCTGGCGTACAACCCTGGACTACGGACTGGATGAATGAGAGTCGCTCTGCAGCCTTGTGCGCAAGCCGCCGGCTTTTGAATCTGATATGAGCAGCTCTGTCATCTCACGTTTGTCACCTCTGCGTTTCTTGTTGCGCAGGCGGCACGTGCTGTCACTTCAGCTCCTTCATATCAATTCTGGAGGAAAAATTATTTAAACATGAATATGTGTCAACCGTGGTCCAATTAGGACAAGCGATAGGTAATCCAAGAGTCACACGCCCTCGCCCAACCACACGCACGCAGATGGGGGCGAGAACCAAGGTGATTTAAGAAGAAATGAAATATTTAGAATTCAAAGCAGAGGGTTGGGAGCGAGGAATTGCCCCAGGCTCATCGAGTGGCTGCGCTTCATTTCAAAAGCATCCATTTCTTCTGTAACCCACACAAAAATGCATTCTCACGCGCAGGTGGAGATAACACATCCACGAGTCGACGATGAAGACGACTTACAAGTCGCCGCTGCAGGAAATTGGATTCACAATGAGGAAGTGCGTCACCTTGATTGTCGATAAGGCAGAAAAAGAAAGAATGAATGTAAAATTACAGTTTGCTGAGCGCACACTGGGACTGGGCTAATCTAGCACATACGATAAAACTTGCATTGATGATAGTCTATAAATATTCAGTCTAACGTGTTTCATAAGTACTTTGAATGTCATGAAGTATTGCATAAGACCTTCTACATACAGTATGATCAGTGACAGAGTCTCTTTGAGCCGGTGCGAGCCGTGTTTTTCACATGAAGCCAGTGAACATGCAGAGTCTCGTGGCAGCGCTGTCTCGGGTGTTGAATTCCACTCAGGTTTAATGTCTGTCTGGAAGCTAAAAGATCAATTAGTTTCAGCTTTGACCTTGTTAATCAGTGACCTTTCAATGCATGGCCAGTGAGACGGGATGCACTTTGAAAATTAATTTATTTAAAAGAGACAATGTACAGCTCGTACATAAATGTCACCGTTTGATGCATCATACCAGATTATAGCTTCAAGCTAATTCGCATCTGTAGTTGCTGAGATGTGATGGATGATGCCCAAACCGTTCATGATCATCAGTTCCTAACCAGCATCCTTCTGTTTTTTTTCTTTATGTCTGATAGAACAAAGAGTGAGACGCAAAGGACGTCATTTTGCAGTCTGATAAGAATAAATAGTACCAGAACCACAGAACCCCACCACCCTCCACCCACACACCCACCTCTGGGGAAAAACACATCATGCCTTTATCTTTGTTAACACCGTAAAGATGTTCAGTACATGTACAAACCAAACTTGAGTGCTAAAGTCAGCTGTGTTGGTTCAAAGCAAATCAAAAGAAACCGTCATAATCTGTAAAGTTCGCACGCTGTGTGAAGCATAAATAAAACATAATGTGATCATTTTCTAATCCTTATTGACATATACTCAACTGGAATCAGCACAAAGACAATATATTTAATATTTGATCCCATCAACTTCATTGATCTTTGTAAATATCTGCTCCTTCTGAATTTGATGGCAGCAACATGTTTCAAACAAGTTGGGACAGGAGCAACAAAAGACTGTGAAAGTTGTGGACTGATCCAAAAACACCTGTTTGGATCAGTCCACAGGTAAACAGGTTCATTGGTAACAGGTGATAGTATCATGATTGGGTATGAAAGGTTCATCCTGGAAAGACTCAGTCGTTCACAAGGATGGAGAGAGGTTCAACACTTTGTCAAACACATGGTTGTATAATAAAGGAGATTACTACATGGACTCACTTTGTAGAACTGTTGTCAGTAAACACAGTTTGTTTGAAAATGGTTGCATCCAGTTTGTATTTATGTTTTACACAGCATCCAAACCTTTTGGAATCTTTTTTTTTTTTTTGTCTCACAGGAATCCATTGCGTCTTTCTGTGTGGAGTGTGTTTGTTATCCCCTCGTCTGCCACACCACAGGTGCATTAGAGGAATGAACGCATGGTGTCCCATTGATGGACTCACAGCCAGGTCTCTGCCAAGTCTGTTGTGTTAAACCAAATTACACAGTACATTAACAGTGTTTGCTTGACATGTTTTCTTTCTCAAATTTCTGGATGATCATTGGTGATGTAAAACTAGTCTCTAGCTTTTTAAAAAAATAATCATCCATCCAGAAGAAATGATCAGAAATGTACATTTTACTGAAAAGTTCAGACCTAATCAAATGTTCTGTGTTTTCTTTGACAGTTTTTGTTGCTATGGCAGCACATGCTAAAGATCATGACAGCATTGCACTGAAATACTTAAACTGTGAACGAGGCTGAGGAAAGGGGAACCAGAACAGGAATATGCCGTTCTATAGATTTTCAGATGTGTTGCTTGTTAACGTAATGATTTTGAATTTCAGCTAATTTGACGTTTGCATTCACTGTAGTGTTTGACACAGGGTCCAGACGCAGCATTGAAAGGTCATTATGAGGCAGTTAGTGAAATAAACTGTTTGCACATGGAGAGAGAGAGAGAGAGAGAGAGAGAGAGAGAGAGAGAGAGTCAGGGTGACATGTACACTTTGTGTGTGTGTGTGTGTGTGTGGGTGTGGGTGTGTGGGCGGGGGGGTAGCAATGCCTTGGGAAATTGATAGTCCCCATATACGCATCCTGATGGCTGAGATGGTTCGTAAACGCTTCCACAGATTCAATTAATAAGAGAAATTAGATCACAGTGTGTGTATGTGCACATATATGTATGTATGTTTGTGTGTGTGTGTGTGTGTGTGTGTGTGTGGAACATGATTCATGTGTGCCTTCAGCAGGGATCCCAACAGTACCACAGAGAGAGAAGCTCTAATGATTTATGATAATCACTTCCTGTTCCCAAAGGAAGAACAACATAAAATATGATGTCAGGAAGAGAAAAGGACAGAAAAATAGAGCGAGAGAGAAAGAGAGAGAGAGTACTGTACTGAACTGTATATACTGTATATTATGTATTTAGATTTCAAATGACTGATTTTTAAAACAAATTTTTAAAAACCTTTTAAAAAAAATCTTTTAAAAAGATTAACGACACTTGGTTTGGTTTGGTTCTATTCTGCCATTGAGCAACACGCAGAAACACAAAACGAACAAAATAAAACAAACTGTAAACATCATCTAAAAGAGAAAAATTGTCACCATAAAAAACGTTTCTGATTTCTTAAATTTATTTTTCTATGATTGACCCAATGCTGCCCTCTTCCCCCTTTAAGACTCGGTCACACAGCACGGTGATATTTGAAAATGATATTTAATGAGTGGAATGAGTGGATTCGCTCACTGGGCCGAAGGAAATCTGTGTCGTCCTGACAGCGCTGACCTTGGAGGGATCAGAGTGTTCCACCAACCACTTTTTATATATTTATTAAAGTAACTCTCAACAGCTGGATGGTTTGCAGACAGTCAGAGTCGATGTGTCTTTTCAATTAACTGTGCGAACTTTTTGTGCTGAGCTAAAAAACCCCTGCTGCAAATATTTTTGTTTTTGGTTAAAAAGAAACAGACTGGGCTTTCAGATGTTGTTTCAATCATTAGGCTTTTAAATCCACCCAGATTTTGTTGTGTTGCCTCAGAGTAATGTGTGTTTGCATCTAACAGCGAGAGTTCAGACGTCCGTGTGATATGTTTCCTCTGAGACGTCATGTCAACGTCTCAGTGTTTGTGTCTGTGTGTGAGGAAACGTCCTCTGGCATGTTCATTATATGAAGATGAAAATCAATCAACATTCTTTGGTTCACAATCCATAAAGTGATGTTTATTATGGGATGTGTGCCAACACATAATATAATAAACCAACAGGAGGAAAGAACATTTGTTTACTGACTTCCTCATCGAATCCAACCAATTATGTACGTCCAAACATTCTGCCCTGTTGAATCCCTGAGAGGTTCATTATTTTGCATGATGCATACATGGATATTTGCAACCTTTAGCACAACAGTAGATATACAAACACACTATCATTTCCCTTTCAGCAAACCAGACAAACCAATGATGGAGAACAGACTCTTATCTTAAATATAAATTGACTGCTATACTGGACAGACTCTGACCAACTCATCACACTTCCTGTCTTGGCACATCTATATTCTTCAATTTGGCCACTTCAAAAGCATCTGTGTTAACAATGGGAAGCTATTACAGTAACAAAAGGATTCACACGTAAAGGAAAAGACACATGGAGTCCTCCATTCTATTTGAAATGAAAAAAAGTCAACTCAATATAAAAACGTGCCGCTTTCAGGACAAGCCAGTGTTTTATTTTCTTCTGTTCGCCTCACTAAAATTAAACCCATCACCCACTTCTTAGAAACCCACGAAGCACTTGCTGTTAGGGTGAAGGTTTCTGGCTGAAGCAGTCAAGTCCTGCTTGTTTCAGCAGTGCAGAGAATGAGCATTGATTCATGCTCAGTGATAGATTATGCCTTCAGCAGGACTTTCCAACTGAATTTACATTCATCTATGTTGCAATTACTGTTCAGAACACGTGTTCAAAAAAATGGCGTACAAGATTTACTCTAGATTATACCGTGCTGTTTCATTAGTTCAGTGTCAGGTCTCATATGTGGTTCTTTTTCATGATCACACCTGTTCCAATGAATTGTCTTATTTAAAACACAGCATCACCTCTGTGATACAAATTTGTTAGAAGAATGATTCCCACATTTTTTCTTCTGCTTATTTATCCTCACCTTTTTCTTCTTGTCTTTGCACCTTTATAAAGTAACAATAGATTCATGAAGTCCCAAGTGTGAATTTTTCAAGTTGAAACATTTTCAACTTATGCAGATGTGTTTTCGCCTCAGTTTGTGCAACCCAGGCTAATTTGCATCCACTCACATCTCCAATGCAAAACCTCCTGCTCACTGCAATCATTGCTCTGCACAGCGAATGAGAGAACTTGAACATGATGACTGCGCGATGGTAGTCTCTGTTTCAGTAATGGGACTGGACGAAATAATGTAACTCTAGTTATAAGTAACATTGTCACCATACCGTATCACAACATAAGTGAAAAATGTGAACACAGTTGCTGTGAAGGCAAAAAAACATTATACGTTTGTCAGTGGGTGAAATCCAATGTAAATCTATGAATCATAACCTACACTGTAGGTTACGACAGGATGGCCGTTACTCCCTTCAGTCATCTATAAATCCATTTTACATGAGTCCTCAATTGGACCTATAAACTATATTTACTGCATTTTAAATTACTGGTCACTTCCTCCTGCCTCTCTCTTGTATTTACAACATCTGGCCCTCACCAAAAGGCCCTAAACACTGAATCTCACCCCGCAGCTCCCCGCTGGGAGGAAGTACTTATACACAACTCTGCTCAATACAAGAGGTTCAAGAGAAGTACATTCCTTTTTGGCACATTAAGATAAATTTTGTTTTTAGCTTATCTTCTTATATTTATGATAAATTGTGTATCTTATTTACAGCATGGTTTAATTATGATATTGTGATTCATGTTGTCCTTTCTGCACTATGAGCTGATGATGCTCATGAAGTCAATATGTATCAGTTGCACTGCAATGTGAGAATCAACCTGCCACTAAAAGAACTATAAACCCACCTGCTGTGAATCCTTTTCACATTATGACAGTAAGAACGAACTGAAGCGAAGATTTACACATTGAGCCTAAGTGACCCATCGGAACTCAATTCAAAAGCAGAGAAAAGCTTTTTGATCGCCAAGGTTTTTCTCAGTGCATCACTGTGCACAATGAAGAGAGAGGTGCTTTTAAAGGTGCTGTATGCAAGAACTGGCCACCTGTCATAGTTCACACTCACAGATTGGGGTCAGCCTAACATAAGAATGAAATGCACAGTCCTTTCTGTAGTCTTTGGTTCTGTCAGTAATGTTAGACAGTTACCTTTATAAGATAAAAAGCCAACGTGGGCATAAACAGCGGCTTATTTGCCAGATGATGAAGGAGAAAAGTTTAGCATCAGACGTCATCCTTTGACTCACCAAGGTGTTTCCAGCGTTGAAAGCAATCTTAACTCTTGTTTTGCTTCTATTTCTCTCACTTCTTTTCTTTGCTGCCGAGCATGGTTTCTTGCCGGGAGCAGGTGGTGATGATAATAGTCATTTGCCAAGAGCTTCAGCCGTCATTGTGTTTACTTCTCCTTCATTGACTGACTGGGGGCAGTACCTAATACAGCCACAAGACATCAGTTTAAAGTAGTTCCGATGAAAGCAGTTCAATGAGGACAGTGTTTCTTTAGAAAGCGGCTGCTGTTGAGTTTTTAAATGTCATTTTTTATTTTTATGAGCATCACAAACAATCGTTGATGTTAAAGCAGGAATCTTGCAAAGTAAAAAACTTTTGCAAGTAAAAACTATCCACATTGTGAGATACCACTAAAGGTAAGTGAGAAAATATGTTTTCTGCAATTCGGGTCAACAAAATATTTAAATTTTAAATCTAAGAAATTCTGTCTCAGTGCCCCCTAGTGGTAGTATTAAAAAAGGGAGATATGAACGAATGAATGACAACACATGGACTCACCAATTTTAACCAGGATATTTTTCTATAAACTTGTGGCATCAAAATTATATAAAAGATGACATTTGTTTATTACAGTTTGTACACACACAAGAACATGTCCATGTGACCTTGTTTATGTTGTGATCTGATTGAGAATCGTCCTGATGTGTGAAGGTGTGTGTCAAGACAAACTATAACTGAACTCCTGTATGTTTGAGGAGGTGGGTGAACGCTGCTGCCATTTTGTTTCGCTGCCCTTTTCAGGCTGAAACACGCAGACAGAAGTTCTGCACAAGGTGCTGCTAATACTCCTCACCAGTGCAGCTACAAAAGGTCTAAATGGCAATTACTCTGCAACACTTCCACTTCCTGAAGTGTTTTCAAACCTGGCACACTCCTCTTCTTCTCAGCAGCAATTCAAGGTCACAGGAATGTTTTCATCCTCTTAATAAAAGTAGATATTGTGCTCACTGCGCTCGTGAAAAAAAGAAACTCTGCAGCTCATTAAATTGAGGAAAACCTGCCAAATTTGTGTGGAGACAGTTTAAACCCATGATACTGTTAAACTGACTTCGTGCTTCTAATTTTGTATATCATCAAAAAGAGCCGAGCATTGACTCTTAACGACAGTTGATCTTGTGGATAGATGAAGAAACAACACTATTTAACACGTGAAAAAAATCTGAAACAAGAGGCTCAATTACAAACTGTTATCTGGGCTTATGTCATGATTTGGGGTCGCAGTATTTCCAGTCTCATGTTGAAAGAGTCTCAGGTGCCTTTGTGTGTTTCCCGCCTTTGGGATTGCTGATTGCTTTCACCTGCGATCCTCGCCTCCTTGTGTACTTAGTGTGTGTGTTTCCTTCACTCTGTGTGTGTGTTTCCTTCACTCTGTGCCTTTGTACCTTGTGTCAAACATGCCAGCCATTTTCCTCGTGTTCAATCCTGGTGTTTTTCCTTGTGATCTCCTAATGTTTTTGGATCTTTGCCTTGTTTTACCAGGACCTTGCCTGTTATTTTGATTTTAATTCTTTCCTCCAACTTCCCCGTTTTGGCTTCGCCTGCCTTGTGACTCTATAAATGTTTACAACTTCCCCATAAAGTCGCTGAGCTGATCCCGTCTGTCTGCTTTCGTCTGTGTTTGGGTCCTGTTCCCGGTGCTGCTGCCATGTGGCTCGCAGTCCTGTCACAGGCCTGTCTGTGTTGATTCACCGGGGGACTATGGGGAAGAAAAACATCAATGATTTAGTCTTTAAAATTGAGCTAAATAATAAATATATTGAGGTGACTCATAGCTGCAATACCAACTTTCATTCCAGCCGTCAGTATTGCAGAGATGGTGTCACTCCTTTATATCAAAAGAGACGACTTTTCTTTATTGTGAAAGGCGGAGATGAAAACAGATTTAAACTATGTCCGAAATGTCCTATTTGGTTTAAAACCCGTGGCAGTAATTTTTATGACGTTTGACTTTTTCATCTAATATAAAATAAAGCTTGTTTAAAAACACCATTTTGCTGCATTGAAAGTTAAATTGACCGCCTCTGCTGCTCAGACAGGACAACAAAAATGTGCTGCTTGGTTTCACCCACATCAAAAATGTGAGAACTGGTTAATTTGCCATCAGCCATGAAGTCAGTGTTTATAAATGGACGAGAGACACAACCTGTCCACCCGACCCCCTCCCTCCTCGTCCACTGCAGAGAGAACGACAGCAGCGTTTGCATGAAGTGGAGCCGATTTGATAAAAACCCAATATGACAGGGAATTATTAATTCACTGATACCGGACTGAGGCCCAGTGATTCAGGTACATTTTAATTTAACCTTCCAAATCAATTAGGTGAAAATGCATTTTTCTCTATATGATCCGGTCTCCCATTTACTCTGCCGCAGTCATCAGAGAAATCTCCGAGGTCAACACCGGTGACCTATCCAATTATTCCATCCCAGCTTATTAATATAAATGCATTTTCTGTCTTGTGAAGTGCAGATAAAAGCTGCTTTCACACTGTCTGGATTGGCGGCAGCTCAGTAACAGGTTGTGAGAAGCATCTGTGACTGTGATCTATGACGAATGTTTGCATGGTTTTATATCGTTTCTTATCATGCTTGAGTGTTTTGCCTCCCAAGGTTATTATTATAGATTTCAATTTCCATACATTATGTATTTTTATAGCTCTGTCTCCAGCAACATATATGTACTATTATGTTACATTACATGAGAGAGACAGACAGACAGAGACATAGAGATAGAGAGAGAGAGAGACAGACAGACAGACAGACAGAGACATAGAGATAGAGAGACAGACAGACAGACAGACAGAGAGAGAGACAGACAGACAGACATAGAGAGAGAGAGAGAGAGAGAGAGACAGACACACGCGCACACACAGACAGACAGAGAGAGACAGACAGACAGAGAGAGAGAGAGAGAGAGAGAGAGACAGAGACAGACACAGACACAGAGAGAGAGAGAGAGAGAGAGAGACAGAGACAGAGACAGGGACAGAGAGAGAGAGACAAAGAGAGACAGACAGACAAAGAGAGAGAGAGACAGAGACACAGAGACAGGGACAGAGACAGACAGACAAAGAGAGACAGACAGACAAAGAGAGAGAGACACACACACAGATAGAGAGACCACTGATGATGATTGAGCCTCTATGGGATGGAAAAGTGCACTAATGGTTTGCTTGTGTGTGATCTGATATTGGTTGGTGTGTTCAAATAATTATTTACATCTAAGAGATAAGAGATAAGATGTACCTTTATTCGTCCCACAGTGGGGAAATGTACAAATTTACAATCTATATTTATCTAATAAATTGATAAATAAAGTGTTTATGATCAAATCCTCAGATCAAAACAATGTGGTTAGATTTTGGTTTGGACAGAGGAGGAGACGCAGACAGAGCCGTGGTGAAGGAGGACAGTGTCAGACGGATAAAACACAGAGCGAAGACAGTTTGTCACAGTTCAGATTTGTCACAGCTTGTGGAGCCGGTGTCACACAACAGAAGCAGGAGCGATGAGACCAATTTTCAAAGCTGAAAAAATGCAATCAAGCATATGACCGCCTGAACGTCAAGGCTCTTATTTTCTGGTTTCACTCCGGCCGCTGAAAAGTAAAAATAATAATAGTTGAATGAGAACTGAGACTGAGCACACTTTGTTTGACTGGAACAAAACGTTAGAGCACAATGTCCCACATCAAATACTCTATGATGAACTGAAAATGGAGCAGTTATCGGGTGAAAATGTAAAGATTTCTGGGCTGAGCTGAGGCCCCAGTGTTTCAAGATCCCAACAGCAACACTTCTGACAGCCTCCATTAACAAATACAAATTGTTTTTTCCTGCTATTTCTGTCACATGTAGACTTTTGTGTTCTGTTCACAATGACAACAGCTTTCGAAGGGACTATTTCTTCAGCAAAAAAGTAGTTCTGAGGAAAACTGTCCCCAGCCAGATCTGTGGATTATCCAGAGAAAAAAGGGACGTTGTTCTTGAAAGAGATGTCGTCACATTTTCAAATATCATTTCTTAATGCTTTGAGCTCCACAGATAGCATTCCCACAGCTGCTGTAAAGAGGTGGAGGCAGAAATCTCAGCGGCAGATATCACAAAATCTGGGCTCATAGAAAGAAGCCTGAATACCAGCCTGGAGATAAGTGGGAAAAAATATAGATATATTTGTTTATTTTACTTTAAACTGACCCCTAATATGACCTTTAGTATATATACTGTATAACTCACATATTATTCTTAAAGGGAAACTTCTGTGTTTTTCAATGTGGACCATATTTTCCTCACTTCCTTTCCTTACTCCATATTTTTGCTTACTTGTTTGTCCGAATCTGCTAAATTCAACTCTCGAACGAGACTTTTTCTTGAGCGAGACACAACAACAAACAGACTTGATATCACTTTGATTTTTTCTTTTTTCTTTTGTTTTCTTAATAAAAATAATCAAAAGCAGTTATTATTGACCTGATGTTTTGGTGCTATTTGCTTTTGCATTGTCTTTAATATTGAGCCAACAGATGTTTCTGAAAAGGATATTTTGATTAGTTCATTGTATTTGACACAAATTTGATTATTGTGCATGTGAATGTGTGATTATTCCATGATTCGTTCCCTGCTGTGATTTGTAACTTTCAAAATAAATGTCCCAAAACATACGCTGTTTAAAAATGAATCAGCTCTTGACACATCTTTCACACTTGAGAACTGAATGTCAAAAGACATTCAGTTCTCAATTTAGCAAACAGCACATGATGAAGCGTTTTGAAGTAGTTAGCATTTGGCGCATTACTTCAGCCTGTAAATGCCAACTTCATGGAGCACAAGTTGACATTTTCAGATTGCTTCATTTGTGCAACCACCAGGCCAAAACCGATCTCTCAATTTTGAATGACATAAAACAACAAATCCTCATATTTGAGAAGCTGGAATCAGTGAATGTTTGTCAAATTGATAAATGATCTCATTTATCAGAATCATTTGTAAATAATTTTTTGGCGATCAACTAATCGATTAATTGTAATAAACTGGTCTGGAAACCCGAATCAGTCGCTTTCTCCCCACTGGTGTCTCACAGTTTATTACATAGGTCTTGTCCTCAACCTCATGACCCACTGAGACAATACCACAGCTGAACAAATATAATATCAGTCCCTTACAAAAATTCCCTTTGGTAAAATAAGTTCTGTGATATCGGTACTTCTTGTTCTCTAAGTAAATTCCTCTGGTGCTTTTTGTGTGATATTTTGCTGCTGTATTTTTGTGGTACTTAGATCATAAATGCTACTTATACCGGCTGAAAGTGGTTCTTCACCACCTGTTCTGTGAGGATTTTTTTCCAACCATTATACAAGAGTGTAGTCTTTCAGCCTGAGAGCATGACTCATTGATTTCAGCTTCATATATTGTCTTGCTTCCCCTCGCATGCACTCAGGTCGCTCCTGTTGCTCTTGGATTCGCTCTGCTTCAGCTCAAACTGTGCGATTGCGCTCACGTGTATTGTTGCTTGCACAGATTTTTGCTGCTCTCCAGCTTCAGCCCGTCTCCTCACACTCAGAGAGACTTTGAAAGAGGAAGTAAATTCAAAACTGGTGACTGGTTTATTTTAGGAAAGAAAACTACTTGGTGCAGGAAAAAAAAATCATGGTTTGGCTTAAATGTACATATGTGACAAAAACACATAATGACGTAAATATATGTTAATATGTTTATGCTGTGCCACCTGACGTTTTGCATGGTATTTGGACACATCTGCTCTCCAAGGAAGTTAATAAGAAGGATCAGTGTATCGCCTGCATACTTTGGTATATCCATTGCACACAATAAAACCCTGTTATTTGTAGGCAGACTGAAGAGGCCGGGCGGCTCCTCTCAGTGGTATTTTACTACCCAGGAAGGAGAACGAGTTGGTTCTGTGTTAAAGCGCCAGTGGCAATCAATTCAATAGCTTCTGTGATTGCCTATATGATTGTGGACCAAAGCGGTGGACAGACAGACAGACTGACAGACAGACAGACTTTCCATATAATCATGCACTGAAGCGATTGAAAAAAATGCATGAACGCATTCCATGTTTTGCTCAAGGTGGAGCAAATTCAACTATTTTATGCTGCTGAGTAACTTCAGTTATAAAAAAAAAAAATCATCCTAATTTATACATGATTATGTGGTTAGTAACTAAAGGGGTCCAATAACTGTAGTGCAACATTCCCCTCTGCGATGTGAGGCTTGATTAACTTCCCCGAAGTTCACTTCATATTGACTCTGTGTAATTTTATTAATGGAGTTTTTTGCATAATTTAAGCACAATATAAATTAAGAAGGGCCCTGCAGTACCTAATCTTGTGGTCTTGTAGGAGGCCTGGCATCAGAATCTACTTTAAAGATCATAAATATTAGAGTTTTTACTCTGCTTACATGTGCATGTTATATTCTTAAATATAATTTTAACAAATTGTTCAAAGGTCGTGAGGAGGGTCCGGCTGTATCAAGCAGAAGACAGCTGGTTGGTGTCTGGGTGTCTTGGGAAATAAAGACCATAGATAGTTTGCCCAATAACAAATATTTGCTCTATACAGGGGCCTCAGGTTAGTCCGGCCGTGTTGAACAGAAGTAGAATTGTAACAAAGAAGAAAAAGCACATATTCGAGGAAAGTACTTTAAAATTGTAGTATGTTTTTTTTTCCTTCATTGTCAACACACCACATACTAAAGTGAATAAATTAGGACAAATTTCTACTACAATAGAGAGAAGATGTGTTTCTGGACTTAATTGAATTAAATCATTTGTTTTATGAGCAATGTTGTAACTGGAGCCTGATAATAATTGATGTATCTGATTGTATCAGGAATGACAGGACAACGTGTCAGTGATCAGTGTGAGTCCCATCAGCCAGAGATTCTGGCTTTTCAGTGTCAAGAAAGGAGACGTCCCTCTCACATAAACTGAGGGAGACGCCTACAGACTGAAGTAAGAGACACTTTTTAATTGATTAAGTGCCATAAGTGCTGGCAGTGTGTGTGTGTGTGTGTGTGTGTGTGAGAGAGAGTGAGAGTGAGAGTGTGTATGCTTGTCTCTCTGTCTCTCTCTCTCTGTCTTCCTCTCTTTGTGTAGGTGTGTGGTGTCTCTGTGTGTCTCTCTTTGTGCTTTGTGTCATGTATGTGTGTGTGTGTGTCTGTCTCACTATGTGTCTGTGCCTCTGTCTCTCTCCCTTTCTCTCTTTCTCTCTCTGTCTCTCACTCTCTCTCTTTCTTGTCTCTCTGTGTCTCTCTCTCTCTCCCTCTGTCATTCTCTGCCCACCTCTCTCTCTCTGTCTCTCTGTGTGTCTCTCCCTCTCTCTCTCTCTCTCTCTCTCTGCCCCTCTGTCATTCTCTTTGCCCACCTCTCTCTCTTTGTCTCTCTGTGTGTCTCTCCACTCTTCCTCCCTCCCTCTCTCTCTCTCTCCCTCTCTCTCTCAGTGCCACCAGCAGCTCCCTCCCTCCCTCTCTCTCCCTCCCTCTGTCTCTCTGTCTCTCTCTCACTCTCTCTCCCTTTCTCTCTCTCTGGGTCTCTCTCTCTCTGTGTGTGTGTGTGTGTGTGTGTGTGTGTGTCTCTCTCACTCACTCTTCCTCCCTCCTTCTCTCTCTCTCTCTCTCTCTTTCTCTCTCTCTGTCTCTCTCTCTCCCCTCTCTCTCTCTCTCAGTGCCACCAGCTGCTCCCTCCCTCCCTCTCTCTCTCCCCTCTCATATCCAGCCCTGCAGTGGTGGATGCGCTCGCTGCTCCGCCGGCAGGAGTGCAGACATCTGAGGAGTCTGTAGTGTCAAAGAAAAGCAGACGACAAACACAAAGAGCTTCTCCTCAGAACAAATCCCTCTGAAGCTTTGACAGTCAAAGACGGATCATGAAGCACGTGTAGCTGCTGGAAGCGATCTGGGAGCAACTTTGCCACAGTGTCCGGCTTTTGGTTGTGTCTCTTGGTGCAGGTCTCCAGTCAGCACCTGGTGTCCTCTCCAGCATCTCCAGACTGTCAGCATCAGAGAGGATCTGCACCAGGTCAGTGAACAATAGAAGGACTGAAGTCTGCTTTTGTAGGATGTGTTTGAGGTGGAAATCTTTAAGTTCCTTTATTGCAACTTTGACCTTTTTTCTTGTCAACAATTGGATGTTGGTTGTAACGCTCTCTGTTCATAAATGGAAAAATCTATCTGCAAAATAAGAATTAAATGTCCTGAGTGACATCTTACCATCTCTACTTAATGAATATTAAAGCTATACTGCAAACATTTTTCTTTATCATGTCTCCATTCTTGAAATTACAGTGAATATAAAATGATTTTTAAAATGATTTCCCCACTTTCTTCTTTACAAAATGTTTCCAACTGGGGAGCTGCTGGGGTGGAAACACACCACGAGGAGACGTTAAAAGCTTTTCAGTGTTTATCTCTCCAGGAATGTGTTATTTGCTGCTGTCTGGTCTGCTAATACAGATGCGAGAGGGAACGGCCGCTGATATCTGCAATGTTTCTCTCAACAGATCTGATTGCACCCTTGCGATGGACTAAAGGTGTGAGGACGGAGAGAGGGGTGAGGAGGAGGGGGGATGTTTGCTTTCCTTGAATGCGAGAAAGTCTATTAAGAGCTGCTGGTGGATTATCAGGTTCAGACAGCCGCTCCCTGGGGAATGAATGTATATATGTTACATAAGGAGTCCACAGGGGCCGGTGATGAGCAGCATCATGACTCCAGCTGACTCATGAGATGTGGTTTAAGATGGGGGACCGTGATCTGTCTGTAGGAGCCGCAGATGACAAGACTGGAACGTGGAAGCTGATGTTTTTTGTAAGGACTTCCTGCTTTTTTGGATTCTGATTTTTTGCTGTTTTTTCCTCAGCCGTGTCTATAAATGGATTTTAATGAGGACCGAGTGCAGTAAGGCTTCCGGTCGAGAGATTGTCTTGCCTCTCTCCTGCCTCTCTTTGGGTGTTAAAGCAGCATGGCTCTGTCCCAGGACCAGCTGTCTCACTGGAGCTCAGTCCGGCCGAGCTTCTCTCCGCTGCTGCAGCACGACGCCTCTCGGGAAAGACTCAACCACACCTACGGCTTCCACAGCTCCATAATGCTGCCCTCCACGTTCAGCTCACCCACCGCCTCCCTCCATCAACCTCTGCCCTCTCTGCTGCCCTCCTCCCTCATCTCCTCCCCGTTGTTCTCCACCGCTTCCACCTCATCCTTTCCACAATCATCCACTTTTGTCTACCCTCCCTCCTCCTCCTTCCTTTCCTCTGTCCCTGTCCACCTTCTCTTCCAATGACTTGGCCGACCTGGAGAGTATGCTGCTCTGGACTCTCCACGAGCCCAGCACCATCGCTCTCACCATCATGTACTGTCTGTCTTTCATTCTGGGATTTGTTGGGAATTTAATGTCCCTGCGCGTCCTGACCAACCGGCGGAGTCGGCGGCTGGCCGGGGTCAGCGCCACACGCAGCCTGCTGGTGAACCTGGCGGTGTGCGACCTGGCCGTGGTGTGCGTGTGCATGCCCATCACCCTGGGGAGCCAGATCTACACCGCCTGGGTCTACGGCGACCTCCTGTGCCGAGCCGTGCCCTTCACGCAGGCCATTTCGGTCTCGGCCAGTGTCTTAACGCTGACGGTGATCAGCGTGAATCGTTACTACAGTGTTCGATCGCCGCTGCGAGCTCGCTCCATGTTTACCCGCCGTCGAATTTTGGCGACCGTCGCCGTGGTGTGGGCGGTGTCTTCGATCATGTGCGCTCCTATTGCGGTGATGAACCGGCGACGGGAGATCAGCTTTGAGACCTTTGCCATCTTGGTCTGTCAGGAGGAGTGGCCAGAGCATCGCCTGAAACAGGGGTAGGTACTCTGACAGACGACAAAGGTTCTCTGTGATCTAATCTATCCTCTGCTCTCCAACTCATCTTCACATCTTTTTTCCACTTACAAACTGTGATGAAATCTGAAGGTCACCAAGCTGACACTGAGCCATTGGTTGGGTCATGGTTACGTTTCCATCACCAGTAGGTTTTGTAGTGTCCTCTGATTGCAGTTATTGGCTTCTAATGGCCACTTGGGCACATGAAATTGGAGGACGCTGTCAATGATAAGTGAGCTCTGTGATTGGCTGTTTGTCCCAGCGAATCAGTGATTTCACCCATTTAAAATGTTTTCTCTTTCTCTGTCCCATAATAAGAAAGATCAGACTGACAATGCCTGGGCAAAGCAAAGTTAAACTTCACTGTGCGAGCTGCAATTTTTCAACATCCATATTTTTAATGAATGTGTTCAGGATATATAATTAGACTTTTAATTAGTTTTGAATCGACTGTGGCATAAAGTTTGCAAACAGGCCGATTCCACAAAAAGTAGGGACGTATGCCCATAAAGTTCTCTGGAGCCCAAGCTGTCTTCAAATGATTCCAGGAAAGTTGGGATGCTGTGTAAAACAAATACAACAGAATGTGATCATTTCTCCAACAGTACAAAGTCAATATCTTTAATGTTTGACCTCATCAGCTTCATTGACCTTTGTAAATATCTGCTTATTCTGAATTTGATGGCAGCAACATTTCAAACACGTTGGGACAGGAGCAACAAAAGACTGTGAAAGTTGTGGACTGATCCAAAAACATCTGTTTGGATCCTTCCACAGGTAAACAGGTTCATTGGTAACAGGTGATAGGATCATGATTGGGTATGAAAGGTTCAGACTCAGTCGATCACAAGCAAGGATGGAGAGAGGTTCAACACTTTGTGAACACATGATTGTATAAAGGAGATTAATACATGGACTCAGTTTGTTTGCAAATGGTTGCATTCTGTTTTTATTTATGTTTTACAGAGTCCCAACTTTTGTGGAATCAGGGTTGTAAATGCAGGTTGCTTGTCTGGTCGTTGTCTTTAAGGTGCATTCATGAGCAACCTGGGTCAATAAGAGGTGAAGCACAGCATGTATTCAGTTGGTGTTTACCTGTGCTTATTCTTAAAGTTTGTTTTGTTGTGTCACCTTTAGATTCTCACACAAGGACCCACAGTCCATACGAACCTGTGAGGTTTTCACACTGTCAAATTCACCTGAATTTGTTTTTGCTGTAAAACACGGGTTCAGAGATTCTCTTTTTTCTCCTTTATCTTATCCTTTTTTAAGAAGTCTCCTGTTTTGTTTTCCTTAATCACGATGTGTCAGATGACTCAGACTGTGTCTGTACTTTTATCTTGTTGGCTGATATGTCATTATTGCTCCATTGTCTGTTCAGTCACTTTGAAACTCTGCTGTAAAGTGTTAGTAAATAGCGCTGATTATCCAGAGATACCCTCAAATCTAATTTTCTCTGCAGTTGTAATGTAGCGCTGCTGGTTATAATATTGTCAGATTGATCCTTGTTTCTTTTTGATGAATGCAGGCGCAAATTAAAAAGTACTGAAATGAGTCCACTGTGTCCATGATAACTATACTTATGCTGCAGTCCATAACTTCAAATGGAGCATGTTGTTAAAATATCCTTAACTCGTAATTTCTAAATAGCAGAGCATGATGTAAAACTATGTAAAACGTCCCTTCTCAGTGTTTCACTACATTTACATATGGATAATAATAATAAAGCATTACATATATGAATATAGTTGCAGAAGGGAATTAAATCTCATTTTCAATCTTCCACAGATACAATGTGCTGCTGTTTGTGATGCTCTACTGCCTCCCAGTGACCTTTAACCTCACCATAGGCTTCCTAACCGGCCGGCGACTTTGGGGCGGGAAGAAATCCACTTTCGCCGACCTTGATCCTCGCAGCCAAGCTCTGCACGTTTCGCGCCTCAAGACTCGCCAGAAGATCGCCAAGATGGTGGTGTGTCTGGTGCTGCTGTTTGCCGTGTCCTGGCTGCCGCTCTACTTGGCTGACCTCTGGATCGACTGCGAGCAAAGGCCACCATCTTGGCTCCTGCAGACGCGGCCGTTTGCCCAGTGGCTGGGCCTGACAAACTCCAGCCTTAACCCCATCTGCTACTGTTTCATCGGGGATCTGTACCGCTCAGCCAAGGTGATACGGACGCGATACTACCAGAAAGTGGCCGCTCTCTTCGGCACCTCCTCCTTCTCCAGCTCGGCTGCAGTGGCGTCTCCTGTCGCAGTGATTACAGACACCAAAGTGACTACTGCTGAGCGCCAACATATTGCTGCTGCTGCCGTGGCGGCGTCCGCATCCATCGTTACAATCCCCAGGCTGTTGAGCTTGGCTAGAGGCCAGGGACTGGGCCAGAAGGTCGGAGACAGTTCAGACAGCCGAGCGGGATCCGACCACAGCATCTCAGACTGGTGTCGCTCCAGTCCCAGCGTGTGCGACGGCTCCTTGTTCCCCTGCCGGCTCCACACGCTCCGGCAGTCCATACAAAGAGCAGACCTCCTGCCCACAAGGAGACACTCTGTGAATGAGCACCAACCATTACCTTTAAAAACTGAGTCTGTGGACATGCTGCCTTTGAGGAGGCATTCAGGGGACAGAATATATGGTCTGTCAGCTGATAAGAGAGACATCATTACCATGGGCAGAGACGCTCTCTGTTACACTGGACAGCACAGAAACAAAACATCACAAACCTACTCTCTGGTAGCAGACAGGGAGGATGAAACATCCGATATAACCAGCCTGTGAAACCTGCACATAATCTGATGTATCAACAGGGAGGAATTCTTGCTTTTTTTGCCACATACAGCTCCTGATTCACAGTTTGCAGTCGACAGTGTGAGTTAATCCCCTGGCAAAAGCCCATGTTTGTCTTGAGGCTAAACTGACCTGGTCTACACTCTCTGTCTTTCTCTGTGTATTATTCTCTTTGCGTCATCAAAAGCATGCGATCCGGGACGGATGTTTGCAACGAGGGAATCGGGTTTTTGAAGGTGGGCGGAGGGAACAGTGATTGAACCCTGCAGAGGAAGAGTTGGAGTGTTAGTTTGCCCCGGGGCTAGAAAGCCAGTTATTAGTAAGAGGGATGGATTGCAGCAGTGCGCCATCACATGCAAGTCATATAATAAGTGATTGCACTACTTGTCACAGTTGTGTCTAACATCTGCTTCTGACAATAACCCAGCAGGATGTTACTGCGTGATAAATTCTATTCTTTAAATTCTTCTCTTTCTTTCTTATTGCTCTGGAAATGGTTTGGTTGCATTTGTTGCTCACAGAAAAGGTCAGACCTTTTTGTTCCAGGTCAATGCATCACACACAAGAGTGTCTGACAGGTCTTTACAGGATAATACCACCATCAGTGTCTGCGGTCTGTGAAAGGCACAGTATGTACGGCAGCAGCAGGTGTTCACGTGTGCAGCCATACAGGTAATTTGCAGGAATACACTGTTTATGAAGCAGAAAATGAGAACTCAGAATTACAGTGAATGATTTTGTTTTGCACATAATAACTCTGTGGTGTGGCTGTTATGTGTGAAGTAACTTTTCAGGTTTGTCAGATTTTTGAAAGCTGGAACAGGTCATTTGAAATAAGCCCAAAAAACAAGCAGAGTTTCTTTATTCAGAGGGAATTCAAAGGGTCAGTTCACCCAAATCCCATCCCAGGAAAAACGTTTCTTTTCTCACAGAGTGGTTTCTAGCTATGAAAATAGTTCAGCCTTCGTTTGCCCTGGTGTTGTTTATGGTGCTCACAGGATTTAAGTGGAGTACAGGTAACATGTTTCATTCTGATTGATGAAATGTGCCCACTCCCTGTCGATTTTCTTCTTTCTTCTTCTTTCTTTTCTTCTTTTCAACGAAGTGATGTTTATTGTGTTACAGTGTGAATCATTGAAGCCTAACAAATATGCTGAATCAATTTCCTTCCACACAAGACAAGACATCTGCAAAGCCAATTATTTTTTTATTCTTACATTGTTTGCAAAGGCGTTTACTTGCTAGTGCTCTTTTCCTTCCCGTTGCTGTGCTTTCAGGTGTGTTCATGCTACCTGTAGACCGGTGGAATCATGTGACACCATTGACAGTCTCTTGGATGTGAGTGCACGTGTGCATGCACGAGACACAAACAAACTGAGGAGCTGTTCATAAAAACGTTGTTATGTCTGCAAGTTGACTGCCTCATATTAATCCTATATCTTAACATTTAGTTGGCTCTAACAGAGAAGATGATGCTTAAGTTCAACTGTCTGTGAGCACAACACCTATTTGAACCTGATAAACAGATCACAGATCCATAACCTGGATATGGGATGTTTTTGCTTCTCTGGATAGTAACATGAAGACAAATGCATGTTCAAATACCCTTTAAAGGTCAGAGAAAATATTTGTGATTTGTGGTGCGCTGACCCTAAATATAGTTTAATGGTAATATCACATTAACTGTGCCAAAAATAGCTACAGAAACATACAAGAGCATCAGTTTTAATATTTGATAACAGGAGTTTTTTTGGCGGAGACAGTGCCTGTTAAACCAGCACATGCCTTGTTGAGTAAAGCACTGAAACAAGGTGCCAAAATAGCTTTAAAGGTTGAAGAAATAAAACGCTCACACGTGCACAGATGCATGCACACGGACAACAAAGTCTAATCGACCCGCGGGCTGCTTCCAGTTGTGTCGACAGAGGTGGTGAATAGCGTGAGCGGCTGCGACATCACACTTGTCCTCGCAGCAAAAAGTGAAGCGGTGCAACACTCAAGGCATCAAACTGTGCTGAAACTGTCCTATTTATGTCATTGGATAAGGTTGCTTAGAAAATCTCAATGCCATTATGCTGTGACCGTGTCTTTCATCTCTCCTTCTCTCTTTGCTTTCATCTACCTCTCTCTCAGTTTTGCACCGTGTTAATGGAGGGCATGTGTACTAAATGTTGCGCATTTGGTGTTTTATTAAAAGAAAAAAAGCAAAAAAAAAAGCAAAGAGTTTGTCTGTGGTCACCTGTAACTGCGACTTTGCACTCATTTTTTAAAGCGTCTTCAGTGTGGCTGTGCTTTGACGAACTTCAGTTTGTGGATTTTATAAGTTGTCTTTAGCTAATAGGGATGTAATAAATGGTGGGAGGCCTGGAACGGACAGATAAAAGGTCTGCACAGTTCTCGGATCCTTTGTCCAATCTACTCTTGTTCACTCAGGCTTGATTAAATCATAATGGGATCTGAATTTAGTTATGAGTAGCTCTCGTTCCTTTATCAAATGAATTACTGAGAAGTTGAAGGAGGGAGCAACTCGGAGACCGTCTCATCAAAGTTGGGAAATGACATCGCTCCGCCATGAATTTGATTAGTGATTGTAGAACAAGTTGAGCATGCTAATTTTACTTGTTCATCATAAAGAAAAGTTACCTCGCAAATTTCAGACAACGAAACCACTTTGGTGATGGTTTGGATGCATTTCTTCTTTCTGCATAGAACATTGCATCGATTGCATCCTTGCTTAAAGTCTCTTTCTTCCCTGTGCTTTAATTGTATATTGCTTCTATTCTTGGCACAGAAGAAGAGTGTGAAGCCATTGGCAGCAAAGTGTGTCACATCACCCACGTTCTCAGCCACTCATCAAAAATATCGCTTCAGAGCCGTGTGGTCAAAAACTTCACACTACCTTTAACAAGTCGTAAACTTCATGAGTCGGTAATTGAGCTATGTCATAACAACATGTACAACAAAATATCAATACAATTTTCGGAATTTCATGAATTTTCGAATGTTGAATGTCTCTTCAATCCCGTTATAAACATATCTATTTTTTTTTCTCACAGGGAGAAACATCTAGTCTAAAGAGTGAACAAACACAGTCGTCACACCACAAAACTGTCATTATCAACATACAGAGCTGACAAAGGAAAAGAAAAGTCTGAATAAATGAGTGCAGGAACGTAACAAAGGCGGCATAGAAATGCTGAGTCGGCCCAGTTAAACTTGATTTTGTATCAAGATGACAGGAGGAAATGATCTAAGTCATTTGAAAGTGGATTTATAATTAGGGCACAGATGGCAGAAGCTTCAGTCACACACACACACACACACACACAAAAAGTCATATCGTCAGCTGAGTCATTTTTCACCATAATCTTGAAAAGTGGATGAGGACACGTGTGGTCAGCAAGTCCTCCAATTTGAAAAAAAAGCATTTTCTGATTGGACGCCTCTCTCTCTCTGCAGGATGACATAATTAGTCTGTGGCTTTTTAAGCTGTTACAAATCACAGCTGCAAAAATAATTCTGACAACGCTTTGGTTGGATTATGGCTACTGAGCCAATCACTCATGAAACACAATGTCTTATTATTTTCGGGCCATTGCCCTCTGTGACATTTTCAGACTCATGTACTTGTTTCAGATGGAGCTCAGGTGGAGCTAGTGTTGAATTAGTGCGCAGCTTGGATGGCAGCCATTAGTAAAGGGAATATAAAATAGATGAGTTTTTGCTGCCAATTTCCTGCTTCATTATCAGTAATATTAAAGTGCCTCGAAAGTGAAGACAAATGAAATTGCTCCTTTCAAATATTTAATAATCTTTTAAGCTTTTGTGGTCATGACACAGACAGTGAACGGTTTACTTTTTTTTTTGACCCATCACGACCTCCTCCCCCTGTTTACTTCCATATCAACGTCACACTGCTTCCTCCTTTGCTTCCAATGGACGAGTAATACAGAGGTCTTTCAGCATAAACACACATCGATCAGCCACAACAATAAAATCTCTGACAGGTGAATGGAATAACTTTGATTGTCTCGTCACAGTGATCTGCTGGGAAACCTCAGGGCCTGGCGTTCACGTGGATGTCATTTTGACCATCCAGCTAAAATGACTGCAAACCCAATTCAACCTCTCACAACGACGACGTTCTAGGCCTCATTCCAGGAAGACAATATTTTCACCCACAGGGCTTTATGGCTGACTGAATGGTTTGATGAGCATGAAAGTGATGTGAAACATAGGTGATGGCATTCTCCAGAGCTCAACCCATTTGAACACCTATAGCGAGGTTTTGCATTATTTTGTAGTTGCTTTAAATGGCGTCATTTTCTTTGACCTCTTCCTCCAGCTCGCTATTTCAGAATCAAACTACCAGGTGGTGCTCGTGCCTCCCTCCTCTCCCTCCTCATTGCGCACTTGTCATGTTATCCACCAAATATATTTATCTCACTGTGAGACAAAATGATTGTTTGATTAAATTCCTGCACGCCAGTTTCCAATTTCATGTGTAACTTGCAGGGACCTGAGTTAACTGCAGACATCCCTGATTGTGGATCGTCATCTGATTCTCGAAGCACTGGCGAGGATGTGATGAGGGCACACACACACACACACACACGCATTCCACAATTTCAGACATCCCCAGGACTCACGATGAGGCACTTCGACTCACGATTGCTTTCACTTCTTCAGACACTGAGCCATTTGATTCCCTCAGATCTTTTCATCACGTCCTCTCATCACTCTGTTTCTCTCCCTCTCTCCACCTCTCTCTCTCTCTCTCTCTCTCCTTCTTTGCTTTGTTCTTTCTCTTTTGGTCATCTCCTTCCTCCTTGCGTCACTGCCGTACCAGTGTCAGAAACTTGTGCTAACAATAGCCTGCTCTTCTCTCTCTTCCTCCTCCTTCATTACCGTCTTCATATTTCCTTTTTTTGGCAGCAGGACAAGGGCCATTTAACACTGGAGAGCGTAGCTGGAGGGGTGCAATGAACACTTGAGGCGCAGAAACAATGAACTAAAAATGCCGTGAAATAAAATACACGATGAGGCTTCTGTTGCAAAACCAGAAACACCACTTATACGTTATTGAAGAAGCTGATTACAGAAAGGAAATCTTTATACAGAGACTGTGTTCATCTGTTGATATAACATCAAATCGCTTTTACTTAAAAAAAATTACACCATGACATGAGACTGTGATGTGATGTGTCTCAATACAGGGTCACAGTTTTTATTGTTGCCATGAGAGAAGATAATTTCTGCCTGTTTTTTAAATGCTACACACGTTTTCAGTGTGTCAGCATGTGAAATAGAAGGTCGGTCATATTTTAAAATTTCCCACGGTAAACCTTTCAATTTTGCCCTGTGCCAAATTCAATAGAAATTTACTTTGCTATGTGCAAACAACGGATGTCCAGTCTGCATTTTGATAGGACATTACGATTCCACCACCCATGCATGCATGACAGAATCTGATTGCAGGACCTGACCTGGACTCTTTTTTGTCCACCTACTGTTTTTGGCCCATCTTCTGGCGTCTATTAATGAGATGAGAGGGATGGAGAATGACATTCAACAAAAGTCTCTGGCCAGACTTAAACTGGGGATTTTGCAACTCATGGTCGACACCAGCTTCTCTCCACTCAGTGTTTATCATTGAAATCAATGATCAGAAAATAGTGAAATATAGCTGTTGCAAGCTGATGTCTTCAAATACAATCAATACATGGACTCAGGGAGACTTTGTGAAACCACTGTCGGTGAACACAGTTTGTTTGCAAATGACTGCATTGAGTTTTTGTTGAACTTTTTTGGAACCAGGGTTGGAGCTCTTTTAGTCTGACGAACAGTCACGAGCAGAAGTTGTCGATTAATTTTAGCCAGTTGACTAATTGATTGGCTGTTTTAGTTGTTTGTTCAGTTGTTTTTGTAACTTTTTCAGCTCTATATTTTCTTATACAGTGTCAAAATATTGGGATTCAGGATGCTTTAAGAAAATCTTTACTTTTGAAAATGAGTCATCAAATCAAATATCTGTGTTTTGGCCTTGAACATTTCAGGACTGAGCTTTGTTTTTCACAGCTCAACAGTGATGCATACACTGCTCTGAGCAAATACACTACTGTCAGTCATTGGTTTAGTTGTGTTGTCCCTGTTGGTTTCAGTTCTTTTTACCCTGACTCTTACACCAGGGCCAACGCCGCTGTGATATTGACGTACTCCACTGGATAAAGCGAAAGGAAAACGGCAGCGCTGATGAGTGAAACAGCTGAGGCACCAGATTTAAAGAGCACTTCATCAAACCTTGAGAGGCTCAGCGGCCGATGAACCTGGCAGGACGCTGCTCTCAGGAGGTATGAAAGCAGCAAAGGCTGAACTTTTTCATACTTTCTCAAACAGAATGAATCCGTCTTTCCTCAATCACATCATCTCCAAAAATCAGATTTAATGAGCCGCTACTGAGACACTAGAGATCTGACCAGACGAGCAGGAGGTCACTGCTCCACCAAATGTAATTCCGCCAAATAAACAGACAACATTATCCTGCTATATTTAGGATGCTAACCTAAGTCTGGTGCAGTCGAAATCTTTCACTCTTTCTATAACCATTTTTATTATGTCTAATTGCTGAATGTGAGCCTAATCCCTTTTGTGTGCCTGTTGTTGTGTGTGTGTTTGTGCAGAATGAGGGAAGCCAAGAAGTGTGAAATGTGTTTAACCATACTGGCATCACTTTTTTCATTACTGAAAATGGGTTATAATTACACAGGACTATCACGGCTGTAATTAAAAACAATTAAAATATGGAAAACATTCTGTCAGGTTTTGGCAAGCTCTTTGAAAATGTTGCAGCTTGTGATAATGGCTTCAGTCAGTTGGCAGATTTGCATGAAACCTCTCATCCTCATAAAATGGATTGTTGTATTTAAAACAATAATAAACCAGATCTTGAATTTACAGAAATATATGTGTTAACTGTGTTGGTGATCTTTCCATCATCAACTGCGCCTCCCAGCTGCTCCTTGAGTTTTTCATCTTTATTTCCTAATTCAAATACATAATCCTCATCAGTCACAAACTCGTCTGCACTTTCACTCTATGATCGACAAGTTTGTCAATTAGGCCGATTCGCTATTTAGTCCTTTGCTCACCACAGCTGGCAACACAGCTGTAGTAAGCAAAAGCTGAGCCATAACACCCTTGTTAGTCTCCCTTGGTGCCTGTGAACTGACATAATTTGCCAATTTAAAAAGTCTTGGAGCTAAAGAGCTGTGGTGGAATAAAACTGAACCTACTCGACAGACCGGGACGTAAATTCAGTTGAACTTTTGACCTGTTCTGGAGTCGGTGGTCGGCACCACATGGTCAGCAGCCGCCGATACTAATCCAGTGACAGATCGGCCAAGCGAATCCCTCTTTTGTGTAAGTAACTGGTGAACATGACAAGTGAGGATGCATCTAAAACCAAATAATACTGAGAGTCTGCAGACGTGTGTTGAGAAGGTTGAGAAATAATTTTAACTGTCTTCACTAAATTTTTGAGTTTCAAGTCAAACACAGACCTTTAGGATTTGAAATAAAGTGAAGCTTTTGTTTAGTCAACCTCAAGGATCAGGATCACCAAAGTCATTAGGGTTCATCCTTTGGACACCATGAATATCTGCATCTGGCAATCCTTCAAATAATTGTTGAGATATTTTGGTCTGGAACAAAATGGAGGACCAACAAACTGACATTGTCATCCACTGAGTCACACTGATGGCACGGCTAAAACACCATCAGACCTCCATAAGCAAAACTTCCTCCTTTAATAGTTTTGCAACCCGACCTGTGTGTTTCTAGTTTAGGTGTTTTACTTTGAATCCCTGAGGAAACAGAGCAGCATTGAAACCATTACAGAGCCACTACCAGATGTCCTGGATTGATGTGTCTTCAACTAAATAAAGTTTATCGTCCCATCCAAACATTTCACGGGTTCGTTTGGCTTCAGGGCTGAAGAAGTGGCCTTGCCTAGTGTTTTTCTATGTGAAGAAAGTGATTTGCAAGCTGCTTTAAATTTCCTGGGTCTGCACTTTTCTGCTCCTGAGTGAAAGCATTTTTTGCAAAGGTGCTGTATAACTGAGCAATGAGCAAAAAGTGCATACGTATTAATTAGACACACCGACTCAAGTGCATTTTTATCCCTCAACTCTTTATTCTCTTCTTCCACCTGATGATAGAAAATCTGTCATCTTGTTGCCCGACAGCAAACCAATGCGATATATCTCAACAGTTCAATGCAGAAATACTTCATCTTCAAAAAATGACGTGTACATACTGATCAGTGGTTTTTCATACATGTTTTTGAGAAACGTATTAATGTGACATATGTTCCTGTGCTGCACAGAAATCCCAGGGAGGTGGTTCAGGTGGATTTACAGTTGAGTTGGGCAAAGATTGCTTTGTTAGTTGAATATGAAAAAACTGATCTTATCAGATGTCACTATTGACTTTTTCAATATTGAACCGAGTCGGCAATATTTCCCTGCAGCAGCAAAAGAAATGAAATGTGTTCTGAGTGAACATTTCCCTGATCACTCATTCAGTCACTCATGAATACTTTTCTCATTATGCTAATTAAAAAGATATAATCCTGGTGGCAGTGCAGAATCTTTCACTGAACCATCCGAAGTTCAGCTGCTAAATCACATATGTGTGTCCATAGATTCACTCACCTTGTTTTGTACGATCCTTCACTGCAGCATCGCTCTGCTCGGTGTTTCCCGTCAGACCTGTGAAATGACTTTGTTTGTGTGAAAAGTTCTGGCAAATTTCATTAGACTGTAGACAAATCTGACCCCTGTCAAAGAGTGGTTTGAACCTCCAAAGCAATCAACCAAGGCACCGAATTGATGTTTTTATGTCTTATTCTCGAGGCCAAAAAAAGCACTTTAAATGAAATTTTGTTTTTCTTCAATAGTTCAATTCATTGAAAGAGGCCTCTGCAGTGAAAAGTGTGAGTGAAAAGCATTACCTTGAGCTTTACTAAGACACAACCTGGAACTGCTGCAATCTAAAACTAAACTGCGTTTCAAGGCTACACTTGAAATTCTGTAACTTTTGACCTTGAATTTGTTTTTCTATATAACTGGTGGATAGATCCTCGTCGTAATTATCGTCTCTGCTTCAGACACACAAGCTGTGAACTTCTGAGCCCTCGCAGGTGTAAAAACTGCTTTGTCACTGAAGCGCACACGCATTCACACATATTTTACCTCGTTATTCAAATCTGCAACCTCACATAATTATTCTCTTTGTCACTTAATTTTCACTTTTCCCTTCTCTTCCGCACACTGTCACGTTCACTTCATCCAAAGCTGATCTGTGCATCGGAGCCAGCAGACAACCATTTGGCTTTGTGTTTGCTTCTCTCTCTAATTTATAGTCTGGACAGACACACATGAGGCCTGAGTGGACGCAGCGAGTGTGAAATGATTACATAAAGCATCCTGACGAGCTTGTACAAAGAGGACATAAGTGGAGGTCAGACATCAGCATAAAAAGACACACACACACACATTCATACAGAACTGAACTTTAAAATGTACTTCTTGCAGAGGATTGAAAGTATTCTGAGAGTAGCGGATAAGGTTTTCTTATTTTCCCAAATGCAATAACCGAGATAGAAGCTGTGCATTTGTCAGCATGTGTGTGTGTATCTGCATATGTTTGTGATTGTATCTGAGGATCCAGAGGCTACTATGAATGATAGAAATCAGTTTTTCTTTATGTCGCAGCTTTTCCGTTGATGGACTCACCGTAGCCTGAAGTGAAGGGCAGTGCTCCCCAGATGGCCGAGGCTCTATCAGAACCCTTGTGTGTGTTGCCTCCATCACCCATTTCCAATACCTAATATCCAAATCAAGTGAAGTGGAAACCACGGGATTTTCTGACTTGGCGCCACAAGAAAGAGACAACCTGGTGGGATTGGCTTGGTCGTAGAGCTGCAGTCAATCCAGCGAATACAGTAAGGGAGACTAATGAGCTCCAGAAATAGCTGTTTCCTGTTTTTCAGCTCAAAAGCGATTGAGGAATATTGTCCTGCAGCAGTAATTCAGTAATACCGGCTTTATTGGAAAAATCCCTAAATATATGATTCAAGGACTGTAATGGTGGTTCGCACATTTTAAACATTCATGTAAGAGATTTTGTGATTTGGAAACTGTTCTTGCATTGTTTCAACTGTTGGAGCCTGCAGGCCGGAGTGAAGCACAAAAGTCTGGACCCTGTATATAGGTGATCACTACGGGCCCCTCCCCATCCATGGCTCCTCACTGAGGGCCCTGTATACTCAGTCCCCTTTCCCCCTCAGTCCTTTGCCCCAAAGCAGCTACAAAAACACAGAGCAAAGCACTAAACACCACAAATTGCACAACAGTGCACCCTCACCAACTTCAAGTCCTTAAAAGTGTTTTGACCAGACACTTTTTGAACAAAGAGTAGATTTAAAATGTCAGAGGATGAGATTAACATGAAGTTTTCCACAGTAGTTTTCAGTCTGTCTGAAAGGTAAATATGTTATGTACACATCTGGTTGGATGCAAAATTCTGTGTATGTGATTCACAGCTAATAAACATACAGAACCTTCCATCTGGCCTTTAGTTGTTATTTGTCACTCTTCTCCACAACAGTCTTATCATACAGGGGATTTAGTGTTTAAGCAGATGTGTCAGACTCTAGTTCTCAAGACACTTTTGTCTGACTTAGTGATTTGATACTGTGGAGGCGTCACACCTTCAGTTCTTGTTTACGAGGAAGACTGACACACACACACACACACACACACACACACACACACACTGGTAACCATATAGATGAAACTTCTTTTGTGCCTGTGTTTGTTTGGACTATTGTTGTATGAACTCACCACTGACTCACAGAATGTGAGAGTCTCCTTCACTGGTGTGTGAAGGTCTCTGTGTATTTGTCTGTTTGTACAGCCCTTGGAACTTGGACCTTCTGGATCATTCCACAGGTAAACAGGTTCATTGGTAACAGGTGGTATCATGATTGGGTACGAAAGGTTCATCCTGGAAAGGAGATTAATACATGGACCCTAACCCATGCATTTTGTTTTTCTTCACGTTTTGCACAGCGTCACAACAATGTGCATGTTGTCTCTACACAATACAGTTTTATATCATGCACAGTAGTTGTGGTGATGTGAATTCATTTTGTGAATCTAAAAGATAAAAGATGCATTTGAAAAATTGTTGACAGGACACCTCAGCCTGCTCACTAGATCTGCTGTGATTCTTTTTATGGTGGACTTCGCACCATTAAGGTTGATATTTCCAGTGTGACGTCATCTCTATGTACTTGTGTGCCACAGCGACTCTAAATTGCCGGTTGAAGTAGATGTGAAAGTGACTGTGTTTGTCCACATGTGTGCTCGTCCTGAGATGCAGCGGTGACATGTCTCGCCTATTGCCAAGTTTATTCTGGAACTGGCTCAAGCCCCCTGTGAGTCTGAACAACGCAAGCAGTTAAAAGATGGATGAATGGATGTGAAAGGAAGGAACCGGGGAGTCGGCTGGCTCTAAAGTTGTTATTTAGATTGACTCCATACTGTTGAGAAGCTGGATAGATTTCTGGCACTTTCAGTTTTAGTGTATAGATCTTTCTCACTTGCCAATAAAAACATTGCAAGTATCCGTGTCTGAAAGTGTCTGGAAATCTGTCTGTGCTCACACAAAGGAGAGCAAAATTATCATGAAAACGCAGTAACAGGATGCAGAGAATGAATGTTTCCTGCACTTACACAGAGTCATATTCATCAGCCTTTACTTTTCTGTAATCCTCCTGCAGAAAATGATCCTGTTGGGAAAAGCCAAAGCAGTCATTTCTGGGAAAGCAGAGGTTTATTGACATCCTTCATATTTGCTGCCATCATTTTAAATCTGGTGGTGGAGGAGGTCGCGTCTCTGACGACCTGAAACCGGCAGGGTGAAGAAAATGGCAGCACTCTTTAAAAGCAGCTCTTAATTTCTTTGACTGTAGCCAGCTTGTTAAACAGTAAGAAGATCCTTATAAAGATGAATCAGAATAATCGTGACCTGGGTTCAGCGCCTCCATCCCTCTGGCTCGGCTGCAGACGTGACCCCAGCAGACAGTCGTCCATCCAAACAACACGCCGCTGTTCAGAAAACTGATGACAGCCGCCTGTTCTGTCTCTCCCCTCCGGTCCTCCACTCCTTCCCCCCGAGGCCGCATTCAGGACAGAAATAGCACTATTAAAAATCACAACAGTCTGTGCAGGTGTGGGTGTGTTGCTATGGCTGAGGAAATTAAATAAAGTCCAGTTTGGAGGATGTCAGAGGCCGAGACGGTGCAGAACAATCTTTATGTCAGGATTTTGAAACTCTGTTATTCCAGCAGCAATAATTCGCTCCTTCATAACGATGCTTGCGAGAAAAACACGCTACAACAAAGCGATCTAACTGAAGACATCTGTCTGGCAAACGTTGAGGCGAGTGCAGCTGTTTTGCAAGACAAACCTGCGATGCGTTGCCTTCTGCGTCGGCGCTCCCCCCGTGCCAGAACACTGAGTTTTGTTGGCTGTATTTTTTGAAGCATTGCTAATGTTTGTCAGAACACGGCCTTAATGTCTTCCTTGTTTTTTGTTTCATATCCACACTGGATGTGCACAAGCCTGGAGGGCAGAGCTGCCAACGCGGCCAGCTTAGCCAACAGACGTCTGTCATCGTTCCTGGTATAGCTTCGACAGGAAAACATAACATTGGTTTGGAAAAAGGGTTCATATAGCCACTATCTTGTTTTAAATTGAATGCATTATATGGAAATACCTTGTATCCATATTTAACCTTTACATGTTCAAAAGAATCACCAAGTGATCAATGACAGGCCGAGATCAAGTCATCAAACTTTTATTGTGAAGAACATTTCTTCTCTCTCTTCCTCATCAAACATGTTATAATGAACCCAAAATGATCTCTTCTCCTCACTTAAAACAACAAACACATGTTCTCATTTGCAAGGATAAACTCCTGCACATGTTTTCCTTGTTTGCTTCAGGCAGTTTTTCCTTTTGTGCAAATATATTCGACTTTGAAGCACGACATTGAAAACTTCAGGAATGTTACCACTCTGGTCACAAACCGTGTGTCTCACAGCATCAAAGTGGATCCACTTGATTTCTATCCTGGCCTCCGCCGGTGTCACATCAGCTCGACGGAGTTTCCCATCAGATGAATGTAGAATAAGCATTTGTTTCTTGTACTTCCACACCGTCACTAGTGGATGTCACATGATTTAGCCATTGTGTATTCAAGAGCGTAGACTCCCGCCTGAGCTGCATTCACACTGTATTATCTCACCCCGAGCTCAGTGTTCACGACGAGACACCGGATCTCAAAGACGTTTCATTCTCTTCGTCATCCTTCCTGCATCCCTCACTTTTTCATTGTCCTACATTCTGTCTCGCGCCTTATTGCAATTTACCAAGCCTGTTGTTTAAAAATCTTTCATTACAAAAATCTTATTATCTTCTAAGTTCTTTTAAATGATTAAACCCGCTTGGTGTGAGAGATATTGGGCCATATCTCAACATCAAAAGGATTCAACACAGTAAACAAAGCAACTTTATACACACAGATCACTATCACAGGATGTAGTTAGTGTTATTTCCTCAAGCCAAAGCTTCTTGTTCGCTCCTGTTGCATGTTATATAAAAGACATATAATGATATGAAGTGTTGAACTTCTGCTGTCTCGATGCTCAGTATGATCTGCAGAATGCACTGAAGGAAACACAGGCACTGAATCAAAAAAGAAAACCCTCTCCTCCCTCTAGATACTTTGTTTATCCCCCCGCGGGTAAAATGTGTGTTTTGACGTTGGAGCGAGACATTAAGTTTTCAGAGATGAAACAAATGATCCTTTCTCTTACAATGAAAAATTGAATTCATAGACCATGAGATGCAGCTTTGTTCTGTTCAGTACACACAGGCTTTTGCTGCTGCAGCTTTAGTTGCACTTGTGTTTTTTTTTTCAACATAAAATTGTTAATTGTTTTTATTGATTGAGAGTCAGGTCACCTGTTTCCACCTGTTTCCAGTCTTATGCTAAACTAATCCGGCTCCACACTTAACATGACCATATTAGTGTGGTATCTATCTTCTCATCTCTTTCTTGGCATGAAAGAGAATAAACACTTTCCCCCAAGTGACCTTTTGAATTATTTAACATCACAGTGATCTTTACCTTGCCTGAAAAAGGTTCTCGTCAATTAATCTTAAGCATAAGTTCCCTTCTATATTACAATAATGAGGAAGATTAAAAAAAAAAACACTGGCAATAAACATTTTCAAATGCTCAAAGTTATGGCTGGACTGAGAATTATTCTAAATATAATATAAATAATCTGTGAATCAGCTGACGCCTCCTTTCTGTTTCAGTCAAAGTTGTAATTAAGGATCCTCGTGCCTTCTCGCTTCCTGGTAGCAATATTAAGTAGGTAGGTGTCTGAGGCAAGATAAGAAAGACGGTGGAAAAGAAAGACGAGCAACAAGCTCTCCAGGCTGGATTTAAATTCTTTAAACACATGGTAAATCACAAGATTGTCACAGTGGGTTAAAATGGAGTTTTCAACAGTGTGATCTCATGGAAGAGTCACATAAAAGAAAAAAATTATAGTTTTTTAAGTGAAAATAATCAAACCTCTTTACATTTATCGTTAATAACACTGAGGTAATTTCACACTCCAGTGGGCCTCTGCATTAATCGGTCCATGTGTTTCCTGTTGGTATACGAGCCATTGTGATTCCCCATAATCCTGTGTTCGAATATTTCGCAGCCTTTGAAGTGAGGGAAGTACACAATAATAAATATGAGAGGGAAGGAAGGGCAGCAGAAACAGTCAGTAATAAGCAGAACAAATTCTATGGTAAAATTAACTAATGTAGACAATGAACGTCTTGAACAGGAATGTTCTGAGAGGTTGGTTTGGAGTGAGCTGGCTTTCATCCAAACCTTCTTCTAAAGCTCTTCCCAGCTGGCAACACGCCGGCCGCTTCGTCCTCTCTCCATCCTTTATTCAGAAATAAAAGCTGCTATGTTGGAAAAACTGGGGCTAAATGTTGGTCCACTCAATTCATTAGTTCTTCAAAATCATCCACAATAGTTCTTTATAAGTCATTTGTTCATGGTGAAATATTTAAAATTACTCACAACATCAACCTAATAATAACAACACCAGTGATCATCCTCATCAACTGGTGGCTTATGTCTAATATTTCATATAAAGAGCTTATGTATATGTAAACACAACATGACATATCACATTATAAAGTTGATATTGCTAACATGTTAGCGTGGAGCAACATTAGCATTCATTTCAAATTCCTTTTCAAATCTTTGGCCACCTGATGAAGGTGAGGTCCAAAACTTCGCTCTTCTGTTTGCTCTGTTTTCGGTCCCCACCAACTCCTACACACACCTTCAGCAGGTTGAAACACAGGTGATGAGAGTGAAGCAGACAGTAAAATTACCAAAACAATGAAGTAAAAGGCAATAAAACAGAGCTGAGGGGAACAGAGTCGACTGAGAGCACTCGCCGGGTTTGTTATTATGACCTTTCATGATGTGATCCATTGTTGATGTGTGTTGAAAATGTTGATTAGTGCAGCTTTAGTTTTGAACCTCTGATAATCCTGCTTATTAAACAAATTCATAAACTCTGAAACTGATTGTTTTTCATGGTTGATCCAGTGTTTCAGAGGAAGCTAAAAAGTGTTTATGTAAGACCATGAAGATTATGAAGACCATAAAGATCGCTGTATTTCCAGCTGCCTGCTGATATGGCTTTTCTGTCTCCTTCCATCTGAATTAAGGAAACTCTCTGCTGAAATATTTCGCCAGGCGAGACACATCTGCCTTCTTAGGCCTGAGCCTGCTGTGAGCACTTACTGTCTGGTCGATAAAACTATGTTCCTCGCCGCAGGCTTGATCTAGTGCGCGAATTCATATATCCTCTAAAAACTGTCATCATCATGCAGCTTCTCGCCACAGCTGCACCTGGGAAATCAGATTCGTCTCATGAACTTGTGACCTGACTTTTTCGTGGTTCATAGTATATGAGTGCAAAAGTGTAAGTGAGCATTGTTTAATGGCGTCTGTTAGTTTGGTTAAAAATGAGTTTTTGTCTGGATCTGGATGTTATTGAATCTACATACTAATTCCAACCAGCTTCTGCTTCCACACAGGAAAAATGACAAAATGAATTACTGCAGAATTGATTGACTCTACTATCAGTCAATGCAGAGCTTAAGCAAAACAGAGGAGCTCTGAGAAGACGACTGAGAGTCTTCAACTTCTTTAATTGCCTCTCTCAACAAATTCCCCCGGCATCGGAAAACAGGAAAACACCAGCAGCCAATCACAGTTCTTGCAGACGCATCATATCTCCGTTGGCGCTGCAGCCCTGATGTGCAGTTTGTGGAGGTGTTCGTCAGGACTGAGCACATCATCAGAGCCCACGCACACACCTGCTGTGGGCATGGTGTCGCCGAGGTATAAAGTATGATATATAGTGAGTATAAATTAGCAGTAGATTCCCACAGCCATAGTTTGACTGCTTGCTGAACAGTACACAGGACTGTCTGTTAGTATAGAAGAGACTCAGTGATTGTTCTGTGTTTAACTCGAAGGTTAGTTTGCTCTGCTCTGCTCAAGCTATAAATAGTTGATTGGCTGAGAGAGCACACAATTTGGAGCGAGGTGTGTCACAAATGGCCCACGCAACCTGTCCGTTCTGAGGCTTTGCACAGTGGGAACAATGATGGAGTGACAGAGAAAGTGTGCTGGTCTTCTTCGGGATCCTGAGCTCCGGGGGAAGTGATGGAGTCGACTCAGGCGTAGCAGGAGATGACCAGATGGAGGGGCTGATGGAACAGGTGACCCTCTATAATAGGGACTCTGAACCCAGTTCATTTTAGTCCTTCAGGTCATCCTCCTGGCTGCCTGCGCCCTCAGAGATCTGTCCTCCGCATTTCAAAAAGCAATGTTCAAAACTCCAAACTCACAACTGGTGAGCTTTGGAAAAGACTCTTCCTCCCTCCTGTTTTATCTGCTGGCTTTGTGACTGATGGGGCAAAGATAACCAACCAGGCCAGACAAGCACCCAGACCCCCGGCTTTACTGCTCATTTGTTTTTGGTAATTTGATCAAATGCAAATTTGTAGACAATTTGCTCCACATAATAAAGTATCAGCTAAAGTGATTTTGGCCACTTTTGGCTGAAATTGTAAACACAACACTGACACCTTTCAAGCTAATATGCTGAATATTGTAGCAACCAGTGGTTTATTTATGCCTCCAGTAGTTATTATGTAATTCATGTTACCTTTTAGCTCTGTTTTGGTCTCTATCAATTTATTATTTGGTCAATTGTTAATATAAAAATACTGATCATCGCAGCTTTATTTATTTTTGTCAATATTGTGCTCACATAGTGCAGATTCTGAAATTAAAGTGTTTCATCAAATGAGCACAAACAGACACACAGAAAAACATGGGTCTGGTAGTTTTCCGGCTCTGGTTTATTTCTGTGCAAATATTAAAGCCGTGATGCTGCTGCGTGCACTGTTCTTAATGAGAACTTGGAGGCGACAGAATACATAAAAGCAGCATGCATAGTTTTGGCTGTGAGGCATCAATCGGCACCCCCAACAGGTTAATCCAGCCTCGCTGACTGATCAGAGCCCAAATGGCGACAGGTCACTGCAGCCTGAGTCAACCAAGAAATGCCTTCTGTTCAATTCTCTAAGGCCAGAGCCACGAGGGCATGAATGTGGTCAACATTGTTAGTAGTGGAAGCATCAATGTCAATTTCTCCAACAGAAGAGATGAGGAGAGACAGTGAGTATAGAAATCATTACCTTGATTTCACTTAAATTCTGAGAACGAACCCACATTTCTTATGGTTTTATTCCCTGCGCTGAATTTGCTTACCTGCTCTTACAAATTTAATGCAAACACCTGCAAGGCAAGATCAAATTCTTTCTCTCAAAGTCTCTCGAGTGCAACTGGAATGGCTGCCTTGTTGTGCATGTACTGACTCATAAATGTGTAGCACTTATTTAGCACTTACTTAGCAGCTTATCGCACAGCCAGAATAAAGACAACACAAATACATGAAGCATATGTGCACGCAGCAGATCAAGTTAGTGCTGGTGTGTCCATGGCTGTTTGTCCCAACTGAGGCCAAAACCTGTTGTTATTTGTCACTGACTGACAAAGATGAATCTGCAGTTAAACTAAGCACAGATGGCAGCTCACAGGACAAGTAACACTGGAATTAGAGACATAAAACACATTTAAACACTGCGGTCATCCCACCACGGAGACATTGCTGGGAATGACTGAACCTGAACATGACCAAAGGAGGATGGGAATAATTAGGACATCTATACGATTTAGCTCCTTCTGCCTCTCAAAATTGATTTTCTCGGTCGAGCATACACACGGTACATGTTTCAATGATCTCTGTGACCTTTCAGTCTGTCAGCGGAAAGCACCGTATAATACCACATAATGGCTTTCACATCCATATTATTCCCTGTGGGTAAAGAAGGCATAAAGCAGGCAACATGAGAGCGAACCTTCACATTCACACAGAGGAGGAAGCACTGATATCCTTTACTTGTGTTAAAGCAGCAATACCACACTGCAAAAAAACATCACCATGAGCCGAGGTGGACAGTCTGAGGGGCAGGGGTGAAAAAATAAAAGGGGCATCCCATATGGGACTGCGGCATTTTTTTCCAGCGTTTTTTCAGTTTCCTCAAACATGGTGCGAGAAGGTTTCTTGTAGTGATGAACCAGCATGAAATTATTATCCAAACCTGCAGTTCTCCTCAGCTTAACAGAGCATTTTAGTGCCTTTCAGCTTGTTGTTTTGGATTGCTGTGTAGAAGGACACGGTGGCCTGACATGGAAATACTTGAGTACCTCAATTTTGTACTTGAGAGCAGTACTTTAGTGAATGCACTTGGTTTCATTGCACCCTTGCAAAGACACACGTGTGAAGCCTCGAGGGAAAGTGTTTTATACTCTTGGAGCACGTTGAATTACCTCTGTTAACTCATCCAGTCTGGATAACCATCTGGGAAAGGCAGACAAACAGAATACGTAATTCACATCATGTCAAAAATGATTCCCTTTATAATGAAATATTTTTCATGCTTGTCATTTCTCACCTAATATTTCACTCTTTCACCACCTATCTTTGTTGTCTGACTACCTCCCTCTGAGTATTCATTGTTTGAAGTACAGAGGGCAACAGCTTGACAGGACCACAGAGGACACATTTCAAAAGCCGGCTGCTAGAAATAATCAGTGAGGAAATGATGAGCTGAACCTTTTGGCTCAAGAGAACAGAAGCTGGATGTTGGTTCATGTGTGAATCAGCATGTGTTTGATAACGAGAGAGAATAATTGAAACGGAGCGAACGCTAATGACAAAAAAGGAAAAAAACTGTCAGAACATCGTACGGGAGACATTTGCAAGAGATAAAATCCACATTTAGACTGGGAGGTCATGAAACTCTGTCTCTCTTACACACACACTAACACACACACACACGCTTACTTATGTCACTTTTGCAGAAATGACACAGACGTACATTCATTTTTTGGAGACACCCTTATTCTAACCCGATGGGCTAAATGCCTAACCTTAACCTGACCTTAACTTCTAACCTTAACCACTGACTGAAAAATCAACGCTTTCCAAATTGGGGACACAAAAGAAGTATATGTCTCACACACACACACACACACACACACACACACACACACACACACACATTCCCCTCTGCTAATGTTAGAGCCCTGTTATGAGAGATAGGTCAGTCTATCAGATAAGACCTTTTATGTTTCTCTGATTTATTTTTCCCTCTTCTCTGTCGCTTTCATACTCAAAGACAGGGTGGAGTATTTAAAGCTGCAAAAACGTGACGCTGGACTGATACTGATGTTTTGTATTTACAGTCTCATTAATATAGACTGTAAATATAGAATCAAATAAGGATGTTGTCATTCATAATTGCTTTCCAGATTTGTTTGTGAAATTGTGACACACATTATATATACTTGAGCACCTCCTCCCATCTACTACTATCTATTTAACATGTGCTTTTATGGGAATCTTTGTTTTGCTTTTGACTCAAATTGACTTTATAATTCTCTGGTATATCACCTAATTTGAAAAAAACAAGGCGAAAAAAGCATTGCACTTTGCACCTTGCTGTGTAGCCACAGGCAATAGGCTTTCATAATGTGTATTCACATTGCGATGCCTGATAGGTAATACTTAATTCTGAACAGGCATGACTGCTCTGCATGGGTTCATGATGCTGGAGGTGGAGTGAGAAGGTGAAAAACGCCTAAACCTGATGAATGAACAAACAAGTCAGTTTTAGACATGAAACGTGCAAACTTTCTGAAATCTTTCTGTTCTGAGCAGCTTTTATGCTTCAGAGATCTGAGCGTCATGTTTGAGCCAAACTAGGAAATATTATGTTTAGGCAAATTAAACAGCATGAAGGCATGACGTCATTTGCAGTGATGTCAAGAGTACAGCTAAAACAGAATTAATACACGCAAAAATAATTGAGGAGAAAACGAAGAAGCAGCAACAGAACACAGTTAGAAACAGTCACATTCGAGAGCAGAATAGTTTGTAATCATGGAAAAAGGTTCAATTGTATTAAGTTTTAATGTGTGTTGTAAAATGTATAATAATTCAGTTTTTGCATGTGAACCTTCAAGCATTAGCCAATGACCTTGAATATTGACTGTCGGACCAGTTTAATAAGGAGGTGATGTATGATGGCATGTTGCCATTAAGGGCTTTATAAATCAGTAGAAACCAATGCCTGTAATGTCTCACTGTTAGAGACGCCCATCCAACCTTTTCCCACGAGATGTAATCATGAGTAGAAAAAATGTCACCAGTAAACTGAATCTGAGGGTTTAAGACCGGAGACAGAGACGTGTCTATAGATAACATCACCATAATATGGGACAAGAAGACGGCCTCAGTTATCCACCTCCTGCTAAGCACAGGCAAATTAACTCTGTTTCTGTACATATATACAATTTTTTGTTGAAGCTTACTACAAGTGTTTCAGTGTGAAATTTAAATGTAACTTTCTGATCCAGCCAAGATATTTATGCTCTGAGACCCTCTCAACACTTTCAGAATGGTAAGATGCAAACCATGGCTCTAGAAAAAAAGAATATATTTAATTTTGTTTGCATTCATTCAGGACTAATTTCAAAAACTGGAAGTGCATCTTGCAATTTATCAAAAGCTTGTTGTAGGATTTCAATGGTGTGTGCAATGTTAGCAAAGCTATACAGAACTGTATCATATACGCATAAAGATGGACGTTACAATTTGTTAAAGAGGATGTGATATTGTTAATATAAATATAAATACAAGGTATTGAACCTTGTGGAACCCCCTTTGACAGTGGTAAAAATGCAGAACAATCATTTCTGAAAATCACACATTCCTGTCCATGAGTAGTTGGCAATCCTGAAACCATTTAAATCTACAAAGAGGGCAGCACATTTCCCTTTGTCAGCAGCACATAAAATATCACTGATAACCAACGTTACGGCAGTCACAGTACGATGTTTAGCTCTGAAACCAGACTGATGTGAACTGAACACAGACTTTCATGAGATGAATAATAATTTGAGCTGATTATTAACTAATGACTCCAGGACTTTAGCAAGATGGGACAGATTAGAAATTGGCCAACAGTTGCTGAAATCATTTTTGTCACCACCCTTGTGCAGTGGGACTACACGTTCAAATGTCCATACTTGAGAGATAACTCCAGTAGAAGGCGAGAGATGAAATAGATATTTAATTTGTTCAGCAAAGAAAGGGGCAGAGCTATAAGAACATAAGGGTCTAATTTGTCTTCCCCTGTTGCTTTCCTGCAATCGATAGCTTGAAGTGGCCTCCTAACAGCAGGGGATGTGAAAGCCTGTAGGGTGAACTGAGAGGTTCAGTGTTAGGAGGGCAGATGGGCCTAGGGCTGAAGGCTATTAAGAGCAGATCCTGGTTGCACCATATCAAAGTGATTCCCAGCAGCAGCAAAATGTGTGTTGCACAAAAGCATTGCAAGTCTCTGATGATTTATTTAATAGCTATTTAATGCCACATTAAAAGGAATGCATATAAAGGATTTGTTTTTATGTGCATTTACTGCTTTCCAAAAGAGCTACAGTTTGAGTTGTATGTGATAATTGGCTTTTGCTTTTCTCAAGGAGGATGTGCATTTACTTCTGCGTTGAGAGGGCTCGTCGAGAACCAGGGGCTTGATCAATCTTTAACCTTAAGCTTTATGAAAGATACATAGCAATCACAGCCAGTAATGATTTTTAAAAAATATTCCAATGCCAATTCTACATCTGGTATTTCAGAGGTGTGATGTATATTACTGTCAGCGAGGTCAATGAGAAAAGCCTGTTCATTAAAAATTCTCACCAAGGCCAAAAACTCCTGAGGTGATAATTGTGTCCCTTCTATTGCACAAAACCAAATCTATTGATGTCGATTTTTTAGATCCTCCAAATTAGATCTGGTCGGCTTATCAATCAGCCGTGACAGACTGAGATTGTCCCCCATTTCTTTTGGACTATTTTGAATCATTTGTCAACCTTCTGTACAAGTTACAGTCATGTAAGGAAACCTGAGCCAGGTTTCTGTCAGACCCAGGATGTCGGGTTCAATCTTTCATTTCATTACACAGACGTCTGATATTTAAATGCATCGACCCTTTGCCATTTCTGGATTTGAAAGTATGAGGGTTAAATAAAACTTGTCCAGAGTTACAGGAAGGCTTACTCATAAATGGCAACCTAGACCTTGTTTGTGTTTTATGATTATTAAATTCTCAGAGTTATAACTTGTACAAGAAATGTGCTGCTGGTGTTTTATGAGGGCCATTAGAGATGAGTTCAGGAACATTAGACACAGGCACAGAGATTTCGAGTCAAGGACAGGATGTGTTCTGTCATACCTTCATACTGCGAATGCTTTGCAGGAATACACTGTCAGTTCAATGTTCAAGGATAAAAGTGGAGATCCTGCATGACTTGGAAAGAGACGATGTCTTTCAAGAAGTTGTCCACTATGTTTCTGACAGCGGTAGCCCTTAATATAGTTTATTAAATTAAATACATTTCACTCAAAACCACAAATGTCAACCTCATGGAGGCGTCAGAGGAAACAGGGGATGTGCATCTTGTAGATGTTGAGATATTGCAAAGCATAACTGAACAGTTTGGCCCTGGTGATCACTGAAACCAGGAAGATTCATTCTTGACCAGACCTTCAGTGTTTGTACAAAATTTCATGGAAATCTGTCCAATAGTTGTTGAGATATTTCATTCTGCAAAGTGGTGCACAAACAGATTGACTTTGCCATCCCAAGAGTCACACACACACACACACACACAAAAACACCTTACAATTCTTGAACTGACCTATATTTGATTCCTCAAAAAAGATTAACAATGCTCATGTCGTGCTTGAAAGCCTGACCCATATTTGAAAAAATGATTTCCAGCTTTCAGATGGTGCAGAACTGCCACCACTTATCATTGCCTCCAGTTTCTCTCCTTTCTCTGACAAGGACGGTAATGAGAAAAGTCTGAAAAGAGGGGTAGGGAAATCTTGGAATACAAAAAGGACACATTTCATTTGTTGAGCTTTCAGATAATCTCTCCTTCTGTTTCTTCCACCTCGGTGTGTGTGAATGAATAAGCCTAAAGAGAAACTGTCGTCTGCTGAAGCTCTCAGGACTCCTCTGTGCCGGAGTGGGCCGATGATAAATGAACCCACACACACGCACAAAAACAGTGCAACATACACAACAACAATGAATAATTCAAAAAATGTGAGTAGTAGCCTACTGTTAAATGCACACTGGACTTGAAACACAGTAACACAAAGCAGTGCAATGAGGGATGGAATGTAGAGACCTTTTCAGAATTTCAATTGAGACTTTATTAAGCTGCACTAATTAAAATTTTTAGAATAAAAAAGAGTCAATTGACGGTGTAATGTGAAAGAGGTCGCTCATACTGATTAACTCAAAGTGAATTATAATCCAACTCTGCAGTTTCCCTCAGCACTATGGAGCATTTTAGCGTCTTTCAGCTTATTGTTTTAAAGCATTTAAAAATAAGGATTTAACTGATTTTAGTTTTTAACTGGACACATGGAATAATGAATTTCTTATTCTTATTCTCTACCTTATCTCTTGTTACTCAGCTTTCCTCCAGGCATAACTCCGAACTGTGTTTAATCACCTACACAGGAGATACAAAGTGTAAGTGATACAAAGATTTTTCATTTGTTTAACCATATTTTACTTGGTTCATGATTCACGTTTTGATGAATATGCCTTGTATGTGGCTGTATGACATGTATGTCAGCAGAGAAAAAATACACATCAAGATAATAACGGCAGCAATATTGATGTAAGTAGGAAGGACAATAATGATTTTAATTTGTCTCTTTGATTTATTCCCCTGCGTTTTCTGTGCTGGGATTTATAATATTTTTTTTTTGCACAGAAAAAAAAATCAGTCATCTGCATATTGATTCATTTTAGATGCAGCCCTGGATCTTTGTGCATGCGCATCCAGTTCCAGATGTTCTGTGAACCATTGGCATTTTTTTATCATTCTTTCATTCTCATTGCTTTTTTTCTTTGAGCTGTGACCACAGCAGCTGCCTCTTTTGCATACAAGTAAAGCTGTACCCACCCACATTTCACCACCAAGTGCAACTGTTGTGCTGGAGGTCTTCATCGAGGATGAAGGAGGAGTGGCTAAGAGAAAATCAATAGGGCAAAACTGTTGATTGATGAACTGACTGCCTGGGGAACAAGGAAACTCACTTCTATTAGAAATTGGTCCCTCCCACATAAACCCACTCCTCTTCCCTGTTGTGAGACTCTGAGACGTGTCAGCGTCTATCTGACTTACAGCTAATCTACCCAAAGCTATCAGCTCTGCAAAGGTCGTGGAGGAAAGAGTCATTTTCTGCACCGTGTCCTACAGATCACGGAGCACAGCGGAAGCGAGTCTTTGAAGCTTCATTGATGACAAAGGATAGTTCTGGCAAGTCTGTGTTTTAAGTGCAGTAACGTCAGTATTCAGTGTAAAGCCACATGCTGCAAGACAGAAGACAAGAATGTAAATTAGAAGAAGAAAAAACATACATCGTGTTGTATCATTGTTGTGGCGTTGAGGTAAAACTACTTGTCAGATACCTCATGTAATCTTACTAACTGCTTGGGTTGGACTGACCTGATATAATATATACAGTGCTGTGTAATTACCACAGATGAATGTTGAAGATCATACAAAAGGGCCTTCAAAAGCTGTTACTCAAACTGCTGCTACCTCCACAGATGAAAATAAGCACGGACATAACTTTGTATGCGCTGCCACCGCACCCATCTCCACTGTCCAAACAAACACAACACCGGGTTGCACTTGTGATACCAGGAGGAAAACACAGCGATATCTTGCAAAAGCGAAGGTCATAAATCGACAATGATCCAAACATTGAGTTATCTCTGAGAATTTGAATTGTGGTCACACTTTGAGTTGCCTGACACATATTAATATACTTATACTGTATATATACTGTATATACAAAGCTCAGCATCTGGGAAACAACATGACAACACACACAGCCTTAAGTCGCACATGTTTTAAAGCAGGATTAGTCTGAGCAAACTCAAGAGGACTTTTGGTTGTCGGTGGACTGTGCTGACTTCAGCTTACAAAATGGTGACATGTACATAATGACACATGCATAAAACTAAAGTGTGCACATCCTCTGTAAATAGTAGTGAAAATCATAGTCTCAGTATTAAGACACTGAAGCTTGACGAGGTTATCCATGGGTTCATGTTTTCTTGATCAGCAACTCTTCTGTCTCAGCTCCACCATGTTGCCTGAATTTGGCTCTTGTTTACTCCAAAAATAATGTGTTTAAAGCGTCTGTAATGTCCTTTGTGTGATTCTGGTCGTTGCTCTTTGTTGCATATCTCAATACTTATCAGCTTTCCAGTGAAGGTGAACAAAATACAAGCAAATGACAAATAACCTAGCTCACCCTGCACACTCTGCATCTACTTCACACGTGTTTGAAACTGGCTGAGAGAATATTTTTTCTAGATGGCCCTGCTCTGTGGTGCACCGGCCATCTGGCATACCAGGACAAATCCTGGTGGACCAGCGGACGGTCAAAAAAATCCATAAAGGTTTTACAGACCATCCGGTCCAGTCTGTCTCTGTGTCATTCTTAGTACACATTAGAGCGTGCGTGTTTCAGGACTGGGCTCACCGGCCAATCACGACCAAGCCTGCAGAACCTTATTGGTGATGTCAAGTCACAAACATCATATCCATGTTTGTCCACAGTGTCTGGTGACGATTCCTGTTTTAGTTTAGTCGAGGGGACGAGACCAGTGTAGACACACTTAATTTGTGTAGGACAAATTGTAGTGAATTATGGGCTTCTGATATTGGATATTGACGTATGTAAAACCTAACATATTTTGACAAGAAAAAGGTCCCTAACTTCATAGACAACCACAAAAATAACCCCTTTAGTTATTTCCAGCAGAATAAGTGAGGTTATAACTGAACATAAGAATAAGTGAGGTGGATCACTACATCACAAAGGGCTGCTAACCTCAAAGAATTTCTTTTCCCATGGGTTATTGATGATGATATCATTCATTATTGGCTTCATATCAGCCTTAAAATCCAATATGAGTCGAACTGCAGTATCAGCACACTACATTCACAACACACATCTCTCCATGTGGAATCCATTCCCGTATGCTGCTTATCAGACTGTTGGTTGCAGCTTTTCTTTCTGCCCCTTGCTCCTTTTCCCTTTTATTTTCAACCTCCACAGCTCCTCTTCCACCTCCTCTGCCCTTGACCATCTCCTCTGTTTGTTCCCCTTCTCTCTCTCCATCCCTCATTATGGTTCCACCATCACACCTCCTGCTCCTCCTCCACCTGTGTGTGTGTGTGTGTTTTATTGTTATTTTCCTTCCATTCACACAACTCACCTGCAGCAGCGCCTTGATGCTTCTTATTTCCACATGTCAATCAAGCCACCTCACAGATAAAAGGCATCTCTGCGGTTGGTCGTATTCCAGCTGATGGCTCACATGAGCGGACACACACTCGCACAACTACGCACACCAACACAAACACACAGTCCTCTCTCTCATAACACAGTTAGTGACTGCCAATGGAAGGCTCATGGGTAGATTATTGATCGACAAACAGGTAGGTGACAGCAGTTCACGGAAATATAATGTAGACCACACATAAACAGACAGGCAATCACACAGAATATAATACATACTTTTATGAAATGTGTACTACATATACAGAACCTCATATACATTTATGGTTGTACAGAATGATTCCCACTCATAGATTGTGATGTGCTCTACATGATGATATTGCTGCTCTGGAGGGCTGCCCTGCAGACGGCAGAAATGTTATGGATGGGTGAAAATCCTTGGGGCGAAGAATTTAGAAAATCATGACACACACCTCTCCTTCTGTCTTCACTGCTCCACTGAGTTAGCTCATTTTATTAATTAGCAAGTGTTATTTATTTTTAATCCCTCCTCTGATTGTGGTTCCTTAATGCATCATCGTGTGTGTGTGTGTGTGTGCATGAGCGTATGAGCATGCACGTCACCCATAAACTAATATTGTTAAAGTATTCCCTGGGGCTTGAGAACACAGGAAGCCTGAATCAGCTATTGACTCTGTCCTCCTTCATTAGAAGAGTATAAAATCACTACTTTATTGATTCCTCTCTTTAACCTTTGCCTCACTTGATCTCTAACAATGTTTTCTGTCCCTCTTGCCTTTTTCTCCAATTTCCCTCTTTTTGTCTCCCTTCTTTCCACTTTGTGGACCCATCATGACTTCTGCTCCCTGTTATCTATTTAATATCCTTTTTTCTTCTAATTGTCCATTTTCCACCTCTGTCTTCTCCTCATAGATTTATCATTAGAATAGTCACCGATGCAACTCATTGTGTCTCGGTGACCTTGAAATGACCTCTCTCTCTGTCTACTCTGAGTGAAACATGATTTGACTCACTTCATTTCTATTTCAGGTCCTAACACAGCGGTTCCCATCAGGGGTATTTTCCACACCGCAAAGACATCTTGACTCAAATATCGAGGGTAATTTTAATAAATATGAATCCTTGCTGTTTACAACTATGTGACATGAATGTGAGCGTAGTCTGGAAATAAAAAAAGACCATTCAAATGCACTGAAGCAGTGAACTAAATGTGGATAAAACCTAATAGTCTGTAATTATGTGTTGCATGAGTTCAATTGCTTTACTACCCCTCTTCAGATGACTGGTGATGCTAAAAGCCTTTTTTATGGCTACATGATTATTAGTTCTCACCATTGTGCAATTAGTTCAGATGCAAAAGTCGACATTGCTATACCAAAAAGACAAGATTACAAAATATAGATTTTTCTGGATGTCAGCAGCCTAAATCTGTATAATATACATAAAAGTGGAGCATTTATATTTGTGGTGATATTTACATGCTGTGGCTGGAAAAGCTACCCAATGCTGCTTTCCCATTTTCCACAACAGATGGCAATGAAGGGCACATCTGCAAGCACTTCTGCTGATTTACTTCTTATGGTGTGTGTGCACATGTGTACGAGCATCCCAATGTGTGTTTTTTGTGCATTTGCGTCATCTTACAGAGATCACCACATTTAGGCCGACCTCAGTAGGGCGAGGGCAGGTGGAGACGCTGAGGAGGGCGACAGAGAGAGAGAGACACAGAGGGGGGAGGACTGAGTCAGGCTGTGATGGATAAAGGAAGACAGTGAGGAATAAAAAAAGTGTTAGCAGCCAGTAAGCAAGGGACATGGGGGTCCGAGAAAAGGAGACAGGAGAGGTGGGAGGGGCCAAGGGGTGTGAGGACAGCGGGCCGAAACGGGCTGAATACTCTTGGGGGTGAAAGGATGAGAGAGAAAGAGACAGTGACAGAGAGAATGAGAGCTCTTGTGTCACTCTGAAGAAGACATGTCTTCTGTCTGACCTTTTCAGGCAAATTCACACCCCTCCACCCTCTCCCTCTTGGATCTCTCAGAACTTAAAAAAAAAAAAAAAAAAACTGCCCTCTGTAGCTCCCCCTAGGTTTTATTTTATGCTATCCAGCTCTTTTCTCACATAAATATTGGTGAGTGAGGGTTCTGACTTCTTTACCTGCTGCTCGCTGGGAGCATGGTAATTTAGCAATTAAAGTTTAATCTACTGTTGCTGCAGACCGCTCTGGATTAGAGCCTCAGTTTATGGCCAAGATGTGTTAATGCTACCCTGCATCTTCCCTTCTCTCAGCTTGTCACAACCGCTGGGCCAGAAGCTGACAAGGTAGTGTGATGCTGTTTATAGCAAAACATCCTTAAAAAAATCCCTGGATGTATTGTCTTCTATACTTTGATTATTTCTATGTATGTATGTCAATGAGCTTTATGTTTTCTCTCTTTATTTGGTTGGCTCATTGCATTCAGCACTCACATCTTACAGGTGAGGCCTTGTATTTTTTGAGCCTTTTCAATCCCTATGTTTACATTTATGTGAATGTAAATCCTCTGAGCCTTCTGGTTTCTTCCCACATCAAACGACGTGAATGTATGCTGTACATAGAAAATCCTCTGGTCATCAGACAACGGCACTTGTCACAGCAGAGTTTGTCCTTGGGCGCTATGCTGTGGCTGTCAAATGCAGAGGATGAAGTTCCTCCTGGGATTCAATGAAGTATTCATGTTGAAGCAAACTGGATGCATACGAATGAGAGTCACAGTGGGTTGCAAGGTTTGGTGACAGTGGCTGTTTGTAGCTAAATCAAGGTCAGATCAGGAGGATCATTTGGGGTAGTTTGTGGTGAGTCAATTAAACATGAACATTATGACCCATATGGTTTTGTTTTATTTCATGTCACCCATAGAAATACTGCCATCAACAATCAGCCAAATGGATGCATGAATACTATATACTTCTATGTAGGCTCAATATCAGTATGTACTTGTTCACACTAATGAATAACATGTGCACTATAGTAATGAAAAGCCAATCACATCCTGCTGTTGACCACTTCCCTCTTCATGCTGTGTAAAATGCAGACTGATGAATGTAGCAGTGCTGCTCTCTGTGGGACAAACTATGCAACTACATTTTTTTGACTGACACGCATCCAAGTGCATACAGGTGTTTGAAACTCTGAAACTCTATGAAATTTACATTATTATAGTTTGTTTTTTGAAGGGTAGACCTACCTGGAAAGCTAACAGTTGCAGTGATGATGATGATGATGATGATGATCTTCATTGCTTTAGTGTACTGTTTGTATTTTATAGTTCTTTCTGACTTCGAAGGTGGATTCAAATTCATACAGACTTCCAAACAGTTGCTCATCTATGGTCTAAAGTCTAAAAACATTTACAGGTTTTTACCTTAATAAACTTCACTCATCCACTAAAGGAGAAACGCGTTTATTTCATAGACTGTATGAAACAGGTTTATCTGGGTAAAACATCTGTGCAGTGCTGCAGCTGACACTCTCGCGATACGTGACGAAGCCTCGCGATACTTCACGCGTCTGATTCGAGCTAAACTGGAGGGATTTCTGTCACTGCGATGTGTGAGCAGCTAACAGGCTAACAGAGCAAAGATAACTTATCTCCAACTGACCTGCTCCTCTTCACAAACAAGTCAGCTCCGAGGTGAGGGCGTCTGCTTCCGAGCGAGACCGCAAAACTGCTAATGCTAGCTGGTTCGTTTGTTAGCTTGTTAGCATCCTCTGAGCAGCTGCAACGTTAGTTCGAAACACTTGAAATGTAAATTAGCATGAAAGCGTGATTAAGCTGTAGAAACATGGAGGCGACAACAACAGTTTAAACAGCTAAACACAGACAATAACAAAAAAGTGAACGAATAACTTTACGTAAATAAATATTAGCTTTTATTTTGGCTGCTAAGTTAGCTTGGATAACTTCTTTTGTTGTGTTTGTGTTAAAAAGCATTCAGTGTGTTTTCTTGCACATGTTGTTTTCCACTGTTGACAGAAACATAATTTTACAACATGAAACTCTTCTTGAGATAAATAATTAAGAATAAGAATTTATTTCTTTTGTGCTCTTCTTTGCTGCATGTGTTTATGTTACTGAGTTCTATTACATAGTTAACTTATCTTTTTATGTTGTTGTATGACTTTTAACTGGTGAACCTGAACTTGTACAAGTTATCATAAAAGTTATAGACCTGTCTGTCTGTCCGTCTGTGTTTCTTTCTTTCTTTACCTCATCGCTGTACCTTTTTTAATACTTCACTATAACTTAACTGAGCCTTCCATTTGTGCACTGCAACACCAGTGACTCTCAACATGGATCTGGAAGATGACACCACTGTGTTCGCAACCTTGAAGTCCTTCAATTCCTTCATCAGTCACACGGAGCCTCCTCAGCGACTGTCTGAGCACTCAGCGGGGAGTGGAAACCTGCAGAGTCAGTACAAACGCAGCATGGAGGTATGCAGAAACTGACAGCATCAACAGTAAGCTGTGTATAGATGGTATTAACATGCAACCTCTGCACTGACTGACCTGTCTTTCCTTTTAGTTGCTGGAGGCAGCAGAGAGGGTTCACTCTAAGAATCGCTACCTGCAACTGGACCAGGAGAAGAAGCAGATGGAGCTGAGTCACAAGCGAGCTCGGTTTGAACTAGAGAAGGCCGCTTCTGACAGTGCACGAGACTTGGAGGTACAGCCCACACATCCTTACCCATTCATATAATACAAATGGTATATGATTAAGATTAACAGACAGAGAAACAAATAAATGTTTGTAATGATTGCAATCCTGTACCTCCTTCCAGAATTCATTAGCACATACTCAGAGTTCAACACATGAATAATAAATAATAATAATAATCTATACTTTATTGATCCTCTTGGGGAAATTCCTTCTCTGCATTTCACCCATCCTGTTCATAGTTAACCTTAACTATACATACTAGGAGCAGTATTGTGGAAATTGCATCATTTGTGCCATGTGATGACAATTAAATATATGAAGTTACTGCACAGGCTTAGTAGATAGAATTTTTTTCCTCATAACACCATTGCCCAGAGAACATCTCGTAAACTAATAAGCGTCTGAGAGACATTGGGTAAAACCTGTTTCACAAACCTTTATGTTGCAGCATGAGGTTGACCGGAACCAGGACCTCTTGGGGCGAATAAAAAAGTTGGAGGAGAGAGAGACCGGGGCAGCTAAGAACCTATCAGAGCAGGTGGAGGTGAATCGTGCTCTCCATAAAAACCTGGAAAGCCTGAACAAGAAACTGGAGGAGCGAGATATTAAACTCAACACCGCTAACCAGGTACACACACACACACACGCACACACACACACACTTTCTGTGTTTATACACTGGTCATGTCTCTTAGCTTATGTTGGCTTACTTCTGTAATCTGTTCCCAGACCATCAGTTCTTTGAAGGATGAGATCAGAGAGCTGACGCAGAAGATTCAAAACCAAGACTCGACAATTTCTTCTCAAACTCTGGAAAACCAGGAACTGCAGGAACAATTAGAATTACAACGGAGGTACAGACACATACAGAGACTACTACTTACGGTTTTATGCTGTTGAATTGGGAGCTGTGCTATGTAAGATTAATGCTGACCACACACTTCTGTCTGATTGGTATTATAATCAGGAAGTATCAAGAAGTCTCTCAGCTTTGCCAAAGTCTCCAAGCTGCCCAGTCCTCCTGCTCAGAGCACATCATTAAGATTAAGGTACGTTACAATACACACACTAGACATTATATTTGGCCACTCTGTGATCAGAGTTTGTGATCATAGTTTGAACATGGTGGACCAGCTTGTTCACTGAATACATTTGCAGTGCACTGAATGCACACATACTGTTTATATTTCTTTTGTCTGATTTCTCTCTTCACACTTTGCCAGGAGTTGGAGAGACGTCTTGCCCTCCAGGAGCAAGACGTCGCCATAGTGAAGACTGTCAAGGCAGAGGTGGCGAGGGTTCCAGACCTGGAAAAGGAATTGAAGCGCCTCAGAGAAGATAATGCCTTTCTCAGGTCAAATACATTTTTAAGTTTTTATTTTTTTATGCCTTCCAAAATGTTTCACCTTTTAGTAGAATAGACAGGCTTTTATTCTTGAAGCCTAGTGCGACCCCACAGTGCTCAAAACTTCATGACATTCCAGTGTAACTTCAGGTCATTGTACCGCACAAGGAGACATTAGGTGATGGGTGACTTTACTCATATAGTTTTTGCATCCTCCAAACCACACACTAAATGTTCAGGTTCGTACTGGGCATTGTTCATAGACTGGATGCTATCGCACCCCATTTTACATGCAATTACAGTGAAAAGTTGAGGAGAGAACAGTCATGCCATGTGAGAAATGTTAATCTGCAATCATGACACACCAAGTGCAAAAGCGCCGTTCAGTGTGTTTTCTTGCACATGATGTTTCCCCACTGTTAGCAGAAACATCATTTTAAAACATGAAGCTCAATTTCTTCTCTCGAGATAATGGATTAAGAATAATGTTGCTAACACAGCTAGAATTCTGCTGAAGATACTGTAACCGACTGCTTGGTCATCTCAACCCTTTTTAGTTTTAAGACAGTTTTTTGTAGGAAATTGTGCATGAAAAAGAAGAAGATTGGGGAAAAGTTATATCAAGCCGAAAAGTAAGCTGATAACATCATCAGTGATAATATCTACTGGCTGTCCTCTGCAGTATTAAGGGGTTGTAATTTGCAGCTGAAATTGTGAAAAAACTCAGCACTCATTTCTTTTGTGCTCATCTTTGTTATTCTAACCTATTTGATCCATTTTTAGAGAGAAACTACACGTAATCTGGGTTTTAGCATAATCAGATTAATGCAATACACATTAATATGTTGCTCAATTTCCTGCGTTAACCTGCTCATTCACAGTAATCTTTTTTTTTGTGTGTGTGCGCATAGATGTAGTTGCTGTGATCTCACTACATCATGGGATTAAAAAAAACCCCATATCAGACACAAGGTCTAAGCTATAAGTGAATTTTGTGTTTTGTTGTTTGTCTTTGTCCTGTCTTCTCATCTCTGTCCAGGGAGAGCAGAGAGAATTGCAGCCTGTTGAATGAGGAGGTGGAGGGGCTGAGGAGGAAGCTGGAGAGGATGGCGAAAACAAAAGAAGAACTGGTCAATATGGAACTGGAGAAGGAGGTATATTCTGTGTAGTTGTGAGATTGTGTTGTTTCTCTCTGTATCATATTGGTATTCACACAGTTATCACATTCCACTACTATCAAATGAAGTTGTTAAAAGTGTAATTATATTAGAGCTGACCATCTTTGGATGATATTGGCTGATAACACTTAAAATACACCAAGTTTATATTTTAGGCTGCATGTTTTTTTTGGTATTTCTGTTATACTAATGTAAAATATGTTAGTATTAATTGATTTAAAAAAAAATCTATTTAATTTCTGAAGTTTGCTTCGCTCTATTTTTTTTAACTGTTGATGTACTTCTTTACATGGACAAACATATGACCTATTGTTTCTTGAATCCTTAGAGACTGGCAGAGAAGTTGCAAGCCTGGGAAAACCTGGGCCAATCTACAGGACTCAACATCAGGTCAGATACTATGTCAAGTGTGAATGTGTATGATTATAAGCCAGAAAAACAGGCAGACAAGTGTTCAAATGAGAGATCATTACATTTCATGTTTTTATGAAATATGAATAAGCACCACTAGGTGGAGCTGTGGTCATTCCTAATAAATGTGCCTCATCACTCTGGATTGATTTCACCAGCGTGTATAGGTGTGTGTGTTTGTTTTATACCTGCTTGTGCGTGCGCTGAGTGTGTCTCAATGCATTCAGTCAAAACTGGTAATGAGAGAATGATTGCATGTTTCCTTGTGAGCAGTGGAGCAGATCTGACAGATTATAAACACTGCAGCCTTGTCCTATCGCGTGCATGCATGCACACATGCACGCACGCACACACACCATTTTCTCTATGATTAACTCTGGCTGTGATGTAAACAGAATGTTAAATTGAACACATCCACACAGCAACTCTGGTTTGTACTGTGTGTGTGTGTGTGTGTGCATGCATGTGTTTCTGAGTACGTATCAAATGTGTGGTCTTCCTACAGGGCAAGAAGAAAAGGTGGACATACTGTGAAAATTATGAAATGTTTTCTCATGTAAGATTTCATTTTAATCTTATGTAATAAGTAATGGAACCTGGCTGCATTTGTCAAATTTGCAGTTATTAAAAGACCTTGGAGGATCACAGGAATGTAATATCAACCTCAGTTTAATACACACAATATTTGGTTGGGCTGTCCATCATTCTCCTGAAAATTTAAGTCCGTCTAGGCTGTCATCCAGGGTAAATTGACTTGGATATTTGAAACCTTCTTCAAAATTCAGGTGTTCAGACTGCCATGTCATTGGCTGCCTGAGAGCTGTTGCTGGGAAAAAAAAACAGTGTTGCACATACGGCTTCTAAAGGGCAGCCATATGTGTGAGGCTCATACTGATCAAAAGTAAAGGTTAATGCAGCTTGCAAATCAACAGTTAGAAACTCCTTCAAGCTGTTTTTACTGTTTACTAAATGGCCAAGCTAATTGTCAGGATGTTGTTTTCCCGACAGTCCTGTGATGTGGAGGCAAATGGAAAGCAAGAGCGTTTCATTCAGCCGTCTGTTCGCCTTTATTTCACTCAGTGCAACAGTACTGCGTGAAAATTAGTATTGATTCGCATTTGTGCATTAGTGGCATATTGTGATTGCCTCATAGGCTGTTAAGCAGTCATTATTTTGTAAGTTTCCTTGTGTTGAATCTTTTCAGGTATGTCTGTTTTTTTTATGAGAAAGTTAAAAAATGATGAAATGAGAGAAACTGAATCTGGCTTTATGTCATTATGCTGTTTATGTAGATTGATCAACAAGTCTCTTTAGAAAAGAAAACTGATGACAGTGCAGTGACAGGATGATAATATCACAGTGCCATCAGTCATGTAACATCGTCTGAATTAATGTTGACGTCAAAACAAAGCTTTTTCTTCAAGCCCATTTTTGGGTTGCTTCTTCCTCTGGCATCAAATATGAAATATGTCATAAGGGCTGTAGTGTTTTGGCACACTAGTGTGTATATTTGTGTTATTGATTTGTTAATTTTGCTGGCCTGTAAGTCATTTCTCATAACTGCGCGCTACTAATACTTCATACATTGTTTTGCTTGAGTTTACTTATTGTAATTCTTTCTGTCACTACACATTTCGGAGCGGTCATTAGTGGTCTGAAAAGAATATGTTGTGGTGTTGTTAATGAGGAGTAAACACACTGGCACTGTAGTTGAGGAGTCTGTCTCTTACAACCCAGGATTTGGTTTCTTACCAGCCTATTTTGCAGTTTTGCCAGACGAAAATAACTTTTGGACTGAAGTTAACCCTCCCCAACAACAATCAATGTGGCTGCCTGGTGGAGTAGACAAGCCCCACAGCCGCAGCTTGAATTTGCCAGGAGTTGGCTGGTTGCTGCTGTTTATTTCCTTTCCTTCTGTTACACAGTCTGATAACATTGTGCTTGCTTATGTGCGCACCCATGTGGTTGACAATTGAAAATAAGATTGACAGAAACGGAATGAAAATATTTTCAGTGTTCAAGAGACAGATGATGAAAATATACGGGGAGGTTTTCTGGAAATGGGTTTCTTTGTCAGTAACATTTCACCGGCTAAAGAGAGAATTGAGACTGTTTGGTGCATGTGTGCTTCCAGAAGAAAGAAAGAAGTTGCAGTTTGAGGTGTCTGTGTGTGTGTATTTTATATGTGTGTCTTGAGCCTCTTCCCCAATATAACGGATTCTGTCTTTGCTTTTTGTGTCTCCTGACCTGGTCTGCAATTCCCCAAGTTAGAAACTTTTTTCTTACATCTTGCAAAAAATATAGGTTGAATAAGAAATATTAGGTGAAAATGTTGAACCCTATGCCACTCTTGGATTCATGTTACTGTTTAAGTTACTCTTCACAATTGTCTTGAACCTGCCTGTTTGCCTCAGTTGCAAGAGTGAATTTGTCTTTGGATTATTGAGTGGGCATCACAAATCACAAACATCCTCTAAAACTGGACCCACAACACTTAAACACGGCTCTCGGTAGAATCACTCTGCTCAGTAAACTTATACCACTCTGTCGGTGCATTTACTCACAGTTACCTCGTAGCAGTTCATAACATCTCACTAAATAATATTCAACCATCCTGCTATTTGCAACATCAACAGAGATGTCTGGTTCATGAACTGTGAAACCCCCCAAATAAACAGCCCAACACAGAAAAAGAGCCTCTCATATAAGCTTAGGAGAAGGCTAATCCCTCTGTGCTCCAGGCAATGTGGAATTACCTACTTTGGGCACCATAGTTATTCCATCATATGATTCATGAACTCATATTTTAGTCATGAGATTATCTCCATACCTAAGGCTCCACCTAGCGGATGTGGAAGTGGTGATAAATCCACGCCACCCGACTTTCACATTGCACACTCTGGCTTTTTCCAGCCTCAACTGCTCAGACTTTTCTGATTTTTCACATGGCTTGCACAGACCTCCTGTGAGTTAAAAGTTTCAAGCCTTTCGCTCTCATGACCACACCAAACCTCATAATGTTGAAATTCACTATAGAGCAAGCTGCCTCACTTTTCAGGTGTGTCATTTTATGCTCGGTGGCGGCCAAAGTAAGATTCAGAGCTAAACTCTCATAATGAATGCCCATTTCACAAGAGCTAAAGAGATAATGGCAATCATTTTTTTGGACAGATCCATAGTTACAGGATTTTGGAGGTCATGTGGAGCGTCTCTGTCAGAATTTGTGACCTTCTGCATTGTTGCCTTCTCATTGAGTGTTTATGTGTGTGTATGTGTTTTGTAATCTGTCAATCTCTCCCACTGAGTGAGTTTGTTTTGTAGAACTGTGACCAGTATTTAGCCCACTATCCTCCTCTCATCTCTCCCTCTGCTGCTCGTGTCATTTTATTTCACAGCTCCCCACTGGCTGACTAACAAAAGAATATGGAAAAGCCGTCGTTTTCATCTATTCTCTTTCCTTTCTGCTCTCTCAGTCATATTGATTTTTCATTGTGTGTGTCTGTGAGTGCGTGTGTGTGTGTTGTGCACATGTGTATGCTAACTGTTCTGCGTGTGTCTGTCTGTAGGAAACCAGAAGATCTGTCCAGGGAGGTGATTCAGATCCAGCAGAGAGAATTTGCTCTGAAAGAGCAGAACTACACACTCAACAGCCGGTAACAAACACTTCTTCACACGGACACAAAATCCCTCTCTCTGCCTTCAGACCTTTTTCTCTCATTCTGTCTGCCTGCAAGCCTCTCTCCCCCCATGTATCTATTAGAGCGTATCTCTGAGAAGTCCTTAATTGTCACAAAGTTAATTAAACTGGTCCTGATTCTGATAGCACTCCTGACAGTAACCACTGGTGTGTGTGTGTGTGAGAGAGATTGCGATTGAGAGAGAGGGAATTCACTAATTAAACTTGTCCTGTTTAGGCAGAGGTGATGTCTGTAGGGAGGGCTGGGCGCATGCTCCGGTATATTCATGCTGCAGCTCAGTCCAGCTAAGAAAGCTTTCATTAGCTAACAAGCGTCTCTCTTCTGCTGAGCGTATTGGACTCATTATGAAAAATTAGAAACAGTAGAATGGGAGAGTGGTGGGTGTGGGAGGGAATGGTGTAATTATTGTCCTCTGGTATAATTATTGTCCTATTGATCAGACCTGGCACAAATCACTTCTGCAAATAATTTCTGGACAGTTGTGTAGGAATTACTTGGTGTCAGTCAGGTAAGTTGTCTGTTAGAGAGGGTTATTCTAAATTGACTAGAAATTGCTTTTCCTCAGATTGTCTGAACATTCAGTACTAATCAACCTGTTTCCCTCTTCCCCTGCCCTCTCCTCTCCCCTGTTATTAACCTACACACACACACTTTTGCTTTCCACCTATTCATTTATCCCGGTCGGTCAGTGTGAGGAGTGTGGAGCGTTCACAGTCTGAGCTCTGTGCAGAGCTGTCCCAGCAGCGCAGCAAGACTCTGGAGGAGCAGAAGAAGAGGGAGACACAGGACGCTCTTGTCCGCCGACTACAGAAGAGACTACTGTTATTAACCAAGGTGCCCGAACAATGAACAACACACACAAGAACAAACCCATAAATACAGACATGCTAGAAAGTATTCCTTCACAACAAGACCTTTCCACCATCACCCAATGGCAGAATTTTACTTTAAACGCTCAGGGAACACAGTTGGCACTTAAATCTCAAGGCCAGCACAGAATTCCTAATCTGCCCCTCTACCCCTCGCTCCGTCTGATTGGTCCGATGAATGTCACCTGACTCCTCAGTCTGTCTGTCTTGCTTCCCCCTGCTCTGCAGTTCCTGACTAGACCTCCCTGTGATATTGATTTCTCAGTGTGTGTAATTCCCTAGGTCAACATGCTCAGTCTCTTAGTACACAACAACACACACACACACACACACACACACACACACACACACACACACACACACACACACACCTCTCACCCACCATCATATCTGTGCAGGGCTACAGGCCTGCTGAAAATTTGGTTTGGCCAAGACTGTTCTGGCAGAGGCTGCACTCAACCATTCACACTTTACCAAGAACTCAGAGGCTGTGAATAATTGTTGTTTATCATCCAGTCACAATGTTTTTTAAAAAATATCCAGTGCAGTGGTTTTTGGACACTGGGCCTTTTAAAACTTCGATTCTTTTTATTTATTCAGGGATGGTTTGCTGAACATTTTGATTCCAACCAACCAAAGTTCTATTAGAGTTCTATTAAACTTAGTGGCTACTGTTGAGTATATTAATGCCTCTCAGCCAACCATATCTCCAACTGCCCAAGTATATTTAGCCTTTTATTTGTCATTTTTCTTTTATTCATTTTGTATAATTCCAAGAAAACTACTCCACGCTAATGTAGTAGATATGGCAGGGCTGCAACCCATCAATGTTTTTACTATTTATTTTTATCAGATGCTATTTTAACATAGGCAGCTATCGTCTATCATAGACAGTAACCATTTGTGCGTGTTTTAATAACTTGATTTTCAACATGTAGACATTTTTTACATACCACAAAATGTAATTAGTTTGATATATGTCATCGAATTCAAAAATTAAGTTCTGACTTCAAATATTAATCAGTTTATCAAAGTTGCTGTCAATTCATTTTGTATTGATCAGGTATTCTTTTGAGCTCTAAAGAGTACAGATCTCCAATTCCCCCTTACACCTGTGGGAATGACTGTGGCCACACACTGGCGCAGAAATCAATGATGATTAAGTGCCTTGCTCAGCTGCACCTTGACAGCAGATGTTAGGGAAGTGGAGATGAATTTCATCCTTCCCTCTCTACCACAAGGCTACATCTCCTTTATGCTGCTGTTGCCCTGCTCAGATGTTTTGTTTCTCATGTGCTTTGGGACGGATTTGTTGACCCATTAGAGGCACAGTCACATCTTTGTGCACTCGATAAGACATGACATGAAAGCAATTTTTAAAAAATAGATGATGAAAACAGTAACCACAGTTTTATCAGTCTGTCCTCTCTCACACAGTTTGTTTTTCAAAATGAGAATTTTTATCTGAGAAATGCCGTCAGATTTTTGATTTAGATTGAGTGAATTTCATTGCACATTAATAGGCAGTAAATAGCCACAGGGCCTGCTGGTTAGGACTGACAGCAGACACCTACACACTGACCTCTAAATGTGTTTGTACCTTTTTGTATTTACTTCTGTTCAGCCTGTCTTCCTGTAGGTCTTTCTCTTCTCTCCTTTCCAAGTTTCTCACGGGACGTATTAGGCTTTTGCGTAATGTTGCATGACAAATGACGCCGCTTCAGTGCCAAAACAAATGAAGTTTAATGAAGGATGATTTCACATATAGTGTTTTTAAAGGGACCACACTCAGTCTTCTTTAAATGGATTATGTTGGTTTTGATCTGGCTAATCACAGGCTGAATCTTATTAGGATAATCATGGTTTGTTTTCAGATACTAGCCTATAAGCTAATCTGACAGGCAATTGCTGCCCATTATTCACCGAATTTTACATGCAGGAATTACAAGGTGCTTTTAAGCCACTCTCAAAAGACAGCAGTTAGCAAGCAACATATAGTACAAGCAGTTATCTGAACTGGTATTTACTGCCAATATTTATTACCTGACTTCAACCTGAATTGCATACGGTTCCCTAATTTGCCTTGTTAATAATAGACTATTGAGCTTTCAATGACCCTCAAAATTCAAAGATGGTCCTACGCAGCCTGGCTGGTTGTGAGAAGTTTATTAAAAGCCTGATTGCCATGAAATGCCGCCTGCTCTGCTTTGTAATACAGAGCGAACCAGCACAATGGAGGGAGTGGATGAAACACATCATTTAAACAGTCTTGACTGACAGTGAATTTGCATTAATAAACAGGCTGTTTGCCAGTTTTAAAACAGATTAGATTGTTCTCATTCATCATGTTGCTTGGCAGCCAGTACAGATTTACTATGTTGACACATTAATTGACTATAGTAATCATTCATTACTGCTACACGCTAAAATATTGTATCAGGTAAAAATTTCAGATGTGTCATGGATCGTGCAGTTTTTGAATGTGTATTTCAAAATGCTGTTTTCTAGCATCACAGAGACTTAACCAGTAGCTGATAACAATATGATATAAAACATTGACAGCAGCAAACAAAAAATAAGAAACTGAGCATAGCATATGGAAAAGTAGGACATCACTTTGTACTGGGATGAACTTGTAGTTTATTTTTCACGCGTGGGCTGTAAATGTAAGCTAGTTATTTTAAGTTTAGTGGTTGAAAAGGACTGTTGGTTTAGAAGGTGCTATGATTTAGATTCAGCTACAGGGCTCTCACTGTTTGTGTTCTGCGTTCACTCTTGCACAATAAAATTCAGTTGTTTTTTCGAGAGTATTATTTCTAATACTTCCTGCAGATGGCTGACTTATCCTTTAATATATTTTTGTTTGTGTTTTTTGGGAGACATACCAACACATGCATGCTTATGTGTGTGAGGATGAACATACATACACACTCAAACATCAAGCAGACAGACACACACTGACAGACACTCGTGAGCTATTTGGAGACGGCACGTCAGCCTGAGTGACACTTGAGAAGACGTTGACTTGAAGAGCTTTTTATCCTCTCCTCTCTAAGAGTAACATCTGCTTGGTGTGTTGATTTACTGGACAGAGTACAGTGAGGACACGTCTTTCATTCCACTGTTACACAGGAGAAAAAATTCATTTGAATTTTTAAATTATCTCATCACATTTCAGATAAGAGAGATGAGGCAGCATAATATTCTATGCTTCATTTGCAAAGACATTTCTCTGTCATGAGTCTCTGATTTAATTTTTTGATTTATTCTTTATCCTTTGTCTACAAAGACATTTGTCTTTGATTTGATTCTTGTATGAGGAGAAATGCAGATGAGCGCGACCATAACCTCAAGCCTCTCTTGTCACAGCTCGGATGAGAAAGGCGCAGCTGCCTCATACTTTGTTCCTCATTTACAAAGACATTTGCCTGTCATATTAATGCACCACACAGTCATACAATGGTAACACAGGAAAATCAGAAAATAATCAAAGGGCTTTGATATTCTCAGTTTATTCGCCCCCATGCACACAAATATTACATGTCTGGTAGCACAGAGTTCTTTAAGGTCATGACTTTCTTCTTCCTTGACTACATGGAAATTTATTAAGTATACAGATGGTGTTATGTATTTAGTAGCGCTATGTTAATGTGTATGTGTGTGTGTATTACAGGAGCGTGATGGGATGCGTTCCATACTCGAGTCCTATGACAGCGAGCTGGCACCTACTGAGTACTCTCCTCAACTCAGCAAACGGCTCAGAGAGGCAGAGGATGTACTGCAGAAGACACAGAACCACAATGCAGAGATGGAGGTGTGTGTGCAGGCGTGTGCACACTCACATGCACAAATACAACACTTGCATTTATGGTATCCTACTTTAGCTTGCATATAGCCAAGTGTATTGTTTTTGAAAGAAAATTTGAATATAAAGTACTCATTCAAGCACTCTTCTAAGCTGCCGTCCAATTTAGTATTCGTGTTGTTGAGCGACACTTCTCATGCACTGTAAATGTGTGCTGCTCAGCTGCTCCTTGTCAACACACTCGGTGCTTAGTGCACAAATTGACAGATATCTGCTCTGAAAACTGATAAAACGCACTTGTGGTAGACAGGGGCATTGTGAGCAACACTGGAACGAAAAGGAGAGGGTTGACTGAATGAACTGCACACTTTGGATAATATATGGCCGCTCCTGCTTCTGCTCCGCTCACATGCTCTGTTTCTATCATGCTGTAGATCAGTAGGATAAGGACAGGAAGTCAGTTTTTGTCCTTTGTGTCTGTAACTTTTTCCCTTTGTTCTGTCCTTCAATTCAGGCCCAGTTGAGCAAAGCACAGGAGGAGACGGGGACTCTGAAACTGCAGCTGCAAACAGTAAGTATATACTGTATGTACTAAACACACTACATTTTTTTTCTCTGACTTACAGACAAAAGACATTGCTTTCTCCGAACAAAATAAACAATGAAAAAACAAGGATGTAAAAAGTTTAAATGCAGAACATGTGTTAAAGCTATAGAAATCTTGCTGCTCAACGTTTAGTCAAGTGATCAGACACTGTAACCACAGCCATTAGTGCTTAAACTGTTTCAGGAACCTTTTTAGTCACGACTGTTATCCTTGCAGGTGTACGGTGCCTTTCTGTGAATCAAAGATGCTCCAATGTCTCTGTGACTAACATGCTGACAAACACCTTTTTTTTTTCTCACCCATGTGCTGAACAATGATGTTAGTCCTGTGGATCCCTTTAAAGGAACAGTCTTATGTTGCAGCTGGATTGGCATTTTTGCCAGTACAGTCGCCTCCTATTGTGGAGTAATCTTTGAAGTGACACTAATCGGCAGGCTCTACTAATATACAGTAGGATTCTCTTTTTAAAATTATTGCTTGAAGTAAGTTGCTCTAAAAATATAATGTTCTCTGTGAAATCGCTCCCAACTTTTTTTGGAGTTGGAAAACAGGATAAAGCAGAGAGTTGTCAGGTGTGACCTAAACTCTCTTACACACTATGTGCATCTGTCTTTGTGTCTTCACTTGTTCTATGATCTCTCTTCTTTTCATGGCTCCTTGTTGCCGAGGAGACATCAACATAGCCATGGCAATGAGTATTGACGCGTGAAATCCACCTGTCTGGTATAGCAGTAATTACTTATCCATCTTGGGAAGCCAGAGAGTGAGGATGAGCTGAGAGACAGACAGATGCTGTCAGAAAAAGAGGGAAAATGGGTGTGCAAATGGAAATGAGGGATAATTGCAGGCAGGAGAGCAAGATCAGAGAAGGACTTACCAAGACACAGACAGACTTAAAAACAAGTGCTAGGGGAAAAAAGATTGGGACATTGTGAAATGTAAAATGAGTCTGTGGACTAATGGTGTATAAAGGATATGTCTGTTTGTCTGGATGTCTGTCTTCAAAAGATAGCAGCCCACTGGAATACAGTCCTCAGCATTTATCTGCAGCCAAAAGGTTTCTGCCAGGCACATGGCCAAAGGTGGTCTGATGTTGGTGTACCAGCCCCATTTTCTCCTCTGTCTGTCCCAGGTGGAGCTGGAGCTGGAGTCTCTAAAAAAGCAGCAGGCCTCTGGTGCTGACAGCAGTTCTTTACTGACCAAAGAAGAGGTCAGCATACTCAGGTAGCTAACACACACACGCACACAACCTGTTGCAAAGATCAATTCAATACCTGGGACATACATGATTCATGCATATACCAAGGGTGGATTAACAGACCTTACATACCTTGTTTGTGAGCAGAGCTACACCTCTGGGATTTACCTATTGAGTCAGTGATGTGCGTAGTTGTTATTCCCCATGGTTGATATTAATAAGCAAGGAACTGAGCATGTGTGCATGCATATTTCAGGCAGAAAATTGAAGATTTAGAGGCCGAGCGGCAGCGATTGGAGGAGCAGAAGAACATTCTGGAGATGAGACTGGAGAGACACAACCTTCAGGTAGGCATCAAGTCTTCCCTCCAACTGTTTCCTGTGATGGATTTACTCGTCTGGCACAAAGGAACCAATTTAATAACCCCAATGGCAGCAGCCTTGCCCGTGTGACATAGCAGATTGATTCACACAAACGCTTCCCATATCTGACAGTTTTTCAAGCACAATTGGACCCAGGTGTGATTCCACCAGCGACCAATGGAAAAGTTGTAGGACCTGTGGCTGATTTAAAGTCCTCTTTTATTGGTTGAAGGGATTAGAATGGACAGAGCGGTGGGGGGTGAAGAGATATCGTTAAATGTAGACCTTCTCTGGTGTCAGCTGGGAATGAAACTGGCTGAAATGAAATGAATCCTGGTTGGTAGGCACCTTAATATTACTCTCACACACAAACACACGCATGCATGACTGTGTGCATCTAATCCAGCTACTTTCATCTTCCAAAGTTACTTAACTAACTCCCTCTGTTATACCTGATCCCTTCTCCTTTTTAAATTGCCTCTCTATATGTGTGTGTGTTTCATCTCAGTCAGGTCCTCTTGCTCCCCTGACTCATACTGTGCCAAACTAAGCCTACCAGGGCACTTTAACGAAACGTGTGTGGGCAAGCGTGTTGGTTCCATTTAGCCGTGGGGTGAATGAAATTCATGTGTTCTCAAGCATGACCACCACTTTTAAGGCAATTGACAACCGAGTGTACGTGGGAGTGTGTGTGTGTGTGCACCGGTTTCAAGGTTGCACGGTCAATGGATCAGTTCTTAGGAGTTAATTCTTATGACTCCTCCATGGTCTAATGCACACCAAGAGACCTCTACATCAGACTGAGTGAAGAGATGAGTGACTGAATGGAGAAGCATTTGAAAGGGGAAATGAATGGTTGAATGAGAAGGCATGAATGACTGAGAATTGAATGCTTGAATAAACTGACAATGGGATTTTTCATTATATCAACTTGCACGTCAGATTCTTTTGGCCTGATCCATCATTTCAGCCCTGTCTTTATATTTAGATCATACTGACTGGTGTGACTGTCAACCACTCAGATTACCAGTGTAATGAGACTGCTTCTCATAGACTCAAGCTCAGTCATCCCCACCAGTAATCTGTCAGGAGGCACTCCTGAGAAATTCAGATTTTCTTACATATGCTTTTTAATTATATATGTATTTACAGTGGATATTTTTCAAGGCCAGTATACCTTGTTATTGTGTAACTACAATAAATGCAACTGATTCAACCTGCATCATGCAATTTTAGTGGTATTATCACAACATTGCACCAAACCTTCCTGAAAATACTACTATATACTATACTATATATAGAATACTAATCTTCTTATTATTACTGCTATATTAAAATGACTTTACTGTCTCTGATTTTATTAAACCAAACATACACTAATCAGTGAACCAGTATCTTGATTGTCTTGACTGTGAGCAGTGTGTTACAAAGCTGAAATAAAACCGTCATCATGGGCAGAGTTAATTTGCTTTTCTGTCTGCTAGTCACATAAAATGCTTGCTCTCGCTTTCTTGCTCTGTGTAGCTAATGTTGACACGGTCTTGGTAGCTAAAGCCACACATGAGCTTGGGACCAAATTTGCAACATGCAAGCTGTGATTTGCAGCATGAGATAATTTCCACTCTTCCACTTATCAAAACAAACGCCATTATTGTGACCCATGCATGAGTGAGTGAGAGACTTATAGGAATCACAAGTTTGACTTCAGTTTGTAAGTTACAATTAATTGAACCAGGACACCATGAATGTGCTTTGTTTATCCCTTTCAGCAACTCACAATTTCCCCTTTCTGAGTTGATTAAACATTTTGGCCTCAGGGTCTCAAATCAAATTGTGCTTCCAGCAAACTCAAGTATTTCATGTTCTAATGGGGTTTATTATTTTGTGTATGCGTGTTAGGAGGATGCTTGTCATCATGGAAGCTTCAAACATGGTCCTACAATTAAAGAGGTGTCTCTGTCCTCAACAGGCCTCCTTGCTATGGTGCACTACTTGTCTTATTAAACACACTGTATGATAGAAGAGCAATCAAAGTGGATTCATCTAAGTGATATACGTACATTTGAAATTTGCCTTCTAATTTCTGTATGTATTTACATCTTTACATTTCTTTAAACAGCTTTTTTTTTTTCTTTGTTTTCTAATACGTGGTTGCTGTTGTTGGTCATGTTAATGAATGAGTTTTCTCCTTGAGAACAGAGCAAGCTGAAATGTCAGCTTTAAGATTGTGTAAGGGAACGAGCACTACTGCAAAGCTTTCATCTTTTTATTTTCAGAACCACTGGATTCTCTATTTATTCCAAACATTCATTATTGATGATGACAGAAACGTAAACACATTACGTCCTGTGCATCCTATTTTTTTCCACCACCTACTCGGTTGTTCAGAATATTAAATGTAGAGGCTTATGAATTGGTTATAGGTGTCACCAGTTATCATTTGGTGACAAGAAAAGAGCAAAACATAAACTTCAGAAATGATTGCTTTGTAGGCTAAAACACTAACAAGGTAGATTTGAAGAGAGTGTGCTAGATGATTGTTGTATTGAATTTTTAAGGGTGGTTTTAAAGATAGTTGCTCCAAATTTGTCTGACAAGGCCATCTCGAAGGGACCGCCACTACTCAATTCAGTCTTATTATTAAGAACGATAATGTTATTTGCAGACAGGTTTCAGAACCTGTCAAGGCCTGTTCTACTCTCCTCCATGTTTGTTCTTTTTTAAGTAGCCCCTCTGTGGTTTGGACCCAGTTTTCTTTCTGGTGAGAAATCACGTTTGTTAGTATGGAGGTGAAAGACATCACCATCATGGCTTCAGCAAGTGCAGCAGAATTACAGCTATTTTGAATATAGCTGTTAACAACAACAACATGAAAGATCTGTATTTTTTTATCAGTCCATTCCTTACAGTTTCTTTCTTGTTTTGCTTTTGTTCACTGATTATTTTTTCTTGCACTAGCGACCGTAGTAGCAGTAATGGTGGACCTAATACTGCTGTACTTTGTCTTTTTGCTCTCGCTGTCACACCAGTGTCTAGACAGAGATAATTGTTGCCATTGCAAGAGGTTGCATCAACATAGTCTCTCTGTTGTACATGTGCTTACATGGGCTCGCTCAATTGTATAATACTCAGCCATGACAACATTAGGTTGAGACATCATTTTCAGATAGAAAGAGGCATAGTACTAGATGAAAAAGCTGTTGGTATTTTATCTTGACTGTGACATGCCTGAAGCCCACATCAGGGTTTTTCCAGTCTTAATGTGGGTCTTAAGCTGTGCCCCTGCTGTTGTAGAGATGCCATTTGAAGTTTGTGTGTTCATGGCAGCTTTACCTATTTAACATTTTGAAATGTTTAGGCCTACAAGCAATGCCTTGAGGCTGCAATTGACATTTTTCCCTTTGCCTTTCCAGTAGTGGGGATGAACAAATACAGTAGCTCATCCTGAATGTGGGGTTTTAATGGAATATGGCAAGTCATTGTCGAGATATGTTGCTGTCTCGTTAGATATTTTGTTCCTCATAATGTTGGCCAGATGGACAGATGAGGTAATTACCAGCAGTTGACCCTTCTAGCAGGGAAAATTAAATGAGAGTTCACTCAATCAACAAGCCCTTGTGACTATTATTGCCAATTTCTTGGGGTAACATTGTCAGTACTGTATTTCACTGAGACAGTTGAATACAGTATTATTATAACGCATATTTTTAATGACAATGTCAAACACAGTGCTATTTACCGATGTTCTCTTATGACCAAAAGCAACTAGAAATCTTTTAAAATGAGAATAACTTCTCAGTATTTCAGGATTCCTTCTAGTTAAAATCACATTATCAAGAAACATGCGAGAATGTACCTCTTCCTAGTCACATCATTGTCTTGAAATGTACGTTATGGACCCAAACAGTGTAAAGCTGAAAAGGAACACTGCCAAAACCCTGCGTACAGTGGATGGTTGTTTTCTAAAGAAGACAACAGTTAAGCTCAGATTCATGATGATATGGTAGCTGAAGGATGGCAGCAGCAAGTGAGGGAAAGAAGGAACCATCTCTTCCATCAGTTTTGGTGTAATTGGAGGATTTCCACATCGCATCAGCCTTCCACATGCCAACCTTAGTTTTCAAATTGTCTAAACTTATGAGAACCTTCCTTTTATCACTTTGAAGCTTTTGTTCCATTGCTGTTACTGTGTGCTGTTGACTGAGCTTCTTTCCCACCAAACATCCTGCCTTTCCATCACACTTGTATGCATTGGTAGGAATAAAAAATCATGACGTTTCTGAATAAAATTGATAGCAGCTCTCTGACTCTTGAGCAGAAGAGATGATGGCAGTGCCGCTCCGTTCTCATCCCCCTTCAGCCTGCTCAGTGTAAGATGCAATTTGAGAGAGAAATGTCAGTAATGACAGTTATGGTGAAATACGTTTGATTGGACATAGTAGTACTTTTTTGCTTCTATTTCAAAACTTCCTATGTGGAGAAACAGCAGGAAAAGTTTTTAAATATTCAGAGAAATTTCCCCTTTACAGAAAAACAGAAAAATCCATCTGACCAATGCCAGGCACACTGAAACAAACAACTGTGGGAGTCCAATTACCAGCCCAAAGACCCAAGAAAGGTCACTCCATCACTTTGTTCACAGGTGCAATGTTTCAACATGACCAAGTTGTCTGATGAGGAAGAGGATGGTGTATTGCACATTCCAGTCGTGCCTGAGGGAATCTTCAGCACTGTGCTTGTCTCCATGTTGAAAAGCTGTAAAATAAGAAGGAAGAGGCGAGACCTTGCAGCTCAGTCTTCCATGGAAGATGCTGCCCCTCAGCAGACCTTTGCCTTTATGCTTTGTAGGCACAACGTCGACCTACTCTTGCTCATCTATAAACTCCCAAAGGCGCAGGTCCCTGTGGTCGGGCCTACCAGAGATTCTGCTGATGCTAATACTACATTGTCTGAAAAGCTCCTCGGCTTCATCTAAACCAAGGCTTCTTAGCTGGTCTGGTACCCCAGGAGGAGGAAGTCATCTCAGCAGTCCACCCAAATTGGTACTCAGCTGCTATTTCTTCTTACCATCTTGGTTTTGATGGAAGACAGCAGGCCAGCATCCACTTATCTGCTGTTTTATAAAAGGCATAGAGACAATGACCTGTCTCCAGGCCTTTTTCTACCTCTTGAGATTCAGCGATCGCTCTGTGGGCCATCACAAAACCATCTGAAGACCAAGACGTAAGGTTGTTGTCTTTTAAGATATCTTTGCTGTTGGCTCTAACCATAGATGAGCAAATAGTGATAGTGCCTTTCCTGTGGAGCTTGCCAGTATGTAGCTTACACCAGGGAAGCTGAAGGTGACCTCAGTCTTCTTCTGCTTTTATCCCAAAGATGACCAACTCATGCTGACATGTGGATCTCAAAGCCCTTCAGTTGCAGTCCTACTGCTTTTCAGAACAGCATATTCTATTCCCAGTTTGTGCTTTGCATGTGTATCTGAGCTTTAAAGGTTCCCTGTGTGGCTGTGGAGTTTAAGGAGCTGTTTTTTATGAGTGGGTACCTGTTTCGTTTATCTCTAGCCTGCACACAAGGATGCACATGCATGTATGTGATACGGTCCAGCCAATGGTGACACACTACTCTGCTGATCAGCAGGAATCAGGATATGCTGCAGTGCACCAATAAAGGCAGTGAATAAGAAAACCATCAGCTGGTAAACATGGATGTAAACAAAACTCCACAGGCTCCTTTAACCAAGGATTTTGTCAAAGCATATCAGATATTTGTGTCCTGGACTAAGCCTTACAGTGATAAGCCCATTACTGAACAAACCTTCCTCAGTGCATATTGGATGCTGTTGCACATCTACTACCTCTCCTCCATCTTGAGCTTTCAGGCTACATTTGGCTCATGCCTGCCTTCCACCCGGGACCTGGCAAACTCCCTGGGCCCTGTTCAAGAGACTCCATCAGGCCAGCTGTGCTGCAGCTTGCTGGTTTTCCTCAAGTTTCACTCATGCAGGAAAAACCACTGAAGTGTAGCCTTCTCCTAGATTCATCCATAGTTCGCTCATTGCCTTAGGGACAGAGGCACAGTACCTGCTCAGCAAATGATCTGGGATCATCACAGAGAGCACATACCACAGAAAGACACAGTAGGATTTGTGCTTGATTATTTAAATTTTTTCCTCCCCTAATTGACCTCATGCTGTCATCACGTTACAGTTATCAGTAGCTTACTTCTTGCAATACACTGCTTGATGTACTTGGGCCATGGGTAAGCCCGCATGTAATATGGACCAAATATGAAGACAAAGGTATTTGACATTGCAGGAATAACATTAATACATTAGTGCTATCAACTAATATACTGTAGTTAACATAATTTCTTACCCAAAGGATGGTCATATTCATTTTTAAGATTTCTGTCATCACCAAAATGCAGTTGATGTAATAATTTTTTTTGTGGTGCTCACAACATTAAATCTTTTTAAATTTATCTTATGAGATCCCTGTGAACAACCATATATTACATCTAGGTTTGATAACCAAAGTAGTAGTAGGAGGAATGGGAAGCGACTTGACTATGACTTGAAAAGGAATAAGGGTGAGATGTTCCCCAGAAAATGGGGGAAATGAATCCTCTTCACTGCAAACAATGAGGACACTATTATTTCTGGACAATATGGACATGAAGACAGCAGAGTAAAAATGTACATGCTGCTTGGTTCTTATGCTCTTTTGATTTTATTTCATTTTCTGGATACAGGACAGTCACTTTGGATAATCCACAGACGTTCCTCCCATCAGTTTTCATTGAACCGTTTCTGTTGACAGTGAGGTCTGTGGATCATTTATTTATTTATTTAACATTGAAATTTCTAGAGGTTTGAGCTCCACAAATGCACATCCATTCAGCATTGTACTGGGGTAGCAATATGAATATCAGAGATCTAAGTATTTTTTTCCTTTTTTGGTAATTTGAGTGAACTCATCCTTTATGCATCTGTGATTTCCTCTGGACAGATATAGTTAATTTGTCTTGCCTCCCCAGTGTCTTTCCTGTATCTCCATTCAACCTCACTTTATCAGTTCAGGGGGTTCAAGGGCGTGTGCATGTGTTTTTTTTTTCTTTGTTATTGTTTTGATGGTATCCCTCTGCTCTCACCCTCACGCACACTCACTCACCATTAGTGTGTCACCTGTTCCATCGGTGACTCATGTGTCCCCCGTGGTCGGCGCTGTATTTAGTATATAAGTGGATGTTTCAGAGTCATTTGTTCAGCTGTGTTAAAAACGGACATTGTTCCCTGGACTTCGAAGCCCCTTGACTCTTATACTGTCTCTCTCTCTCTCTCTCTCTCATGCTCTTGATCTCCTGCTCTGTTGCTCTCTCTCCCTGCCTCTTTCTGCTCTTTTTAAAACAGACTCTGCTCCCTGGTATTAGATGTGTTGTTATTGTTGTTCTATGAATAAGAGATATGTAGCCTCAGGCACTTAGAATGGCACTCCACCTTGCTGCACTGTAAATACTGTGTGGAAGAGTAGGCTGTATATATGCATGTAAAACACACGCACACAAAATGGGCCAACTGAAATGCTGTAATATTAAGCAGTTTGCCAACATCCACTTTGAAACTCGGGCAGTTTGGTGTTTTTCTTTTGTTGTAGCAGGGGACTGAATTATGATTTAGAAACACGTAGTGCACAACTTTTTCTTTCTTTTGTCAAATGCAGACATGCATGTACAGAGAAAGGTGATTATACCCGTCTCCATTTTATAGATGATCCCTGTTTGAATTTTTAGATTTCGTGTTTTTCATTTCAGTGGCTCATACTCATTCACTTTTTCTGCACAGAAGGTAAAAAAGACAAGAAGATTTCCCATTTTTTCACTTTAGTGTGATATATGAGGACAGTTCAACCAATTAAAAAATGATTATGCTATTTCTTGGCTTACTCTGAAAACGATATGCTTTAATGCCAAAGTAAAATACATTTCCTTTGTTTTTGCTGTTGAGCAGTCAATTAAAACTTTGCCCCTCGGCTCAGTCCAGGCATCCAAAAAGTAAAATACGAATTGCACAGCCAAATTGTTCTAATTTTCTTTAGCTTGGCCTAATTTTTAGGAAGTATATTTGAAAGAGTTCTTGCTTTTTGACAGCATGTAGCTGTTGGCTGCGTTTTGAGGACTTTTCCTTTTGTGCTGGGTTTACAGCTCAAATCTACATATCTGTCTCACACTATCTGGCTCTCCCTTCTATTCTGACTCACTGTTTATGACAACACATATATACAGATGCATCCTTGAGTAAACCCTCCATGTACAGATGTAGAACTTCAAATGAATTACGCAAGAAGAAAATAAGCCAGGACTTTATTTGGCTGTGACGTGTGCGCAGTCCAGTTGAAAATGTTTTGATATAAATACACACATTCTCTGTTCCTGGTTTTGAAAAGCTCAATCCTGCTGTTCCTTTTAAATTATACAAAGCGTTATTTATAAGCGTGTGAGGCTTTTTTTTGCCTCCATCCATGCTACCACTCCTGTAAGCCGAAGGCAATGATACCCCAACCCTCTTTGTTTTCACCATGTTCTTTTCCGTGTCCTTCACCGTTTCCCATCTTCATATCCCCTCTCTCCTTGTCGGGCTCTTGCTCTCCCCCACGCCTGTAGTTTATTTGGCAACCGTTGCTTGGGGGCATATGGAATCTAATTTAGCCAGTAATCAAGAGCTGAGATTGGTGTGTGTGTGTGTGTGTGTGTGTGTGTGTGTGTGTGTGCGCGTTCCTGTTTGTGTGTGTCTTCCTATATTGGCATTAAGCTAAGATAGACTCTCCTCATTTACAGACCTCATACAGTCAGAAGTAAACAAATTAAGAGAAGAAGGTAATCATGTTTTCAGGAAGCAACATTCCCATTTTTGCTTTAGTATTGGCTTCTTATCCCATGTTATTTTGTCCTACTCATTGTATGTTATGTAATTTTGTGTTAGTCTCCTTCGATAAAACTAATGTTGTAATAGCATCAAGATAAGATGAAACATTTAATTAAACTCAATGTTTTAGTTTTGGTAACTTTAGAGTATGAAACGTTCAGTAAAACTATTTTATCGCCCACATATTTATTTTTGCAGCATGTAAAGAATTTATTGAACTTCACACACGTGTTTGTAAGGTTGAAGCATAACACAACAGCACATAAAAAAACTATACTTATCCTGTTTGTCAATAAGAGTTTTTACTTATTAATCCTACACTGACAGTTTTGTTCATTTGAGAACAAGAAAGCTCTGTTCAAAAACATATCAATAGTGCTTCATGCGCTGCATACATTGGCTTCATACAGTGTGTTCTGCTAAGGTGGTCCACGCTGCTCTGTGCTGAGGGCAAGGACCGGCACACTGGGAAATAAAGCAGGTGGGCAGTCTGATGTTCATAACTTCACTGTGTGCTCCTGTAGCCTCTGTAGACAAGATTTTGGCAGGCTAGGTAAAGCAGAGCGTTCATAGGTTATACAAAATACATATCTTTAGAAACAGAAAGTTGGAAATAAAGCTACTTGTTTGAATTCCAAATTCTCTTCCCTCCTACACAAGCGTTTAACAGCAGACCTGCTTCATCCATGCAATGTTGGCACCACCATTAGTTGCGCTGAATAAATGTGAACATAGGCTACGATTTAGTTTGTGCATGCGTGTATGTGTTTAAATATGTTTAGGTTTCTAAATGTGTCACTTGAAGCAGTTCAGTATATGTGAAGTTGATGTACTTGCATGATTTCTTTGGTTTGTATTCACGTGTTTGAATGCGCTTATTTTAAGATGTGTTCTGATAATGCTCTAATGTAATAATTTCTGAAAAATGTGCCAGAACGCTGTAAAGTTGCATTTTAATTTAGTACAAGTAATAACTGGACTTTTGTGCATTTCCCTGCTAAAATGCATAGGAAGGTAACGTTTGTCTGCTGTGAAATGACCAAGATCGCTTAACCAGGACAGGCCAGACTTTTTCAACTGCCTTCATCAGCCAAGTCTAGATACCATTGAACTAAACCATTGCAGTCAGTCATCAGTCAATAAAAATAATGCTCTAAAACTTTTACATCACAAAGAACAAAAAACAATCTGTTTGTGTTTCCTTATCTAAAATCTAACAGAGTGGAGACAAGGCTATTTATTACATCCAAACTCGTCAGCAGCACTTGAGAAGAGAAAATGAAAAAAGAAACATGCAGTTAACTGATAAATGGCAACAAAGTGTGTAAGATTTAAAATGTACAAGCTTTCTTGAGACATTGTGACTGAAAGCATGGATTGATTTCTTGGAAAGCACTTTTGTGCACGCACTTCACCTCTCATCTCCTCCTCATTTATTCCTCTGAATCATAGTCAGTACACCCGCTCTGAAGGTTTCCATAAAATTCTTCCTGGCCTTTTGATTATGAAAATCTGTTCAAGCTTTTCAGCCATGTCAATGTTTTTTCTTGTACAGACGTATCTGGTGTTTCTTGGGCTGGAGCTTTGTACAAATATTCTAAAGGCCTGTGAGTTATTATGTCTGAGAACTTCAAACGCTATTTACTTGATCAATAGGGGGAAAAGTCCACGGGGAAGGACAGAGAGAGACACTCTCTCCTAGATACTAATGCTTTTTCAGCCCTGTGTTTTTGTTTTTTCACTCAAGCCAAGACCTGAACTGACTACATGATCTGAAGACTACTATATGTGTGTGAATGTTAATAATGTGAAAGAAGATACATCTCCGTTCAAAGTACAGGCAGATCTGAACAAAGACTAAACAGAAAATTCATCTGCAACTGTTTTGATAATTGGTTAATTACTTTGATACTTACTTTCATATTTCCAAGTAAAGGTGGTTCCAGATAATTTATTTTCTAGCAGGACAGTGACAATAAATATTAATGTTTATGATTATGTCTGTGCTAACCCTATTTAAAGGTTTGACATTTTGGGAAATATGTTTATTTGTTTTCTTGCCAGGAGTTGGGTAATGTGAATTTTCAAAAACGTATGATAGACAACAGAAGAAAACTAAATTATTACTAACAACCTTTTATTAACCTGCTTTAATACTTCATCTAATGCTGTTTTGACGCATGATGAAATTAGATTTGAAGGAAGCAGGGGAGTCAGACTTTTGGACCTTGTTGTATAGATGCATGCGCTAAGTTATCTGTCACAATACTATGACCAGTATGTCATCAATAATCTTCAGACTTTCAGAGTTTGGAAGAAGAAAAATGTATTTTGATTCCATTCAAGTCAAAGAGCTGTAAAGAATTGATGGACATCTGATCTTTGTCTCTGTGCCTCTTTCTGTCGCAGGGAGACTATGATCCAATGAAAACCAGAGTTCTCCACCTCAAAATGAACCCTACCACTGTTGCCAAGCAACAGCGGCAGCAGGAAGTTGAGGCTCTTCGGGAGGAAGTGACACGTCTCAGGGAACTCGTGCGCTCATTGCAGGATGGAGGTGCTCTGGTCCATTCACAAGACGACTCCAGTGTGCACGCCCCCAGCCTCGGCCTCAGCTTGCCGCCATCCAAGGAGGTGCTGGGTAAGATCCACAACATGGACTCACATTTACAGACTCACTTGTACTAACTCGGCTCATTAACTTGTGCCGGCCTTGTATTAAATGAACCCCGGGTTGGGCGCTTGCATTGACGTTTTCATTGTCCATCACACTGCCATTACCATGAATTTTTATGGAGCTGAACATAGGTGCTGCAGCTGAGATTAGGGCCAGAGCAAACATTAGAGGAGGAATAAATCCCTAAATAGTACATGAATGTAGGACACAGTAGCTACATTCACATAAAGGATCTCAACTTATGCTGTAATTAGTTATAGCCAGTTATTGAATAGTGATATGTTTGAAATATTCTGCATGTACTGAAGAAACCACTCTGTTCAGTATGATTAGGTAACTAAAACTACAACAGTTCATTATGTTTGCATAATTTCTTTGATTGCTTACTGTCTAGTGTAATGCTATCAAGGTTAAGAAGACTGTCATAGTTTACTTTATGAAGGACAAGATTCATTTATTTATCATTCTACAACTCAGGGTCGTATAACAAAATGCAAGTTTGTAGCCCCTTTAGGCCACTCACAAAACAAAAAATATATAAATCAATGAATAAATAATAAGGCATAAAAATATAAAAATAAACTTATGTGTGGTGGAGTGCAGAGGTTGAGCTGAGGAGTCTCACAGAATGAGGAAAGAAGCTGTTTTTCAGTCTGGTGGTACGGCAGCAGATATCTTTATCTCTTGCCAGACATCAGCAGGGTGAACAGGCTGCGGTTGTGGGGGGTGTTGTCTTGCATATCCTTTGGGCTCTGTGCAGGTACCTCACCTCAGCGATATCGCGGATGCTGGGTAGATGAGTACCAGTGATGTTCTGGGCGGTTCTAATCACCCGCTGCAGAGCCCTCCCGTCCTGGACCGTGCACATCCCCTGCCAATTTGTGATGTTTCCCGTCAGGATGCTTTCGATTGCTCCTCTGTGAAAGATAACAAGAACTTGACATGGTTCCCTTAAGACTTCTTTACCAGGATGGACATATGTGACGTCCATGACAGGTTTTCTGTGATTTTATTTCTCTTTAAGGAGGCAATTGGATTTTTTACTCTTTTTCCACAGAGCACATTTTTCGACAGGTGTTCAGGTCCTGTTCCCTTTTAGATTAAAATTAAAAAAAATAAGTGAAGGAAACTGTTATCCTATGCTTTCTCCTGGCTGTGTCCTAAACCAAAGTAAGAAGGAAATTGCTTCATTCATATTTACAGTATATTTGAAGCCACTGAGGCTTTTGTCCTCTTAGGTGTAAGTATATGACAGACAGTGAGAGGGGGAAGTGTAGTTATGACAGGGTTAAATATTTAATTGGAGTTCAGGGCAGTTCAGCACCGGAAGTCTGTTGGCTAATTTGTCTTCTGGGGACCACACTGCTCTCTCTCGCTCTCATTCACTTTTCTGCCGTTCTCTCACTCACTAACACTCCAACTCACCTCTCATCCTTTTCCAACTTCCAGTCTTTTATCTTTTTGCACTTCCTTTCGCTCTTGTCTTTTCTGTGTCATTTTTTCGTTTTAGTTCCTGTCTGTTCCTGACCCACTCTTCTCCTGTTCTGTTTTTTTTTTTCCTTGTGAAATGATAATTGAGTTTTTCACCGGCGTGCTCAATTTACACTCCAGCGGATAATGCAGACCTAATATGTGATACCTGTTCTTATCTTCAGACCAGGTCAGTGGGATGCCTGCAAAAGTATCGAAGATAAACTGAATAATTTTCAGGTTTATATAAGAAATTTTTTTTACTTCATACACTTTATATGACTTAACATTAGTTTTAGACCCCACTGACACTGAGTAATGGTTGAACTTCACCATGAAATAAGAAATTACACATCTAAAATAGACCTTAGAAAGATATATTGTGCAAAAAGAAGTGCTTCATATAGCAATGGATGGTGTGGATCCCTTAGTGTGGGTTTTTAAATTTTTAATATTGTTATTCTTGTTATTAGTGTTTGTTCGCAATAGTAACATGATTTTAGTAAATTAGAACAAATAGAATATCTGATTTGATGTCTTATTACTTTTAAGGATTTTCATATATTTTCTCCAGTATCTCTTAGCTTTTGGTAAATTGCTCAGGCCCAAAAACAATTCATGCTCCTTTCCACTCTAAACTGTGGGTCACGAGAAGATTTTTAATTGCAGCCAAAAATTAAAAATAGACTGTGTTGCTGGCACTGTATGTGTGAATGAGCCGTTCTACCAGTGACCTCAGAGCTGAGTAAGCTCTGCAGTTAAGTTTCTAATGAGACTTTAAACAATAATGATGTCAAAAATATGTAAAATGAAGCTTAGGTTTTAGGAATTATACTTTAATTTGCACTATATTAGAAGTCCTTCTATTATACTCGTCAAGCATTTTTTTAAAAATTGAATTTGAGCTGTTGTTAGTGTTATTAAGTAAGTATTATTCCCAGCTTTACACATGACTGCTTCCTGTGAATGAAGGATTATTTTTACTCCTTCTCTGAGGCATCCTGAAGGTTACTCTGCAGTGGAAAGTGAAGATATTATTTAACATATTGAGTTTGAACACGCAATTGAACTGTCTTCCCACTGTAGGGCTTTTAGATAGATTTTATTTCAGTTAAGTCAGTGGTCTGTGATGTAGCCAGGAATAATAAGCCCCATTATAACCCATCTCTACTTCATCATCTCCATGCTGAGTGTTTTTTTTTATTATTATTTGACTGTGCTTTACTTATGCAAGTTGCTATTTTTTATTTGATTGATTTACCAAGTTTTCAGAACTTTTTATTGTAGAATAATAGTCCTTTCTTATTTCCTTCCTTTCAACTTGAGTAGTCTTCAGAAGTCACAGCAAGCAAAGTCAGGATAATGTTACACTGATGTTGGATTTCCTGAGTAGAGAGATCACAGTTTGTAAACTTCAGCTAGTCATTTGTGTCATTATCCATTTTGGACCATTTTTCCGTGTTACATTCGACAGATATAAATGTGCGCTTTGGCGGTGGTTCAGTTTGAAAAATGAGCAGGCAAAAATATATAAATAAGAAGCTTCCTCAGCAGTGGAATTTTCTTGACAGCTTTTAAGAGACAGCGCGCCCAGACCCGTAGAGACCAATTAAGGGCAAAAGTCAGAAGTCACTAACTTTCTCAAAACTTGACAGTTGGTGTAAAATTCTTCTAACGCCGAATACTTTGATCTAGCAACTAAACATGCACATTGGTACATTTGTGTGTGTGTGCATTGGTTTTTTGCGCTCGCACAGGCATTAACACGCTCATGTCCGTGCTTAAGTGTCCATTTGTCTGCATGTTACAGTAAATTTAAGCAGGGTCTACTTCAGGCTGTCACTTGAGAATTAACAGCCATTTTCAGGACAGTTTGATAGCTGTCATATAGTGACAGTTTTGTCACAATGCTGAAGTCTTGAAACAGTATTTATCAACACTGACTGACACTCAAGAGGAGCCCAGTCACCCAGGAGACAGACAGGCACGCAGACAGACACACTCACAGACTCTTAAGTTTATACTTTCCAGCAGTTTAGTTGTGTAATAATGACGGATAAAAATGTAATAGGCCAAGATGTATGAAGAGAAGAATGATGGGTAGATTAATTATCAATCATAGCAGGGCTGGAAGCCTCGGCTTTGCAAATGCACCACTGTCACTATTAACTGCTCTTGTAATATACTGTGTGTGTGTGTGTGTGTGTGTGACAGCGCAAGAGAATTGAGAATGTGTTACTGGCTGGTGTTGGCTGTGAGAAGGTGAACAGCACTTGTAGAATTCTTGTAAAAGTAGAGGCACATTTGAACAAGTGAAATGCTTTCGACCTTGAAAAATTAATGAACACTAAGCTTTTCAGGGTGTTAAATAAGAGGTCAGATCGTTTTTCACCCCTTTCTCTCTCTTTTCAGTGCTCTTGCATGTTTTTATACCTATGTTTTTAATGCATATTTTTTGTTTAACTTTGACTGGAATTAAACAGCCAAGATAGGCATTTTGTGTTGTGCATGAACATTATTACAGACAATTCCAACCATGTTACACAGTGCTATTTAAATAGAGCAATCTGTCCACTTTTCATCCTGTGTGGACCTTTTGAAAAGGCTGGAACATGCACTCCCACTAAAGATGTCTGGGTCCAAATAAAAGCTTCCAAACTAAGCTCCATTTTTTGGCTGAAATCTTAGAAATGGCAATCAAATGACACTGACTGTTGATGACTCTGCCAACGTCAATGGAGACTACACTTTGTGAATAAAAGTTATCTCCAGCTGTTCTCTTCTCCTCACTCCTTTCACCAATTCTCTAATGTTGCAGTATATTCATGCACATACACACATGCTCACATGCACGTGTACCACTTTTAACATTGTAAATAATTCCCTCCATAACAACTCATTATTGCTCAGACAAACTCATTTCTCTGCCTTCTCAAATCAACTCTTCAAATTAAAGTAATTTTCGCAAATTGATTTTCAACAAATTAAAGTCAAGCCCCTTCCCACTTCTCATCTCCATGAATCTCTCTGCTCCCAGCTAGGAGACGCAGCTGACTGCTTTAGTCACCAATACACGATGCATCATTGTGTTTTGTAGACCCTAAGTGAGCAGATGGAGTGCCTCAGGGAGTGTGTATGTGATATGGAGTTGTCCATCTATGCTGCTTTAGCTCAATGAGTTGAGCATGTACTTGTGGAGCACCATGGAGAAGACGTCCCGTAGCTTAGTCTTAAAGTGGAATGTCTGAGTTGGTCATGTACATAAAGAGTGATGCTATAAAAATATAACTACCAATCAGACTCACTTACATTACAGACCGGTGTCCGAACGTCTGACTGATTTATTTTCCAACTTTTGTGTGTGTTGCAGATTTGCGTAAGCAGATGGAGAGCTCGGAGCTCAGGAACCAGAGGCTGAAGGAGGTGTTTCAGAGGAAAATTCAGGAGTTCCGCACAGTCTGCTACGTCCTGACCGGCTATCAGATAGATATCACCACTGAGAACCAGTACAGGCTCACCTCAGTCTATGCAGAGCACATGGACGACTCCTTGCTCTTCAAAAAGGTACAAATGCTTCACTTGTAGGGAATGTAATACGGGATATGAACACAACCAAACACTTTAATGTTGATATATGTGACATTAGAACTTTGGTGCTTTCAAGGACACATCATTTACACATGAGAAAGAAACACAAGTTATACATAAGGTCAGAAATGTTAAACTCAAACTAACAGACTTTTAGGAGCAGAAAAATACAAATTGAAGCTACATCACAATATCACCATAAACAAAATCCTGGATATCCAGCCTCATATACTGATATCAATATTATCAATCTATATTAGGCTCTACGTACTGTATATCTTTACCCACACACTTGCTGAGATCAGATAGATTGCAGGTAGCTGTGAGCCACAGTAAGCATATGCACCATGATCATTAACACAGAAGTGTGAAGTTAAAAGGGAAACAACTGTCAACATTGAAATTCCTACAGGCTATAGCATCTGTGTGAGTGCTGATATCCGTCTCAGTGACATCTTTCACAAATGCTTCAGGAAGTGCAAATTTGACCTTGCAGAGTCTTTTTTTTTTCCTTCTTCTTTTCCCCTGTATCCCCCATATCCACATTTATGCACCATTACGCCACGTTATAGCTTTGTGCCCGACTCGGCCGTGCAGGGAGAGGAACGCTACGCCACAGAGACTCTCCTCTGCTGTGTGTATTGAATGTGTGTGTACCTCATGAGTGGAGGAATGATAGTGTGTGTGTGTGTGTGTGTGTGTGTGTGTGTGTTTGTTTGTGTGTGTGTGTTTGTTTGTGTGTGTGAGAGAGAGAGAGAGAGAGAGAGGCAGAGAGTGATGACTGGGCAATGTCACAGGGCTGGGCTGCATTAATCGATCACCACTCCCCATACACTCATTGAGTGGGCTAAATAAAAACTGTATGTGTGTCTGTTCCCTGTGCTGTTGACCAAATCCTTTCTCTTAAGTAGCTTTACAGTGAAAACATCCTGTTGTGCTCCCTTTGCACTTACCTCTTTGTCTCCTTCTGTCCCCTTCTCCGCTCTCTCCATCCTGCCCTGCTACACTTTTTCTCTCTTTATCGCTCCCTTGTTGTTTATCTCTCACACTCTCTGATCTGAGTGTGTAGCAGGAGCTAATCGCCGTGTTGTTTCTGTTGTTGTGTTATGATAGGGAGGCCTCTAGCTAGAACAGAAACCGTGGAGAATCCATACTGGCAAGGTAGAAGGCAGCTTTATTATCTTGGCAGGCTAATTATTGTGGTCAACCATTGGAGGAAGCATATTGTGGAAACATTACTGCCTTGCTCAAGGACTCAGTCAAATGCTATTGGATTAGAGAATAACATGAGAATAAGAAATGGAGGGGATTTAAATGTGCACGTGCGCATGCATGTATATTTTTTTCTTGCTGGTGTGTCAAATCTGCTCCATCGAACCCACCTGCGACCCTGCCAGAAGAGATAATTCACTGTCAATATTTATTAACCTCAGACTGCGTCCATAGAGCGCACACACACACACACACACACACACACACACACACAGTCGTAATGCCCTTATAGTGCGCACTGTCACACTCAAATGCACACATACTCACTCCAATCTCAACACTCTCCGTCACACCACACTTCACCACACAGCGCACCCCTCCACCACCACCACCACCACCACCACCTACCCTCCCTTGGCTGCACATGCATCAGAGACAAACACACATACACACACAAAACAGATGCTAACACCTCCTGTATTAGTATTCAGGGTGTTCTCCACTGTTTGAGTGTGAATGACACAGGCCTGGTGGCCTATGGGAGCAGAGAGCCTGTACTACTAATGGAATACGACACTCACACTGCGCACACACACATAAAAAGGAACACCCGCACTTAAAGGAGCACACACACAAATACACATACAATATACATAACATGCATAACTTGCTCTTTATGTGTGTGTGAGAGTGTAATCTGGGTTATGAAAAAAGTGGACTAATTGTAGGATGAGGCAGGAGTAAGTGCAGGGAAAATGGCAGGTTTGGGACATGAAGCATACAAGTCTTTACAAATAGGATTCTAATGTTATTCACCTCAGCAGCAGGGTTGCCACATAATCCTGCTAATATCCCCCCTCTCCCCCCACCCTTCCACGGCGTAAGCTGTTTAACCTGCAACTGTCGCGTTTCCTCTCTCTCTCTCTTTTCTCACATATTCATCATGTCTCATTCAAATGATTCCTTCACACTTTATTCATGTTTACTTTTCAGCCTTTTAACATTGCTGTAATTTGGTAATTGAAATGTTTCAAGTTAAATTGTCAAATGAGATGCTTTACTGACTCATTCAGTCCTGCGTGAGTCTCAACAGGGATGTTGGAGAGAGACAATGATGGTGGTAATTATGATTGCAAGAAATGCTTTGTTTATTCAGTCTTTGTTAGGAACTTCTCTCAGATGTAGTAATTTAAACTACTTTATCCCCATTTCATCTGTGAGAAGTGTCAACACAGTCAAATGCTAATTGAGGGTTTGGGGGGAAAAGGATGCTAAAACAATACTTCAGTGATCATAACTTATGTAAACTCGTGCTTAAGATTGAGAGAGAAAATGTTAATCAAAGCTTCAGCCTGTGTATTTAAAGTAGAGCTAAAATTACTAATTATTTTTATTATTTTTTAACTTTCTGATTATTCCTTTAATCAATCAATAATTTAATCTTTCAAAAGTAAACCTGATTCCAAAAAAAAGTTGTTGGGACACAGTGTATATAAAAACAGAATGCATTGATTTGCAAATCTGTTTCAACCTATATTCAGTTCAGTACAGTACAATGGCAAGATATTTAATGTACAAACAGAAAAACTTGGTCCAGAGTGAAATTTGTCTTTGACTAGACTTCAGCAGAATATGTAAAATTAAAATCTTAATGAAAACATTAATATACAGTATGGCACAGTGGAAACAAGGACAACATCACTAAAGAGGCGAGTGATTGAATCTAATTGTACAACCAAATATTACTGCTATCCAAACAAATACCGCTTTAAATGTTTACTGAATTCCTGCTAGCTTCAGTTATTAGTGCTGACGTAGTCGGCTGACGTGCTAAATGCTTGCGTTAAGGTTTTCAAAAGTATTGATACTTCTTTTTTCTTGTTTTTTTTTTTTACTTCTTCGATACCTTTGTGTTTAAAAATTCATTTATTCATCAAAGCCACCAGACTCCATTTACAAAAACAGTAATTTTATCATCATAAAACACACAATTTGTTCAAACTCGACAGAAACAAAATACCGCTCTCCAAAACTCTCTTGTTTTGTCTTACCACTGTTTCAACAATCACCAACTCTGGTTTAGTTGAAGTAAATGATTAATTCACTGTGTTGGATGTGAAAATATATGTAATGGGAGAGAAGCAAGATGCAGGATATACATCAGCAGGGGGGAAAACAGTGTGTAGAGCTAGAATATTTTCACTCTGTGCATGTGAACTACAAAAAACCAAAATGATTCTATTATGTGTGGCTAGGACTTACTTTTCTTTTTGCCATGGTATTGAAAGAGGTATCGAGTATCATTTTTTAATACTAGTATTGTATCAAAGTTTAAAATTCTGGTATCCTGACAACACAACAACATCTGCGCATTATTATATTGATGTTGACATGATAATATGGTTAATGTATAGACAGTTAGTCTTCTTCAAAGTAACTTTTCTAACTTTATTTCATCGTTGCATTAACTTTATCTTCTGCTTAATCAAGATGCACACCTCCACATCATTTACCATAGACGACTTCAAAAGGAATCTCATTATATTGGCACCTTCATGCTTTTGCTTTTGATCAATCTTACAGACTAAAGTCAGAAGTTAGAATGTGTGTTTCTCTTAACAGTCTGTATTAGAGCAGGAGATCAAAAGTTGTGGGTGTCAAAGTCGACTGTGTGGTTCTTTTATAGTGTTGCAAACAAGAACCATTATGGTACAAAAGCTACTTAGTAATAGCAAGTTGATGTGGGGAAATACTGTTTGTCTATTAATAATGGATTAATGCAGTGTTATGTTAAAATGGCTGTGATGCCGGAATTATTTCGACGGGGAAAGTGTGCAGAAAATGTTTGTGTATTAGCTTAACTTGAGCAAGTGTGTAATTTATATTTTTAGCTCACCCCTAGGTGAGAGGGCTGATTAGCATCAGTGATTAGGTATTTATGAGGCCCTGCTAATCAGCGAGATAAACACCTTAGCTGTGCGAGCGAGTTATTTGAACATTTTTCTTCCAGAAGTTTCAAGGAGAGGGAGGCACTGCCTGCATTTTACAGCATCAACATTTGCCCATTTAAAGTGAGACATTACTGTCTGACATTCCATGATAGAGGCAGTTTTTTTTTTATGCGTAGACAGTGATTAAGTTCTGTTTTTTCTTTTAATTTCCTCTAAGGTATTACAAAAATAGGACTTTATTTTCATCATACGATCATGCTGGCTCGAGACACGAAGTAGTAGCTCAAATGAAGAAGTGGATTTGTCAGATAAAGACTTGAAATTGACCTCTGATGTTCCTGTTGTTCTAATTTGTACCCGAGAAACTTAAGTTTAGCAACTTTGGTTGAGTCAGAACAGCTAAAAAAATCGAGAGGCACATTGTAGACAAACAAGTCTTACAAGTTGTGCGTCTCTGTAAGTAATCTCCCAAAGCAGACCCACTGCTGGGCTTACACACCTCGGCTATTGATTAGCTCATTAACAAATAAACAAACACACACACAGAGCTGTGCTCTCCGCAGCAGTGACTAAAAACTCCTCGATGTTCTCTATCGACCTGACTTTTCCGTCTTTTTTTTTCTTTATCTTTCTTTCCTTCCCTCCCTCCCTTGCTCTCTCTCACTCTTCCTTCACTTCCTTGACACTCTCTCCCCTGTCTTCCCTTCCTAATGAAAGGAGAAGATAGAATCTCAAGGCCAGCTCATTAAAATACTCCCAATTAACTGTCAACTCTCTCACCAGAGAGAGATGGAGGGAAAGAAAAGAATGTATGGGGGAATAGTGGAAGGTAGGTGATGCGTAGACGGAGCAGGAAGTTTAAAAAATGGCAGTAGTTTCAAGAAGCACTGAAATAGGTCTTTTTGAAAAAGCAAAATAATTTGTATCTGTGTCTGGGTGTGAGAGTGGGAGAAGGAAGAGGACAGTTAATAAAGTACAGTTTATGAACACTGCCGAGTCTTAATGACCTGTCTCTGTTTTATCAGCCACTTGGGAATGATTAACGCCACACAAATGTGTGTTTGCCTGTGTGTATGTGTGTAAGACAGATTGTAAGCCATCACTGCTTGAATGGTTTAGTCATTTGTCTGTTATAGCTTAATTTTAAAATAACTTTGAAGCAAAGCTCGACTGTCGGGAAGCTTCTGGCTCCAGCTCCAATAAGACTGGAGCCACGGGAGCGGTCAGGAGCTGGAGCAGGGGGACCCAGCTGGGCCACTGGCCAAAAACATTTCTGGTGTCACTCTTTCTCACCCAGTGATAAGACTGTTATCTCGGCCTCTCTCTTTTTCTGACCCATCAGATTTAATGCCACCAGAGTGTTGGAGTGTTATTTGTAGCAGGCAGTGTGGCAGCCACTTAAAATGATAAGAACCAATAAAGGTGTTGTATTTTCTTTTTTTAACCTGTTTTTTTTTTTTTTTTTATTGATCAGAGAGTTAAGTGGAATGAGCAAGCTCATTTTAAAGGGAGTGACACTTACAGCACATTCATTGCCCACAACAACACTATTGACAGAAGGCAGTCGGATGTAAAAATACCAATACAGCCCATTATATCAAGGAGCACAGTTAGAGAACCGTTCTATTTATAATTAGGGTTATGCCAACGTTTTCCTTTTCCTTTCTCATGTAACTCTCAAAATATTTAATTGACAAAGCAACTGGACTGTCTGTACCACACATGTGCACGTTTGTATCCAAACAGTAGCAACAGGTACAATAACAGATCCAACAGGTCACATAATGAGCATTTGTCTCAACTGAATAATTACTCAATGCACATGCCAGCAAACAGATGGCAAGAGTTAACATACTGATTAAATAGACAGCAGACAGTAAGGTTTCTCAGATTTTGTGTTGTTTAAGCATGTCATTGTACTATTTTATGATGCATTTTATTTTCACATTGACTGAAAGTGAAGTTTAAAATGAAACTTTTTATGATACCTTGTGTGATACTTGGCCCGTGTGCTGACAGACATTCAGCTAAAACCCACTTCATTAAGAAAAATATTGCCGTGTTGGATGAATCAGGAGACTTACAGCACCACTTCAATGAATCCCCCATCCCCTCAATTTTCATTTAATATGTCCAGCTCATTACTGGCTGTATTTACCATAATTATATCATCAGCCTTCATCCAAGAATAATGTGCCAACTGTACTTGTTCTGGGAAGATAATTCAGCTCTTGCTTTAACGCTGTAGTATACCTATTTTTAGCTGAATCTGATCAAACAGGGTCATGATACAGACTAAAGACCAGTGCAGTTATAAAAGATCTTGCTGAGCCATTGTTAGTGAGTTTGTGGACAGGTGTGTGTGTACTGTACATTTATCTTGTCTTTGTATTGTTGCTATCGTACGTTGGTTCATCTGTTTTTGTGTGTGCACATGCATGAGCTGCTGTTCATGTGTCTAGGCCAGAGAGCAAGAAAATGAGGATGAAACTAAAAAGGATAGATGAGTGGGTGTTTGGGAAAAGAAAGAAGGCTTGCTGGAACTGATTCTCACTTTGCTCACTGACTGAAACAAAATACTCACTGATGTATTGCTGATAGCTATGAAGATAAACATGAGCAAAGCACTAATAAACAGTAAACACAAAGGCTGATGGGAATACAAGAGCGCATAAATTAACTGCGTTTTCAGTGGATATGACTTTATGTACTTAAACCTTCAGAGAGTAATCTTGGAGTTGAATTCCCAGAGAAAGAAGAGAATGTTGACTCTGATTCCTCCTGACAGTTTCCTGTCCTGCTTGCCCTCAGGGTGTGTATGTGTATATGTGTGTGTGTGTCTGTGCATGCATGTTTGTGCGGACGCGCTTGTTGGCGTCACGAGCTCCTCCGGTCGATGTTCAGAACATATGTCTGCTGTCTCCATGGTAACATGATACATCAGAACCACATAAGTCCACCTGAGGTCATGAATATTCCTGAGCGGGAGACGGTCTCTGTACAGACTCACGACGGTTCACACATCAACATTGTCTTTGTAACTCTGCGTTTATCACTTTAACCAGTGAGTCACAGGCTTTTAGCACCATTTCAAGTTCGGAAAAATAAGATGAAATTTTAATCATTTTGAGATCCTATGAAATCAGATGGGCCTCTATATTAATGAAGGCACCCAGAAGGATTCACAAATGTATTACGTGATTTATCCATAAATGACTCTCTCCGCAAAAATATTTTTCATTGCACGCAAAAAACATTTTTTGTCATACAACCCTGATTCCAAAAACGCCAACTTGCTTGAGACTCATGGCTCTAGGCTACATTAGCCACTACTAGCCTAACATACTCGAAGCTCTGGCAGAGTTGTATTGTGGGTAGTGTAGGCGCCAGGTTTTGACCAGGAAGATGAATGACTAGAATTTAAAAAACAAACACAATGTCTTTGCTTCTTCTATAAAGCCTCTTTACAGCTACTTAGACTGTACATGTGAATGATTTGTAGAAAAATTGCAATTTTTTTCTGCCAAGTTTTGCAGTTATCATTTAAATCTTTATACAACAGTGATTTTACCAAGCATAATTTCAAATGCATTTCTGCTGGATTTAATCAAAGCACAGTAATGCATTTTGCTTGTTGTTGCTTTTTGGTTTTCTTCCACCACTTTTCATACAAACCAGTCAGTTGGAGAAGAGCAAATTAAATTTAAATTTGGCTAATTTTCTAACGGCTGAAATTTCCAGTTTATCTCATGTTTAACAAACTGTAAACAACGTTTAATCAGTGTTCTTCAGCTTCGCCAGCTATAATTAAAACTTTCTCCATAACAGCTGTAGCGTTAATTCTGTGGCCTAGACATATAACGAAACTGTTAACTGTTATCTCAGTTTTATTAAGACATTGTTACTAATGTAAGTATTTTATTAAAATGATGGTGGTTCTTGCATATTCTAAATTGTGCTTTCAGTGGAAACATGATTAATTTCAGCCTGAACCTGCATCATGGATTATACAGAGGAGCTAACGATGAATTCTCGCAGCCATAAACTGGATGAATGAGCCAGAGGAGCTTTTAATAACCTGAAATAAAAATACTAGTGTAGCTGTGTTCATCCCAACACGTAACCAAATAGAACATTCCCTTAAACCAAGCGTTGATATAGTACCAGTACACGAGATATAAAACAGGTTTATGTGTCGCATGGATGAATGAATAAAAAGCCAAACAGAGTCTGGACAGGACTTTGTGTGGATGTGAGGCAAAGAGAGGGATACATTAGCATTGTGATTCCAACAAGCTGCATTTGTAACAGTAAATATGCCCAGATAACAAACACAGTGTCACTAAAAAAAAATTGGCCTGTTGCTGAGCTTCCAACAGCTAAATCATGTTTCCCAGCCCCGTTTGTTTTGTTTTGAGCCTTATCTGAAATGCATACTGCATATAATGTTTTGTATGGAGTTCTGGCTGAATTTCACACTGCATATAAATATGCTTTTTCTTCCTCACTTGGAAAACATGGCTGGGAATTTTAATGGTGAAAAATCCAGCCCAGTGGATGGGTTTCCTCTATAATAGGCTTTGTTTAATACTACACAGAGGTCAGCACACTGCCATTCTCTCAACTCCAACTAGGTGATTAATGACCTGTCAATCACACATCAAAGGTGACACCCGGGGCAGAGCAGTGTTGCATATTTAGGTTTGAACAGTCGTCACATTTTATTTTTTTTGTCACAGAGAAAAACCTCAACCCAAACAGTTGAACCAGGACCAAAATATGATAAAGTTAAAAACCATCAGGGAAGCAGTTATTGCTGGCGTTTCTTGGAGCTTATGCCACCACAGTTAACGCCTATTGAGTTATAATAGCAGGAATTTTAAGTTTCCTCCAGCTTTGAAATGCCCAGAAAATTAAGTTAAGGCAAAGATAAGAGAAATCCAAAATAAACAAAACAACAAAGAGTTATGAGTCTTTTGAACATCTCGGCTCATGTTAAGTTTTAAGGTGTCTTGTATTGACGACCGTGACTAATTCCATGTTTTATGTATTTATGCTAGTGAGCTTCAGGTTGATCAGTCGTTCGGTTAATGGTGTTTATCACACTCGTTTTCTGTTAGATGTATGTAGTCATTAGTTATTTATTGCTCAGGCACATGAACGCTTTAAAAACAGTAAACAAAAAGCTGATTAGAATATAAATATGGATAGAATTGCTTCTGATTTAATTATTTTTGGTGGGAGCTTTACTCCATCTCTCCCTCTTTTTCTCTCTCTCTCTCCTTCCCTCTCTGACATCCTCCCTCTGACTGCAGAAAAATGCCAAAATCTGCATTTAAATTGAAAGCTATTCATCTGCATATTTTTGATTATTCAATTAATTTGCCTTCTTCTTCCCACCAATCAGCTGCTATGCCATGCAGTGGGATTGTTTATTGTTGATGATGATGCTGCCGTTGGTGGGATAGTGGTGTGTGTGTGTGTGTGTCAGTACTGTATGAGTGTGTGGAGCAGAGGTGGGCGAAGGTGGAATTTGAAAAGAGGCAAAGGTGCAAATGAGAAGTGAATAAAATTGAATTGAAGAGAGATATATGCAGCCGAGGGAGGGGAGAACAAGGTGGAGAGGTAAAGACAGAGAAGTCTCCTCATTAGCGGTGGAGAGCGGGTGGAGACAGAGGTCGACTGATCTGTGAACTGCATGTCATCACCTCAATATAGAGCCATCTGTCACATCCACACAGCCGGTACACTTTTAACAGTCCAGTTGCAAAGACCAGCTCAAAGCAGTATGTCTTTGTCCTTAAGCATTTCATACAGTCGTAAACATCTTTGAGAGTTGTAATATAAATTGTAGAGGAGTGGTGATTGGTCATTATCTTTTCAGGCACATTGCTTGTCTTGCCAATCACAGTTACACATAATAGAAACCACTCATCAAATGGAAATGAGAAAGCAGAGAGCTTTTTAAAACACAAATGAAAAAAACATTTGTTGTCTGGGGGAAAAATTCAATAAAGAGTTTTTGTAAATATACGCTCATTCATTGATGCCAGCAGCATGTTCAAGAAATGTTGGTACAGGAGCATCTATATCACCTTTTCTTTTAACAACACTCAGTAAGCGTTTGAGAACTGTGGACACTAATTGTTGAAGTTTTCAAAGTGAAATTCTTTCCCATTCTGGCTTCATATACGACTTCAGGTGCTGGACTGGAGGCAGGCCAGTCTAGCACCTGCATTATTTTACTATGAAGCCATGCTGTTATAATATGAGATAAGATAAGATATTCCTTTATTAGTCCCACAGCATGTGCAGAATGTGGCTTGGTTTTGTCTTGGTGAAATAAGCAGGGAGGTTGAAAAACATCATCTGGATGGCAGCATATGTTGCTCCAGTGTCTCTATGATGTTGTTTGTTGACTCACTGCCATTAAGTGAAATTACAACCACAATTCAGCCACATCGCATTGTATCACAATTGAAGATGTATTTTAAGAATTAGAAATTAAACTCCACTTTAGCCAGACAAATTGGAAAGGAAGCCACGACACACACGGCTGTTGCTCCTGGTAACCCAGTGATTTTGGATGAGCAGAGGTCGGCGGACGGGGGTGAGAGAAAGACAGAGTAAAAGAAGATGGACGGATGGATTGATGGAGCTTTAGATAGAGCACTTTGCTTTAGTGTGGCACTTTTCAAATTAGATGCTACAGACATGACCACACATCTGCACTGTTTTCAGTGTAAAAACAGGTGGATCACCTGCTAATCTTACGCTCAGTACAGATTGCTGTTTGGTTTTTAATGCTTCTGCAAATGCATCTATGAGTTGCAGAGTTCTTAAAAGATAAGGCTGCAGTTGTTTATCAACAAATCCTGTTAAAATGACCGAACCAATGACGTGTTGGTCCATTTCTTAGCATTACTTTTATTTTTAAAGCAAGGCCAAGTCATTTCGCAAAGAGCTGCTCACTTTAGGTTTAGAAAACTTTCCTCAGACTGGAAGAAATCATGGTCACAGAAAGATGGGGGTCACATGTTTCTTCACACATTTGACCCCATCTTTTAACAGATTGTAGACAACATATGAAGGGCTATAGCTTAGAGGAATGGGCTTTATCAAACTTTTCCTACACAGGACATACATGTTTGTAAGATCAGTTCAAAACTGAAACTGTATAAAATAAGGTACAATGAAGAATGAACAAGAAAATATGAAATGTAGAGGCACAGCTAATTACAAGGTCAGGAATAGCAACAGATGCCTCTTGTCTTTGTGTTAGCAGTAAAACAGAGGCCTCAGCCTTTGGTTTCATGTGTTTCTGTCTCGGGGCGTGGGTTTGCTCTTTTACTCCGACCCCGTCTGCTTTGGGAGAGGAGTGTGATTGTCATTCGGCAGCAGGTGGCTCCCTGGTTGGATGAGGTCACTACAAAGCCCCGCCCTGCATCTCAAGCCAGGAAGTATCGATTTCCTTTAATTGGATAGACAAATGAAAAGAGGGGCTGAATGGGATAGTACTGCTCGTCTCCATCGTTGAGGTGTGTCCTTCTTCGGTTCGGTGTGCAAGTTTGCCTTCTTAGATTCTTACTGCTGATCTTGGGGAAGCAAACAGAAGTTTTCTCTCATCTCTTGTCTGTTTTTATGCCGGATGAGGTTGATGTCTACCCGTAGGAGGAACATGTGGTATTGGTATTTACCTTAACCTCACATTGCACTTTTTTCTGCATCTCGCTCGCTCTGCTGAATGACGGAAATCTGGTTGTTTTCAAATATAAACAGGACCTTGTTGTTTTCATAAAGGTCAGATATTGTTTAAAACACTTTTTAGAGAAGTGTGAATATGCAAACAAGCATTGATAAGGTCAGTATTTGAATAAAGCTAATTTAAAAAAAAACCCTCCCCTGACCTTTTATTAACTACTTTTGAATTTTTCCCTGAAGAAGAAAAGAGAAACGTGAGAATAAATCTGACTGTTGTGTCAGTGTTGCTGAGTGTTTGGCCTGCTGGGTCACATTTGTTTGAAATCTCCTTTTTTAACCATCAGAAATTACTTTTTTTCTAATGATTGCGCTTTTTAAAGAAGCCTCTTGTAATACATGATGTTCAATTTTAATCGAAAGCTATTAATAGGTTATCAAGTCTGGCCTTAACGGTAGCAGCAATCAGAAATGACTCAACCGCTCCATCTGTACTCAAGATGTTTTACACCTGTGACTAAAACCACATATCAGCCAGATTAGCCAATATAAGTACAGCAAAATTTACTGTCATTTAGGCAGCCAGAGCAACACCCTCTAAAGCATTTCATTAATCCATTCATAAATCAGTGATGTACTGATAATTGTGTAACAACAATCAAATTTAAGAACATGTTAATATTTTTGAATATATTAATATTGGCCAAAGACAAATTTAAATGCTAAAAACATTAGCTTATTTATGTTTACACTGTTCAAACATAGAAACAAAGCACCGGTTTTAAAAAAAAAGACAAGGTAGTTGTGAATTTTGCATTACTGGCTGTGGGTGGTGTAACTGTATTTTCCTTCGAGGGACAACCAGCTGAATGTAAATGATGCTGTTATGATGGAGGTGGGAGAATCATTCTTTTCTCAAACGTCCCTGGCATGACAATCACTATTGTTGTGGACTTCTGCGCTGCAATGTAAAACTATCTGGATGCAGGAGGGAGAGAGAGAAAGAGGATAGAATGAAAAGGTAAATTACAGCTTTCAAAACCAGATGATTTACATATTTTGTATCTGCGTATTAAGGTGGAATTTTCCTAAACTGTAAATGTGAAGTTGGCTGACAGCAGTATTCACATGAGGAGATATTTTCTCTCACTAGAAACTTGTCAATGAAGGAACAAAGTTGTGTCTATTCCTGATATAATCATGAGTACTTGAGTGCTGGACTGAAGCTTACCTTGACAATATAATATCAGTTTACCTCAACATCGCACATATGTGTGGTTTACAAAAGCTCAAATCTCTAACATTTACAGCTATATTATTATTCTCAAACAGACCTTCGTATATAAAGGTCTAATTTGATACCATTTCACTGCCAGTGGTAGTGCCTGTGTACTGAAGAAAATTACATGTTTGAAAGAAAAAATAATTATTGTTACAAAGAACCAGAAATGCTCCCAGTGGTGCTGGTTGAAAAGCTGAGTCAAAGCCTCAACCATGTGGGTTGGTTGTGTGAAGGCTTGACACACACACACACACACACAAGGATTGAGCTTCTAAAGGTGTCTTCTAAATTAAAATGGCTGCGATATGTTATTATTTTGGAAAAAAAATATTGTATTGGCGGCAGTGCAGGCTGAAAGGTCCAAACATCAGTTGGATTGATTGCTGTGACATTTGGCACAAATATCCAGTTCACAGAGGATGAGTCTTAATAACTTTGTTAATCACCCAGTGTTTCCTCTAGTGCCACCATCAGGTCAGCATTTCAGTGTGGCCAATATTTTGGTTAATGACCAAGTACTTAAGTGATACAGAGCTACTGACATTCCCATCAGCCTCGGTCGTCCTTTGTGTCGTGCTAATTAAGAAACGTTAGTGTCACAGTCACAGCACGGCATTGTCAATGGGAACATGTTAGCATGCTGACGTTAGCATTCTGCTCGAGGCACCGCTGAGCCCCGGTCCAGCCTCACGGAGCTCTGCTAGCACAGCTGTAGACTCTGGAGTCTGTAAACGAACAGATGAATTCAAACTGAAGCCGTCTATCATACCTCAGCGTTTTGCAGTGCTTGTAACCCTGCAGCTGTAATTTCACACATGCGAGGCCTCAGTCATGAACTAAGGTTGCTTGTTTTTGACGCACCAGCAACTAATTAAGTACAGATAAATCATTTTGAAGCACCGACTCCTCGTGTGAATATTAATTTACTACAAAGCCTTCAGTGACTAAATGTGGAGCTTTATTCTGTTGTTGCTACAGTATTCAATTAAAATAGTGGATCTGCTGCCTCCTCTGCTAACCTCCTTAGGTTTACACTCACGTTCCCCCTCTATCTCAGACTCAGAGCACCACCGCTTCAGTTTTGTGTCTATAACCTTTTGTAATCTGTAAATCTGTCTAACCTTTGCTCAGCCACCTGTGTATGTGTTGTGTATGTACGTGTGCACACACATTTGGCAACTTGAAATCCAAATGTTACGTGGGGGCACTGGTGTTTCTCCGGACAATAAGGCTGTTATCTTAGTATTTCTTTCCGACCGACTGTGGGAGGCCTGAACGTCCTCGGCTCCCATAGGCCTCCGCCACCTCGTCCACTGTGTCTCTCTCTCACACACACACACACACCCACTCATACACCAAGTCTGTTCTGAGGACAAACTTGGGCAGAAGGTGTTTCAGACACTAAGATCTCCATGGAAACTGCTCGCAGTGTTTTTCTTTGATGTATGTGTTTCATGTTCCCAGAGCCCCAGCAGTTTCTGGAGCCCTGTGCACACACGTGTTCGCCTGTGATGAGAGTAGCAGCCTGAGGATATGGCATGGCTTTCAGACGGCCGCGCAGGGGAAGAAAACACCAGGGAGCGTCAGGGAAATGAAGCCGTGGAGTGAGGCAGTCAGATGGAGTGGTGGACAGCGGTCATGAGAAGGCTGGTGTGATTAGAAAAGCCTTTGGTTTGCTGCTCACTGCAGGGTCCAGGCCTGTGTAATAAAGATCGATTTAGAATGAAATCAAGACCACATGTGAGGGGTAATGCTTGAAGAGAGGACCAGAGCCGTGTTGTTGTGAGCCGTCCCTTTATATAAAAGGTTTCACACACGCCTGCCTGCTAATTTGAAGCAAGTGTTTCCTGTGGCTAAAGTTAGCTTAATGTGTCTGTGTGAGGTGATTCTCAGTGTTCGATGTGTGTTGTTTGCCGCTGTTAAATTTGGTTCCTTTAAGTCATGTACTTATTCTATTGAGATACGTCAGACTCCTAAAGTAGTCATACTCAGTCATACTATTATTGGAGATGCTTTGAATTTGAGACTTGGAGTCTTTTTGTCAAATCTTTAAAAACATTTTATTTCCAAAACATAATGCCAGCTTCAAGTACACATATAGTCTTGGAAATGGCACGGTGGCCGGGTGTGTCAGTGGCCTGATAGTCTAAGCTGCTTACCACGTAACCGCAACGAATCCGGCTCGAGACCTTTGTTGTATGTCATCCTCTCTCTCCCTAATTTCCTGTCTATACAGCCTCTTGACTGTATGCTATCAAAGAAGGCCAACTGCCAATAAATACTTGGAGAAAAAGAAAAGACATTGACACTTGGGTCATATGACTTGTTAGAAAGTCTGAAGAAAATTGTTTTGAAGGAGCAACTCATACCCCACACTAGCCTGACCATGCAGCAAAAGCCAGACAAAATCTCCACACCTCTGAAAGTTCATTTCTTTTTCATGCCCTCATAGTGTTGGCATTGCCCACATCACAGTGAATGTAATGTTTCCTAATGCTTTTTTGAGGGAAATAAAAGGCAGCATCACAGATCTTTCTTTTTCGCTATAAAAGTGCAAAGAATGAACTGCCATTACAAAAAAAAAAAAAAAAAACACTATAGACTGGAAGCATAAACAATTGATAGTATATAAAGTGACTGTACAAATGCCATAAGAAGACCCCATTAAAACAGGGCTAAAAAAATCAATCACCCCCAAAACTTCTCTCAGCAACTTGCTAGCTTGTAGTCAGCTTTAACTATGAGCCAACGTTGGCGGCGTATTTGCTGAAGAAGAGCATGGAAACAGCAAGTCATTCCCTCCGTCCTGCGTTTAGCCTCAGTTTAGCATTGTGCAGTCATCTAGCAAATGTCATTACTTCAGTTATCCTCTCCTCTCAGCCATTAGAGATTTGAGGCTGTTCACACAAAAGTGAACAGCTGAGCTCACCTCATCCTGTTGTGTGTGAGGAAGCACACTAATTGGTTTATCAAGTAGGATTTAGTTGTTGTTGGGGTTTTTTTTCCATCAGCTACACTACTTTCCACTGTCCTGTCGATGTCCATGTGGGAAATAATGTAGTGCAGTATCAAATCTTTTAATCTTCTCTCATTCATGCTTTTTGTCTTCTGGTCTTTAGTTTCTTATTTAATTTATTTTCTCTTCTCCGTCCGTCTTCACGTGATACTCGTCAAATAAAGATCGGTGTCTCATACGTGCGTTGACATAGGATGTTTCTCAGACGATATCTTCCCAGCGGGACTCTGCTCCTCGCTACCTTCCGCCCCTCCCTGCATTGCTTTAATTACTTTATCCCTCGTTTCTCTCCTCATCCCTTTCTCCTTCACTCCATCGCCCCGAGCTGCTCCTCATTCCTTTTAATTAATCCACACAGATTTAGACACCTTCACCCTGCTGTGAATGTGTACACACACATACACACACACACACCACACTCATACACACTTGACAATTCCCTGTAGACAATAACAACTTTAAGTGATCTTGCTTCACTTTGAAAGTTTTTCTCTGGAGATGGATCTATTGGAAAACCCAGGTCTTATTGTTTGATATTGCGTATTGTCTTTTGATGCCCGTGTGTGTGTGTGTGTGTGTGTGTGTGTGTGTGTGTGTGTGTGTGTGTGTGTGTGTGTGTGTGTGTGCTCGCAGGGCTCCAACGGAAGCATGCAGCTCATGGAGACCGAGTTCTCCAAAACTCTGGGAGAGATGGTGGCCCTTCATCTGCATCACCAGAAGAGCATCCCAGCATTCCTCTCTGCCGTGACCCTGGACCTCTTCAGCCGACAAACCACGATCTGAAGTAATCTGACACCACCTCAGACACGGGGCTGTGAAGTTTCACATGGGATTAATTTTGTTTTTAACTTCCTTTGTCATTCACTCTCTTCTTTGCCTGTTTTTTTCTATCTAATTTGATATTCAGATTTCAAAATGTTTTGATATTTCTTAAGAATTCTGACACATGAATAGTGCAGCCAGTGCTGTGTTGTGGAGGATGAACACCTCGTTTGATGGAATACTTTAAATTTACATTTAAAAGCTAAGAAAGCAAATTGGTTTCTCTATTTGTATGCTAAATATTTCATCAATGAGACTTTGAGGAATATATTTTTTTCTTAACAGGACAAAGTTTTCATGAAAATGGCACACACACACTGATATTTGGATTCGAAGTGTGTTTTTAAACGGTAGGAGTTTGAACCAAGTTTAATACACGCCGCGTGGAGCAAAAGAAATATTTGTGTGTTTCTCTGGATCTGCAGTAGGAGTGTTTTGCGTGGTCTTTACCAAGGCTGAGTCTTTGTTGGCTCTTTCTATTCTGCCTTTTGTGTCCTCTCTCTTGGGGCCTTATATAAAAGGTTTCGCACAGATGTTTTGTGGTTACGGCTCGTCTAAGCCAATCTAAAGATGGTGTTACAGGAATCCATTTGAATACAAGATCTGTGTATTTGATTATTATCATTGTTTGCCTCTTTCTCATTCGTGTCCTGGGATATATCAGAATTTGAAGTTAGTTGGCATCAGTATCTGATTTATTTACACCGTACATATGATTCTATTATTTTAAGTGATGATTATGTGCTTGAATTGGACATAGTTTCCTGCACTTGTCTTTCTCTGGTCCTTCCCGTTACAAGGGAAAATAGAGATAAGAGCCGACCTCACCTCCCTCACAACACATTTAAAATTCACGCTGTGGTTTGTCTAACGCTGTGTATAAGTGAGTACTCGTGTACTCTGTTGGGGAGAGTTTGAATGCATTTGTTTGCTACCTGGATCTATTGCCCTGTTGCCCTCAGTGAGATAGTCTCTTGTTTTCTTCATTAGCACAAAATTGAGAAAACCGAGCAAATAACACCACACCATTTGAGAAGTAAATGTGTGGAGTCATTTTGGATATTAAATGGAAAACGCATGGGCTGTTTGCTGCCTTTTAGAAATACAACTGCTTTTCAGTAAGTTTAGGATTAGATTAGGTGTGTTGCATTTGAATTAATTTGAATAAATGAGTCTGATAGTTTGAACAGTCTTGAAAAAATGTCAGCTTTATCACAGAAACCCTGTTTTAATGACTGGGTTTTATAGCATATGCACATTTGCTCTTTCCTCACTTGCTTCATGCACATTGTTAATAAGCATCAGTGTTGCATAAAGTAGGGATTGGACTAAGAAAACACACCGATGCAGATCACCAGGGAGGCTTTAATATTTGTCATGTAAGCATTTCTTCAAACTCACTAAAAATGCTTTTTTGCTTGCTGTTGTAAAGTTTTGGATATGAATTAGATTTTTTTTTTTACAAAATACAAATTCTTCCTGTTAGAATTTAGTTAATGATCCCGCCTGTGTGTGTTGGCGCGAGTACGACCACGAGATAAGACGAGGGAATTTTCTCGGCAGCAATAGAGAAATGGCAGAAATACACACGGGGTGAAGAGGAAGCAGGGGAGCAATCCAATAAAACTGAGAAACAAAAGGAAGTGAACTGAAAATAAAGCCACTTATCACAGCAACAATATAAGAGCTCCAGCTGGTGCAGCCATATGTCTCATGAGAAAACATATTCTCCTGTACAGTACATGTCACATACTGTCCTTGTTTTTTTCCTCGCCCTCATTCATTTTCACAACACAGCACATCTTCTGCACACTCACACAGCTCTTGGCTAGAGGTAATATTTTACAGGGTTTCATGTAAGCTGTGCGATGCATATAGCCCTCGAGCATCGAACACTCCGTTTCAGTGATGAACTGTGGCTTTATCACTGCATCTGATCAAATTACTGTACCGTCTTATTGTTTTAAATTTGAAATGCAAATGTAATCAATAAAGCATACGTGTGACTGCCTATTGGAAATTTGACTTGACTGTAAGGAATATCATTTTTGCAGCATGTAACTCACCTGCTGTACCTCCCACCACCACAACACCATGTCCAGAGGCTGTGAGAAGATTCAACAACAGTTCTCACCACCTTGTTGTTGCGTTCCCTGTGAACCGGGTGCTGTGTCGTCAGGTGTAACCGTTCCCATAGGTTCTCCAGAGGCTGTTGTCCCAGGTGAGAGGCCGGGCTAAGTGTGACTCAGGGTCCTCTATGGAACAGTATTTTTATGAAACAGCAACGTCAGTGGGGAGACCTGGAGGCAAAGCCTGCAGGCAAAGTGTTGGGCATCATTCAGACCATGTTTAGTGCTGTGTAGAATAACTGGGCCCCTCATTTATTTTAAAGAGGCCATGTCGTTGATGTTCTGCAAAAAACCCACAGGATTATTCCAGCAAAAAAGTTGAAATTGGCTCAACTTCTGTTGCAACGCAATGCAATATCATGTGGCAAGCCACTGGCCAATCAAATGCGTGATCACATTCCCGCTCGATGACTTTTGTCTCTCAACGCTGTATTTCTACTATTTCTACTATTTACCTGACAGTGAAATGATTTCTGCAAACACCGGCCCGATAACTCCAACTGGACTTCCGGAATCATAATTCACTTTCTCACCAGTACCTGAAACACACCTCCACTAACGCTGCCTGCTGTCTTCTGTCTGAACGCCCACTCAGTGTGATTCAAAGACTTGTATCTGCCGGGCTAGGATACCGGGGGCCCCCTGGGAGCGAAGCTTGTAGGCGAGCGTCTGGTGGCTGAGCCTGTACCCATTTGCCTGCTCGGCGTCAACCGGAAGAAGTAACACGGGGCAGCCACCCACAAGGCTGAACAAGTGTATTGCCAGTCGGGTGTCAGGCACTTTTTTTATACTGATTCCTACTGACAAAAACTGGCTCTTGGGAAGTGGAATCTCGCCTCTTTTTCGTGACTGTGGAAGGAGCCAAAGCTTGTGGAAAGAGAGAATTACCAACTAGATCTAGTTAACATCACCTGTACTCATGACACCTGTTCTGGAACCCAACTCCCAAATAGAGACTGGACTATTTTTCTGGAGTTTTCAGAGTAAGAGTTGCAGATTAAGATTGTTGGCGTCTGTCCTGGTGGCAAAAACACAGTGAATGAAGCTGTCGAGCTGGCATTGACAGACAAGTATCAGGAGGCTGCTGTGGTCGTGGGAGCAAAAAGTCCGATGTGGGAAGGTCATGAAGTGGAATTTATCTGACCAACAGTCGATACAGGCAGAGCTGAGACATTGTCTTTCCCAGTTCTCAGCAGAGGAGAATGGCTGACCTCCAGAGATACAGTATGTTGGATGGAGGAAGGAACACTTGAGGCGGAACCTGTCCGACGGTGGAGGAAGAAAAGTCAGAATTCCTCTTTCTATCTTATTCTTTTCTTACCCCAGCCAGACCATCACTGCTCCTCGGTGTATTATTGTACTCACACAATGGGCACTAGCTACGGGCGAAAAGAGAAGCTGTGTTTAAACAGTCATCATTTTTTAATATTTTTGCTCGTAGGCAATTTAACCCATGGTTAGCTCCTTTTCACCGCTGACGCTCAGGTGGTGAAATAAAAGGAGAAGAAACAAGAAATTTGTGTGTCTTCTTAAGATAAATGTTGGATCCACAATAGGAAGTAAATGTCATCATTAGTGTGATGTTAAAATCTAGAAATGTGTGTAAATAAGAGAAAAGGAAGCGACTCTGTAGTGATCCATGCTTCTATGGCTGTAATGTTTGAATTCTTCCTACAGAGGAAGAATATTAATACCTCCTCTCTTCAGCTTTCATCCACGTTATTTCCATTTCTGTTTTTCACTACCTGTTAAACCCTAATCTTCTCCCTGCCCCTCATCCTCCCCGCTCTTCCCGCTCCTTTCCTTTTCTTTATTCATTCCTTTATCTTTATTTCATCAGCCCATCATCTCTCAGTTGAAAACAATTAGTACACCCCCTGATATCTCATTAACTATGAATGAGGTGGTAGAGTGAAGTTGAAAATGCCAAAGCTGAGCGTTATAACTCGGCAGCATACGTCAGATCACACACACACAAACACACACACAATCCTCAATGAGCGATAAACAATCAATTTTGAAAGGCTTTTTAAAAAAATAGGCAGCAGGAATCTTTCAAGGCAGCGCTAAATATTTAAAAGCGATTCTCATGCATGTTTAATTTATTAAAGAAAGTATAGGAGTGGAATTTCAACTTCATCTTTCAGCTTTTCTCTTCCCCACTACAGAGAAATATTGATAAGTGAGACCTGCTGAAGAGACATTCCCACTACAGAGGGTCTCAGCTGGAAACCACAGAAGCTTATGGGACAGAAAGAGAGGAGAGGACTTGTCACTTCTTTCTTTCATCTCTCATCTTTCTTCCTGTTGATACCTTCCTCGCTGAACTCTCCATCTGTCTATTTCCACTCATACAGGAAGCTCAGTACCTTTTCCTCTGAAGAGTCTTTCTCCCACCTCTTCCTCCAGTCTCCCGCTCTCTCCCTTGCTAAAATCCCAGCAGAGAGAAACCGAGCAGCTGTCATGCTTTCCTTCAGAGCTGGGTTTCTTTTCCTCGGGTTTCCCTTTGAGTAGAAGCAGCGTGATACTGCATTCACTGAGAAAGGTGTGTGTGACAAAGCATTCATGTGTACATACAGTAATGTGTGAAACTCATCGATATATGACCTTTTTATGCGCCTGAATCAGTCCAACATTTAGCTGAAGTTGTGTTGGTGATTGTAGCTCATGCTCATCTTTTAAAGGGTTATTCCTGTTTATTGCAACCTGGCTCATATTTTCTTAGTTTTTGGCCATGATTTCAAGCTGCAATAATAATATTGTATCCACCAAGTTAATTGCTGAGATCTAAGAACTCACCGAAACAGAACCAACAGAACAAGAAACATGAGCAGTCAGATGTTCAATAAGCTTTTAAACATTTAATCAGCGACCAGCTTTGTGGTTTCCCTGTGCAATGGAGGATTATTGCTTACATTTAAGTTGTATTTCTATTCATAATAATAACAGTATAATGATAATCTGGGAAGACACACAATCAGCTCAGATCTTGCAGGTTTTAAGTAAACCTCCTGGTTAATCAGACTAGTGTAGAGGAAAAATCAAAGGTGAACTGTAACATTATTGCCCAAATCATCTGTTAATGTTAACATCTATCACAGTTTACTGATCAACTCCTAGTTCAACTTTGGTCGGCTCTTTGTCCAGTTGTGCAAACAGTTTCTGTTAAATCCAGGATTACTACCAACATTTCAAGTATGACAAACTTTCAATTTAACCTCCAAATTAAACGGTTTACTTATTCGGAGTTTCTTTACGACCTGTCTGAACGTCAGAACTGCAGTGTTATCATAACTGATGGCCACAGCTATAAAAATAAGATCCAAGTTAAGTAAATAAAAGATTAGCCCACTGATTTTGATCTACAACACTGACTCATGGACAGTTTAGCAAAAAATGACCAAATCGATGCAGCAGAACCAGAGATATGAGTGATTCGGGTTTGTTACGGTTGTACTGGCTCATGTAGCCTTGAGCCTCTAGCCTGAAGCAGAGACGAGGAGCAGAGGTCTGCTGAGCACACGTCTTTCTAACTCCACATCCCCCCAATAGACTTCTAGTACTCCCTGAGACATGTAAACAGACGATGTTTAAAATTGGTGAAAACTTGAAATGGGTAATCGATTACATTGAACGCTTTTTGTTTTTGTTTATTCTGTAGTGATTTCATGATAGACCTGTGAGCAAAGACTTCTCTGAAAACTCTCTGGGCAGCGACTTCAACTAAGTTTTGAAGACATTTAGATCCAACAGTTGACTGACAAGCTACAGTACGTTGGCTTAAAATGACAACAGGCAAACACAACATGTGTAATGTGATTTCATTTGTTTATTTTCTTGCATGAGCTAAGTTGTTGTTGTGTGGCCGACTCTGAAATGTCAGTTGTCAGTGTGAGCCTGAAAGCACAAACAGGGAGAGAAAAAACACACATAACTCTGACAATCTAAAGGTGAAAAAGTGTTTGTTCAAACTCAACCATACTTCCATGCTTTCCTCAAACTGAATTCAAAGGCTCCCTGGAAGGAGGGAAATCAATCTAAAAACTTGAAATATTTGGAAAACGTTCAGCAGCAATGTAATGTAGGTGGCTTTCAATTCACGCAATGGATCAGAATCTGATGAACCTGCAAGGTAAAATCACATCTGCAATGTGCAGTGAAAGTTTATTTTCCACAAATACAATATAGAAAAGTAAATCAAAACTTGCTTTAATGACAAAAAAAAATCTACACATAGTGACTTTAAGCAGCACATTTTCAGCTTAATATTGAAAAAATTGGAAATGCACTCAAAGTAAAATGTGCCCTCATTTGAAATTGTGGGCATTTTCAGCCATTACCAGAAGCTACTTCATGATTATTCTCTGCCATAACAATTAGCCAAAGCTAATGGTGCAATAAAGCACTCAGAATTGATGCCAGACCAAAAGAACAAATTTGGACGGAGTTGTAACAGGGCAAAGTTTAGACCTCTGATGATGGACCTCCGCAGAGCAGCTTCATTAACACATATCTCTCCATTCATTATAACATTTTGGAGCTGCTGCAGTGCTTAACGTCTGGCATGTGTAATTCTCAACACACAATTCTCTAATCCTCACTCGCATGCAGTATATATGTCTGTTCAGAGGGCCGGTGGAAGTGTGCAGGCAGGCAGGTCTCCAGGCAGACTCCAATATGGCTGCCAGCGCAGGAGAGTGACAGTTTGGCTAATTAGAGCGCTTTTAATTTGCACTGCCTTGATCTCTCGTCTTAGCCTCCTTCAATCTGGGAGCTCGTGTGCGTGTGCAGGAATGCATGCGGGTGTGTGTTTGTATATTTTCAGCTAGTTCGGTGTCACCTTGTGTGGCAATTTAGAAAGGTGAGATAGTTTGAGGAAGGCTAATCGACACAATATCTGTCATTTAGCCTCCCTCCAACTTTTGTCCATCCTCTGCTTTCTCTCTCTCCGCTAATGCATTTGTCTTTCCATGCATAATTTTCCTCACGGCTCACGTCCTGCCCCTTGTTTTTCTGCATCTGGCTCCAAATTTCTCCACACACACACACCCTCCTCACGCTCTCTTAATGAAAGCAGCAGCAGAGATTCAGGGTCAACAGTCTCCACTATTCGAGTGCTGGTTGTTCAGCCTGTGTCCTTGATTTGAAACTTAATGCAATTAGTCTTGTTCTTTAAAAAGAATCTCATCTGGATGTGTTACTGCTCCTCTTTGAGGTTTTATCTCCTGGATGATAGGTCTCATGAGATATTTAAACAGGAGAAGGTTAGACACGTTCACACAGTCAGAGAGAAGATAACCAGTGTAACCGCTGACCTAATAACTCAGAAGTCGTGTTGTTTGCCTCTCAGCCAGCGTCGACCTTTCCACAGTGTTCTCTCACTTACACTGTACATTATTAATGCTGCTCGGCCTATCGTTGCTGTGTGACTGTGTGCTTTGCAGTGAGACAGAGGGCCCTCCTTTTTTTTTTTTTTTTTTTTTAAGAGGGTTGATTTTAATATGTATTAATACAGTGGTGAGAATGTTTCCCATTATTGCTCTTAACATCACGCTCTATCAAACCGCCTCCTTCTACAGGCTGGCCCACATTAGGCTGTGATCTTTGATAGAGACAGCAAGTCTAATTCCCATTTTTAAAAGAAGGTTATTTCACAAAGACAACCCCCAGGGCTAGGAGGGAAATCAAAACTCTGAAAATGAGCAAAGAATCCCGTCTTTCTCTCCTCTTTTATCTTCCTTAGCCACTTATTCTTAATTCCGTTTCCTGCCTCTTTCTTTTTTTCCCCCCCTTCTCTTTTGGTCCTCATATCTCTTCTACCCTCCATCCCTGCCGGAGGTGTCACTGTAAATGCCATGTGGGGAATAAAAGAGTGGGGGGGGGGGGTTATTGCTTGTGCCTAGGGACGCCTCTTTTTATACTCGGGCAGGCATCAGCGTGGACAGCTATAGACTGACTGGGGGAGACAAGCAGCACACACACACACACATATAAAGACAGATATTTTGGTCACTTCAGCTCCGGCTGTGACGAGCCTGACAACTACTTGTGTTCCAAACTCTGACACCGGGGCGAGCTGGAGGCTCCTTCGCCGCTCTGCGTCAGACTGCTTTGATAAGACCACATCTAGAAAGGGCAGCTCTCAACCACAGCGCTTCAACACTAGACTTAATGTAGGTTCTCTTCCAGCAGTAATACCAGGACTTGTTTGGCTGCCCTTTTCAGCCGCCCCACCGGGTACACGACTGAAATCTTTCATTCTGCTGGCCAGGAGTGCTCTTTAATAAGCCACCTGGCATCATGGTGGCGTTATGTGCATTTCTGTAAATATCACATGTGGCTTTAGAAGTTCAACAACAGAATAGAATCTGGAAAAATTTTAAATTAAACCATTGTAATGCCTCGGTTTGAAAAGCCCGTCTCGCTCTCCCAGCATCTGTTAGTGTTCACACCGCAACATGAGTGCTTGCAATTACACAGAGTACTTCAGTCTTTCTATGTGCCTGAGAGGGAGCGAGAGATTTGAGGTGGCACAAAGGGAGGAAAATGAGGTCGGGGAGGCCGATGATGTAACTGGGGAGACATACCGAATTCACCTGCCCTGGGTTAAAATCACACAGGACAGATAGGAGATGGAAGGATAATGAAAAGACCCTGTTAGAACATGTTCTCATCGCGCCGTCTTGATAGAAGCCGCCCACCGTCGGGCCCTCGAGCCACCGGCAGTTTAAAGATAAGGAGTAATGAAGCTCGCTGGTGTTGTACTGAAGTTGCGATTTTCAGCCAGTCACTTCAGGATGGAATAGGACTGAGCTCCTGCACATGAATTAGACCGCTGTTATGAATCTAAAGGGTTATTTCACCTGGAAAGATAAGCCCTCGGTCTGTGCTTTTTGTACTTTGTCATTGCCTACATGTGCACTCGACTGTGCTTCCAGATGAGAGTGAGAGTGCGAGTATAAAATCTCTGCACCAAAACTGTATTAGAAATTTCAAATTACAGATGAGTTCAGTTTTTTTTTGCATCATCGTCTGTCACATGCCAACTTCAACCTATCAGATCGAAGAACCATATGACGTGGTGATGTTCTGATAGCACTGACGCTATAGCAGCATCTATGCTAACCTCTTTAGGAGCCGCCATTGTTGTTTTCTCGCTTTCGTCACCTCTGTTGTCGTCATACCTAAACCCGGTCTGTAGCTGCCAGTAGTTCCTCATAGGACACTGATTGGTCCACACCGTTTTGAGTCAGACACAAGCACATGACTTGAAGTCTGGCAAGATGGATCCTTGTGTGATCTCGTGACCTTGCATGATCTCTCAAATTCAGCTGTCTCCCAAGATAGCCAACAATCCTGAATCCTACTTTTCCTAAAATGCAACTCAATTGTGTTTTGACAAAAGACTTTACCATCCTTGTAAACACCCACGTTTTTCAAACTCTCCACCCCCAGCTTGTAGCTCAGGCTTTGTGTTCACAGTGTGTAGTCCCCAAGCAAGATACCCAGTCGATGTCACTTCAGTGATTTTGTTCCGACTTGACAAAGCTCCCTCCAGAGCCTCCGAAGACGTTGTACAACTGTTTTCACAAGCTGAGTAGAGCTTCTTGTGACCAATAAACTCATCCTGATGTGTAAAACCACTGGAGTTCAGCACTGGAGTACTGTGTACTTACCCACCGCTGGGTGTGAGATAACCATCCACGTTGTATAAAACAGCCAGCAGTTGGATAAGCAGTTATGTTTTTGTGAGGTTCATTTAGGATTTTTGTCCTTTTGTAACAGTATCTGCTGCCTCATGTTGCATTGCTGATGTCTCTCAGAGCAAAGCAGTGACCTGCTTCACGCACAGTAAAGCTTCTCATTAAAAGCCTGAAATTTGATGGCGCAACTGTGTCGAAAATGGCTATGAGGGGGGGGCAGGTTAAGATCCCTTTTTGTAAGTAAAGGTTGCCTAGATTTCGAATAGTGATGTTTAAGCTGCTGACAGTTCAAACTAAAACCACGTCAAACCTTTTGTTCGGCACAAAACAGAGAAGCAGGTTCTAACACTTCCACAAGTAGTACAAAAAAAAAGACTGTCTCTAATTTTCTGTCTAATTTTCCAATCCTGTATTTTCTTGGCATATTAAGCACCAAATTTCAAAATACCTTTTGACTTGCTTGATTCAGATATACTCTCAAGACGCTCCTCATTAGATGGTTCACTCAGTCCATTCACTCGCTGCTGTCAAATTAAAATTCAGCAAAGTAAGCATCCTAATTCATCTCACCAAGGACACCCTCCAAATAGGGCCGCTCATCCACTGTGCCAATCTAACAGTACATTACTTTTTTCCCTTCTTTTTTTTTTTTGAAGTCTTTCTCAAAGCAGCATTTTAACTGAGGACATCTTGGGTTTGTCAGTATCCATGATCATCCAAGATTTCCTACAGCAAATTTGGCCCCTATTTACGTTTACCCAGATTTTGTTTGGACTGACACATAAAAAGTGTGTGGGATTGCCAAAATATTTTTTTTTTTCATGAGTTATGCAATTTATTTAACAGGATTATATTTAACTACGAGCCAAAAAATGTCCTCAAATATCAGTCAGTCATGGATTAACCCATTTGAATTATTATTGATTGTGATGTCTTCATTTGGTGGGTGATGTTATAAAACTTGGCTTTCAGTTATATGTAGAAGCAATAATGATCGAACTCTGTATGACCGTTTCCACAGAGTTGACCATATGTCAGATAGCAGGACACTGTGAAAGTACTTCCCTCATACAGATAGTTTAAGGTATATTCCTCAGGTTTTAATATTGTTCTGTACAGACACATTGAAGTTGAGTTTCTTTCTTTTTGCTCTCTTTATGGCAGTGTTGGTTGGTCAGTCCACCGCTTTGGTCCAGAATGAATTATCGATTGGTTGCTGACATTTTGAAAAGGCCTTAATGGTCTCGAGAAGACTCTTACTTCCTCTGACTTTTCCTTTAGCGCCACCAGCAGGTTGTTTTTACTTATCTAGTGAAATGTCTCAGAAGTGACTGGGATGATTGGCACAGATTCTTGTTCAGACATTCACGATTCCTGAATGATGGATTGTAATGACTTTGGTGATCCCTTCATTTCTCTTGTAGGGCCATCGTCTGGTGAATATTTGGTTTATCAACAAATACCTGCAATAATGACTTTTCCTACCAGCCTCAGCTGGAATGACATGAGAAATAATGAAAGCAAAAGTGTTTTCCGAGACACAGTGCAGAATTATTAAATCAGAATTTGTGTAAGAGAGTGACACCTGGAATGATGGACATATCGTCTGTCACTCATTGTCATTGACTCTTACAGAGACTCATGATTCCCCAGGACTTCCCAGAATACATTGTTGTCGGCTAATGTGTGTGGATGTGATGATGTAAGCAAAAGACCCGTTCCCTCCATGAGTGTGTGTATGTGAGAGAGAAATTTAACCAGTAACTCACTTGTAGACATGAATCTGCCAGAGACGAGGCCACCTCATCATTTAGGAGATGTTTTGGACTGAAGGTGAAAATGAGATTTGTTTATGTTATTGATTCATGCTGAGAGTAGCAGAGGAGTTTGAAATTGATGCACGAAAAGCACAAACTTGTGCACAAAAATTCACCAGATTGCAGGAAATTGAGTGTTGGATGTTCAAAATCTCATCTGGGACAACCCTCACTTGATTTGTGTCCTTGGGGACGCTGGCAAGGTGTCCCTTATTTTTCCACATTGAAGGTGTCGGCCCCACCACGAGCATGGCAGCTGATGTAGCTCAAAGCACTGCAGGACCTGCAGCTGCTAACGTGGCTGTGGACTCTCTTGTTCAAGTCAAATTTTTTCCATGCTGTGAGCACCACAAACGCAATTTCACCCACCTTCTTTGTATTGATTGGAGGCAGATATGAGAGACGGATCAAAACCTGTGCCAGTGAAACCAAAACTATCTGAGGCGCATGATGCTTTTTGAGGTTTAGTGAGAAAATGTTATTTTTATAGTCTAGAACTGTTGTTATCATTTGTGAAGAAGCTCAGTCATCTAGGTCAAGGTCGTCCCAGGAGGGTTGAATCTTAATGTTTGTAAGTATCAACAACCAAGTCCAGTTGCTCTAAGTTCATCCTTGGATGCATTGTTATCAACATTTTATGTGTGTTTTGCTGCACTGTTACTGGTGTTATTGTGATCTGCATTGTGTTCTGCTGTTGTTGACGTCTCTATATTGTTATGCAGTTTATCAATTATTGATATTCTCACCCTTGACTGGATGCAACATTGATAATGAATGTAGTTCCACCGGCTGCAGTGGGCATGACAATAGATATATGATTATTTGTTTCTATGACTTAAATAACCCAAAATAACTGATTCCAAAAATGTTGGGACACTGTATAAAACATAAATAAAAACAGAATGCAGTCATTTACAAAAAAACCAGACTGTTCCAAAGTCCATGTATTAATCTCCTTTATCCAATCATGTGTTGACAAAGTGTTGAACCTCTCTCCATCCTCGCTTGTGAACAACTGAGTCTTTCCAGGATGAACCTTTCATACCCAATCATGATCCTATCACCTGTTACCAATGAACCTGTTTACCTGTGGAAGGATCCAAACAGGTGTTTTCAATCAGTCCACAACTTTCACAGTCTTTTATTGCTCCTGTCCCAACTTGTTTGAAACATGTTGCTGCCATCAAATTCAGAATCAGCAGATATTTACAAAAATTAATGAAGTTGAAGTAAAACATTAAATACATTGTCTTTGTGCAGGTTTCAATTGAGTATATGTCAAAAGAGATTTGCTAATTTTCACATTCTTTTTTATGTTTGACAGTGTCCCAACTTTTTTGAATCAGGGTTTTATATAACTGGCAAACTCCTCCTTGTAGGCACTGGACTTGAAGCGGTGCATTAATTAACAACTGGTTGTTATGTTTGTCAGATATTCTGTGACCCTGTTTGTGGAGGAAGAAGTGACACCTTTAATTGTAATTACACCATTAAAAGTTTGACACTTGAATATTGTGCTGCCTTCAAAAGAACCTATATGGTTGTGATTTTTTTTTTAAATGAATAGTTATTTGAGCTGTATCTGTCCTTATACTGACCTTTATGACCTTAGACCTCAGACACAGTGACCTCTACAGGAGTTCAGATGATTTCTACAGGACGCAGCTACCAGGTTCGGACTAAACCTCAAGACACAGCAGTGGTGAGTTATGTGACTTTGATCCATCTTAAACCTTAAACCACAGCAGAGCCAATACCAGAGCACCAACAGCCTCTGAATGTTTTGGGCCTATTGTTTTGTTGTTTGGCAGTTTTTAATTATTTTCAGAAACACTGTCCTTATTATTCTGGAACCGTATCCAGAATAATAGGGACACTCACTATCAACAGTTTTCGCTGAACCTACTTTATTGAAAACTTTTGATAGTGTGTTCTGTGGATTGTCCAGAGGAACTGGGACACTGCGATGGAAAAAGAGGTTTCTGTTGAATTTTTTTGAAATATAATTTTTCATTTCTGAGCACCACCAACAAAAGTCCCCTTTCACTGTATTGAGGTAGAAGCAGAAAAATCTCAAAACATCACCAAAGCCGTCTCTGGCTTGATACCATTGGAACTGTTCTTCCTTTCTAGTCTTTGAGGTAAACTGACCCCTTGTTACTCAAGCAAAAGCAATCAAACGTCATTGAAATGTGAAATGAAGAGTGTGTTTAAAACGTCTGCCATATGTGTGGTTTCTCCAGGAAAGGAGACAGTGAAAGAAAGGCTATTTTATTGTGCTCATTTTAATTTTTTGACAAGAAAATAAAGAAAGAAAGCCTCTGAGAGATCCTATGGCAGAGCGTTCTCTTTCTCTCTCACTCCTGAGTCGTTCACTAGTACAACACAAGCTTCCACTGAAGGTTCCCTTGCAGCATGCTCCATTGTCGTTTCTGTTTGTTGTCAGTAGGACCTCTATTTATTTCCACTTTCTAGGCATTGTTGTCTCAAAAACACAGTTTCTCTTCATCACGCTTCAAAGAATAGCAGCGCTGATTAGGGTCACTGTCGACTGGTCGCCTCGACCGTCAGCTCGTCGTCGTCTGATTCCAGACAAGCTCTGCTACTCTCTGACACATGATAAATTCAGGCCGTTATTGTTCATAAACAGAATGGAAAAACAAAACAAAACAGTAGTTTAATACATCGCTACATTGAGATTACTGTTACTCAAAGAATGCTCAAGTGAGGCTTAAGAATCAAGCAATTATAAAATTGCAGTCAGGAAAGTATAAGTTAAGAAACCAGGAAATTGTTCGATTTTCAAAGCAATGCTAAAGTTAAAAAGATTAAAGAAAATCGAATGTTTTAAGGCTGTTGTTTAGTTAAAGCCACAATCTGGGACGTGTAATGCAGAAACGACCACGGCTCATCACGTTCCTGTCCGGATCAGAGTCGGATCGTTTGCTGCAGCGGCGGAGGAATCATGTCGTAGCTGCTGCAGCACGAGGGGAGAAAAAAAGACCCTTTTTTAACCACACAAACGAATGTGCTTCTGCAGCGCTACAAACAGCTGTGGTGATTTCACTAACCCACGATTATGGCTTTAACTGGGCTTAATGACTTGAGCATTCTGAAATCATTATAGCAGAGAAAAAAGATTTTATACAGTGTTTCCATTCACCAATAAACTTTTCATAGTTTGCCAGCTCTGTTGTTTCTGTTGTGTAGTTTTCAGTGTTGTTTCAAGGAGTCAATTCTGTTTCAATTCAGAAAGCGAAGTGGGTGCAATTCAGTCAGTACAAGCATTTGTAATTACAAATCGTTTGTCAATACTGTGAATACGACAAGCTTGTTAAATTCAAAATCCACTGAATTGAAAAGTTCTTGACTCCATCCCTGGTTTACAGTCTTCGTAAATGAGTTGTTGTAGCACAGTTCTGTATTAAATACACAGCAGTAGTTTTGTCATCACATTTTTCTCCTCTTTTCAGCCTCCAGTATTTAGATCCTGCACATATTGCAGATATACATGTAGTCTCTTTTCACCACGCTAGTGATACTAATCACATTTCACTATAACACTTGTCATATAAAGAACTTTTTAAAAACCTTTGATAAGGCAAAACCCCATTGCTTTTACTTTAATAGACGTCTCCAGTGGCAATTTTGGGTTTCTTGTGGCTCAATTGGTGACACAAACTGAGTTGAGGAAAGTCGTCCATGAGAATCTGCCCTGAGTGGGTCAGATTGAGTTTTTTAGAAAGTATTCCATATTTATCTCCAATTGTGAAACACAAGTGGCCATCTGAACAAAGTTTTCTATCAGACAGATGAGGACACTGTTTGAATACGGCTTGTACATCACAAACACAAAATCCAGCTGCGAAACAGTATTAATTTGTCAAAGAATACATTCATCTGTGTGTGGTTGTGGTTGTGTGTGCATGAGTACACTTGAATGTGTGTGTGTATGTATGTATGTGCTAGAGTTGTAACTGTAAGGGTAATGGTGGGTAAATAGTCGGGGCCGGGTCGGGGGCTTTAGGGTTCAATTTACTACCACAGTACTTTGGTCTTAGAAATGATTGGAGGATAGAAAGGGGAGCAGTGAGCCAATGGTGGTGGATCTTTTTGTGCAAATTGTTCTATTTGGCAAACGGATGTGTATCGATGTGAAGGAGCAGAGGTCTGTAAATAGTATTTAAAATCATTTCAAATACTTATTTGTGATTTTTCAAGTTGGCACAATGGCACCACAGTGGAACCAGACAAATCCAAAAAATTAAAAGTAAAAACCTGGGAGATGGGAGGAGAAAAAAAATGAATTGTTGATAAAACACAGTGGATCTACAGTGTATCGGGAAGGAAGCTGAGAGTTTTAGGTCTTTTCCTAAGAGTCGTTTTTTGATTTTGAACAGTGCAGATATGTTTCCCCTGTGGGAATTGAAGACATTCATTTGAAGATTAGAATTTTTTAGTTCGATTTCAAAATCAAAAACGTACCATTGTAAGTGAGCAGGTAGGTAGGTAACTAACTTGGGATTGTGGTTTCTGAAAAGTCTGAAAGGTTTCAAAACCATGTTGTACAAACAAAACAGTCACCTCTGTTGCAAATATAGAACTTCTCTCTCTCATCTGTACAACGTTCCCTCTTTAGGAGGATGAGGAGCAGGTGTAGCAGGGGTTCACCAAGAGAAAAGACGGGCTTGTTTTTGGCTCAGCAGAGAGCACATTCCTCTTGGTAGAAAAGAAGAACTCAAATGTCTCGTCCATCATACTGTTTGTCTCTGTTGGTGTGCACTTCTCAGCTGAGAGGTTCGAAACAGTCAAAACACAGTCACACGACAGAGCCATGCCATATTCAAATAATAGAGTATTAATAATGAGGAGCATAGGAATAATAAGAAGACCAGTAATGTAATAAGAATAATTAATAGTAATAACATATCATTCTAGGTTTTTTAAATTCTGTATATAAAAACAGTGGCGAGGAGAAGTTGGTACACAGTAGGGCTCTACTATCCCCTTGGTTGATTTGGCACATTAAACTCACTCTCTGGTGAGAGCTACCTACTCATTCTCAGCACAGTTGAATATTACTGTTGCTTGGCGGGCGACCCATCCAGAATTTGTCATTTTGATGTTTTTAAGTCTTTCAAATCATGGCAAATCTTTCAAAGAGTCTTTTTTTTTGTTTCGCAGTATCGCAGGGCGCGATGCAAAAACAGCCACCCAGCAAAGCAAACTCTTGATCAATCCACTGTCGTAATGAGAATTGGTGGGGTTAATCTGCTGTGGTCAGGTTTGATGAATGTCAGTCTCAAGGCAGATTCAAAGCGTAGCCAGGCTGTTCAGGATGGGTTGCCCGGCAACATTTAAGGTTTCTGTTTCTTAATGTTAATTTTTTTTTTCTTCATTCAAAACTTAGTACAAATAGCTACATAAGTCTGAGCTATAATTTTCATTACATTACAAAAAGTAACTCAGTCTCTCTATAAGTTATGATTTTTGTTGTTCAATATAATATATTAGTTTGGTCCTCCTTCATGTTCTCAGAAGCAAAGGCTTGGTTTGTGTAAAGTGTGAGCCTGTGTGTGTGTGGTGTGTTTAGAAGTGTGTGTGCCATCTTACTCTGTAGATCCTGTAAGTTGTGTGTGTTTGTGTGTATTTACAGGTCAGTTTTGTATTGGTCTGTGTATCTGTATCCATATGTTATGGGTGCAGTGTTGTTATTTTCCATCTTCAAAGTGTTTGGGGTCTCCAGATGTGGGATCAGGTCTTCTGCTGGGCGGACACACCCTTCCAGTAGTCCAGTATGTCGTGAAGATCCTCATCCTTGGCAAACTGAACCTTTCGCCTCAGCGCGTGTCCGGCTGCCACGTATCCTTCGTCCTCCATGGACGCCTGCCGGTGCCTCTTACGGTGCAGTTTGAACCTTTCCCACAGCCCCAGGGTCGGGGTGCAGAGTAGCCCTTCTTCTTCCTCGTCTTCCTCTGGGCTGGAGCAGTAGCTGAGGTTGTGGTACTGGGGTGAGAGCGGGTAGTGTGGCGAGAGCTGGGAGTAGGCCAGCTCCCGCTGCTTGGCCTGCCTGCTGAGGGTGAGGGGGTCTAACACAGAGGGCTTACGCCCCCCTGGGTGGTGGTGGAGCTCCTGTAGGATCTGGGGGTGGTGCTGCAGCTCCTGGAGGTGCTGCTGGGAGCCAGGGTAGGAGTGGCGGTGTTCGTTGTACTGGCGGATTCTCTGGGCTTCAGCACGTAGGATAGCTGCTGCTGGGGTGACTGTACGTATGGCCTCTCCACCTCCACCTCCCCTTTCTCCTCTCTCGCCGGGTGAGGTCCTCTCGATATAGCGGGTCTCTGACGAGTGGTAGCCTCCCTCCGAGCGGAATGAGCGAGGGCTCCGGGCAGAGCCTGGAGAAGAGGAGGTGCTGGGCCTTTTGGAGGTCGGAGGAGCCTCCATGCTGTGGTGTCGCTGCAGTGAATGATGGTAGCTTCTCCCCCGCTCTTCTCTCCCTCCTCTTCCTCCCTTATACACTGGGGAGAGGAACTCACCTCCTCTTTCTCCTCTCTCTACTTGCTCAGAGAGAAGTACCAGCTGCGGTTCTGCAGTGGAAACAGCCCCTCCACCTGCAGATGTTGGGGATTTGATCCCCTGTTGAAAGGATGTAGACTCAGATTTGAGAGCATCTATACAGTTGTTGATGATCTGGTTCACTTTATCAACTTCTTTAGCAATGGTTGAGATCTCTGCCACTGAGCCCTGGGGATTTGCTTGCGGCGACATCTCTCTTTCTCGCTCTCGTTCTCTCTCCCTTTCAATGCCGGACCCTCTCACCTCCATGTAGTTAAGTTTAGCAGGTTTGTGCGGCGGTGTTTCTATCACCTCCTGCAGCTTGTACGGATCTATCTCGCCGCCCTGAGGAAGGTATGGCATTCTGGACAGACTGTCCCCAGCGGCGAGCTTTTGGGAAACAGAACCTCCACTCCCTCCCTCTATATCCCCTTCTCCACCATATTTGAGCTCTATCAGAGTCCTCTGGATCCTGCTCATCTTCCTCTCCTTCTCCTCCATGAGCCTCCTCTTCCTCAGACAGTGGACAACTAGACCAAGGAAGAGTAGCATGCCAAACAAACAGCCCAAAATAGTCATAATGTAGTGGGTGGCTGACGACTGATTGGCTATCCTCTCAACCCCGACCCGACGGCCAGTGGAGATCATCAAACAGGTGTGGTTGAAGCGCAAAGAGTTTCGTATAGAAGCCACACAGTACGTGTAGTCCGTGTTAGGTTTTAAGTTCTTCAGCTCAATATCTTCTCTTTGATTTTTCAGATTCTGGATATCTGTGAAGAAGCTGTTGTTATAAAGCACCAGGATGTACATTTTCCTATACGGATGAGGAATTTGAACCGTTATCACAGCGCTCGAATGTAGCACCTGCTTAAGCGTCATGATCGGATTGGCGTCAAAAATCGGGTTTGAGCTGATTAACTCATCAGGAGGGGTCCCAGAAGCACAATCTTCCAAACCGCAAGGAGAGGAAAAATCTGGGGGCAGGGTGGTGGAATCAGACGTGCCAAAGACATAGACGGATGTAACACTGCTGCCGTCGTCTGTGCACACGAGACTGAGCACGTGCAGAGCGTTGCGTTGGGTAGGCATGCGGGGGTTCTGGCTCAGGAGGTTGTAGCCGAAGAATCCTTGAGGGGAGTCGCACACCATCCTCTCGCTGGTCCTGTTGGGGAAGGCTGAGAGCCAGCGCAGGAACCCCAGCAGCTCACAAGAGCAGTTGAAAGGGTTGGTGTAAAGTTCACAGGTGGTCAGCTTCGAGAGTCCGGAGAACAAACTGCCATCCAGCACCTGGATCCTGAAAAGGAACGAAAGGAAAATGACAGATTTAAATTTCCCCCTCAGGTACACTCACATAGCTGAATACAGTATTATCAATCTAACACATTAAAAATACTCATATAGCATTGGACATCTGTAACCCTGTGTCAAGAACGTCATGTCAGCTTTGTGCTCGTGTGAAATCCACTGAAGTGACCGTCTATACTGGTTCCGCCTTGTCCGCATATTTCGAAGCAACAAACAGCAAGGCATCAGTCAAACCTTCTGTGCAGTTTGCAGTTTTCCATTGATATGTGTGAGTATTGCTGATGTATTTTTCCATCAACACTGATGCATATGATTGTTTCATACGAGTAGCGTTGCTCTTCTAAGGAACAGGGCAGTGCGTGGTCTGTGTGGTTAAGTGAGACAGAGAGTGACGGTGTCTGCACTCGGAGCAGACAGGTGTTGGTGATTGGAGCAGAGGGAAAGGTTGGCAGTGAAGTTGTCTAGTGGCAGTAAATGTACGGTGTAGGTTACAGTTTGCCCATGAATAAACTCTGACGCTCCCGTGTCTTGCTTCCATTCTGTTGGTTTACAAACTGTCTCGAGTCCAGAGAGCAGCACACTCTGATCCTGAATAAATATATGCCTTTTCTTTTTTTTACTGGGCATCAACCTTGCATTAATTGTCAAAAAATAGACTTGAAGTGTAAATAAATGCGTCAGCTCACGGTTACGCCCACGAGCTAAGATGTGAACCTGCATATCTGAGATTTACGAGTGAAAAACGTGTCTGATACGCTTGCAGTCTCGACACGAGGTAACAGACTCATGATGTACAGTGTAAAGAAAGTATCAAAATCTATGTTTTTTTTATCCATGTATTCTAACCGTTCCTCTGCGTTACCCACAATGCAACTCATTACCAGCAGTACGGTCAGAGATTTGGGTGTGCTATGTTTGTAGCAGCTAACGTAGCCTCAAGTTGTCAGCCTCGAGCGGAGGCCTGGTGAGCTCGCTTCGTTTTTTCATTTTCAAATCTCTAGTCTTCAGCCCCCTCAAGTGATGTCATTTGAGGCAATTTATCAGACTTTGCGTAGCTCCCCCTGGAGCCACAAAAGGCTTCTGAACCTTTCTCACATGTGCAGTAATACTCCCCAAGACATGTACGCAGACTTTGATGTGTAAAATCAGTGCACTTCCCCTTTAAAAGCAATGTTAACGACTCTTCTTATACTGCAGTTTATGGTCTTAAACATCTCCCAGAATGCCTTTCAACAAGCCCCAAAGAGCAGTTAAACTTGTTCCATTCAGCTGTTGCTTTTACATTTAAGTCGAGAGATCAATACCAGTTACAGTACCGATAGCAAGAACAAGACAGTTATACCCACTGAGAAAAAGTAGGAATCTCAGCTCTCATTGAAAAGATGGCTTGTTGCAGCATTGCATCATGGTTCACGCAGGATACTGTCAGTGAGAAAATTACTCTCTCTGCATCTTCGGTAGTGCTTTCATTTTCCTGGTAAGTCTGCCCAACATCGCTGCAAATTGGTGAATTTAGAAAGCGGCCGTCGTGGTGATGACACCGAGCCTGACATTTAACACTGCTGTTTCAGTTGTGTTTTAGAAACGTATTAGATTCTTCCATCTAGGTCCAGCTGTGCTCGACATGTTTAAGCTTGTTTTCTTCCTCTGCTCGGTCAGCGTCATACAGCAATGAACCACAGAACATGAGGCCATAAAGTCAGACTGTGAGTATCCCTTCTCAGTTTTTGCATTGAATTCCACTTTCACATCTTGTCACAATTAAACAACACAACAGCTGCAATGATTCTAATCAATTAATCGTTAAATTATACAGTTCTCCAGAGCAGGAGGGAGTATTTTCAAATGGCTTGTTTTGTCCAATTAACAGCACAAAAACCCTAATATATTCAGTTTTCAGTGATTAAACAGAAAATCGTCAAATCTTCACACTGAGATTTAACCCATAAATGTTTTCTTTATTCTTGATAAGTGGCTTCAACGATTAATCGATTCTTAACATTGCTGCAAATTCCTTTCTCTAAGTCATCTAATTGATTCATCAACTAATTGTCCCAGCACCACCGCAGCGTGTTGTCTCTCTTATTAGACACGCATACACTGACGCAGGTCGATACCTGTTCATGGAGAGGTCTATATTCTCTATGTTGGGGCATTCCCAGAAGGTGTTGGGTGTAACAGTCTCAATGAGGTTGGCCTGCAGGTACAGATACTGCAGCTTGCCCAGGCCTCGTAGCATCCCCTCTGTCAGGTTCCTCAACTTGTTAAACCCCATCTGGAGAACCTGGGGAGACAAAGACAAGTGGGATTATTCTAATCTCTGAAGAGGCGGCCAGCGCCAGGCATCACTCACTGCAAGATGGGAACATACAGAACAAACAGACGACAGTTCTGTACAATTCATGTTTCACATGGTGATCTAAGCCTCTGTGCTGTGCTGAATTTACAAAGATCTTGTTCACATTTTACCTCCTGGCACAGCTCCAGCAGCTGGGGTAGATGTGAAAGCATGCCAGCTCATTATGGCCGCGTTCAGCTCAGTTTGGTGAAAACACTTTTGCCTCAATGTCTCTGGGAGCCATAATGAGTGGGTGTTGCCTTTCTTGTGTGTGTGTGTCCATCTGTGTGTGTAATTCTGGAACATCCTTTACTCAAGTAAAAGTAGCAGCATCACAGTGTAAAAATACTCCCTTTGATTACAGTTAGAAGTCCTTCATTCAAAAGTTTACTGAAGTAAAAGTGCTGGAGTGCTATCAGCAAAATGTACTTACATTTTAAAAGTAATAGTACTCATGAAGAATTTAAGGTACTTTTTTGATACCTTTGAGAAATTAAAACCTTTTTTGTCCTTTACCAAAAGAAAAATGATGTCTGTACGGTTGTAAAATAAATTTGCTTAAATGAAACTAAAAAAAGTTATTTAAATCTAAATACTTAAATAAAGGGTAAGATTACAAATCTTGATACCAATCTACTTCACAGATTTGACAGAGTGTTACTGTACAGTCACATTTTGGTCAGTACCGATAAAATGTTGAGGTTTAATACCCAGTGTTAATTATACACATTACATAACTGGCTTTTTAGCCTTCTGATGCATTAATGTATAAGCTGCATTTTAATGTTGCAGCTGCTTAAACTGGAACTAATATTAATTACTTTACATACTGTCGGGTGGTTTAATCTATAAGAATAAATTACATTTTATTCTGAGCAAATCTTTTATGTGAAACATGAACTATATTGTAACACTCCAACATTATAACTCTCATATAATGTTAAAAGTAAAATATTTCCCACTGAAATGTAGAGTAGGAAAGGAGTCAAAATACTTCATAAATGTACTTCCTCCATTGTGTGTGTGTGCATTAACACGTGCACTGAAGATGTGCAGATGTATGAACGTGCATCAGTCGTTGCTCACCTGCAGGTTGAACTGCGCTGAGAACGCTCCGTCTTCCACGTAGCTGATATCGTTCTTGGTGAGGTTCAGATAGGTGAGGTTGCCAAAGCGACTGAGTGAAGAATAATGGACCGACCGTATCTTGTTCTCGTTCAGCCTCAGATCCACAATGGTGCTGTTGAGAGAAGCATGAAGGCTGTAGATGTTTGGCAAAAATGATGTCGACAAAACTCGCTCCGACTGTGACTTTTCCTACCTGTTAATGTGGGAGGGGATGGCCTCGTAAGGCGGCTGGTTCATACTGCAGATCGCCAGCCACACGAAGCCTTTCTCCCCTTCGATGAGCCAGCAGTCGGCCGTAACCATTGGCAATCGCATTATTGACAGCAGGGCGAGCCAACAGAGGAAGGAGCCGGCTGTGGACAGGACCACTGATGAAGAAGCTCCAGGCACGTTATGTCTCTGCCGTCCATGTCCTGTCCTCTGGGCCATTTGGGATGTCGTCACAATATCCATTGGAGAAAGCCGACCAGAGATGCTTGCCATCTAACATTCATTCATGCAGGCTAGCGCCATTTGAAAGGGAGCGAGGGCCAGTTTCTAAAGTAATATATCAGCGTGTGGCGACTTGGTGTTCGTCAGATTTGCAGCATGGTAAAATGTTTTAGCTTGTCTCGTAATCGTAGAGCAAATTGAAGTCGTGTTAGGAATGAAGGATTTATCGGAGCAGAAATGAGCGCAGGAATGGACGTTATCACTTCATTGGCAGTATGTGTGTCTAGGTAAACTGTGTCAGTCGTTTAATTAGGGGGTCACATTTGATTTGTGATGTATAAATTGGCAAGCGGAAGTCGTCCTGGTGCCAGATTGGCTGGTGCTCATGTCTTCTGTGGCCATCTGCATCTCTGATTGGACAAGCACCTCTTTTCTTTCTTCCTCATTGCTCGCTGCTCTGTACTCGGGGTGAGAACTCGTCCCTGGAGGGAAGGAGAAGAGAGAGAGAGAGAGAGAGGGCGTCAGAAAAGAAGCGCTAATGAAACACAGTGGTTCAGTTTGTGAGATACCAACAAACACGACCCTGTTACCAGCATGATGAGATAGAGGTAGTTATTTCTTCTTATATAACAGTCGCACACAACACACACAAAATTTGACAAGTCCAATTAGTGCACATTGGTGCAGATACACAACAAGCACCTGCAGATCTTAAAAAACACACACGCAGTATGTCGCTGCTGTTTGTGCACATACACTTATTTTCAGCCACGCCATTCGCCTCGGGAGCCTCGATAGGCCTGGGCTAAGAATGGCCATTACTCTGATACTGTATCAAATTAATTAATCTGCTCTAAATAAAACACTTCCTGGGAAAACAGCTGATGTCTGATGGAACAGGAGAGAGGGAGGAAGGCAGAACAGAGGCTCGCTGTGGAGTGGCGAGGAGGAGGAGGATGAAGAAGTGGGTGGAGAGGATGTTTCGGGGGGAAGGAGAGAGAGATGAAATAAAGAGCGAAGCAGAGGGAGGAGAAAAAAAGAGGCAGCGATTCTGTGAGAAAAAGAGGAGGATGAGGAGAGAGAGGGCCGTGGAGTGGCTCTCCATCTATCTGTCTGGGGGATTTTGCTCGAAAAGTGTCTCCCTCTTCTCTTTGAGTGCCTTTTTTTCTCAGCGATGAGAGCAACAAACAGGATGTGACATCATGGAGGTGATGGAGTGGGAAGGAGCAAAAGGTCAGGCCTCCCTCACAAGCGTCTTTTGGCTGCCGCTCCCTCCTTATTGATTACAGATGAATAGCGAGGCAGAGAGGCGCTGATGTGTCACCTCTAATCTGAGAAGGAGGGAAAAGAGAGCGATGGCTTTTTTGTGAATGGACAAAGCTTCTCACAACTTTCTGTGTCCTTGCAGAGCCAAAGTCCTGACGTCACAGCTCGGCCGGCCGCTGTTCGCTCGCTTCTGTGACTCTGTTATCTCTCCATGAAGAGTCGCTTTGATCTTTCTGTCTACAGAACTGAGACATGTTCCTGGGGTTTCACTGTGCACAAGATAAACAAGTCTGCACTGCAGCACTTGACAGAACTTCAACCCTTCATGATTTAAAAGAAATTTCAACAACAAATTTGTCAGAAAGTTGAGCTGTAATGATGATTCGCTCTCTGCTGTTGAGAGGCTGATGAGAATGTCATTAGTTTTGCAGGTATTTGGTCATAAAAAGTTTATTTGAACTATTTGAACTTGGCCTGATGATGGCACTAGATGAAGAGTCACCAAAATTACTGCAGTCTTCCTGAGGAGAGCATAAATTTATGTACAAAAATTTCACGGCAATCCGTTCAATAGCTTGAAACCTCAAATGTCAACCTCATGGTGGCGCGGAAAAAGTCAGAGGATCAACAAATTCATCAGGATTTAGGGTTTAAATGTTGTTACAAAATTTCTGTTTAATCCACCTTATAGTATATTTCAGTCTGGACCAAAGTGGTGAGGCTTCCCTGGAGCTGCACCACTGGTGTCCAACAGGGGTCTGTTGATACCTACAGTATTGATACTACCAATACTTCAATTGTATTGATACTGATCCATCTCATAATGAGATTCTGGGCACATAAACACTCTTCTGCATTTTGTCTTTGCATCTCTGTTGCTGTTGTACTGAAAATTCACCAATATAACTATTCACTATTGTTGTCCTGTGTTTTAACATGCATGTGATCATATGGTGGTGATGAAGACGGATTCAGGAGCCTTTTAATGATTAAATTCACCTCATAAATAACAACACATGGCTCTCCCCTGCACAATGATACCTCAGACACTTTTAATAATGAAAAATATTGTCAGTCATATTGGTGATTCTGGCCCTGGAAGGACTTGTCATCATATCAAAATCTAATTTTGTGACACTGCCCACCCCTGCTGTCCTGCTCTCCTTGTTTATTTTCATAGCTCATCATTCAACTGGCTTCAGTCTCTCAGCCTGGGGACATTTAATCTGCAACTTGGGCTTGTGGGAAATGGTGTTTTTAAAGGCAGTGATAAACAGAAATATTAAATAGATGGCGAGATTAATCCTTTTTTGAAAATGCACCATCCCACTCTCGACTAATTGAGTGAATCAACACATGTTGTAGACCAAGGTTATGTTGGATTTTTAGTAATGTGAGTTATTACAAATGTCACTGTGATTTTGAAGGAGGTTTCTTTACCTCTACAACAGAACCAGGAAGTTCTGACTTCATCTCTCTTCATCAACGTCGCAAACATGCGCTCATAGGTGTGCAGGCTCACGCAAAGGCTTTTCCACCCAGTCAGCACAATCTATAATTGATGGTGAGACTTCCTCCCACATAGCATGAGACAAACTACCCTGATAGGCCACCAGAGAAAGGGTAGGAACTGCTGCCAGCTACACACAAACAAACAAACACACACATATGCACAGGAAGTGTCCATTTTGCTGACCGAGGGTTAAGCTCTGGTAAACAAACTGTTGAGAACGTGGGGGTGTAGCGAGTGTGCAGAGCAGGCGGGGCCACCGTTTAGTTGACATGCAGAGACGGCTGATTTCTGCCTGACCTCTTTTTGTACCGAGGTAAGTGATGTCGGCTGAAGGGCCAGAAGACAGAACAGGAGTGCAGGGCAGCAGAGAGCAGACGGAGATACAGTCGCAGTTACTGCCTTGTACTTGACCTCCTTTTGTAGTAAATACACTTGTAGTAGCTAACGTGATAGAGCCTACGCAGGAGGAACTGTTAAGAGTCTGTCGGCCTCTTTTCCATTTTGCATCATTCATCGCCTTCCCCGGCCGTAATCGCGCTTGCTGTGCATGCGCACACACACACACACACACACACACACACACACGGCGCTGCCTCGGCTGCTGAGAACGATCACGTGGAATATTCCAGCACTCAGCATCATGACCGGCTCACTTTCCAGTCATGTCACACTCAAAGATTTATAGAGTGTGAACCATAATATGGAGGGGAGGGAGACGGAGGTGGACTCTAACCTTGCTTTGCTGAAAGGGTGATGGGTCATAGTGTTATGGCTGTTTCAGGATATATAACTGGAAGAAGCTTCTTACTCTCATATACACAGACAGCAGTGTGTCACCTTTCTCATACACTCCACTAAACAACAGGGCACTGAGCCTATTTTATACAACACACACAGTCAAAAGCAGCCAAACTTGCTTTTAACAAGACACAAAAAGAGTCCAGCATCCTTCGAGTAAATGAATCTAGATGTCTTAAAACCTGCACAACTAAATATCTTCATACGCTCATTGAGCCAGCAGCTTGTTGAGAGTAATGAACAAAGACAGATGAGTTGACAGAAATGTTTAAAATCAAAACACAGACTAAAAAGTTTGAAGCTTCCACAACAGAAAACATCTTTATCGGATTTCCGATGCTCGACTCTCCTCTCAGCATCCAGAGTCGTGCTTAACAAAATACAATAAAGATGTTGTTATCCTGTTGAGGAAACTAAAGCTTTTCTTTCCACCTCTGCCAAGAAGCTTTGTTTTAATCCTGTTTGTTTGATACTTGACAGATTTCAGTGACATCTGGTTGGAGGTTAGAACATCGGCAGAGGAACAAGTGGTTAGATTTTGGTGCAGATCCAGGAGTTTACTTTCCTACTGCTCTTATTTAAATGAATAAAACCTTGCTCATGTATTCAGTGTTTGCCAACGGTGTGTGTGTATTTAGATGCAGATCCAGATGCTGATTTGCCCATTAAAATGTTCTTATATTAAAACACCAAAATCAGATGAATGTGCAGGTTTGGTGAAGGTATGCTCTCTCTTGCTGCTTTCTAATTTTTAACTGGTTTCAAATGTTTTCCTATTAACTGGCCTCATATGCTGATGTTCATTTCTGTGGGGGCTTCCAGCCGAGAAAAAGTCCAAACCACGACTCCCTGTAAAACTACAGACTAAACAAATGAGACATAAGGTTTTAGTTAGAATGTCGTCCCTAGTGCTTCCAGTCTTTTTCTTTAACTGAACTCACTTGTGCACAACTCATTTTATATTCAGTTTAAAAACCTATCACCCCTCCCACTGCCATTTCTTGATCCCAGAACAATAGAGACATACATTTTTAGATGACTATTCAATTGTCCAAATCAATGGAGCAGATGAAAGTGCTTGTGCTTGATACATAACTAAAACAGAAACAGCTCAAGTGAACCAAAATGGTTTGTCACAATGGGTAAGCTAATGTTTTTTCACACATTCCAGCACAGTTTAAAGTTACGTTATCGAAAGGATCATTTACCAGTTTTTTTTTTTTTTTTTCAAAGTGCAGTCATGAAATACATACTGCTTAGGTATTATTGTAGCAGAGCTTGTGCTGGATACAAAAAAGTCATGTTTGAAAATACAGCATACATTTGTTCAAATTGCGAACAAAACAAAAGGAATTAGAAATAAAGGCCTGGCTCTAATACAAGCCTGCTTCAAACAAAGGGCTGTTACCTCCTGCAGTCAAGGCAAATAAAGGCCCCGGTGACTATTTGAGGCAATACGGTCTGAACTGAATGATGGCCAAAACTAGGAAAAGCAACAGAAAGAAAAACAACTACACATACACATATCCCATTCCAACACCCCAGCGTCTTCCCTGTGACTGATGAACAGTACTTAGGATGGGTTATACGCCTGGGCCGGTTTGAGCGAGGTAGAAATATGAGCACATTAATAACATGCACATATTAATATATGCGCATATGCTGGACAAAGAACCAGACACACATGGTGTAACACACAGCACAGTTCACCATCTCAGTGTGTAGTGGGGCGTCACACACTCTGCCAGTACTCCCATTACTATTCCAACCAGTGTGGAAAACCGCAGCACCCACCAAATCTGTGAAGAGCCATCAACGGAAAAATGATGATGAAGGAAAAGCAGGAAGACAAATGGCCCATGATGCCTTTGCAGTACTGTACGTGTGTGTGTTTGCACTGTAAATCCATACTGTATTTGCATGGAAGATGAGGCAGCTTCTCCCGTTTACTGTCCAGCAACAAAAAATGAAGCTGTGACTGCATTTTTTTTTTTTTTTTTTGCAGTGTGGCATCAGAAAGCAGTGTTAGTTTTTATAGTAGTCGTAGTTCTAAGTGGTAGTGGCGGGGTCTGCCACTCTCACTGGGGTGAATTCAGATTGCTACCTAAACACAGGAAGTGATACAGGGATCTAATCCTGTGCAATATTATCTAATATATATGAGCCTCATTGTTTCCTCTTCACACTATTTAGACATTGTCAGAGCTGTATTGACTCACTGCTAATACAAAGCCAACATTTCCCCCTGCTGATGTTTGATTCAAAAAGCATTCAATCTGCGAAACACGTCGACCGTTCCATCAAAAATGGGTCTACATAACAAGATACGCTGATTTTTGGCATCTTTCATCAGCGGATCAGTTTTAAATATTGAATAGTTACAGAGCAAGAAGGATCAGCCACAGTGAGGTGTTGGATGAAGAGCTGCAGGTGACAGGCTGAGCACCTCCAATTCCTCATCAAGTTAACCAGCTCCTGTTACTGTGCCCTGCTGCTGAGTGGAAAACCTCGCAGCATGAAATCAGATCGCGGTTGCAATTATTTTTGACTGACGTCTTTATTAAGACAACGTGAGTTTGTTTGGCTGCACTGTAAACAGATGCACCGGCTGTTTTTCTGACAAAGTAGCACCTCAAGGAGCACTCATTGGATCAAAACTGTAAAATGAAAAGGAATAAATTTTAGTTTTTATTTTTCTGCGGTGATAGCGCCCCCTTGCGTTGCGTTCTCCAGGGAGTGTGAGTTTTTGGTTTGGGCTGTTGGTGCTGTAATATGATTGGTCTCATCTGTGTAAGTAATAATAGTTGGTCTGGAGCGTGTGAGAGACGCCAATGACTGATGATGCTGAAATAAGAACCAAGCTTATGTTTACTAGGAATCATGTTAGCAAGCTATGATGGGTCTCAAATGTTTAATGTTGTAAAGGTGAGATGTCTTAAATCTCTGGCAGTGGGCTTGTTGAAAACGGGGAGCAACCGTCTTGAACGTTCACAACACTATACATGACGTGCTCCAGTAGGCAGGACGCCACACAAGTTGATGGCACATCCCCGACCTTCAAATGTCAGTAAAACAACGCCATTGGAATGAGTCACAGGTCATCGTCACGAAACTGACCTATGACTCATTGGTTAACAACTGCTTTGACAAGGACACATTGATTGATTGACAAGTTCATGTTGAAACCAGACGTATGGTCCATTATGTGTCTATATTGGGTTAGAGAATAATGAGTGGGACAGAACATAAACGTCAGCTGTGAAAACAAGTGTAATATTTTAGTGTTTTACAGATATAATTCATACCAGCTTGAAACCGGGACAATCTCGGACGAACCAGGACATCTGGCCTCGGTACCTCTGAGGCCTAATCTTGGATGCTGTTTGTACAAATATTGTTTGTCCAAAAATCCTCTATCCTCTTTTGAAATTATGCATAATAGCTGCTCCATCATGTTAGTTTATATTTCATTACGCACGAAGCACGGAGAATTCAAAGTTCTGTTCAACTTTAATGTTTTCTTTGCATCTGACTGCAAAGTTCTGGATTTCACTTTGAAACTCTCCGCCCGCTGTGCAAACGCCGTCATAGGCAGCTCCTCTTAATGCCGCACGTATCCTAAAATTTACAAGGCTATTTTTGGATCGCTCCCAAATAATTTAGGTATTTATGTAACACAGAAATATGGACGTTAGTGGTGTACAGTTCTTCCCTTTGTTGCCTCGAGCTCTGACAGAGATGTGCTCGACAGTCTTTATGATGCTTTGAGTTCATCGTGTAAATTTGTCTGCTTAAAGGCTTGAGAATTCAGAAACTCATTTCTCTGCCGGAGTTCAAAGCCTTCGTTGGAGCTGTGCGAGATGAATCCATGGGAGTTGTCATTGCTCTGAATAAGTTGTTGGTTTTTTTGGGTTGTTTTTTTTTTGGGATGCTAGGCTTCTGTCTCTCAGTCTTTCTGTCTGTCTGTCCCCAGAACCTTCTGTATTATTTATCTAAACCTTCATTGAGAGTACGCTTCTACCTTCATGGTGAGGTCTCTCTTGCAGATTCAGGATTTCAGATGGTGTAACCTGGTAAAATATAGATTTAACCAAAATAAAAGAAGAGAATTCCCTTTGCCTGTGTTTTTACTATGAAGCTTATTGATTCCCCAGGACGCCGAGATGTCAAACTGCGTACGAGCTTGTGAAGAATTAATCTTTTCTCAGCGTCTTGGGACCTCACATCAAACCGTATTACACAGTCAGTTCTGGACAGTACAAAACTACTCGCCCCCTGGTGAATATGCACACACACACACACACACACACACACTTTACAGGCCACAAATGACACATGAGATCTGTGCAATCGATGAAAGTGAGTCATGTGGATTAGATTAGATTACAGGGCAAGCAGGAGAGAGGAGGAAGGGAAGAAGGAGAGAGGAGGTACGCGACTGAAAGAGAGTCGGCTCAAAAAGCACTTCGCTCCGAGGCAACTGCATCTCTCACGACGGGAGACACGGAGCGAGTGTGCGTCTGTCTGTCGTCCACACGATTCTCATCCACGACAGCGTAATTTGTTTTGACTCCCACTCTCACCCATCTCCGCACCCCTCCACCTCAACCCCCCGGACCCTCGATCAGAGTGATTGACTTTTACAGAAATAAGTCACACAAAATCACACATCCCTGATGAGGAGGTGCAGGCCTCTCTTTTGCCCCCTCCCTCCTCCTCTGTCACCCCTGGGTTTTTTTCAAAGGAGGTGGGGTTGAGGGGTGGGAGAGTTTGGAGGTTGAGCTGGCGTCCAGACTCGGCGTGATGGACGTTTCTATAAGAGATATGGAAACGCGGAGCGTGACGGACATTTCTATTATAGAAATATTCCACTGCTGCTACCCAGCCTGTGGTGTTGACAGAGAAAGAGACACATTCGCTGCTGTGTTTGTTGGGGATGAGAAAAATAACAATACTGTTGATACAAGCTCTTTTATTTTTCTCATCACCGTATAACATCTTTCTCTCATCCGTCTCTGTCCTTTTCCCGAGTCCTCTCCGTCCGTCTGTCTATCTCTGTCTCCGTCTTTGCAGCGCGGGGGTTACACCAGAATAATAGGCACGGCTGATATAAATCTCCATCGGCCCTGCGGTGCTCCACTTGTCACTCCCCTGCAGAGAGAAGTGAACATGCGAGATGCCATGGATGATCTCTCTGTGGCGAAGCAATGTATGGTTACGTAATCCGTTTAGTATTCAGAGAGGAGAAAGGAAAAAGAAGAGAACGGGGACAGAGGAGGAAAGATGGTGGAAAGAGTCAGAGCGACATGAAAGAGAGTGGAGTGAATGAGAGCGAGCACCAGAAATGGAAATGTTTCATAGAATAATATACTGTATATATTACACTACACTGTACAGAATCATTATATATACTATATGCTACACTTCATATCACATGATCTTCAGTAACAGCAGCTACTAAATGGCCTTTGAGGTGGGATTGTTTTGTCAGCTGCTGTTTCCAAGGTCAAGGATGAAATCTGACCCTCAAATTTGCTACAGAGTTTTTCAGTATTTATTTTATATCACTTAAGACATTATAGTTGAATTATCATTTTAGAAACAACAGAAATAATTAAAAAGTTCATTAAATGTGCAAATTTATGATTCTACACTATATGGCCAAAAGTATGTGGACAACTGCGCCATCATGTTTACATACTTTCTGAGATGTTTTTCATGGTTTGTGCTCGTTCCCTTTATTCACATTGAGGTGAATCTTAATGCTCCAGCAACAGCATGCTACATAATGATGTTAGACCAGTGCTACCACTTAAAGTCAAATACAAATCAAATGTGCTTGTGCCCTTCATAGCCGATCGCTAAACTATGAGTTTGGAGCATGTGAGATTCAGTCAAACATGGATTTTGATTTATTTCATTTTCAGGCCTACACATAATGTTGTGTTTTATGGCTTACTCATCTGTATAATCATCTGGAGACCCCTTAGACTCATCTCACGACCCCTTGTGTTGGGTCTGACCTCCAGGTTTTGAAGCACAGATTTCGACAATAACGTGCCTCCATCTTTTGGTGGACGTTTGTTTATGGCCCCTCTCTGTTTCAACACGCCAGTGCCCCCATGCACCACACAGAAATAGTGACCTCAACCCCCTCCAACAATTGTAACGCTGACTGTGAGCCAGACCTTATCACCCAACATCAGTGTCCGACCTCACTGCGGCTCTTGTGGCTGAATGAGAGTAAATCCCTGCAGACAGGATTTAAAGTGATGTGGGAGGCCTCCACAGAGGAGCACAGCAGCCAATGGGAGGGCATATATGTATATATTAATGTCCATGTAAGTCACATACAGGTGTAATGTTTGAGTGTCCACATACTTTTGGCCTTATAATGTATTTCTATAGGTTGATGTATTAAAACTGAATGAAAAGAAAATCTTTCATTAATGCATTTCAAAGTAAAAGCCTTTATGAATGATGCTTTGATTTTGTTTACATTTGTCATAATTTTTGAGATGTAATTCAACATTGTATGATTGTTTTTTACAATTATTGATGTGTTCATTGATTATAATTACACATCCATTCATTAAAAAACTATACATTGAGGGCACACTAAAGACTCCATGATGAGATGCCAGGAAGAGGTAGAACTCGTGTCAGATGTGAGACAGACGACGGTGTTGAATGGTGTGAAATTTACATCAAAAATTTCATAGCACTTCTCCAAAATCTGATACACACACGCACAGACTCACACACTCCTACACACAAACGCAGACCTGAACAGGGATATACACACACACACACACACAGGTGCGATAACTGTGTGTGTGGGTGTGTGTGTGTGTGCAGTCCCTCTCTCTCTCTGAGCGGGCAGTAGGCCAAAGAGGGTTTTAACACGCTTAATGGGATTTCACACTCTGAAGTACACACACGTACACACTCTCGGACACACAATAATGTTGAAGATAAACATGTCTGAAAGCTATGTGTGATCCCAGACACATAAACACACACCCACACATGCACACTCTGATATAAAAGGATTTGTCAGGCTCCCACATTGTACACATGCAAAACTAATGGACTCCAATGTCCACACAGTAACATTACTGTTACTCACTCATTTCCAAAAGACGCGGCTTTACACACCTGCCAGAAAGGAAACTGTGTCCTCCGAACACGTCTGTCCAGCATCAGCGTTGCATTAGTACCACAGTGGTCATTGTGACTCCGCTACTCTTCAGGTGGTGTTAAAGGAGTTCTCCACTGCAAATCTGAGTCTTTTGAGTGTAAAGTACTTGCTGCCGGGGGGGGGGGGGGCTGGAAAGGTGACAGAGAAGTTTGTAGCTGGCTTTTCTTGCAGAGGAGGACAGCTGTAGTAAGATTGGATTCACAGCAGTGACTATAAATCCCAACTCAGAGACGCAGCTAAAAAAAATGTGTCAAAGTGTTTATAGAAACTTTCCTAACCACTCCTGCACCATAATCCATTTCTCCACCGTTGATCTGGACGTTCGGTTTGTTCTGAACGCTCATTGCTTCGCCAATACAAGACTGAATATAATAGTTCTGATGGAGCTTCTGAGCTGCAGCTACAGGCAACAGTGCTACATGAAAGTAGTGTAAATAGCTCTGTTGTGTGAAACTTACTGAACAGTACAGATCAACAACAGCAGTGTGACAAGTTTACATGGACATTTTGACATTTTTTCTCTGTCGCATCTCTGCCAAAGTCACACAAGCATTTATAGTAAAACTGGGATTCTGTGCAAAACAGAAATAAAACAGAATGTCATCATTTGCTTTTTCACACATACTCAACTGATAAACAGTACAAAGACAACATATTTAATGTCTGACCTCATCAACTTCAGTCATTTTTCTAAAAACATGCTTATTCTGACTATAACCTTCCTCAAATTAATACATGAAACAATTCAATTTTTTTCCTACATTGTTTTGTTCTTTTGAGGTTTGACTGGCATTCTGTTTATCTCAAAGTGCCCAATTTGCATAACGATAGTGGATTAATTTGCACTTTCTTTTGCAGATTTACTAGAAAATTGGTTAAACATCGGCACTAAATTTTGTTGGAAACCTGGTTATTGTTGCATGTCGCGCCCTTCTCTCTCTCCCAGTGTTTCTTCTCTATCTAAACTGTTGTAATCCAATAAAGGCTACAAGCAACAAAACTAATCTTTTGCAGTATTAGCTGTATCATATTATCCAATGTTATGTCACCCTGTTCTGCCAAAGTACCAACTCATCCATGAAACAGATATCATGCTCATGTGACAGCAGTGGATTGTACAAATAAGACTGAGAGCACATGTAGTCACTGCATCGCCACGATTCCACCTATTTCAGTTTGTGCGAATGAATCTCACTGTGCTGCATTCTGGTCTGAGCGAGCTCTAACTGCTGCAGATCCAAGCTGCCAACCTCCATGAAGGAGCAAACATTTCAGAGACACTTTTCAGGCCTACAGGCGACGACAATGCGATACTCAGAAGATTGATTTTTTTGTGTGTGAATTATTCCTGGAAGAGCACATCTGTTTAGACTCAAACACAGGTGTGTAATGGATCAATCAATTCCTCCAGAAAATTGTCTCCAGAGTTCTCGGAGAAGTGGACTGAATTTTTTCCAAACAAGCAGCTCTACTGTAGTTATCTGTTGTCTTCAGAGCATGCAGTAAAATATGGGACCTCTACCGAGTGAGTGAGGGTGAGCGAGCGAGTGAGCGAGATTTCTTAGTAATAGAAAGCAGAGCTTATGTGCTCTGGTAGGTGGACCGTGTTATGGCCTGTCTGAAAACTTTTGCAAAGTTTGACTTTAGAACTTCAACAGACAAATGACCGGGGCTTCATACCATAACTCATGGAGGAAAGCATCTCGCTCTCTCTATTTCTACAGTATCTGTCTCTCTCTCTCTCACACTCACACACACACACACATACACACAGCTAGCAGCAGCTGAAGAAGCATCACTCAGACACCTCAAGCTGTTAATTTCCTTCCTGTCTCGATACATGCAGCCAACTGTGAAATGTTATAAAAGCAACATGAGTGTGTCCGCTGAGCACACACACACACACACACACACACTCAAACAGCCAAAATCACTTTTTTTTCCCACTGCCACTGCCTGATAAACACATTATGGTTAAAAGTATTCATACGACCCGTGACTCTGCCGCCGTTGCATGTTTGCGTCTAAGCTTTCGTGTGTGTGTGTCTGCATGTGTGTGTTTGTGCGCGACAGACACGAGTGGGTTGGTGGCTGAATTTGGGAGGTCGAACGTAATGGAAATGCTGCTCACCTGCCATCCAGGTTGTCGCTGTGTTGACAGCGAGAGAGACAACCTCTGCTGTGATGGTGGGAACAGCAATTGAGATAAATGACGGAGATAATGGAACACTATGGTACAAACTTTTTTTTTTGTCTCTCTCATACGATCTCTGTCACACACACACACACACACTGATAGCATATGTTCAGTTATATTTTGTGCAACAATCAAAACCATCAGCACAGTGACACATCAGGAATAATGACTTCCAGGAACCTGCTTTAATCACAGACTGTGGGACTTCTCTAAATAGATGCTTTGAAGTGAGCAGGTTGTGTTTACGGTCTCTGTAGAAGAAGCCAGACTGAGGCAAAGGGCGGAGCCAAGGTGGGGCAGGTGAGAGGGAACCTGTCAATCACTAGTTAAACATGCCCAAATCAGTCTTCTGTGATATCATACTCTGGCGCGATTGTTTAAAAAGCTGCCAGCTGCAGAAGTCACTGAGAACTGAGACACTTCATTTCAAAGGAATTAGTGACAATTTGATGAGCTGTGTGATTCGCGTGGAGGTAAGCAGATCTTCAGTTGTTTGAATGGTTTAAATCCTGTTTCAGGCTCGAAACTATCCACTCTTTCCAAAGATAAAACTAAGACCTGAAAAAGAAGAATACAATTGTGTATGACAAGTTTAGAAATCCCCTCATGTCCCCTCAAATTACCTTGAGACCTCTTGAGGGGCCTCGACCCCCAGATTAGGGGCCGCTGATGTTCTATTTTAATGCAATCGCCTCTGTTGCGTCTCATGAGTTTGAGTATCTGCTGCTTTTCACCAACACCGTGTCCACACAGGAGACGAAGTGTGAGCAGCTTCGGTCACAGGATGCGTTCAGGCGCAGTACATCTACAGTGCAAATATACGCTTCGGCTCGTGTTCGTGCACATGTGCAAGAGGAACGTGAGCGGCGACATGTTCTGCATACACAGCTGGATAGATGGAAGTAGAGGCATATCTGTTCTGTCAGAGACGTGAGAGGGATGAGCTGAAACACCTTCTGTGCAGTTGTGCTGTAAAAGCCTCAACGTGTTGACATTAGCCTGCGTCGTAGCAGTTGTTATACCAGGAAGTTTTTTTTGAAGGCTCACTGACAAACACACTTTTAGAGAAGTCACAGCAACATGTTAAAACTCTGCTTTAAAGCGAGAGACAAAGTGCTCTGTGTTGCATTAGTTCACTTGGTGCAGCTGGCAGGATTTTACAGCAGATTTGTGTTGTTCAAATCTGATTTATTCTCGAAGAGATGAGGATTTGGAAAATGCAGAGGAAGGTTGTGCAACAGGCCAAACTTGGAATGGGGCTGCCTTTGTTTTGTGTCAGTAACATTGGAGCTTGTCTGTGCAACACTTGTCAGATTGATAATTTGGCTTTAATGCTCGATCTTAAGATTTTGTCCCACCTGCTTTTGTCATAATGCACCTCCTGCGGTTCAGTTCTGGAGCTGGGACCCAGCCACTGACAGCAGCTGTCGCGGCTCTGCTGCCATTGAAGCTCATCTGGAGTTTTTAGTACTTAAAGTTTCACTTGGCAGTTGTGCACACTGGCAAGTTTCAAACCAAGTCATCATATAACATAATGTCAGTAAACTGCACATGGCTGGTCAATACTTGCCAAATAAGAATGCTTTTTAAAGTCCAACTTTCACTTGATGGAGCTGTGACTCATCTCTCTAAGAGAAATTGTTATGCTTTGCTTGAACTTTGGATTGAAAATATTACGAGATATTTAACTTAAGAAGAAAAAAAAAGAAAAGGTCACACTGGGTGAAGATAAATCACAGACATATTATGCAAAAATCTGCAGCAATACTTCACTGACCAAATCCTTTTCTGATGCTGCTCGACTTTGTGATTTAGGCTGATTAAATGTTTTGTAGTTTTACATTAAAATCTTTAATTTCTAAACTCTGAGGTGAAGAGAATCTGAGCAGCATCTGGGCCGACTTGTTTAAATTCAGTGTTGTCCTGCGCATGATGTGTTTTATCTTTCTCAAAAATCTAATAGTACATTGTTCCCTGATGTGCACGAAACCACCACTGAAACAGGAGCTGCAGGGCAACGACAGTCTCAATGACACGACAGGACAATGGACCACTCGCTCTCACACACACACACACACACACACACACACACACACATTACACAGACACATCACTAAGCCTTTGTCGTTGTCAATATGTGCAAATACAGTTGTGTATCAGCTGACAGTGTCCATACAGCAAACATACACTAAGTACACAAACACACAAATGCTTTTAAGAAACACTCAAAGGACCTTCGAGAGCAAATTTTAATCTGATCCCATCTGAGAATAAAAGACAGTGAGTGAGCGCTGACTGGATGAGTGGGTTTATATTATAACTTAAAGCACCTGAAAATATATTTTTAAATCTTACTTTACTAAATTAAGAAGCAGCAGCTAAACAAGCTTTAGTTAAGTTAGAAAAAAACACTTAATTACAACTTAAAGAAGTTGAACTCAACTCTGTAGGGATGTGATTTGATTGTGTTTGATTGACAGCGTCGTCTCTGCATCAGCATAAACAAACAACCCGTCTACAGTCATCTGATTGTATCATCACCTCCTCTTGTTTCTCTAAACAGTGCAGACAGAGACAAAGGCTGGATGTTACTTTCTTCATGACGACAACATTTGCTGCCCGAGTTGATGATGGGTAAAACTTTCACCAGCTCATTGATGAAGCAGCCTGAACCCTGAATCCAACAACTCTGTATCAGCAGTGATCGTCCAGCTTTGACAAAACAAACAACTCATGATCCACTTCCTAGCTTTCTCTGGGCCTTTCTCTCATGTCACACAGTCTTCATCAGCAGATAGTGTCTCAGTCAAACAGTAAACTCAGATATATGAGCTCAGTAACTTATCATAGTTTAGGGCTTCTCATTCGCTTCCACTGATCAAGACAGTGCAATGTGGTTGAAACCAGCACCAGAAACAAATCTTATAAGTGAACCTTGAAGTGGGATTGTTTTGTGAAACTACTACTTTCAAGGTCAAGGCTGAACTGTCGCTCTCAGCTGCAGAGCAAACTCCATCCACTGATGTCGCTCCCTCGTTGACTCGTTCACTCCTCCCTCTGTAATAAACACTCAATGGTTCACTCTGTGGCAGCACTAAATCAAGATTTTGGACACTTAAAAATCATTTTGCAGCATCGCTGACAGCTGTGGCATCACACAGCTGTCAGATGCTGCACTGCAACATGTGACAATGTGGGATTGTTTGCAGGTTTAACACCTTAATTCATCTGAGGTGAAATTCTAAATTCACAAATCTGTCCTGTAAAATAACAAGTGATGTAACTAATAATACTGTGTTAATGTAGGAGCCCATTGCTTATAGAGAGGATGTACTAGGAAATCAGATTTTAATTTTGTATCTTGTATCTAAATGTCTTTCTCCATGTTTCCATGAATGTTGCTTTCACTCACTTGATGACTCGGCGTGTGCCTGCTTTGTAAATGTGTGTCTGGATAATAGAGAAACCAGTGATTGATGGAAAGGTTAATCATTCAAGACAGATGGTATGTGCGGCTAAATCAGCATTAGGTGAAGTCAGACTCTCTCTCATTGTGTGTGTGTGTGTGTGTGCGTGCGTGTACATCAGTGCGTGCACGCCTGCTTAGGTCGTAACGAGCCGGTGTCCGCCACTTGATTGGCCGTGAGTGGAGGGAGAGCCGGCCGGTCGGGCATCATGGGAACCAGCAGCCTCGTTATTTTCAGCGTACGGAGGCGAGAATAAAAAGCGGTATCCGCCTCCTAACATGTTTTGTTTGCGCGTGTGGGAAAGCTGCTCTGTGACATGAGAGACAAAGCAGCTAGCGACCGGGCGGGAGCTGAGGTCAACACCTCATCACGCCGGCGCCTCATCCGACTCCATACAGAAACCTCGCCAAGGTCGTTTGAAAGCAGCTGGGACTCAAGTGGTGATTGGAATGACCCTACATGGAGAGGGTGTGTGTGTGTGTGTGTGTGTGTGTGTGTGTGTGTGTGTAACAAATCTGATGAGACTCAGTGAACCTTTTGTCTAAACCTCATAAAATCTGTTGACCTAAGGACACTGCCTCGCTGGATTGCTGCCACAAACACACAAACACACACGCGGCTTTAATGCACAGCTTGCTGATGTGCTAAGACATGCATCACGGCAGCAATGCTTCCATGCATTACATACATAAAACATGACTCCGTGTTAACAAAATGCCTCCAAACTCACGCACACAAACACATTCACACATGAGCTGGAAAAGGAGGAGAAGGAGGCAGCGAGCCGCGGCCGGCACAACGTGATGAATGTGTTTTTACATCCCGTAAACACCGAAAGAAACTCTCTCCCACAAACACATGCGGGTCCAGACGAGGAAGGAGAGTCGGAGAGAAACTGAGTGGCAGGTTTGGAGAAGGAGGGGAGGGAGGGATTGTGATGAGAGGAGGAAAACAAAAGCGTCTTCTCCATCACAACAGATGGGAGATATTTTTGTGGGTTTAAAATGCATAGACGCTTGATTATTTTTTATGTATTTTGGAATTTATAGTGCAATCATCCGAGCCCCCCACGGATGGATACTGTTCTTCAATGAAAACAGCCGGTCCTGGTTGCTCAAAACAACATATGTTCATGTCTTCCTGGCGTGCGGCCATGTCAACAATGACCGACCTCTCTGTCGGTGGAAAGGGAGGAAACATGTTGTCATACTGCAGCAAAACCTCTTGGCCGTTCTCAGACGAGGGCGACCGGACATCTCGAAGAATTTAGTCCTGAATTATGAGCAGGCGTCCTGAACCTGAATCCTGTTTGTCCCAAAAATAAACGCTGAGTTTTGATTAGTTATAACTTAATAAAACCTTTAATACTGATCGCTTTAACACAATCTCTGGTGTTGCCCACAGACAGGAACTGCAGGGTGGCCTGTAAAATTTTAAAGTCTGCAGCCTACATGAATTATGGCTGTAGTTTTTTTTAGCCGTGTACAGTGTGAATAACGACTCACAACAGCGACGCACAGCTACGACACTTGTAATTATTTATGTAGAGAAATTCATCCATCATTGACATGGAGCTCGGTGTCCCAGGACCAGGTGAACATGCAGCCAACCAGCAAACACGTTACTGCAGGTACTGGGAGGGAAATACCCATGAATCATTGCTGCATTATTATTGCTGCAGCCATGGAGAAGGATAGATGTGACAGATTTTGTGAATCAAAGTCAGTATAATGATTCACACACAGTTACATACAACAGAGTCGTGTTTCTGTTTCCTAATGACAGACAGTTGACTTCATGAACAGATATAATTCATTTTAGCATTAACTTTTCTCTGGTCACCCTGTTTCAGCTCGTTAAAAAAGATAGAAAGTCAGAAAACATGCGAGCGGCTGCATTGGTGTAGACAGTTCTGGTGAGAAGATGAAACACAATCCAGGTTCGACATCAATGGTTTCAACATTGTTTGAAAGTCGCTGCAAAGGTTTAAAGTTGCTATATTCAATTACTTTGTTAATAGATCAAACGTCCGTGCGGATATGAAAGGTGTCGCTCGTACTCATGAAGCCGAGGTTAATTACCAGTGTTTAGCGTTTTCCGATGCTGCAGATGTTTGAAACGACGCAGCTCTGATGGACCAACTGTATCCACGTATCCAGTCACAGTCGGCCGACAGACAACGTTATCAACCAGCTGGTGAAGAGCGGAGACCAAAACAGAGATAAAAGAAGAGTAAATATTGGACTTATATTGATCAGGTAGTGGACACACACACACACACACGACTAATGTTGCTCTGTGCATATTTATGGATGTGTTTGCCATTACCAGCTAAAAATTGATAATCGCTAAAAATAAAATCACTTAATGCAGATTTAACCAAATTTTTTACTGGATGATGCTGCGTTTTTTTCTTTGCTGTTCCTCTGCTTTGCACCTTTGCTATACCAGACAGTCTGGGTAGGGGGCAGCTCCCAGTGACACCTGTTGAGACCTTCATGATAATAATAATAATAATCACAATAATAATAATGCTGATTGGTGTGATCAGTGTTTTAAGGTAACAATGGAAACAGTTGTACGGCAGTGAGGGTGATTATGGTGATAATGATAGTAATTATTTTTCCTGTCACTGCTTCTTTTCTGTTTTTCCTCTCCTTCTTTTATTTAGTGCAGCTCTTACAATTCCCTCACCTTCCTCACACCTCTGTGCAGATCAACACACTCAGACACGTGAATAACTCCACAGGTTACTTTGCACACCACAAACGTCTGCTCTTGACAGCAACATGTTCCCCCCTTTCTCTTCCTCCTTCCTTTCCTTAATTATTTATATGGTCTCATGTTTTTCTTGTCATGTTCTTTGAAGTCACACTTTTGTCACGCTTAAATAAAATATATACATAGAAAAAAAGAGTAGACACTAGAAAGCAAAGTTGAGTCCTGTTTCCTACAAACTGGTTGTTTTTAACCATGAACACTGGTGTCCACATACTTTTGGCCATATAGAGTACTAAATGACTCAGGACTGTAAACTGGTGAGGTTAGACAATCATAAAGCAATGGCATTGAGATTTGCAATGGTCTTCTTGAGTGATTAAATTGATTTTCTTGCACATCAAATAATTTGCCAAAATAATACAATAAGACAATTCTACATTCAAAACAGCTGAGAGATCGTTTCTCACCTCCACTCTTTGTGTAAACGCTCTGTGAAGAATCGCTTACGCAACCGGCATAACACGCTTTGATTGGCATCTCTGAGCGAGCTGGAGGTGCTGCATCAAAGCTTCATTTCCACGCTCGCAGTTCCACTCAGACACAACAAGCTGCTAATAATCTGTTTGACCACCGTCATACTTCGCCACCGCTTCCCTCTTTGTTCTGTCAACCTCCTCATATTCTCCGTTTTATGTTCCGGCATTTGAATACTTGGCGAACATGCACACATTAAAAAGGGGCCAGATGCATTGAAATGCCTGCTGCTCTTTTCATGCATCCGCCGACGATTAAGTGCCATAAAATCGAATGTTCCCGAGTGTCGACACCACCAAAAGAGATTAATTCAAACAACTGAAAAATGTGATCAAGCCGTTACCAACAAATAAAAGAATAAGACATAACTGTCTAAGTGTCTTTCTTGAATCATCGTCTCCATCAAGTTTTCAATGATTCATGATGTTTTGTATCAATGCTTTATGCCCACATTTCAACCAAAAACAAATTTATTTCCCTCACAGATAAACCAGCTGTCTTTGATATATTAGCCCAACAGAAGTCCGACTTCAGTTTGCTTCTGGATGTATTTTGTTGATAAGTTCTTCATAATTCAGCTCTGACATTGCTGGAAACATTGTGACTTTAATCCACAACATTTGATGATCTGATGCTCTTTGAGGTGTCACACTTTCCTGAAAACATGCGATACGCTGCAATACAGACCCTTTAAACACACACACACACACACACACACACACACACACACCTGTCATGTACCAGTGGACCAGCCTGTTCCTATAGCAGCATGTGACCTATTAACACAACAACATGCTCAAATACAGTGGTGAGATGTAACTAAGTATTTTTGCTCAAGTACTAATTTGAGTTACTTTACTTCTCAGATGGAAAGATGGTGTGTTTTAGCTCATTATGTTTATTTAGCAGCTGTTACTTTGCAGAAGAGTTTACATATAAACATTATATAAAGCAGTAAACTGAATCACCGTGACTCACCGGAATATTTAAGTGAGTCACAGCTTTAGCACTAATAATCAATTAACATTTCTATATTTCATGAGCTGTTCTGCTGCATAATGAGGACTTTTTAAACTTTTTTTCCCTTACACTATGACGATATGAAAACACAGTGAACTGGGTCACCGGCAGCGATGAACCTGCAGAGGACAATCACCCGAGTTTCAGCTCATTGTTTCACTCCGGCTGCTCTCATAGTGTCATTTTCAGCTGTTTTCAGAGGAAGAAACTGGCAAACAAAGTGAAGCAGTTTGCAGATGAAGAGCCAGATATTTCCCTCAGGAGTTGGTTGAGACCAAAAACAGAGCTCAAAGAGTGAATGTTGGACTCAACAGGTGGCAAAAACATGATTGCTCGATAACTAGTTGATGTAAAAATACACAACTGTTTTCTACTTTTATAGATAGATTTGCAGTGCAAGTTTAATATTTGCTGTCTTTGTAGCTCTGTTTTGGTCTCTACCAGCTACAGAGGGAAATATCTGTTTCTTTAGCTGCTAAATTGAGCATTTACTTTGTCTGATGTTTGGTGCTGGGCAGGTAGTGAACGGTTTTTTTCAGCTTTTTCCTCTGAAAACCTTGACAAGAGCAGCGAGAGGTAAAGCAAAGTGTTAAGTTTCAGGCCAGAAAGGAGCTGAAAGAAGCTCCACAGCGAGGAACAGCTGGGTCGGATGGTGAATTGACACCTTTAACTTTACACATTTGATCCATTGTTAATACAAATATATTGATTATAGCTGCTTTGAGTAAAGATCTGAACCACAGGAGACCAAAAACGCTTTTCAAATCTTCAACTGAGTCACAGAAATATTCCACTCGATCAAGAGCAGATCTCTCCCAGATAAACACTCACGTGGTGAAACACTGTTGAGCGTTTTTACAAATCGATTCCAAACGAAGCCCCTCACATTGGCGCCTGCTGTCACACGACTCGTCTCTCAAACACCGTTTAATGCTGAGAACGAGCTCTTCCTTTCACTGCGCCTCACCTGCCTTCGCCGCCACACAAACAACACCTGCGCAGCTCATTCCTGGCTCGCTCTGCCTCGGACGGCCATTGTTTTGGATTTGTGACGAGCTTAAAGTCTGGTTCTAAAGCGACGACGAGGGATTATTCTATTAGTCATTTTTCCTCACCACAATAATGTACTGGGGAAGATTTAAGACGGTTTTAGGTGCCGGGTGGAAAAGATCTGACTAGGCTGCAGATTTACAGCGAGGTTTCGACCGTTTTGCATAATCCCAAGAGACATCTGTCTGTGAGTCCCACCTTGCAAGTTTCACATTTGAAGAATTCAAATTAGACGCTCGAGGACACGACACACAAACAGACTTTCAGCAAACACACACGGGCAAAGATGCTAATTTCAGGCAGATAATCGGCTATTTGAGGCTAATCTTTGCTGCCCTGAAGCGTGTACGCACTTTGAAATCTGATTTGAATTCAGAATAAACCAGAACTTTTTTTTTTTAAGTGCATGTGTTTTTGTGTGTGTGTGTGTGTGTGTGTGTGTAAACCCTCAGTCAGAAACTTTCCCGCTCTGTTTATCACTATCACAGTTTATATGATTTGTTCATTGGTTTTTCCATGTTTGCAGAAGACATGAAACACTTTTGTCTCAAGTTATCCGAACCCCCCACACACACACACACACACACACATCTCCATCTGTTTGGCTGTGGCCCCCTCTCTTGTTCCTGGTAGTTCCTCTGCATACCAAACGCACCTCCTCGTACTTTGCGATTCGTTCTGTTTGTTTTGGGTTTTGTTTTCCTCGTGCGTCGCGCGACGATCGTCTGTCACATCTCGGAGGCGTGCGTGCACGTGCGGCGTGGATGTGTGGGCCCGTGTTAAAGCGAGGAGAAGTTATGTGGCTGATTCTGATCTTCTTTCAACTGTCAGCCGCCTCTGCGTCGACTCCTCTCCGTCTGTCTTTTGCTCTGTCTGTCTCTCTTTCTACACCTGTCACCGCCACGCTGCGGAGACAAATGAACCACAAGGAAGCTGACAGGATCTTCTCGGGACTTTTTTTTTTTTTTCCCCCGCACATGCTTTTGCTTTCGCTAAGCTTAGCATTTTAAAATAAAGACATCATTACCACCTCAATTTTAAGACTAATGAGTGTAAACAAAAGAGACAATCACAACTAACATTTACTCTCCATCTCCCTCTGGATCCGATTTCATGGGATATCTACATTATTGCTTTCAAGCACAAAACTGAAGGGGATGTTTTTCTTTTTAATTTTTCTTTTTGTCTGTTAAATGTGTACAAGAAAGAGAAACCTTCACACACAGAGGAGCAGGAGTGATGTTCGGATAAAAAGCCTGCTGATGAAACAATTAAAGAACCGGACGGTTTCGGCCTTGTCAGGTCTTCATCAGGGTTCAGATCAGGAGACTTGACCTTTTTATGGATTCATTCAAAACTCCACATTACCTCTGCTCCTCTGCACGAGTGTATGTTTGCCCTTTCAATTTGTTTCAGCCATTTCTTTCATGGTACCGGTGTTTGTTTGTTTGTTGGCTGCATCCAAAAGATACTCCACCAGAAAAATCTTCTAGTTCATCAGCTTCTTGTATGAATCCATTTATATCAAGAGTTGTGTAAAAATAAGTGCGATGGTCTTGAAAGACAGAACAAAGCAAATCATTGCACAAGAATAAAAGTTAATTATGCAACTGCTGTTTTCAAATAAAAAAAGTTGGGATGCTGTTTGATCTTTTTTAACATATACTCAATTGAAAACAGCACAAAGACAATATATTTAATGTTTGACCTCATGAACTATTTTTGCAAATATCTGCTGATTCTGAATTTGATGGCAGCAACATGTTTCAAACAAGTTGGGACAGGAGCAACAAAAGACTGTGAAAGTTGTGGACTGATCCAGAAACACCTGTTTGGATCAGTCCACAGGTAAACAGGTTCATTGGTAACAGGTGATAGGATCATGATTGGGTCTGAAAGGTTCATCCTGGAAAGACTCAGTCGTTCACAAGCGAGGATGGAGAAAGGTTCAACACTTTGTGAACACATGATTGTATAAAGGAGATTAATACATGGACTCAGGAAGACTTTGGAAAATCATTGTCAGGAAACACATTTGCAAATAATTGCATTTTGTTGTACTTATGTTTTACGCAGCGTCCCAACTTGTTTGGAATCAGGGTTGTACGATCATTAATGACATGATAGCATGGAGGTTTGTGTGGCGCAGATAAAGAGATTCATTGCCTTTGTAGAATGTGGAGGGAATGAAAAGGTTGTGGGAAAATAAATTCAGACGTCTTCATCTGCAGGAAATCTCTAAATGTATGAACATATATGCCAGAGAGAGGCAGGAACAGGTAAATCAACAACAATATTTAATCTTGTTTGAACAAAAAGCACACGAACAAGGAAAACAGAGGCCGTCCACTGTCTTTGCTTTGGTCTCATTTAGCAATTTATTTCACAGAAATGTATGGATGTTTACAAATGGCACACGTAGCACCTGTTCACTCAGGTAGGAACATGGATAATTAGAGTTTGGTGCTGATGACGGCTGAGTGCTGAAATGTGTCTGCAGCTGCACTTTATCAATAAACCAGGATGGATGTGCTCGGCGAGCTGCTCCGACTCGTCTAATTTGGATGTTTATTGGAGCCTACACCCAACCTGAGAGATATCGGACGGCTTTAATGATATCAGCAGGTCGAGCACTTCTTCCTCCTGCTTCATGAAGTCATCGTGAGCTATGTTCAAGGAAAATCCTCCTTTCAGTTTGGCTTCTTCTACGTGTTATTTGCTTAAAGTGTTTTTTTTTAATTACATTTTCATTCGTCTAAACATTATTTTTACTTCCTGGATGTTTATTTTTATTTACATGAGCTAAAGAAATAATGATCTCAGCCTCTGCAGACTTTGCAGCCTCCGCCATAAACGAACACTGACACACTTCTATTAAACCTGCTCTGAGCACAAACTTAAATCATCATCACACGCCAGAAAATAAGACTCGCTCTGTCCTCGGTCTTGCACAGTCAGCACAGACTAACAGCCCCGCAGCAGCCATTGTATCATTACACACCATTACGTACTGCGAGTCATAACAGCCTCGTGATTGATCACTCAGGAGTGAGTATAATTTATGATCTGATGTGTGTTTTACGGCACGTCTGCACTGACGAGCTATTTGCTCCTGCTGGAATAAAACACGTGCTTGTGGAAATCACACTGTGTTAAACTCTGTTGAGACTTCATGACTTGAACAGATTAAAGAGACACCGTGGACTTTTTGGCCACTGTACGGACATTTTAATTAGCCTAATAAATATCTGTAGATATTCAAGCTGTGGCCATGCAAAGTCCTGATTGACGTAATTTTTATTGTTCCAATTTTTTTTTTCCGGCAATTTTTGTTGCTTTCATGTCACAAATAAGTGAAATCTTAAAGCGGTCAAGAGTCAAGTTCGTCCTGCTTTGCACATATTTCTGCAAGGTCAGTATTGTAGAAGGAAAATGGAAGTTGTTAAGGGGTTTGTTATTGAGGTTTCTTTTATGAATACTGTGCAATAAGCTTGAGTTCAAGTCTACACCTTAACCTGTTTCCCTGCTTGAATGAAGCACTACATTTATGTAGTTTTGGTATTGTACGTACTTATGTACAACAAGTACTGAAAAAAGAAGGACGACACCGGGGTCCTGCATGTGCTTCAGGCTTAGGTGACAAAATAGACTTCAGTTTTGGTTAAATGTTAACAAAATGAAAATGTGTTCTTCAAGCCACTGATAAATGTTTCTGTATTAAACCAAGACAAGTTCTCCGAGCACTTAAACATAACCATAACGAGCTGACAACGCTTACGTTGCTACAAGTGGATGTAATAGTAGATACTTTATGAAACCAAACGTAATACGACATCACAGAAGATGATTCCATATCATGACGCCTGAACGCACTGATGAAAAATGTCTGTGTCGATCTAGACTTTTTTTTTAATAAATACCAATTTCTGAGTCGAAAAGTGACATATGCATTGTTTTTGTGTGAATGTATCATTTATTCATCTGCCCGCCGGGCCCCCACGACGCGCACAGAGCTGCACTTGTCTCTCCCTGTCAGATATCTCTGCCCTCGTGTAATCTGAAATTCCACTTTCCCTAAAATCACTTGTCTCCCCAAACACTCATCCGTTCACACTCGGCCACCCCCCCGGCCTCTCGCCCGCCCCCCTTCCCCCTCTCTCTATCTCTTTTCTCTATCTCTTTTCTACTATTTCTCACACACACAAGCTGGTGCCAAGTTGTTAAATTTGAGCACTCCATCTTTTTTCCCACACACACACACACACACACACACACACGAAAGAAAACACAGCCTGGCAAAAATAGTATTCATCTCTGCATCCATCTCTGATTCTGGGCTAAAAGATGAGAATCCTTTGGCAGGAATTTCTCTCTCTCTCACACACACACATACACACACAAACACACACACTATCTCTCTCCATCTCAACACACAAATTTAATCTGTGGTCTTGACAGGACAGGAGGACAGGGAGGACGAATAAAAATCACCTCATTACGCACCCCCTACACACACACACACACACACACACGCAGAGACAGACATACACAAACAGGTCATTCACATGCATTAGGGATGGAAATAGAAAAGCCTTGAATGCTGGTCAAACATCATTTGGTGTGTAAACGCTAACAGACGAGGGCAGGAGGCCACATGTGACTCTGGAAGATCAGGGACGCTGTTTGTCAGACGGGAATAACGGAGGGGAGCGACGGTGTGTGTGCACAGTCGCCGAGGTTAAAATAAGGATGATTATGATTCAAGCCATGAATGATGAAAGCCACAGCGGCACCATAAGCAATGAAGCTGATGATAATGATGATGTTCTCTCAGTCTTTATCTCGTCCCTCCCCTCGGTGATGCAGACCGCTGCACGTGAATGTGATCTGTGATAACTCCGGGTTTGACTCACGACCTCCTGCGGTGCAGCCGCGACTGCAATTTAGAGTCCAAGGTGCAGCCGGAGAGAATATCGATCACGGCAGACCTGATGGATATGATCGTAACAAGGTCTGCAAAATCTCCTGCTGCTCATTTTGTTTGAAGAATCTTTCTTTGTGCACCTCTCTGACAGTTTTCAGGAGTAAAAGCTGAAACAGTAAAAGCTGAAAGCTGAAAGACTGAAACAACATCCACCACAACGACAGCAGCCTAAAGGTTAATCCCGGCTTTAACCTGCTGTAACCAAAATTTTAAAAACACGGAGGTGACGAGTCTCCCAACGAGCTGACTCCTGACAAAATTTTAAAATTAATTTGAATTTTTCATATTTTATTTATTCAGTAAACTATTTAATTATGTATCTTTTAAATGTCATTTTCCCATAAGGCTCTGAAACATGAAGGCAGTTTCTTCTCAAAATAACATTCTGGTGGATAAATTCTTGAATGTTTACCAAAAAAAAGGAGTCAAATTCCCAGAAAACAAAACCCAGAGGATGTATCCTCAGAGTATTTAATGATAGCTGCAGCTCAGTCCCTTGGATAAAGAAATGTGACAGATCAGCTGAGATGCCCTCGAGCAAAGTTTTCTTAACCTGATCTGTGGTCAACACATCAGACTGTGGTTGTGCTGGGCAGCGTCCAGGTGTGAATGTGTGCACCTGGTCGCTTTACAACGTTAGTCTGAGGGAATGAATTCGGTAACTTGAGGGGAACTTCACTGAAAAACAGCTGCTAACACTTACAAACACACAACATCACATGCATTTCACACTGATATAAACGTATATATATATATATAAACCATCGGACCAGACAGACGTTCCAAGTCACGTTAAGCTGCGTGTACGTCGAGCATCTCTGTTTTTCTTTTACAAATCCTGCCGTCCTTGGGTGGCTGAAACCTTTAAACCTTTGACAGCTCGCAATTTCTCATAAAGGGAAAAGAAAATAGGTTTTTCAGTCCCTTCTCTCTCACACACACACACACACACAGTCACACAATAGGAAACACACTCTTGTATTTGTGTCATGAACGTTTCCCCCAAAGGAAATAAAGGGTAAATCACATGATGAATATCCTGTTCACTCCAGTGCATGCACGTGTGTGTGTGTGTGTGTGTGTGTGTGTGTGTGCATCTGTACGAGCCTTGTAAACATACTGTAGGTGTAAAGTTTCTTGTTAATATTTGCTGCATGCGATTTTCTGTCTGGACTGTTAAAGCGATGTTTTGTATTCCGCTGACGTCTTCTCATCTAGCAGCGAAGGTTGGCGTTCAGGAACAGAGACAGAGAGCAGAATGGAAAACAGACAGAGGCAAAGAGGGAAACTTTCTACCTTTGCAGATGGAGGACCTCTCCGAGCCGGCTGAGTCTCAGGCGCGCTTTTCACATCACTATCAAAAAGAGAGAGAAAAAAGGGGGAGAAGGGAACAGGAAGGGGCTGGTTAGAATGACAAAGGTGAGACATTTCTGAAAAATCGCTCGGCAGCCGCACAGACTGACAGCGTGACACATTAAAAACCTCAAACGGGGACAGCTAAGCAGCATCGGGAGAGAAAAAACCCAGGAGTGGAAATTAAGTTTGGACTCAGCTTTTTCCTCCCAAAGTGAAGCTCGTTAAATAATAATAAAAATTGGATTTATATAACACAATTAATAGGACACCTCAGAGCTCTATGTGTGTCAGAGGGGGGGAGGAGAGATCGACTGAGAAATGGGACACGGAAGAGGGGGAGGAAAAGGAAGGGATTGTTGAACTAAGGGCTGTGTGAAGAGGAAACAGAGGGGGATTCCCATTAGAGAGACAGATGAAGGGACGGCAACATCTGACAGTTGGCAAGTCAATGATGGACAGAGAGAGACGGAGAGAAAGAGTCCAAGATTTTCAAGGCTAATCCACGGCCTCAAATAAAGCGAGTTTACAACCTCCTCTGTCACGTGACTGTTCATCAAGCGTCAAGTCGACCTCAGTGCACGAGTGCGCTTAGTCGATGAAGGGATATAAAAATGACAGCGGGTGAAACAATAAGAGAAGTGTTTCTGTTATTCTGTCCAACATTATATGATCAATATAATCACCACAAAACACAGATTCAAAAATTTGCCACAATCTTGAGTTGGACAAAGTCTCAACAGAAGTTTCACAAAGACACGATTGACTGTTTTCTAACTGCTTTATCTGTTTTCTTATGTCTGTCAGGCTTTCTGTTCTGGAGTGACACAGACTGTCGACGCAGGTTTACCGCTCAAATTTTTACATTTATGTTGTTGTTTTTTTGAAACAATGGGTCTTCAGTTTCACAAGTGAACAAAAAAATTCTTTTGTCAGCTCTGGGTTTTGTCAGCTGAAAAGACAAATGTGCCACGGGATGTTATCAGCTTTCCATCGCAATAACTAAAGATGATTTGAAAACTACATCTTCAACCAACTTTATAATGTTTTTAACTGATTTGTTGTAAAACTACAAGCCTGTAAAAGGATGTTAAATATCCACAGGAAGGCTACACATGTTCATGCAGTTGATGATCCCTGCAGAAGAAGTGGTGCGTTGCACAGATCATGTTTTGCAGGTTAGAGTTATTTAAGACATGGATATAGAAAAACATTGGACATGCAACATAGAATTTATGCTTCAATGTTCCTAATGTTGCCTTGATTTTACATGATAAATGAGATTTGAGGATGAAAAACCAAAGAGTCTGACAAATGTTATGCTTTCTAATGCAGTTTTGTCCTGAGCCGTTGACCAAATAACCAAATAAAGAGCCGGACAGAGCCGATATCGTCACATTAAAATATCATGATGCAGTGGATGTTCCATTGCTCTTGTGTTTTTGACTTTGGGAATGCCAAGTAAAAGACATCCATACTCTCAGCCCACTACACACATCTACAACATGGTCAGGTCTGCAGGTCACATTTACTGTTTCTAAGCTGTTATTGGACCATCTCTGTTCAGGGGCAAACAATCAATTTATCGCAGGGCTGATAAGTTTAATTATATCATCATCAGGTGTTCGTCACATTTCATCCACCCATTTAATTCTGTTTGTCTTCATGATAATCAGCGTTATTTGATTCCTCTGCAGCACATTTCCAAATGCCAAGTGTCTTTGCTGAATTACCTATTAGATTGAAAAATCATGAAATAATAATGTGAGCTAAATAATCTCATTATCTCAATTTTGTAGGATAATCTAATGCAAATTGATTGAATGTTTATATTATGCATGCACTATTCTGACTTGTCTCGTCCTCTGTCAAGGTGCTTTTCTGCATTGTAACCTCTTTGTGGTATAATTTGGCAAACAAAGGTCGTCATCTGAGCTGCTCTGTGATTCCATCAGTCGTTGATTCCAAAATGAGTCTTTTCAGAACAAGGATTTTTCATGTAAATTACTTTTGACAGCATTTTTCTGACGCGTCACCTGTTACCAGAGCAGACATGTAAAGTCAAACAGTCCTTTCAGCTTCAGGCAAAGGAAATTATACACACTATGTGGAGATGGTATGTAAAAATCCCACTTCTTTCACAGCTTGCATCAGTCACCAAATATGTCTTAAGCTTCTTTCTAGTTTCCCAAAATGACACATATATTACTGTAAAAGTATTTTTAGGTCTTTTGGGGCCAAGTCCAAGTCAAGTCATGTGAGACAGATCTAAATCAAGTCTCTTGCTCGTGAGCTTTGAGGTTCACTCTTGATCCTCTGATGGGACTCGTGCTGATGTAACTAAGATGCACAAAGCTATAGATTCATGACTAAAACTGTGCACATGTTCTTTCTCAGATTTATAAATCTGTGTGCACTGATTCTGTTTTATAAATCTCAGTCATTGTGGAACTGGTGCCAGAGCCTCAATTCCACTCCCACAGTTATCGAATGAACGAATGAATGCAGAAACGATCACTTGTTTGCGTATCAATACTTTTGCTCGTACTCATTAGACGTGTCAGCGTGAAGAACGGCAGAGAATGAGTGCAGCGTTTGTTTGCATCGACGAGGTTCTTCAACAGCACCGAAGCAGCTGTCATCACATGCAAACATTATGCCCGTGCCGCTGATCGATCACATGTATCTGTAAACTATTACAGTGGCGATATCTCAGCCATCAATTATTCAATGTCAGAGGGATTATCAATGATTCATTTATAGTATTGAAACAGACTTCAAAGTGCTTCACATTTCAGAATATAAAGATCATTAACGGGCAAATGTAAGTAAAAAGAATCCTGAAATGAATCACTCATAAGTCATTTAAAATTAAGGTTATAAATGTGGCTTTGGTTGATGTTTTACAGAATGATGTGCAGACCACAATATGACAACACAATCAGTGAAACTGGCAAACAACCTAAACTATGTTTTACTATAAGGTTACACCTTTTATTTAATGTCCTCATTGTTATATCACCCACAGCTTGTGTGCAGTTTTTACCTTCTCACATCTGTGTTGGTCTAAAAGGACGAAGGTTTATTCTCAAGCCTCTCTCTATTTTCTCTGTCAAAGCAAGTCAAAAAGTCAGATCTGAAGTCTGTGACACGAGCGCAAAGTCAAACAGAATAGTGTTTTTACTTTTTAGCCGTGACCTTTTCCTTTCAATGCATCGACTTAATCAATGAATATTTAGCGTGTGTGTGAACTGACAATGATTTTATCAGGTCAAAACTTATATGAGACTTTACTGAGGGAGTCAAGTCAAGTCATGAGGTCTAAAGTCGCGAGCTCTACCTCTACTTTTAAAATCAATCTATGGCTACTTGCACAATCAAAAGAAAAGAAAAGAAGAGAAATTATGCACATAAACAGCTCTGCTACACAACTGAACACACACACACACACACACACACACACACACACACATCCACACTGCAGCTACACTTTTTTATGTAAGAGAGCTGTTTGAGCCTGAGGATGTAGAGATGGACAGAACCAAGAGGGAGAGAGGGAGGGACTGAGCGATGAAGAGGGGGATGCTGGGAAACAAGAGGAGGCCTCAGTGAAAAGGCAAAATAGCAAACTGTTAGAAACGAATAGCTGTTGAGTGTTACTGACACTGTTACTGTTACTGAC